>JAWIIS010000004.1:6742837-7406772 GCA_033682625.1 Helicoverpa zea x Helicoverpa armigera
GAGCGAAACCCGTGCGGTATCTACCTCTACCCACAGCGGCAGCGAATATCGCTCAGGTTTGAATTGGCCTGAAATACCAAAACTGCAGTAGATACCAATGATTCGAAAATGGTGAATATGGAGGAGCCTATCTCCTAGGTGATAGGGGATACCCTCTGGAGGTAAGAAGTAGGCTAATATTGAACATAATAAAATATATAAATTAAAACAAAGATAGTAAACAAATATTTTAATATTAGTCCTCATATGATGTACCAAACATTATCATCATCCTCCTGCACCAATTCAATTTGAGGTGGGCTGGGCGCAGCATGTTTTTACACGTCTTTCCAATTTCTCGCACCACCTGAAACTAAATAAATATAATAAATGTATAATTTTAACCCCATACTTAAATCCATCAACTCATGGAGAACAAAAATACAATGAAGTCGACAGTAAAACAAGGAACACAGTTGAACGGCAATATCTTATATTATTATACACACATATTATTCACATTTACCTGTAAACGGTTCCTATCGCATTAAAACTATTTGTAACTGGATCCAAGCTTTGTTTTTGGCTTCGTTCGTGGTCCCATCCGTTTTTTGTTTAATATTGTGTCTCTATGAGACGTCAGCAATTTCACTAGCTTGTCTTTTTCTTCTGCAAGAAAGGTTTATCCTCGTTTTCTCTTCTCTGCCAAAATAAACTTATCTATTCAACAATAATAAACCCAAAATTAACCTCACTCTATGTACACATACACATCAGTCAATTTGACAAACGCGCGAATGACATAGGTAAAAATTCACCTATAGAAAACCTCTTTACTGTTTTATTGCATAAAACATAGCGTAATGTAGTTTAAGTTAAATTAAAATAACATCACAAGAAAAAAAACTCACAGGCTTTAGTAATATATACTCGATAGACGTTTATTTCTTAAGAAGTAGAGAAAAATCATTTTATCGATAAAATATCGACTTTGCATTATCGTTTGTAGAACTAGTAATCTGTCACTTACTTAAGGGATCCATGTACAAGTGTGGTGAAAATGAATTTAGGTAGGTGTCAAATTGGGAGGGGTCCTTATTAAAAGTAGCTTTTAGATAGGGAAACGGTAAGAGGTTGTTGGTGAAAACGGGCATTAGTAAATAAGTGAGCACGTTATAGATTTAAGTATGCAAAGGATTATAATATAAGACAAGTGGTGTTTTATAATATGTCTATTAAATGTATTCATTGAAATACAACATTGCTACTACATTTTATGCATCTTTGCTGATAACTTTTTGCATAGAAAGAACTACAGCTACTGGGTACCTGCTCGTAATTAAATTTTCTTACAGATGTCTTTACTATAACTACCACACAAAAAATATATTTAGCTATTTACAAAAAATGCGATACGAATAGCCGTGACGTCCATTAACTCACAAATTAAGAACCACTACGCGTCTAATCCTACAGTCTGCAAATACATAACTAATCGATCAACTGGTGTCGCATATAAATTAAATATTCAAGCTCGTTTTGTTAGGTATCTGTGCTCAAAGAAAGGCATTCGAAGATCTATTCCTGATTATGGTGACACTTTGGGTTGTTAAATGGGTTTCATGTTTAATGTCATGCACTCCTTTAATTTGTACAATTGCTTGGGAATTTAATTGTTTGATTATTGAGGTTTTGTATAACATTGGGTGATTGTATTGTTGTGCTTATTTTAATAAATAAATGAGATCTGTGGCTCTTTACTTCATTTGGTGAATACTAACAGAAGTATTTCCGTAAATTATTATCATGAAAAATCTTAACATCAAATAACATTTTTCTTAGAACCCACGTTCATTCATTTCCGACTTTATTGTAGGCGTTTGTTTCCGCAAACCTTCACGAAGCGATAACCCGAAGGAATGTTAATGTCCGCTAAGAGGATGTTCAGTTACTCTCGCGTCATTGAATGTTAAATACATTTTAACTGGAATAAAGTAGTTTGTCTAACCCACACTTAATTTTGGAAACCTTGAACGTGAATGAAAACGACTTGGTAGACAAGTAGCAAAACTTCATCTTAAGATTATATTACCAACCTAAACAAATGACTGCTTGTCACGCAAAGCAAACTGAGTTGGTCGTTGCTCGACTGTCGATTTATACAGCTGTTGGAATGAACCTGTTGATATAGAACCTCTGCCGACCAATGAGAAGTACCTATAGTCTGTTCAAATGCGGACAATAGACGAACGTCATTACGGGGCCATAACACGGCCACACGCAATCCAATACAGGAAAGGACGTCAGACAAACATTTTGAGAAAAATGTTGCATCAGGTTCAAATAATTGTATAGACTTATTTCTACTACGTAATGTAATTTTACAAAAAATATAATACATAACATTATCGTATTGATAACTTTAACTTTTCTTAAGAAGTTAAGAAGTATTTCATAAGAAGTTATATTTGTATGGTGGATTTTCTTTAAGGTCTTAGTACAAAAGCGGGTGTTTATTTAGGTTGAGAGTACGTGCACACTACATAATTTAATTAGACCGATAGTTGATTTGGTCTCATAAATCAGTATGAAGACGAATGGAGGAACACACGTAACAGCGATCAGGTATTTGCCCGGTATCAGACCGAGTAAAAACGTTGATTAAATTCACGATTTTCTAAAAAATAATTTGTCCAACCTCCAGACGACGGGGTGTCTGCAGTGTGCGCGCAGGCTTACTTGAATTAAAAGATTTCACAAACGTGACAAATTGTTTTTGTCTAATTATGATTTACGTGTATTTCCAATCTGTAGATAAGGTTTTTTATTGAGAAACGATTCAGCTTATCTAACCCGATACTATGTATTGTGACGGTAGGTAGCCTAGGAAAAACTGACAAGTCACTATGATACAAGATCAAGTTACATCGCTGGTATTGTTTGGACAAGGATGGACAACGTTTTAAACTAAAGACGCTTCTGTTGACTCGTGAGTCATCGCACGGCAGCGTCGAGTTTGACTTCGATAAAAAAATCAACACAAACGAACGCTCAGATGTTGTGAGTGGTTCTCGTGCAGTTTTGGTTGAACACCGTAAGGCGGCTCACGGCTACGTGCAATTTCAATTCAAACTTTAAACGACGAGAAATTAACCATGAGCTACGCATTCATAATAGTTGTGTCTGTAGCAATCACAGTGAAGTTATTATTTTTAAGTTTTTCTCTGTATTTCACTTTGAAAAACAAAGAATCTGGAATAACACAGGTAAGTGTCGTTTCATCAATTTAGAAATCCAATTGCGGACGTTTCTTGTCATTGTTGTGTCTTTGAACCTCGTTTAGGCTACGAAGCATTTCCTAACCAGTTTGCTATGTGTTTCGCTTGCACAGGTATGATGAACCTTGATAAAAATAACTGTTGTCTTAGTCAACAACTAAGTATGCAAAATAAAACACTTATGAATTGATTTTGAATGTAGGTTGTTCTGATAGTTTCAAAGTAATAACATTTTGTAAGAAGGCAGTAGTTACTTGACGCTGCCTTCACCTACAAATAGTTATTGTAAACTACGCTTATCGAATTCTTTTACATTTTATTTCACAAGGCCGTATCGTATCAGAAAGAATGTATCTGGTTTTGTATAATGTGGGTATATTCTCAGATTTCTGAGAGTTTTATGAGCCTGTCTAAGTTAATTACCTTGGAAAATATCATAGATGTTGTGTTAGATGTTCCATTGCTAATTAGGTAGGGTACCAGCTATAAGTACATACTCAAAGGTATTGGCAATAAATCAAGTGCTTATAAGAATTAGTAATGGTCACATTAGTTTATGTTAAAGTGATTTCTTTCGCAATGTCTTCTGTGTGCGTGTTTGCGTGAGTTGGACGTGCCTTCGCTGCACTTGTTTACATAATATTTTAAATAAGTATAATATGTACCTATAGAGCAGTGTAGTTTCATAACAACTGATTGACAAATCTTACCACAGTAAAATTGCAGTCGTTGTAAACGTAGACTTAATCGTGCTTATTACACGAGGTCTTGAACAAAATATAGCTACAAACTGCTGAATAGAGAACCTTCTCCCTTCGGGGAAGTCGGTTAAAAAGTAACTGCTTAGTCATTAGCTAACGATAGCCTTGCCAATTAAGAATAACTTTAATTTATCTACGTTATCCCTTGAGACATGAGCAAACTTTGTTCGTAGTTACTTGAACTTTATCCTGAGTTTCTTCCCTTAAACCCCTGGTTTAGGTACCCACTAATTAATTCATAAATAAAAAATTGTCGCTGGCCGCTGGTCCATTTTATTACAACCTACTTCTTTCAGCGTTTGAATCTAAGAAGGACGGTATCTAGGCAAATTACTGGATTGACAAGTAGCGTAGCATGGTACAATATCAAAACAGGTCTACAATATCCAGTTTTCAAATGCGAACTTTAGACTGAATTAAACATGAATAAAATATGATATGCCTATTTGGAGTTTGTACCTAATCTGCAATACATGGTGTTTTTATGCTCATCTGAATGTTTTTAGTCACTGACAATTCGTGACGTATTGTGATCCGTGTGAACGTAGCGTTGTTGATAAAAAAAACCTGGCGATCGAAGACGGTGTATCTGATACCTAGGTATCTACTTATTAACTATCTATCACACATAATCATACAAATAATCCTGGAAAATCCGAGAATGGTCAAATGAAAACTTGTCGACTATCCTTTTTGCTTGAAAAGATTCCGGAGTAGAGACAGCTAGTCGACATAAATGATTATAACTTGCGTACCTGCGATTTCGTGAATAATACTAAGGTACCTAAGTATTTATAGCGTATAAAAAATAAGATGCCAGAATAAGCAATGGAAATATCTGTGAAAGTGCAAATATTAGTCGAAGTTTTTACAAAAGTTATTTCATAGGTAGGTACTTCTAATCTAATAGACACTGAATGATATAGAGGAAGTGAAGCATATTTGGAATACCAGTTTGTTTTTTGAAAATAAATTGAAGGAGAAACGGGATAGCTCAATAAAAAATACATTAAATTATTGTCAAAATATTAAACTTTAATAATGAGAACAATCAAATATAAAAAATACCAGAAATATTATCAAAATGCCTATCAAACTAAAAATACTCCAAAAACGTGATTTGACTTAGGGTGCAGATAATTTGGAATATAGTATTCCAAATTATATTCATTTTTTTTTCTTTGAAAATTGCTAACACTTTTTCTTAAAAAATAATAGAATTCTAATATTTTCATAGTCATTGGCTCTTTACAAAAAAAGAAACTTTTACAAAAAAATAAAACCGACACCCAAAAAAACTGAAAAGCAAAAAAAACACGGTATTCCAAATTAACCACACACCAACCTAACTTAAAATTGCATGTCAATTTTTTAATTCTAGAAATATTCACAAAATCATAGTAATATCTTAAACTAACAAGGTCACTCCGCAATTAAAATAATTACAATAAAGATTTAGAGTATTACAGCAAATAATTACCACTGATTGCATTCTTACCGAAAAAGTTTTCAAATCAGGCGTTTCGTTCGCTGGGGGCTGGTAGCCGAGATGTCAAGATGGCGTCCTGTTTTTAATGCTGTATGGCTTTGTGTATCGTTTGACGTTATGTTTACGGCATAAAAACTCAGATGGCGTTTATATATATTTAGATATCGAAGTATTCCAAGTTACCTGCAGTATTCCAAATATGCTGCAGTTCCTCTACAAAAAAATTGGTGCCTGCCTTGTTTGCTGTAAGTATCTATGTAATCATATGGATTACTAGGTGGGCCTATGCTACTTGCCTACTCTCTAGGTTATCTAGTTCGACCAACTTAAAGCACATTCTAAATGTAGGTAGGTACCTACGCCTAATAGAGATAGTAAAGGAATGATGGTTTAAAAATGAACGAACAGAAGCAGTCCATATCATTAATAAAACATTGCTTTAATTTTGTATGATAACATTTCTTATTTGCATAACTAATCTATATTTATATTTTTATAATGCTTACGTAGTCAGACCGATGATACCTACTAAATGAAGAATATACCTACATATTTATCGGTAGGTAGTAGATATTTTTATCGGTAGTTAGGTACTTATTAATTGATGTAGTGTGTCTAATGATCAAACTAAGTTTTAGTACTTTTTAAATCCCGGATGGTGCTACACAGTGTGTTCTTTGCTCTGTTTAAAACAGAGCAAAGAACACAGCCCCGGATCTTCAATTTTTTTTAGGCGGGGCAAAAGCTGAAAAATGCCGCCCCCCCCCCCCCCTACCTACTTAGGTTTATTTTCACCTTCATCATCCATATAATTTCAGCTATCAATATGTAGGCGGACAGGGCCGTCCCTAGCTCATGTAGGGCCAGGGTGCAATCATCACTCAAGCGCCACCTATGTACCTATTGAAAAATTTTGAGTAGTACACATAAGAATTGGAAAAATTAGCGCGAGCGCAAATTTTTTAATTGGGGACACAAAAAGTTAATAAGTTTTAAAAAGGCTGGAAAGTAACAAGCAGTCGGAAGCACAAAGTTTTTTTGTTTTTGAGGACTCCATGAATATTTTTTTTTGCTACATTTGACTTATAAATGATAAGACAACGTGGATTTGACTTATGAAATTAGACAGGCAACGTATGTACGTATAATATTGCGCGAGCGAAGCGAGCGCGAAATTTTTTGAGCCTACGACACAAAAGTACCTGACTAAGGATATTGTAAAGCAACAAGTAGTCGCGAGCGTAGCGAGCGCGAACTTTTTTAAATTATTTGTTTGAAGACTCGTAAATTAAACTGGGAATAATGTACAAACAAAAAAAAAAACCGTGATTAGAGCGAGTGCCATTTGTGTTCGTTGATTCGGTGCTTCAATAAAAATAATAAAAAATCGGAAAGATAGCACACACATTGTCATTTAGTCGCGAGCGTAGCGAGCGAGAATTATTTCACTTAGTTATAGGATGTTAAAAGTGAAAAATAATCAAAATGATCAACCAAACAAAGCGAAGGCGACTTTTTTAGAAACTTTGCTTGTCAGTATCATTATACAATGTGGAACTTCCTTATCAAACGGGTGTAATTTCATCGAAATTTCCTGGTGGTGGGGCGGTCCCGCGGCGCCCCTGAGACCGAGGCGCCCGGGTTGTTCGCACACCTTGCACCATTGGACTGTGAAGTTTGAATTTGGCAGCCACCTGATTTTGCCGCCCCCTGAATTTGCCGCCCGGGGCATAGGCCCCGGCTTGCCCCCCCCCTAGATCCGGGGCTGTCTGTTTTACTTGCTCAGGTCTAAGATAGCGAGCATTTCATATGTGAAGGTCCTTATAAATAGTGGGTAGGTAAAAGGACGCAATATTGGCTAGATTTCTAACCAGCCCCGGAAAATTCGATATAGTGTTTTAACTATTCCCATAGGCACGCATACCCCATCTACTTAACAAAAAATAAAAGGCCTACGGCTCCCGGTGCCTACTTGCGACCTTTGTCAGATCGTTCAACCATGTCGTTGGTGGCCGCTCTATGCAGCGCTTACCAGTCCGTGGTTTCCACTCCAGCAACTATCGGCAACACCGGCCATCGTTTCTTCGTGGTACATCGCGCGCTCATTGCCATTTCAACGAACTTAAAGAGTCCAAAGGCTCGATTCTGCTAATTTTACTTTAGCGACAAACGATTCAATCACGGCTCAATTGAGATTGAAGCGATGATTTAAGATTGCAATATGATTGTAGAGCAGACTATCCTAAAGACAACAAAAATGGTACCAAGCAAGTGTACCTATTGTTTCTATTCTAACAGGTCTTACCAAACCAAACTAGCCAGTAAATTATAACCATCGTAAAAACCTTACCCTATTGTTTACAGACAAGCCAGACCAAGCCGAAGAACAAGTCTATGTTCATCGCGTGGAAGGAGATCCCACGCTTCTTTCTGCCGAAGTCGATCTACTGCCCCAGCACAAACACTAAAGAATTCACCAACAAATCCTGAACTACACATATATCTATCTATATCTTTTAGATATTAATTATTAATGAAGGTTTTCCGATACCAAACTGTGATGGCATTAGACAAATAAAAATTGTGATTGTTCCTATTCTGTGTCTTATAGTAAGTTCAACTCAGTTGTGCGCGCGGCCTTATGTGTGGGTAACCCTTGTACATATACAGTAACTTTGTGTGCGTGACAAGAGGTACAGTCGGGTACAATACAGTTATTTAGGGGTTGTATACGGGGGTTTAAAGAAAAACAGTTATTACGTAATTTAATGTTTATTTATTTATAATGATTATGAATCGCTATTTGAAAAATCAAATGATAAATTTTCGGATTCGCTACTCTCCAAGGAGAATTATAAATTCTGACTCCAATGTCAAAATGTCTATAGTATTCTTCTTTTTTCTTTTTTACATGTCGACAAGTATTACGCCACATCCCTTCATCAATTTGACTTAAACGTTCATTTATGAGTTTCATTATTTTGTTATTTTGGTCGACATTATGCGAAGCAATATAACTTTTTAAAATTCCCCACACATTTTGTTTACATTATTATACTAGATTATACCTCTTTTTACATTCTTAGTCCACACTTTTATTTATTGTCCACGTACCCCGAGCTAGAAAATATGTACTTAAGGAGTATTCAATTCTTAGATACTGTCAATGTCAATTTGAAAAGACGTATGAAAAAATAATGAAAAACTATATTTAATAATAAAAAGCTGACTCCTTAATAATTTCTCCGCGAATAACTAGTATTTTCGTAAACGACTGTACCCATAAGAAAAAGTGATAAGAACATGTCATGCTCGGACGACGTCACTGTCACACGAATGAAAGTTGTATATTTACAAGCCGACGCACACATAGGGCCGCGCGCAAATCTGAGTTGAACTATCTATACGATATTATGTTTTGAAATAAAGATTAATTAAAAACGTTTTAGAGTTTATATTTTACTTGTATTTTCAATAGTTTTATACATCATATTTTACATATTCACATATATATACAAAATATTTTGTACTATTTCACATAATGACTACATATTCTATTTAACAGTATTTACATTCGTTTACCACCAAAAAATTCATTTCTCTTACATTAGTTGCCCATTTGACAGTTTTTTTCTGTATGTCAAGTTTTAAATTCTTTTGTTTATAGTCTAAAGCTGTTTTAACAATTAGTCTATTAAAGTAATGAACATGAGGATGGGTAATATATTCTTCTACTTCCATCCACTCGCAACGGTTTACCTCTCTTGGAGATGGTATAATTTCGTGAGATAAAGCTTTCATCATAAGAATAACATAAATATCGGAGTTTCCATACATCATGTTGTGTGTGTGACGAAATGTGACGAGTGACTCAAATGCGGCGTCAATACCTGTCTCTTCTTTCACCTCTCTTACAGCTGCATCAACAATATCTTCACCTGGAAAATATAAATAAACCGAATCAATTTAAGGCATATAAACCAATTGTTTCCTAGATGGTATAATTAGTTAACATTCTGAATTATTCAAATTAACACAATTTCATATCTAAAACTATTGTTTTACTAAAATGAATTTTTTTTTGAACAGGCATTAGACACATATCTAAACTGTAAGTTAGTTACCTCTCTCAACATAGCCTCCAGGAAGCTTCCAGTGGGGATATTCATAGTGCTTCTCTGATATTGCAAGGATGTGGTTCTTGTCATTGAAGACCATGGCACCAACTCCAAGGTTCGTGTGGCAAGCCGGAGGGAGGTTCGGCTCCGAGTCCCTAGGCAGCCATTTGTACATCATCACAAAGTCATCTCTTGCATGATGGAAACTAAATCCTTTCTAAGAACAGCAAGCCTTTATTAAAAATAATGACAAATAGGTAATCAAAATCAATCTAAAATTTAATGCTGTTAATGTGAATTTTAAAAACAACTTACTTGTGCTAATATGGGTACACAAAAAGCATCATTTATGTTAATCTTGAACCATATACATCTGTGTCCTTCAGTCGCCCAGTAGGCCAATGACTCTGAAACACAAATTTATATCATAAGACATAATCATCATCAATTAAACTTTACAAATACATAACAGGAATACCATATGGTATCTAACACAAGACTAAGTTTGTAAGTTTGGGAATATAATTTTTAATAAGTTTTTAAAGTAACAGTTGCATTGCTATTTACAAAAAAATGATTAAATTTGGACTTCGTACTCTGAGTTTGGAGTTTGGAATTTACCAAGAGATGCTTGAGTGAATAAATAGTATTCATTGTTTCTCAATACACAACCAAGGTCAATCTAATGTTTATTTTAATTGCGTCGCGTATTTTCTCAATTCTCTGTCACAAACTCACAAAATACGAAAAGTATATATTTATAATATAGGAGGATATTCTCATTTCCAAACTATTACTCACCTTCAAGATTTTTTGTGAATTTTTCCTCATTGATATTTTCTTTTTTTGAATCAATTGTAATGCCATTGTATCTATCTTTGGTCCCAATAAATGTTGCGCTGGGGTGTTCAGTAGAATATGAACAAACGGGATATTTTCTGAAAATTAAAAAAAAATGCTTTAAAGTTTGAGAAAACTTCATTTGCCTATTTATTTCATTTCCCAAATTTTGAAGGAAGAACAGTGCTCTAGTTTGCATATTTCGCTTAAAATTCATAGGTTACCTACCGTAAGATAACACTCGTCCGATAAACGCGTGTACAGTATAATAGCAGCTTATTCATATTATATTATTAAATTCGCATATCTTATGATAAAGAAAATACGTAATAAAAATAAAATGAAATTCTAATTCGAGTAATACTGAGATGTTTTGACAATATCTATCAATCAAACGGACATTGACAGTTTGACATGCACAACAAGATTAAGAATTAAGGATGCCATCTGTTGCCGAACTGATCGATCGAACAAAATCGATTTGATTTTCAACGAATGGAAAGAAGCAAGATTTACATTCGGTATTATTTTGTGTTGGTAAAACCATAAAATAATTTGCATCTTTTTTTTACTTTCAGTTTTCATGTCTAGTCATTGAAATTGTCTTAGATATATTATTGCTTGCGGACAGTTCTTTTTTAGTTAATCTTGAGTTTCTTCATGTTTTTGTTTAATTATAATAATAAAAACTGAACAAAGAATTGAAGTATCAATTACGACAAGTTATTAAATTCTAACGTTTCATCCGACTATTCTATTCGGATATGCCATCCCTAGGGACAATGTCAGTGACATCAGCCCTCAGCTGATTTAGCTGTTCCGAATCACAAAATAAACCCAGATCTGTAAATGAAAGTATTAGACTGATTTTATTCAATGATTTATTGTTTTATGCCAACGGTCATAAAAGTAGACAATGAGTGCCTTTTCTACAGTATTTGTTCCTACTGAATTAAAGAAAGCAGTGTCAATGAAGTTACTTCGCTGTTAGCGTAAAGAAAGTTACTTTAGATTGAATTTGCTTCACTCGGAACGCACTGTGATGTACTATTCATTCAGTAGCGCGTAGATGGTTACGCGGTCTCATTCATTTATTTTGTACATTGTATCAACTGTTTTAGGCAAAAATAAAAATAAAATACCTAACACACTACCCAAAGTGAACATTAGAACCTTATCTCGACATTGATAAGTAAAGCATGGTATAGTCACTTACCTGTATATTTTATTTAGCTGTAGAACTTTAGACCCTTTTTTCAGTCGTTTAAATTAATAGCGGGACTGTTGAGAAATAAATAAATTAACATGGGATCCAAAATTTTCAACGGTGAGACGGACAGATATAATGGAATTACTGTGGATTCTCAAAAAGAACCTTGTGAAGTTAGCGAACTTTTGGATCAGTTGAATGGTAAGTGTTATTTGCAGAATTACACTAAACTTTAATCATAAATATAATACAAGTACATGAAATTGATCTATAAATTATTGTTGATGTTTATTTTCAGATTCCTTGAAAATATGGTCTGAAGCCAATAAACGGTGTATATGGTTCAGAGTCGACATTAAAGATGCAGCGTGGGTACCAATTCTAGCCAATGTAAAGTTTATGATTCTCTTATTTTTATTTGAACTTAACTGTGTTGCTGTAATGTATGTTATTGATTGTAATTTCCTTTTATATTCAGGTAGGTTTCAATTTTCACCATGCTCGAGGAGATTTTGTAATGATGTACAAATGGCTTCCCACAACTCCATCTAACTTGCCACCAGCTTGCCATACCAATCTTGGTGTAGGTGGAATGGTTTTTAATGATAAAAACGAAATATTGGTAGTAGCTGAGAACTACATTTCAGACCCACATTGGAAACTTCCTGGCGGATATGTAGAAAGAGGTATTTTGAGAATTACAAAATAATAATTAACTTTAGTAATACACATAATGTTCTATTCATAAATAAAAATACTTAAATGGTTCTCCTATTTCTGCAGGTGAAGATCTGAAAGATGCAGCTATCAGAGAGGTTAAAGAAGAAACTGGCATTGATGCCACTTATGAATCAATGGTAACCTTCAGACATACACATAACTCCATGTTTGGTAACTCTGATATTTATGTTATAGTTTTGTTAAAAGCAACATCAGAAATAATTACCAAGTCTGATATGGAAATCAAAGCTTGTAAATGGATGAACTTTGATGAATATATAAATCATCCAGATGTCCATGAATTCAACAGATTTATAGCAAGGCAGGCTATAGATTTAAAGGCCAGGAACTTAAAATTGGAACTCCGTAAGGATACACTCCAAATGAGAAATTTCACCAGGGATATTACATCTCTGGTAATAGAAGATCTAGATAAACAAGTTTAGTGGCATTGTTCAGGGTCAAATGATAACAGATAAAACATTATTATACATAAATGATAAGAGTATGGAGCTGGATAATAATTTATACATACATATATCTATTTTAAGTTAGGTGCTGGCCAATAAAGCAACAAGGTATTGCCATAAAAACTGATGTATGTAGATGTATTTAGTAACAGAATGTGCAATCAATTGTACAGTATGTATGTTATGTAAAATATTTGCATTGTAAAATAGAATTTTATTTTAATTCTACAAAATTCCTACAATGATATTTGTACAGACAAGTTTAAGTGGAATTGTATTCAGTTTTAATTCATATATGTTAACATAAGACAAAGAGAAAACATTATATTGTACAAACTTTTGCTCATAACCACAAAGGTTTGGCTGTGCCTAGGCTGTGTACAAGATTTTACCACTACTTCCGGTGTTTTGATGCTGATAATAAGTAAGAAAAGTTGTTATAGGTAATTTTTATATTATTTTCTTATAGCTTCTTCCACACTGTTGTGTAACGTTTTTGTGTGGATTGTGTTATTCAAGAAAAAGATATTTATGAAATAATGTGACAAATAATAAAGACAAATAAAATCATCACCATGTATTTATGATTATTGTGTTACATAATTCAGTTTTACAAATGTTAAGTTCACATTGGTATGGTGTTAGGGAATATTTATGTACAACATTAAAGTTTCCAGAACCTATTTACAATTTGTCAACTGAATTACCTATCTTTTATAATAAAAATGTACCTATAATGATTTTTTATGACTATAAATTTGTTATAAATAAATTAAATGTTAAACAATTTATACAAAGTAATCTTTCCACCTATAATGTTACCTCCTAACAAATGTTTAAAATGACAAAGCAGAAGCAAAGTATATTTACATAGCAAGTTCAATAAATTGACCTCTTACATCATCATTCCTAAATCATATTGATTCTGTATTGATTGCATCGCCACCTTACAGCCAAATTTAATTAGAGTCTAAACAATAACCTATCATAAAAAAAGACTGAGAAACATTGGTAGTGATCTTGTGAAAAATTACTGTCCAATTATTGATTGCACGCTGCTATTATCAACAAAGACCTACTTCACCATTCTTTGCAGAGTGAGAAGAGTAACAAGACAAAATATGTGCAAAAACTTTCTTAGGTTTATCAATAATTTATCTGATAATCTGCCCACTAAAAACCTAGTATAAGGAAAATCTTGAATTTAATATACTCCCATCTGCTTATCATAACCTAATAAAATATATTAAAAAATCTGAATGCCAATCAAGAATAAATCTAATATAAACTGACGATTGCTTAACATATTGGTATGAATTGAGGTTAACCACAATCAAAGCATAAAATAATATCTATTATCTCAATTAATTTAATGTGTTTTTTTTATTAAAGTTAGCGCCAGATAAGGGATGTGTAAAACAATGTGTTGTTAACTAAATGATTTACTTTCACTTAATCAATCTAAGTCAGGAGCGGCAGCATTTCTTCCTACATAGTCTCCATCATCATCAGAACTGTCAGCTTCACCTATTATAGATTTCAAAAGTCCACCAAATACTGAATTAGGGTTCTTGTTGTCAGGTGGTATTTCTATGCCAAACCAAATGCGACCAATGTTATCTAAATACATTGAATAATTGGGATCCCTTTTAATACTTATTGCATACCAACTTCTTAGAATTTTGAATTGAGTTGAGTGTTTCCTGGAAAACAAATTTTTTTATTTATTTAGTTAAATATGTTAAGAATTATCAGAATATTAATAATTTTTTAATATAAATGTTGACTTACTGTTCAATTGCACGTAATAAAAACCACAGAAAATTTAATAGTGGGAATAGATATGGTGGTCCTTTATTATTATTTATTGTAGGGTGTAAGCCAGTGTATTTATCAAATGTTTCTGTGGCCATTTGTATATTACGCAGGCAAAGAATCTGCAACACAGGCTGGGCGATGAACAAATCTATTTCAGATTTTAATCCTTTTGTTGTATGGAGTTCAACTAGCATACTGGCATATGCTGTTCCATCACATGAATGCAAGAAATGTCTGTGAGCAGCTGCATACTTCTTCTCTTTCCAGTACACTTCAGCAATTCTCTAAAAGATAAATGTTTGTATGAGATTCAGGTTTAACTAATATCAACATGATTTCATATATCAGTAAAAAATCTGTGTCACTCTTAGTAAATAATTTAGATTACATTAAAATCTCAGACAAAACAGGTGCATAGGTAATATATTTAGGCTTCCATAAACTAGGCATTACTAGCTATGTAAATACTGCAAGGACACAATCATTCAAAATTTCATTTCTAGGTCAAATTGTAGTTTTGGCCAAATATATTTTCAAAGAAACAAGACATGGTAGACAATAACAAAGTATGTCGTACCTGGTGAAGTAGTGGATGTCCCTTTTTGTTATTGTCCATAGACCATTTGACAGCATTGGTAAGGTAGGATTCCCTTTCTGGTATACTAGAACTCATTAATTCGAATAACTTTGCTATTTTCTCGATCCATTCGTGGCACGGCTCAGTTACTGATTTATTCAACACGTCTATGAGTAATATAGCCAAGTCTGCTCCACTCCCTTGCTGATCACGTTGTAGCAACAACGTTGAACCTTTGTACAGTAGATTTAATAAGTCCTCATATTTCTTTTGACTAAGGTATCTGAAAATGTTCAATAGGACATTAGAAATACATGTTTTTACCGTCACTTAACACCATGAACCGTAAATTTGTGATTTGTACCTGAAATAAAGGGTTCTGTACATTTGGTGTGCCTCATAATAATGGCCAGAGTTAACAGATGCTTCTAACTTATCAAGTACTCTTGAAACACCTCTGTCTCCTCGTGCAGCCATCATTTATTTTCTAGAACAATCTGTTTTTCTTCTATTTCTATTCACATACACCAATTTACGCCATATCCATGAATTGTATGATTTTCTTAAAAAAATATTTTGACCTAATTGGATACTATGTCTTTTAAGAGTTAATTCTTTAAAAATATTATCACGATTGACAGTAGGGGCCCACCCCTATAACATCAGAATCGACTAAAGGTAATTTTTTACGTTTGACACCTCACAAGTAAGAATAAAATCATAATGTCTTCAGTGATTTGCAGCTGCTGAAATTAAATACGTTAAGTACGTTACCTAATTTAATAATAAATCTTTACCTACACATGATCTTTATTTTACCACCCATATGTATATTAGTGGCCAAGTAACAGTTGGGCTAGAAATAAATTAATTAGTCGAATTATTATACAATTTGAATCGATAATATTTATAAAGAAATATAAGTAAGAAAGAAGCATTCAATGTAATTAAAACTAAACAGGATAATAATGTATGAATTTAAGTCTATCTGGGAATCGTGAGGGATACTTGAAAGTTAATGCAGATGGCGTCCTAATCAACTGAACTTCGTATACGTTCAGTAACAAGAATAACTGTATATTATTATTGTACAATTTACATAGATTTTAGTCACGTTATATTTTTAAATTGTTTTTTTTTTAATAAAATATCATAAATGGAGTACATAAAGAGCATTCCCGTCCTGCTCCAAAATACATGTACGTATAATTTCCTAGCCAGACGATCAATTTTGCGCAACAAGATTGCGCAATATTTTTACCTATAATTTTGATTGTAGATATTATTGTAGGTCTCTGGACCACCTAAGAACTACCTCCGCTGTGATCACAGCTCAGCAGCGTAAGTCGATGAAGACATCGAAATTACATAACATTTATCAATGTTACCTACTCTGAAATATAGGTTTCAAAGGGACGTAGCCCCTTTGAAATGGTTATTCTAATCATCATCGTCTGTCTATCTTTTTCCAAACTATATTGGGCTCTGCTTCGAGAATAACGGGTGTTTTACCAGACAGTTGGACACAACCCGATAGGCCTTGATAGGATTGGTAGTCAGACTTACTTGTTGCTGACCACTATGACTGCCAAATATGAAAAAATACCCATAATGAAAAAATACCAAAAAAATATCCATGTAGGTATGTACCTACTGTACCTTCCCAAACATTAGACATGGATATCTTGTTTTGGCATAGATATTCACCACACTCACCACTATCCAATTTAAATAAATGCTCAGTTTATATAACAGGTACCTATATTTAAAAGTATTTTTCTACTAGGTAATAAGTTACGATCTAGTATTAGTATGCTTGGCTACGATATGACGGTGTGGGGATCAGATATAGACGAATTGTAATGTTTCCAGATGAACGTTTACTTTGTCTAAAAGAGTTATTCTGTAAGTATCTGGGCTTTGGTCTGCTGCATTGCGACAATAGACAGACTTTTTATTTCCACCCAGACTGTGCCGAATCCACTTTTTGATAGGTAAATGTACCTACGAATTGCGAATCACTACGAACTATACCATCTTACAATGGTAAACTTGGTATTAAAAAAGTATCAGCTCTTGAACTAGTACATTTATTAAAAGGTCTACAAGGTTTGGCACTCAGATTTTGCAATTTTCCATTGATCGTTAATTTCGATATTGCTGAAAAATACAACAAAACGTATCTACCTAAGGGTATTACACTTAATATATGCATGTAGGTGTAACAAGTACATCCTTCCTATTCGTAAACTGTCAGAGCTTCCACACACTGAAAACCTTTAGTCGGCCGACAGTTTATTCGCTCCTTTGAGTTTAGCATTTTGGCCAATAAATCAAAAATGAAAAAGAATAGCAGTACTCACATACCTAACAACGATCAGGTATTTGGTCGGTATCGGACCGACTTAAAACTTTGAACGAATTCACGATTTTCTTTAAAAAAATATTTACTTATTTTTCAATCATCTGTCTGCCGACTATTTCGTGTTCAGTATACGGGTACTCTAAACCATCCCAAAACTTGGTCTCAGAGGGAACTGTTGTTAAGTAATTATAAACTCTTATGGGAAAGGCGCTGTCGATACTGTTATTAATGAACAAGTATTAACTAATAGTGATGGATAAGTAACGAGATCGGAAACTTGGCTTTAAGTTAATCATTAACAATGATATAAAGAACATTTATCTTCGTTTCACGGAGGTTTGCTGTTTGGAAGTGGTCTGTTTTGATTTTATTAAATTAGTTTTTGTACATGATTTCATTTATTTGTTTTATTTAAATCGTGCTAATTGGTTATGTGTAGATAATAATGTTAGGTAAACAATTATTAGTTCTATCTTAAAAAATGCGTTGTTCACAATAAGAGCTGAAAACATATTCATGTGAATTCTAATCATTACAGGGTAGATACCTATCAAGTAAACCTCCAGGTAAAACAATAATAGAACTTAAACTTTACCTACTTAATTATTTTCGAACAATTCACTTATTTAATTATTCACCCAATTGGATTCCTATCGACCGTAGAGAAGTAGGGATAGTACTATAGCACAATCAATTTTCAATTATGCTCGCTGTCTTCAAAAGCATTATTTTTTGTTTTGTTAATCACTTGCTAATAATTCACTGATTTCATCTTTCACAGACCGCGCTGCATCGCTTTGGAATGAGGCCAAAGGATCTCTTAGCCGGCAATTAGAGTCACTTAATGTCTGCAAAATTAAGTTGGAGAGTTTTTTAAGTTTGGATATAAATGGCTTTTTTCTTATTTCCATTAAGAGTTGAGCAGGTTTAATATGAATAATACGAGTTAGATGTTAATAAGAAGGCTATGGATCGTGGGCCAATTGCTAAAGTATATACTGACAATATTGGAAACTTTTCAATGTTCTTCAGCGTGGGCGGGATGCCAGCTTCAATGAAGTCTCTACTCCATCATTTTTATTATAATGCTGAGTTAAGGCAGTTTTCATGTTATTAAATAATTTGTACATTAACAAAAAAGGTTCGTTTCTAATGAACGTTTGTTGAACATCTTGTCGGAAGCTGAACTTCCATACATTTGGGAAACGTAGGTATAGGTCCAAGAGATGATGAACCATACCTGATATAATAGTCACAAAAAAATATATCAAAATGCAATTTAACGAACAAGCATCGTACCTGAAGTGCCTATTTACTTATAAATTAATGACATTGGATTGTAGATGCGGTTGTTGATGTTTTATTTTTATGTCCAAAAGATTCACGAAGTTAATCTCGGCTTAACCTATTTGTAAAACGAGACCTTTTAAATAATCCCTTCAAACGAATCTCGTGGAATCACTGGAGGAATCTCCTCATTTCGGGAAAAATATTGACTTATTTCCTACAAAACATACAACAGCTTTTGAATCCATATCATGAGTTATTGGCAACTGACAATTAAAATAAAACAGTGAAATCCAAACCAGTGTAAAGTCTGTCACTTATAGATCGGTTAAAAGGACTTTGAATTGGGAATCTAATCATTACTCCGACCGCAATCCTTGGAAACTTGACTTCTGAGTTCTGAGGAACTATCTTAAATTTTAATTCATATTTCGAAAATGGAGCACGCTCTCTCTTATTAACCCCTCCAATTCATTTTTCTGATTGTCCTAACATTTCGTAAAACTGTATCCTTAATATTAGGGTAAAGGCGGGATAGATGCCGCAGTGGGATAGATGCCCCATTTTTTAAAAACCTAACTTCCCATGCTCGCGATTAAGAAACGACCGTTTAACTAGAAGCCACAAGCACCCCGCACCTAAGTTAGCCACGCGGTGTCGAGGGATGAGGTCGCGTTTCGCTCGTGTGTGAATTCATCTCCGCGGCGAACTTACAGCGAGCGTAAAATTTTTAAAGATGAGTATTTGCTGTTGTATAACTTTATAAGTAGATATTAATTCCATCAATTTTTTTATTACGTATGTATATTGTTTCATGAAGTATACATTTTGATGTAAATAGTTGCTCTATTGTATTTATTTATTTTAAAAAATACTAGGGCATCTAACCCTGTCAAAAAGGATAGTTGCCCTGATTTTTTACGGTATAGGTGCCCCTAGGGGCATCTATCCCTCCATACACCACGTGTACCCTGAATGTATTATAAGTGCTTTGAATATTTTTTTTTTATATTTTTCATGTGTTTATGTATAGGTATTTACACTTTTTATTGATTACGAATGATTTACAGTTCAAACAGTGAAGATGAAGGCAATTCACCTAAGAACAAAGTTAATACAAATAAAAATAACTGCATAGAATGCTTTGAAAACTATGAACAAACAAAGTCTAAATCCGACTGGATTCAATGTGTAATATGTCAGTGCTGGTTACATGAAACCTGTACACTTTTCAGAAATTTTTGCTCGAGATGTAGAAAACTTAAAGCACTGTCGGGTTAAATATTATGATGCTAAGTATATTGAATGATTTTTATGATTTTGCATGTTGAAACTAAATAATTAATATTTTATAGTAAGGGTTTAAAATATAAAATACATTTTTTTTTGTTGAACAAATACTTTTAGAATTTTATTGTGTTAATTTTAATTAATCTGATAATGAATATAAAAAGATTTAAAAAACTGCAAAATACTTTTCATTTCAAATAAATTAAAGTCAAAAAATATATAAATATTATTAATATAATATACTTAAACAGTATGAAAGGCATCTATCCCGCACCGTAGGCATCTATCCTCGCTAGTATTTTCAAGGTGGGGCAACTATCCATAGGGGTAGGCATCTATCCCCAAAAATAGAGGTCTACAAAAAGCTAAAATCTGCAAAACGTGTAGAGAGGTCCAAAAAGACAAATCACAAATAAACATAAAGGATTAAACTAGTTACATTCATAGGTGTTATTAATGTAGAACCAATATTTATTAAATTATAAGCATATTTCAAAAAGTGGGGCATCTATCCCGCCTTTACCCTATCATTATCGGAACTATTACGCTCATATATTTTTTGTGACTGGTTATTTCACGACTTGCAAGTCCATAGTACCTCTATCGTTGCTTGACTGTGCTAATAAATTAATTTAACGCTTGCGCAAAATGCAATTTCCTTTGGAATTTCATAACGATCGATAGACATCAAAACGAAATAGACCCGATATTGCAACGTACCACGCTCCACGTGATAACTGCTGGCTGAACGAACGAATATCACGATCAAATGAAAACGCAGCTCAGAAAAAGAAAGAAATCGTCAGTTAGCTTTGTTAGTTGTCGTGGTCGATTTTCCCCATATGTTGAGGTAATTTTAATAACCAGGTAGTCTTCTGAAAACAAACACCAAAAAATTCTAAACTTTTAATTTAGTGGTCGGAATACACAAAGTTATGAAAGTTATTGTGTTACTAAATATTTTTCGGTTTTTCGTTCAACGTCGGTTAAGATAGGTAGGTACATCACTTTTTTGAAATAAATAATAATATTACACTACATAGTGACACTAAAAATATAGGTACATAAGTTACTGAAACGAGCACCTTGCAATTAGTTTGTCTCTTCGAGTCTACGGTGCTGACGTAGTTTTCTATTCGTACCTTTCTTAGAACTATATGACACTCCAACAAGAAAAACAAATAGTTACCGAAAAGCACTTTCTCCTCACAGTTATCATATAATAGTTTTGTTTTTCAGGCTTCACACGCAAAACGAATAACATTTACAACCCAAAAAACAGTGCTACGAAATCTGTACAGTATTCGCTAGTAGTTGAGTAGCGTGAATAAAATTTGTTTTGTTCGGTTTTTCTCTGTCCGGATATGCCAAGAACAGTGAAATGTTGGAAATATAGAAATAAGCTCGGTGCCAGCCCTCTGTCTGAAATTCAAACATGATGCTGGCGTGTAATGTCAGCCGCTGCATTCGTATGTAAATTATCTTCCATGGTTCTGGAATACTGAACTAGTAGGGATTGTAGTGTAGCATACCTAGGCTCCTTTATTCCTTCTCATGAGCAAATAACTCGCTTAAATTCGGTATTTAATTAAAGCCACGCAACGGCTGCACTAAGTGGAAGTTTATACATAATATCATACAAACCACGGCGGCTTGCGTGATGCTGCCAGGTATGTACTTGCTGCTTACAACGTGATTTAAACTTTTCAGTTGCGAGTTAGCATTTGGTTGCATTTAATTGAAGCTCTGTGAAAAGTTTATATTTTCTATTTTAGCAGAGGCGTAGCAGGATTTTAGTACACCTACAGTTTGTTGCACCTATTCTTACTTCAGAATATTATTTATTATTTTGACTTCATCTTCCTGCAAAGCATAATTATGAAGCCTTTTAATTATATTTTAAATCCTTACTTGTCGTTACCCAGACAGCTGGCGCATGTTATCCTTTAATTTTTTCCCTTTAATCCTTTCCTTTTCCACACGTTTCAATGTTACTAATAAGTAACATTGAAACGTGTGGAAAAGGAAATTTAATTAAACGCGCGGCCGCGTGTAAATACTTATTGTGGAAATAGTTTGTCTCCGAATCGTATAATTTGTGGTTGAAGTTGGTCGTTATAATCCAGCATTCGGTTCATGTAATTACAGAAGTTTTCATGCAGCAGAAATTGACTTAAATACTATAGAGTATTACCGCTGTCTGGCGCTGCATTTGCCGAGCGTCGGAACATTATTTTTTCATGTTTTAGCTGCCAAAAATGAAGTGTTAAGAGAGCACTTACTTTAATTATTATGTTCGTACGTGGATAATTCTATTACGTTCCAAGTTGGCTTTGTGTTTGTAAGACCCGTTTGTGTAATTTTCAAATAGAAAGAAACGGCTGCATTTACATGAATGTTCTGAAAATCCTTTGTATGGTATCAAATAGATACGGTAAAATTTTGTTAATTCTCATTTTGTCTGGAGCCTGGAATGAAGTTGGCTGTGTCATCTCTTTGATATTCAACGCTATATCTGCGGTGAGGCACGGTGGCACTAGAGTAGATACTTATGTATTATGTTATCCGTCTTGTTGCGACTAATTAACATCGCGTTCGCACGACATTCGACGTCACAGGATGTTCGTAAACTAACAACTACTTCAAACGCCGACTAACTACTTGTGATTCGCGGCTTTCGAGTTTAAATAACTATACATAAATGTACATTGTATTACACAAAGTTATCTAAGTTGAAAAACGTTGAAGCTGAGTTTGGCCGCCTGAATAATTTACTTACGCGTGTAACTTATGCGACCTTCGTTGATATTCGTGTAGATTTATGTCAAAGTTTTCATATCAGTCTAATACAGTGGTTCTTAACCTTTTTGACATGAGGGACCACTTTAACTAAATTTGTCTTGCCGGGGACCACCTCATCGGTTTACCTAAATTAGCACTCATTTCTTTATTATGTATCAAAAAAAAATCTGAATTTTTGGGTCAGTTCTACTCAAAGCTAAACGCATGTCGGCAGTTGTGTAGGTAAGCAAATGCAAATAAAGAAAAACTTGCCTATGTGGTTTCCAAATGCGCGAGCGAAGCGAGAGCGAAATTTTTATCGGACATAAACCAAATATTACGTAAAATGTAGCCCAAACGTACTTAACTTTTTGTTTGTTGACAAATGCAACAATAAGGGGATATAGTTTCTGAATACGCGAGCGAAGCGAGCGCGAAATTTTTATCGGACTTAAAACAAAAATTACGTAAAATTTAACCCAAACGTACTTAACTTTTTGTTTGTTGACAAACGCAAAAATAAGGGCATACAGTTTCTGAATACGCGAGCGAAGCGAGCGCGAAATTTTAATTATTTTTAAGACTCAACACCAAAATTACGTAAAATGTAGCCCAAACATAAATTTTCATGAATGGGGACTAGGTACGACACACCCGATATACGTCCATGCGAAAACCCCCGCTCGCAATTACAAGTCGCTAAAAATTAAGTTAGATAACGTATAGCAACGTCGTCAAAGCTAAGCTTCGCGGACCACTTGGAATGCCTCCAGGGACCACCAGTGGTCCGCGGACCACCGGTTAAGAACCACTGGTCTAATACATATCGCAATTCCGTAGCTACTTTCAATAAATCTGTTTTTTTTTTTCTAAACATGTGATTTGTGTACCAGAGTAGAGTAGTAGTGTGTAGTAGTGTAGAGTTTAAGTTGCATTATATCTGTATAATGCAACTTAAACTCTCTATAAAATTCCCTTTTCCATGTAATGGCTCAGATTCAGCTATTCAATTCGGAAAGCACATTAAATAGGTACTGAAAGCGGACATGTAGTCAGTCCGGACACCGGCCATCATAACCTGTCCCAAATATCCGTGACAAAACGGACCCTATGCTATAAGTATGGGATACATTTTTCGAAAATATGGTTAATTTTCGCAATAACATTGATTTTCGAATTTATGTCGTTTAAAACTGTTTGCGTAAATGTTTACATACTTAGCTACATGGAACCAATAACTGTCGAAGGCATTAATGCGCTCACACAATTCCGTTTATAGCATTAGCGTCATTATGTCGTAACGTAAACATCATTTGCTATTCAACTGTAAAATCTAGTAAGTAGAGGTGCTAATGAACACTTTGTGCACAGCTGATATAATTACCATGAGCCCGAGTCGCGAGTTACCCAGCCGTTACATTAAGTACATTTGTGAAAGTCCCCAACACATGCATACTCGCACACACATACACACATGTACAAGTAAGTAATAAGACTTCTCCATCACATTCAAGAGAGCAATTAGGGAGGCCACTCGTTCGTTTACACTACGACGTCTGGTCGGCGAATTAGTTGTTAACAGCCGGAAAAATGAGACCATTCATTTCATTTTAATTTTAATAGGCCAAACTTTTTGATTATGTTATTTAGACTTAGTTTTAATTGCCATTTTTGGGGTACTTTCGTGATTTATACACCATATTTTTACTAAAAATTGATTTAAAATTACAAATACATTAACACTCCCTTTTAATTTAACATGTTGCTATCGCAAAGAAAGCCCATAAAAAAGTCTACGTGTGTATAAATGTGATGTAACGAACCCTTTTTTCCTGCCCGGGTGGAAAATTCTCCGAGGACTCTAAAGCAAACAACGTGCCTACATCAACACTACCTACATAGCGCTACTTACTACGATGCTGTATATAAGTGTAACGTAATAGCCTGTCAGTCTTCCCGTTATCGAGGCGCCAGACCAACTTGTTTTCTTTTAGTTAATTCTTATAATGACGTGACGTGAAAGGAAGCGTGCTCATTATGTATCCGTCATCCGTTGATTAATGTACTTAATGATTCATGGAAATGCTCCGAGTGCTAATTACGTTTTCAAAGTGAATGCTTATAGATATTTCTTTGAGGTGCTAATTGATTTATTTATAGACATAAATTGTAATATTTAAGCGTATTCAAGAAACGTTTATGTGTACTGACTGTATTTTGCGGATGCTGACTAAATCCTAAGCCAGTCGAATGTACAGAGAATTCGAGATGGAATATATTCAGTGTCGCCGCATGGCTGCACCGCTCTATACATCGTGTGAGTGGGTGCTGTGTACGGAGCAAGCAGACTGCGGTGACACTGTGATAAATTGAACCACTCATTGAAGCACTTATCGCATCCTGAAGCGAGCTTATCTATACATGCCGCTAAGTACGCTGAAATCGACCCTCAGCGAGTTAAATCAAGCTTCAAATATATTAAACTGTAGGTCTCTATGGGTAAGGAAAATATAATCTTAGGAAACATAATGCTTCATATCACGGCATGATATAATATTGTCGAAGGTCCCCGTATGTCCTCGGACAAGATTGGCCCACCTCGTCGTATCTCGTGGGTGTCGTAAGAAGCGATTAGAGGATTAAATAAGGTAGCTGGGCAGTGAAATATTCCCGTTCCTGTACCGTGATTATACTGGGTGTCCCATAAGTCCTTTGAAATCTAAATTTCGAAGAAAATTTAAATGGCGCGCGGGAATGGCATGCGGGGTGCGGGGATAGCATCAACGGTCTTTCGGAATTCATTCGCCATGGAAAGTTTTACCGGAGCGGACCGTGGTTTTTGTGTGCGACAGTTTTATCACAACGATGATTCGGCCACCATTGCGCGGCGTAAATTTAGAGAGTATCGCAATTTGCGCACGTTTAATGACTGTCCCAGTGTTCAAACGGTTAAAAATTGGGTTCAACAGTTCGAGGTGACTGGATCTAAAATTTTATTTTGTTGAATAAACAACGATCGGGCCGCCTAAGGACATCACCGACGGAAGACAACATCGACGTAGTGCAAGAGTCAGTTCGTGAAAATCCTACTCAATCCATTCGTAAGCGTTCCAATGCATTAAATACACCCAGATCGACGTTACAGCGCATTTTAAATAAAGATAAGAAATTACCATCCATAAAAAAATCAGTTAATACAGGAATAAAAAAATACACTGCGCAATGGTGGGCGAATCATTGTTGTGATAAAACTCACGCACACAAAAACCACGGTCCGCTCCGGTAAAACTTTCCATGGCGAATGAATTCCCAAAGACCGTTGTTGCTATCCCCGCACCCCGCATGCCATTTCCGCGCGCCATTTAAATTTTATTCGAAATTTAGATTTCAAAGGACTTATGGGACACCCAGTATATCAAATATGGTTATGCAAGTCATATTTTAAGATACAACTCTGTGGCATAGAAGAAATTGAATGAATGCATTGGCAGTGCGCTTGCTAATGAGCGCCAGTTCAATTTACGCAAAACGAACCACAGTAATTGGCCGGAAAATGTCCGGACACAGACGCGGAATGATGATGTAGACAGCTCCAACTTATCATTTATACATTACCAACAAGCCAATATTCCGCTAATGTATTTTGAGTAAAAATCTAATCAAACCTCTATTAAGGAGAAACGTGCCAGTGAATCTGTAAATTGTATAGGTAACGCAATCTAAAAGAACAAGCGATCGAAGGCAAACGAAAAAGATAAAATAAAAAACAAATCCCCAGAATTTATGAAATTTCTTAAAATGCTTATCTCCGTGAGTTATTGGCAGCGTCGCAGCCAGTGAGCTAAGAGATCTTGTGAGCGTCGCGACGAGTTCACGCCCGGCTCTCCCAAGTGGAAACAAAAAAAACTCTCTAGATTTTGCTTATTTTCACAAATGCAATTTTATTACTGGCCGTGGCCAAGTTAACACTTCTAGATGTAAGATAAACTTGTCAATCGGATCTGTGTGACACAAATTGAATAAGTATATGTATGAGTGGGATGATCGACTTTTTCCGAAATTATTATTTCCATTGTTTTTCCCATTTATGGCGTAATGCAGATAAAGCAAAAATGGGAAAGCTTGCAGAACCTCAAAATTAAGCGTGAATAATTTAAAAAGTGGGTATATCAAAAACGATGCAATTTTGAAGTTTCCTAAGAGCACTTTTATACTAGCGGATTTTGTCGTGCGTAGAAAAAACGAATAAGATCCGTCACGTAGATCCAAGTGTCGCTGTTTGAACCGACCTGTCAATTATTGCGTATACGCGCGACAAAATCCGTAAGTGTGTAAGCGGTCTTAGAATCTGTTTTGATGTCCTGCCAAACCCACATTCTGTCTTCATTAAATCTTTTATTAAAATTTCGGCAACGCATAAATTAACTTTATTAAGATATTTTATAATCATTGTTGTTAATATTACAGCAGACGCAAATTATTCTTTGCTTATCTTGTCTGGGCCGTCGCGTCCCTGACCCTTTGGCTGATGAAAAAATATCTTCATACTGTCTCCTGTATATTTAATTGGCCACCGGCAAAATAAATGAAAGCATCATAAAAAAGAACAACAAATGAAGAGTTTTGTACCCTGTAATGATGTACGTAACGAACTGTGAAACTTTGTTTGCACATTTCTTTGTTTTAACAGAAAAACCGGACCTTTTGCATAGCTGCTAATTGCGTGACGAAAGCGGGCAAAAAGGCGGTTATGAGTTTAGGAGTCATTCTTAATTGTTAGTTTTATCGTTTATCTTTTTAACTGCTCACTTAAAAAAAAATAACTGAAAGACCAAGTCTGCACGAATTTTAATGCGTCGCGCTTTATTCCTTTATTTCATGCGGAGTGGTTGCAGTTTGTGTTATTATATTTTATGATGCGTAGTTTATTCGCATTATACTGTCAGTACGTACTTATTCGTGGGTAATCCTCGTAACTTATAAAATATTTAAGCATACGCGATTAATTATAACTTAATACATTATGGATTTTCCTACATGTTTAAAGTATCATTGAGCACAGGCTGCATTAAATTCAAAATCTTTGAGCAATTATGGTCCCCACAATGGCTCCGAATAAATTTGGTCGGCCTCATTACCATATCCTTCGCCACTCCAGCAAACGAGTGTTTTTGTCATCGGAAAAACTGGAAAATGTTCCTGAAATGATAAATATAATTCCGTAATGAATACTAATTGTGCCCGTTCTGTAATATATGCCAAAAACCCGAGGATTACCCTTTGCGTCCGGCGTGCCGCCAATTTACCCTGACATGTGATTATTCAGATGTCGATCGGTACGGACCGAGTATCGTAGAATTGAATATGTGCATGAAGCTGGGAATATAAATTCGGCAGTGGCCGGATTTACGAGCCTTCCAAAATGGAATCCTTACGGTAAGCCGACGACCATTCAGTACCTACAGCCCACACCATAACTACTCTCTGTTATAGGGTTTCACGGGTCCATAACAAAATTACAATATGCAAAGAGCTTCGCATTGTCAATACATCGTGGGATAAAACTGACCCAGCAAACTACCTCATTCGTGTAAGGTGATCGAATAGCGAACCTATACTTTATGCAGTTTCTAAAAGCTAATACAAACGCGTCTATAGTTGATATTCATAACTATTTTGTAAGAAAAGACATATTTTATTTTGACCGTAGGTATAAGTATAAGTATTTAGTTCAAACAAAAGTGACAAGTCCGTCTATCGGATATGTTTCAAGCCAAAGCTGTATAATGCTGCGCTAAAAACAAATCATTATACATTGTGACTCGCCCAAACGTTTCCAAAATTAATCTATGGCGCACAATAGCCTATTGTTGTAATTATTTCGTTTATTTTCCTCAATAAGGGTATATTGGGGCCGTATTGTAAGAAGGCTGGATTCATTGTCCATTATGAATGATACTTTAATGAATTGCGAGTGATCAAAATCATATTAGCACTAATTGTTATATCCTCATGATCCATGTTTTGCTGTTGCTTGCTAATACATTATTAATACATTATGAGGCACACATTTATCATTAATTCTTGTATAAAAGCCATATACATGGTTGCAAATACATAAAAACATACATAGGTGAATAGCTAGGTACATGCTTAATTAGATATTCACGCCGAAAGGCAAAAGCGGAATTTCGTGGCGTGGCGCTCGGTCGTAAGTCCGCCCTTTCTCAGTCGTATGTGAATATTTCTAAATGCTGTAAACTTTACTGTTGATATAAAGTTCGGGTGTTCGCGTTAAGCGAGATTTCAGATAGCATGCCCGTGATAAAGAAATCAATACTCACACAGAACTGGTTTAAATTAAAAAATCCAAAGCTGCTGTGAAAATGGGTTTTACAAAACCTCTATAAAAATATATAAAATGGCACTAAACTAAGCAAAACTGTCGATCATAAATCAAATTGCCAAGACATACATTACCAGACATGTATTGTTTCGACATCGAAGTGGCAGAATCTTGTCGAAAATAAAACACGAGCTTATTGTTAACACTGAAAAATTTCCCATAGGACTTACATTGTTACGATATTCGACGTCGGCTCGCAACTACTTCAAATCGAGAATGCGAATGTTGGTTTTAGCGGCGCCATGCCGTACACCGCATAATATTCATGTAAACCATAATAATATGTGATTCCGACGAATGAAAAAGAGGAAAACCAGCCAAGTATAAATTGTCATGCAATAACCTCGCCATGTGTTGTTCGCGAATATATGCTATTTCAAATAAAATGAGACGCGGTGGATTGTGAAATTAAAAATATGATATCATTTTCTGTTGATCATATAAGAGTGCCTATAACGTAGGTAATGTGTGTTAAATATGAATAAAGCATTAAATTAAATTATATGCTGAATGATTATGTATTACCAAATATTTCAATTCATGGAAATGGTTTCCTCATTTAAATTAAAGGTATTACGTTCATTATTTGTTCGTAACTAAGCTGTTCTTCGTTTGGTGAACTACAAATAAGCTCGTAGAACAAAGAAATGGAATTCATTTTCTCCTTTATTTCCGAAGTTGTGAGAAGACACTTATTTTGCGTAGTTTGATGTAAATAATGGGCTTAATATTCGTAAACTTCTCATTTGCCATTTAGTGAGAAGAGACACCATAAAGAGAACTTCGAGAAAACTTATGAAAAATTAATAGCTTCAACAAATGCTTATTTTCTTGAAGAATAATTTCATTACAGTTCTTCGGTTGCTTTATTTTTGCTCTTGAACAAAACTATGTTTGTATATCTATTTGACTCACATACTTTAGGTACCAAAGCTCGATAACAATAACACATTACCTAAGAAAACTCAATCTGACTTAAAAGTCTTAGTTCTAGTTCAGAAACATCGTATAAAGGACTAACATAGTTCATATTTGTACGGCGGCTGCCAGCCAGAATTCCATCTCTCGGCAAACGCTTAAAAATTCAGCAGATATGCTATTTCAAATACTAAGTCTGATAAACTCAAATGTATCATGTAAACTTGGCGATGTTATATACCTACATAGATGATTCAATACATTTGTAAAGATGCAAAAAAAAGATGATTATCAGAAAATTAATTTGAACTAACTTATTTAAGTGTGTTTAAGTGGTTCTTTGCAAAAATATATAACAAGACCAAATCGCCGAGCGTTATAAACCATCACAGTTGATAAGTGTAGTTATACAATTTCAACGAACAGGACAGCAAAGCAACCTGCGGTTAGCACTCATTCATTGCTAAACATCGCCCGGATCAAATGCTGCGGTCACCATTCCGAATCCAACTTGTACTGGAATTGGTTCGACAGCATCCTACTAAAATAGAACAGAAATGCAACGAATGAAATCAACACGCCGGACTTAACCAAAGCCTTGAAAAATTATTAGTTAAAATTGTGTACTTATTAAAGGAAAATTGTGCTTCCCCTCGACATAACTCTGTTTTACAATCCAATAAAAGATCTGAAGCAGGAAAGCGGTTGTTCGCCGGCACCCACATGTTACTCCGAAGTACACACACTTGTAACGTATTGTCGAGTATCTCGTGACGTAAATCGCCGGACTTACGCTTCACCTCGCGTGCACGACTCCCTATTTCAACGCATACGTCCTCGTTTCCGTGTTAACTACTCAGTCCCTTAACTGTTCACTTCCCCACTTTCCCCACACGTCGAGGGCCACGTGTTGCTTGTGGGGAGACGCGGCCAAATTGACTTAGCTGGTTTTGGAAGCAAAGGTGACACGTGAATGACGGCCCTTACACGTCGGTAACAGAGGCAGGTCAGTGCACAGGCTTATGTTGTAACTTTACGTCGCTCGCGGCGATCCCGGGAGTTAAGTCAAGCTGTAATGTTCAGCTTATTGTTTAGTGTATCAAACTGCAAGTAATACCGTTAATATCATTTGTGGCTTTCATATTTAGAAGAAAAGTTATTTCATGTTATTAGCTCTTACGGTTTAAAAAATACGTAGGATATTTCTTCATTATCTTGTTTGCTCTTTTCAATATATTTAAACACATACCCATTCCACTTTAACTGGAGAGCTGATTAAGCGTTTTGTTTATTACAAACTTGTGAAAATATCTTACTCTAATATTTATATCGTTGTTTACCATCAGATAAAGAAATTGAATCGTAGACATTCCCAAAGGTTCAATTGTCAACGACTTCTCAAGGTTACTCTAACGATGAACAAATTACATTGCTTGTACATGTTTATGGAAGACACAAAATATGATGTGCACTCTGTTTTCAGATTTTCGAATTTTCAATCAAATAAATAACTCTTTTATACTCCATTGTGTCTAACTTATTGCTAAAGCTGGTACTTGCGCGAAAGGATAAAAGAAAATCGAAATAGGTGCTCTACTAACACATATAAAGGTTAACCATCTAAAAGATTAAAATCTGAAGGAGGTTGTACTGTAGTTCTCGTAAATACACGACACGGTACACACTTGTGTTCGTGTGCCACACATGGTACAATTACAATTCTTAACCTGATGTAGTGTACGGTAAAAGTAAAGTAAAGTTTGTAAAACGAAGCAAAATCCTTTGTTTCCTCGTTATATGTCCCCGGGATCAGCACAAAAAGGAAATCTGCCAGTAAAGTCTAAACATTCCCAATGCATTACGATCCCGGAGCCGGAATCTGGACTAATACATTATATTGACTGGCGATGATAAAATATCCCCAGCTTTGCACACTGAGTGCTATACATACTAAAATAAATATTATTATACATAAAGCCGAGGGATAAGCTGTGTGAGCGCGTTTCTGTTTGCGGACATATTAATACATTTTGATTACATTGCCAAATAATGGACAATCCCAAAGAGTATGTTTTGCTTCTGAAATATATATGCAGTTCAAATTAGGTTAACATTAACATAAAATCAGGATCAGAAATTATAATCTCCTGAGAATTTTATATTCAAAACTAAATGTGACCCGACCTGAATAAAACACAAAAATATTTCTCGATGCAGAAAAACCAGCCAGCCAAATGAAATGTAAACGTTCCCCGCCGCAAGAGAACGGCAATTTATAAAGCTCATCTGCATCTGCAAGAAATTCTATAATTCAAAATAAAGTTTTCTTACAATTTGGATCAATATTGTATAGAAGCGCACATGGTTAGTGGAGCTCACATTATTAAATGAACACAAGTGTGAGCTAATATTCTGGCCACTTAGGGTAAGTACAGCGTGGAAATATTTAAATTCCGCAAAGCCGAACGCTTGCCAAGACGGGCGACCGGCCATAACTCGCGAGGGGGGGGGAGGCTGCGGCCGCCGGTGTGAACGCGCCTAATACTGACAGATGGCACAGGTAAATCAAGCGACTAACATTTTTCGCACGATTAATCTCCCGCGAAATTATGTCGCATAATGCCATCGCTTTTTATGTCAAGCTCATTAAAGGTTAATGGATCTGCTTATTATGTTATTGGATGCATATTTATTCATACTGCAAGAGGATTATTTTATTTACATAGTTTTTTAGAGTTTAAAACAGGGAAAGTTAATTTAAAGTTTAAAGTTGGGAGCAAAGGCTCGGGAGATGAAGATTTTTTAGAGTTTAAATCGCGTACAACCACGATCTTATGAAAACAAGGAGACTAATTGGAAAATGCGTAATTGGATTCCATAGACAAAAGCCTTCGTGATTGGCACTCCATGAACTGCGAGTGTCGTCGGTAGATCTACACCTATAGCTATCCCACAGTTTATCGTATTCCTGTGAGCTGACAACTCATTTTCAGTTTTACGCTCCTGGCAAAAACGCCTACTACACTATGAGATAAAGTAAAAAATGACAAGTTTACCCCGCCCGTAGGAAAGGGTGGGCGTTTTTCGCCCGGGGCACCAAGCGTATCCCTTGATTACATCACTATATTAAAGCCCACTGCTACACTGATAACTTCATGTTAAAACTTAGTTTCGCCAAAAGCAGCGGAACTTTTAAAGTAATTTGGTGATCTACCAAGAAACTTTTTTGTTACCAAGAAGAATAAAGAATAGTTTTATTAAATAATTTATCTGATCTATTTTTGACCGAGCTTTAGCTAAGACAATATTTTTAGAAGATGTATATCTTTATGCTGAGCATATAAATTATATAAAAGACATACCCATCAATACTAGTAGTACATTTTACAATAAATACATTCAATTAATCTCGAAACGACGTAAAGTTACGTATGTATGTATAGTGAACAGCTATAGTTCGTTCCACTTGCTAGTTAGACCAACTAACATAAATCAAGCCCGGGCTCATTAATAGAAACAAATGATCCCTCTTTTATTGATAAAAACCTCGGGAACTGTACGTAATTGCTACTTCATTGACTGCACGTAGCACCGCGCTACGCTCGTAGCATCGTAGCAATACAAACGCTACGCTCCGTAGCCGATAACAAAAAACGATTTGTGTAATGAAATGGTAATATGGAATACATTTTTATCATTTTATCATATTGTTCACTTCGTATAAGAGTAATCATGCGAAAGTGCCATGGGTACTACAAAAGAATTTATTTTTGGAGTGACGTATTAATATGGTGTGAACCTTGAGAAAAAAAACACAAAAATAAGGTAACCTTTTTTGCTGTCGTTAATTTAGTAAATGACGTCAGAAGGGTTTCTCAAAATAGCACGGGTTATTAATTGAGGAAAACTCTTCTAGAAAAGTGTAAACGAATATATTACTTTAACACGTTTATAGACAGGACTAATACAATCGGCGTACCTCATAGGCATACAGGTAACACAGTTAGAGCTCAGTTACGTTATTGGATCAAAATGATTGAATCAAGTCAACGAGCTTCACTTACGTCTGCTGTGGCTAGTTGATCACTTATCACCCGAGTGTTCATAACTGTTTTAAGCCTGTTATGACGACATTAGAGAGCTATTTAAGCATGAGATTTTCAATGTCAATTTCTTTGCAAAAACTTGGCTACGAATCTTCTGATAACGATTACCAAAATAAAAGCCGTGATATTTTTTATACTAAGTAACAAGGTTTTGTATTACGTAATATACGGAAAGCGTCCTCAACACTTCCTACAAGTTGGGGATTCGGGGTTCAAGAGGAAGCACGCAGCCTGGTGGTCCTACGCAGTAGCTCCCGGGGGAACAAACTCGTTACCCCGACACTCTGACGTGTACTAACTAGCACGTGACCACTGGCTACTCCCACTCTCCCCAGAGCCTATTAATAGAGTTCTTTGAACAGCTTTATTACGATATTTAGCACAATACATGTACCTACTTGTCAAACAAGACGTCAATGATAAGTTAGTAGTATAGGGAGATCTTCAAGAAAAGTTTTGCAAAGCATTTCCCCGTGACATCTTCAGGCCACTCAGTGGAGTAGTTGGGTTCCATTTCAAGAGGAAAATACATGCGCGATACCTTTTAACTTTGCCTCAGGGTGACGTGGGTATCTACCAAGTCGGGAAAAGGGTTATTGGGGTATTGCAGTAGCACCCGGAATTGCGATAAGCTTATACGTCCTATTACAATAGAACCCTACAAATAACCGAACACGCACAGGGTGTGTGACAGTCCTCTGCCCTCCTTCCCGAGTTTTATCGAAGTGACGTGACATAAATAAAAGTCCAATGTAACGCTCCAAAGATTCAACTCAAACAGACAATACGGGTAATATAAGTGCAGGTTTAAGTTCGAGTAAACGGTTTATTACAGAACCGAATGTTCGGAAAACGAATCTATTTAAGAACTTTCCATAAACAAGATAAACTTCGAGATATATCCTCATTCCTCGTGCACAACTTTGCAGTTGGAATTTTCTGTTCAAACCGGTAAAAGGAAACAACTCGACCTGCCTTCCTATGAAATTGTTCCTTTCATATTCAGTCTATACGAGTAAACGAGTGAAAGTATTGTTAAACCAGTGCTAAAATATCTGGCACATATAAACATGAAAATATTGAGTATGTGGCTTGAATATAATATACTATAGCTAGTTTCGTGTTGCTGTCCTCCCGAAGGAGTTTCCGTGGCAACATCTGCTACGTTATGATGATAAACAGATAATCACACATATTTTTCAGCGGTGTCACTGAAGCCAAATGTTATTCTGTTTTCATCGAAATAAATGAGGAAATATTGAAATCGTACTTGTAAATACATTCAATCAACATGTTGTATTGAGGGATCTCAAGTTATTTACCGATAATCGGATTTACATTTAAGAACACGAGAGCAGCGCCTTTCAGAGCTCCTTTATTATTGTATACTTTTAATTAAGCGCTTCTTTCACCAACCATTATCCACGAGCTAGCCGGATTATACAGCTTCAGAAGATTTTAAATAGATTAAAACCATATTAAAACACATCAACGAAGTTTTTTCCTATCTACTAAGAAGACTACGCCATTTGCACCCACAAATTGTGATTTCGTGAAAACACAAAGTTTGATTTAACGTGATATCCTCGGAAGCCTCGACGGCAATTAGTTTAGTCTCATTCTCTTATTAATTAATGAACTTCCTCTGTTTCTATTAAGTAGTAAGTTTCGTGTTTACTTTCTTTGCAAAGTGCTCTAGTTTCTGTCAAATAACACAATTATGGAGGTATTTGTTGTAAGAGATTTTAATGGAAATGTATGAGATCTAAGATGTGATCTATCGTGCAAAGTGTTGTTGTGTGCAAGAGGTACTTAAGGTTGCTCTGACAGTTGTAATTAAACTTTTAACGGATGAGGTCAGTATGATATATTTATGGGAGTTGTACAATGTGCCGGAGAAGCTCTGATAACATTTTTTGATGGCAACAATTTCTTCATAATACCAGCTAAGTGAAAACGAGTCTTAAATACCACTCCTAATATGACAAATATGTCAAATTTTTTAACATATACGAATCAACAAAATTGGGTGAAAATCGATCTCAAAATTAGATTATCAGAAGAGGCATTAGGCGGGAGCGAAAGGCAAAAGGTGAAAGGCTAATACTCAATAAAAAGGTAAGTATTTATTTAAGGTAGGGTAGACTGGGTACAGTTGTGCCAATTTTCGTTTGATCTCCAATAATTTTGTTATTTGACTAATTAGCTCGCAGAAAAGGAACTTGTATCGCAATTTGTACATTTGTGTACGTAAAAACACTAATATATTGTTCCTTAATACAATGTTTTACTCATAAGATCAATTTAAAAAAAAATGGGAAAGTGTCACAACCGGCCACATACCAAGGGCGGTTGTGACACGCATAAACATATATCAAAATGGTCTATAATATCTTTTATTATAGAAATGTTTAACATAATAAGCTTACAAACATAGTTTTAACAATCAACAAAACAACATTTGCTCTGTTAAAACTTGTAGCTGTAGAAAGGCTTGTAGCTTGAGCTACACGTCCGAAATCCCTTGTTTCACTTCTTCATCGGCATCTTTATATTTTTTGATATCACACTGCGCTCTTTCGGTCTTCCACAAACGTATTCTGGACATCTAAAAGCAAAAAATAATAATATGAGATTTATTATATGTATAGATATTCGTCACAACCGAACCCAAAAAAATTGTCACAACCGTACTCAACGCATCATTTTGAAAACAAAAAATCGCCATGATTTTGCCAAATACTTTACGTAAAAAGAAATCACTTGTAATTAAATATTAATGTTCAACTTTTAAAGAAAAAAATAACAAGATAATCTATCTGTATAAAAATAACAGTAATTAGGAAAAGAAATCGAACAAAAATACTTACTTTTGATTGTTGAAAAGCAATGTGGGCTCCTGCTTACGTCAACGTCGTGCGCCGGCTAACGCAATATTGAGGAACGTGTTTAGGTTTGTAAGCCACGTCTTTCTCCCTCACACCCCTCCCCCGTATTATGTATAGTTTCGTTACAATTGCGACTGTCACTACCGTACCCTGGCACAACCGTACCCAGTTTCCCCTACGGGTACCTTAAAAGAGGGTCTATGCTCAAAAGTTACGCGTTCAAAAATTATAATGTGAACAGGACTTACACATTACGGAAACATAAAACATTCCGTTTTCATAAGAAAAGTAAGATGCCCAAGGCAGCTTTTAAACAGAAATCCATTCCGAATATTAATGGAGCTCTCTTGTATTGAGAATAGCTCGTATATGTTTGGTATGAAAGCCGTCAATAACAGATATCTGTGACCGGACGTACGCCGCATCCAATCCCGACGGACGTGCCTCTAAACTTGCGCTTAACTTTCCTTTCACCACTACTTTTCTTCTAAAATGTAGGTTTTAAAACACGTCATACAAAGGCTTATGTAGCTGAAGTACATTCGTGTCATCAACCTTTTAAATCCTGTGTGTTCAGTCATTCATCCACCGTTTCTCACTGTAATTAACGCTAAATTGACAAATAATTTGTCACACAATATAGCAATTACAAGGCGCGCGTCTGGAACCCACTTCTTTGAATCGTGTTTACCGACTCTGTTTTAATTTCCTTTTACCTCAATAAATCATATGAACTCAAACCTCCATGTCGTTACGTAATAGGTTTTTGTAAATCGTTTAATTAAAATTTATGATTTAAAGCCACATTTGGCTCGTTATCTTATTTTCATTTCATATTTTAACATCATGATAAAATTCGGCCGTGTATTGGTAATATGCCAATATCATTAGTGTTTTCCTAAATGATTTAGACGTGTTAAATGGTTATACGCCGCAACAATAGCCGATACTGTCTAAATTAACGTGTTTATGTTAATTTAGACGCTATCTGATCCGCTCTGCCTCCATAATACTATCAAACAATACTAATTGAAAATCAATATTTCCAAACTTTATCCATAACTTAGCATCGCTAATCACATCCTATTTTATTTTTAATGACGTTAACAAGCATCCAGAGTTTTCGAACTCAAAAAAGTATTGCGTACGATCTGATAATAAACAATAAATCGTGGCTTATGATCGCGCACAAAGCTAGGAAGCAATTGAATAGGGCGACCGCGCGGAGCAAGTATTTATATTGCAAGCGGTTGAAAGGCTTGGCGGGGCTCCAGTTCGGCTGGGTCGAACATCGCTGTCGGCATCGGCACCGGCTAGCAGTTCGTCTACACGCCTCTAGCGGCTTATTTTATAACTTGTTCCGCCCGGCCGCCGGCCGCGCCGACTCCGCCGGCGTTTTGTCCGTAAAACACGTTTTGTGTTACCATTGTCATAAAACGTTGAATATTTTGACTCCTAAAGAGATTTTGGTTTCGCTAATTACGCAGTGATATTATGAAGCAAAAGTTATGTCGTTTTTGTTTAGATTTAAATCAAAATGTTGAAATATAATTCTGTGAATGTTATTTCTAGAGTCACTTTTCATAAACTACATTATAACATCTGTAACGTTAGATATCCAAAGTAAGTTAATGATATGTATTCTACTGATTTTGTTATCTATTATCAAACAATAACAACCTACAACTAGCCTTATTTAATTCTTGAACAAAATACCAAACAAAAATATAAAAGTCTTATGATATTAAGTTGAAAACGTCGCTTGGGGAATTACAAAAAATATGATAGTCGTAAAGGAATGTGTTCCTGGCTTATTTCCGTGAGTGAATACAGTAAGTAAGGGGCACTCGGGGCGCTTGCATACGCTTCGGCGAGCGTGCATCGCAGTCTTTGAGCAATTTTATTCAGTCTACAACTCCGGTCCGATAGACAGCGGAACAACGTGCGCAAAAATTAAAACTTACAACTGCGCTTTGTTATACTACAATACCCAATTCCTACTCATACTATCAGTCGTTACGGTTTTGCTCACGCAAAAAGGACTTCACGAATAAACTTTGCTTTAATAATTTCCTCGGGCACGTTTCAGCTTCCTTCGCATAAATGCTTTTATTATTCGTAGCCCATACAACTTAATGAGATATTGTGAGTAATGCGAAGATGGAATTTTAACGTGTTAAGCGTTTTTGTATAAAAATGAAGATGGTATGACTCACCAGATTGTAAAATGTGTGACTTCATAACACATTTTCATACTCGTACAATCACTTTATATTTGATGTGTGTCAAGAGCTCATGACGCAGGCAAAACAATGGTATCACGGCCGTGAGTAAATATGTTAATAGTACTCGCATCGAAAATCATTATCCATCTCAATACTAACGAAACGTATATACCTAGGTTTTTACAGACGCTCAATAACTAGCTTCCCAGAGCACGGTGAAACAGGAGTATTACCAAACTAATTTAATTAAATAGTTGTCAAAACCAGGATAGCCTATTGATTGCGAGTATTTCAGCACAGTGAACTAAAAATGTTGTTGGCACTGTAGTACATTTTCACTTGCATTCACTGTTATAAACACTTTCTTTCTCGTCTTTCAGAGAAAATTACTTCAAAAAATGACAAAGAACATTGTTATTCCAATTCCAAGAAAAAGTCGTGACAGGCGGCCGAAGAAACAAACTGTGAGAATAATTTACTATCGAGGACTAGATTCACAAGCCATAAATCCAAACGGAAAAATAAAACCTTTCTCTGCAAACGGAATCAGCACGGTTGTCTATAGTCTGACACCGAAAATAAAACTATCACGGAGGCAGCGCTATGACCCTTTTGAAATGAGCGGCCATTCTGATTTGAGTCATTCTGGAAGTCCGAAGTCCCGCCTTGCGAACTCCGAGCCCGTATACACAGTTTGACTTGTGGGAGTAATTACTTTAAGTATATACGTACAGCATTGTGTTATAAGGAAATTCATATTAGACGTGTTCAAAGCTCAGTTCTATGTCGGTTTGGGTTATGCTGTTTTGAGTTGTACTGGTTTGTATGATTTTCTGATTTTACATTAGCTTATGACCTCGACTTTTGTTGATTCAATTGTGATAAACGGTAAGAGTGTTCAAAGAAGATGAAGTGAAGATTCAAATATGTGTGCTCAGCATTTTTAGACCCATTCTTCATTACATAGAACTGTATCTTGTAGGCAACTTGATACACTACGCTGGCTCAAAAGTTACAACGTGCATCAGACCGACACATGAGCTAGATCAATAGGTTCCGTTCACCTCCCTGCACTTAGGTACAAGCGCCCTGTTCTCCGGAACTGTGAATCCACTTTAGATTAATGTTATATACGTATAACGTTTTTATAAGTTTCGCCGTGTTTGAGGATTACCATCTTCAGCTACTAAGAGCTTTTTTAAAAGGACAGTGCAGTTTTCTTTGTATGTTTGTTGCGCTTTTATATGAAAAAGATAGAAGGAGTAAGAACAAAGTAAATGTGTATGTATGTAGGTACCTAGTTATGTGTAAAGTATTTCCCTGAGGACGCGACTGGAACTACAGGAAAACAGCTAATAACTCATCGAGTTTTGAGTTTGTGAATAACTTTAAAGGGAAAGAGAAAAAGATGGATTGCTCGGATCTGAAGGATTTAAATGATGACGACGATGAGGCGTTAAGGGTTCCTTATGCTTTCTGATCACGTTTCACCATTTGCGTAACCTGTGCGCTGACATTTTTTATTTTAATTCTATCGATAAAAAAATATCGGTTCTATGTTATAAAGTTTTTTGTCTTCAATGTCATTAAACAAACTACAAGTACAAACACACCTACCAACTAATACGAAATCAATTGAAATTAAAACAATAATTACAGAATAGCATAAAAAAACTCCTCCTCGTACGTACCCAAGAAACTGGCCGTATTGCCACGTTGGATGGCAATGCTTAATTTTTGGCCAAAATAAAACCAGCCCTTGGGTCACTTGAAATGTCAGCAAGTCGCTTCGCTAGATCTTTAATATATAGTTTCCAAATTATCTATGTAGGTCCGTAGTTTCGTTCGTTCAAAAATCTGTCCGTATCGTACGAAGAGCACTCGTGTAAGCGGAGCTCTGAAGCGCCTGAACATGGTCTATGTTACAGATAACTAACGCCTGCTGCAGCTTTACATCGCCAAATTGATACGTTCTGCTCCACACATGAACCTACATACATACTAACTTCATAGACTAGTATTTGAGAAGAGCAACCAATAGAGAAGGATAAATTAATTTAATGATGAATACCGTCAATAGTGACGGTAGAATGTGGAGAACTTTTATAAATATATCACCTGTACCTATAACCATGTTTGCAAATTAATAAATGACTTTGACTTTGATTTGTTTGTGAGAATGTATGACTATGAATGTATGTTTGTTATTCTTTCACTCAAAAACGGCTGAACCAAATTAGTTGAAATTTGGTATGTAGATAGGTGATACCCTGGGTTAAAACATAGACTGCTTTTTATTAACACACCATGTGAGCGAATCCGCTGATGAAAGCTAGTAATAAATAGTTTCAAAATAATATATCTCCGGAGTTTCGTTCAAAAATCTGTACGTATAGTCTGTACATGGCAAATTGATACGTTCTGCTCCACACACGAACCTACATACAAACTTTATAGACTAGTATTTGAGAAGAGCAATCAATAGGGCTGCTGGAGCGATATACCAATTTGCCTGATCAATCGCACTATTAGACTACGTATACAATTCTAAGAGCTGGTCTTAGTGGAGTAGATTGATTACAAATATAAATATAATTTTGTTTAGGTTAAATTAAATATAATTAATAAACTGAATTGTAATATACCAATGCGATACGTAGCTATAAAAAACACAAATTGGTCAATATAATGTCGTCCATCCTTGAAAGCAGATACACATGTATGTAATTTGGACATTGCAAGATCTCTCATACGGCCAGTAAGTAAGAGTACCTATTTTGAATGCAAATGGTACATACGATACCAGCAGTAAATGTTGATCGTAAAATATTGGAGTAATGGTACGACCAGTGCCCTAATATCTTTATGACCGATATTTTAAAGAGATCTTGAAGATATTTAGGAGACTATGCAGAATGTTACAATTTTAAAATATGTTTCACAGGAATCCATATTAAAGAAAGAATGACATATTCGCTCTTTAATTAGCTCAATACAACATTTTCTAAATTATGTATCTCTCATCACCTCAGTCAGGTCTATCTTTTATTGACTAAAGATAAATCAGAAAATATACCAGCATAAAAAACAACAAAGAAAATTAGGAACTACTACGTACATACAAACCATTCGACTACGCTGCTACGCCGCTACGCGTTAGCTACGCCGTAGTCCCGGCTGAAAAGTACGTTCGTTATAATTAATTCATTTACATCTTACGCTGTGTATCTCGCAGGCTCCATAGATACGCGGACACATACTTCCCCGTTCCAATTTCCTCTATCTTCAGTGTCGTGCATATTTTATGAGTGTTTCTGTAGAGTCATTCCATGGAGTCTCGCCGCGAGTCAACATCTTACAACAAGGCCCTCGGAAAGCTGTGGTCTGTATAATAATTAGCAGTGTGTGAGGTGTTGTGCAGACAGGGTGCAGGAGGATGCAGACGGGCTGGGTGCGGGGGGCGCGGGGAGCAGGTGCACCTGGGCGGCGGCCGGCGGCGGCCCCACGTGCCCGGGCGCGCGGCGCTCAGTCGCTCGTGAGCAGCCGAGGCCGCCGCGTCGCCCGGCCCGACCGCCGCGCCGACAGCGACAGGTGGCGCCGACGCCCGCCGCCTGCGCGCTAAGCTCGCCGAGACCCGCTCGTGAGCCGACCCACCACAATTCATACGGCCGGCTTCTACATCAAAACTTCAATATTAAGCTTTGCAATCAATTACTGTGCAGTGCTCATTTGTTTTTTAAGAAGAATGATAATATCTAGGTGTTTGTGTGCTGATGATATATAAAAATGCTACGGAACTTTGCCCAGTTTTGAAAATAATTTATTACGTGAAACATTGTAAGTATGAGGGTAAAGATTCACATTGTTAACAAGTGACCGCTAAAATTGATTTTTAAGAAGCAGTCTGCGAACTGTTCTTCTTTATTTAAGTACTTAGGACGTATTTGAAAGATCATTTACGTATGGGTTTTCCTCTGTTCAAAAATGGTTTAGTTGTTTTTTTTTTTAGAAAACTGACCAACAAAGAGTTTTATTCAGAGAACTTCATACTAATTTTCTTTAGTCTATTTTCGGGTAATAAACCGGATCTGCGTTAAAACACCGATAGGAAAGATAAATATAGGGTTGTCTTAGTTTACATTTTAATTTTGAATCCTTAATTTGCGCTCAAAATTTCTCTTTGTAACGTGAGCTTCGTTTGTGTCTAGTAGCTCAACAGTGAGATTTATTAAGAGGACGTAATTAGTTATCTAACACAAAGACGTAACATTGAAGCCAAACGTAATGGATAATAACAATATTCAGGTTTTGAGTAAAAATCTTGCGCTCTTAGTTACAATTTGTCCCCTGGAGTGTGGTTTGCACGGGTCTACCTGGTACACAATAATTAATTAGTTAAAGTAGGGTAGGAACAATTTTGAAAGCGATTGTGTGAGTACCTTTGTGTGCTCGGCCAGTTTGTACTCGTATAAGAGCCTCCTATTTATATCTTCCTACGCAAATATGCGCGAGCCGTCGCATGTCTGTTCCACCAATCGTAAATTGGGACGTGAAACATGAAAATGTACTTCAAACTTCTAATATTTTTATTGAGCTAAGATTTCTACCACCGTATACTTCAAACTCTGTGAGCCGCCGTTGAGAATTAAAAGTAATATAATATGTTAGAGTATAATTCCTTTTAACCTTTGAACTTCGCTTTCTCGCTTGTTATCTAAAAGCCAGTTATCGCTGAGGATCGAAAGCCGCTTGTGAGAGATTAAGCTTGGCGCTGAAGATTGAACGCCACATATTCGCAAATGTATGCAGAACTATGCCTAGCATTCAAAAATCCAATTGATTTTTATTGAACAAAATATTTACATAACAGAATTCGTTGCGTTTTTGTTTTTTGTATGGATGTTCTGCGTCAACGCTTTCAAATATTCTTTAATATATTCCTGAACGTTTCAAAATAAATCTGCCTACGTAAAGTCGCTTAGTTTTGCTGACGTCAGTTAATTCAGCCTTCACACAACAATAACATCAACTGTCTGCTTCAGATACATATTAGTGTGCGTAATCAAAATCAATGTATAACGAATTCTCTTTTATTCTGGACCAACAATCGCAATCGTCCAATGCAAATGAATCCCAATTAAAAGAGATAATATCTTCAGTTCACGTAACAAGCCTTCGTATTCAATTCATAGGTTATAGCGAGTAAGAAGTTCAGACAATTTCAAACTCTATGAATAGTAATGGATGCATGCAAAGGCGCAATGGAATAGATGTCCGTAGTGTGAGCGCTTCTGTCTTTCTAGTTTCATACAGATAAACGTATTACAAAGCAAATGTCTTCAGTTTTATTCGAAATGCTTATATTGTTGCTAGGTTGATGTCGCTTACATTTATGTTTCGAAGGCTCAATTTCCCTCTTGCTAATCAGAATTGGATTCATGATATTGTGGTGCAAAGTCAATGAAGCTAGTTCCATAGCTGATGAGGTATAGAGGTAATAGGGTGAAAATATAGTATAATAAGTTGGAATAAAAGCTAGGTTATCTGCTACCTTAACCATCCATGATAGGTTATTTCAATATACCAAAATATGCTTTAAAATTCGCTTATATGGAACACATTACTCACTGTGAAGGAATACCATTTTTCTATCCATACCTTCTTCCTACCGTCTGGGTTACGAATAAAATATCAAATAGTTTCCCACGGGCATCGTAGAGCAAAGTGATTCTGGGATTATATCGTGAAAATAACCAGCGAACGATAACCAACCGCAGTTAGTGATTTGCCTGATGAGTGCGCGGTAATATGTATCATCTTCTAAATTGTTACTGGCGCACCTATGAGTAGGGAATAATATTTATTACACATTGTATGTTTTGATGCTTTTGTTACTTACACAAAATCAGTTTACCTACTTTAGTTTGCTAATATTATTAAAAGCAGTACTCAACTTTGTCCGTGTACAAACTGCAACTTTATTGTGATATTGCTTCGTCGAGTTAACTCAAGATATGTGCTTGACATTTAATCTAGTGTATTTTAAGAGCCCGTTCTTCAAAAGGAAAAACGGAACCCTTATTGTATTTGTCATCAAAAGCTCATGAATATCATCAATCCGTGATTATTGAGTCTATCGTATCGATTTCCAGGAACTGAATTTAATTTTATAAAGATACAGACAGAAAATTTTATTTAATATTTTGCAAAGGAATTTCGATATCTCAATGAGATTTCGTTCAAGCCAACCAGTCCAATTCCTTCTTCACATATCACGGTGCCAAAGTGAAGACGAACATATATCTTATTCAAAGTTCACACTCGTATTACTTTTTATCGACATTGGCCGAATATCGATTCTCTGTACTGTCCTCTGCCAAGGTACTTAAGATTTTAACCACGTTCATCACTGTTTTCTGTTTTTACACAACGTCTAAACATTGCTTTGAGATATTTGTTTTTTTTTCACCCCAAAACAATAATACGGCTGCCATAAATTGGAATCGATGGTTATGAGTTCGTAAGTACGTGACATGTATTGTGTCGCGAGCGAGTTCCCCTCATTCATCACCGTGTCGCCTATTTTATTGCAGCTTCATATTTCCTCCCAGAAAGTTACACAGTATTTGCGAAAAACATTAACTTGAATTTCTTTCCAGCGTTTTAACATTTTTCGCCAAAATGTAGCGCTGCGCTTGAAGCATAATTCACAAGATGATCTTTTTTTGGCTTTGTTGGCCGTCTCGTATCCGCTAAGCCTTGATTAATCCGACGCTGTGCTCTTGGGGTGTTAAATAATAATAAACAAGTGTTTGTAATTTATATTCATGTGGAGGCAATTGTGTTTTCTAAAATTATAATTATATGATCTACGAGTATATGTCAACAGAATAGATTTATAAAACATAAAAGTATTTACTACCCAGTAGATGCTATCTCGATACATAATGTTACCGCGAATCACTTGAAACTCTCCGATGTAAATAGCCGCTGCTAAAGTTATTGACACCATCCGCGTTATTTATAAGTTTCAGTGTTACTTATAGGAGAGACGACGACATTTTCTGATTTATTTATAAACATACTACGATGAACTTCGTGAAATATTATCTTATGAACTTGGTCTTGACTCTTCTTCAAACATAGCCTTATAGATCTCGGTGCAATATAATAGCTATCTTACACTTCTCCAATCAAACCAGCTTGTTCTGATTAATTACTAATCTCCCAGCAGACAAGCCTAGGAAAAAATTGCATGCCTACAAAAAAAACTGACATATCCGAATAATCAAAAAATAAAAGTTTCGTTAGTGAGGCAAATAAATCTCCAATAGAGAAATGCCCGGATATCGTTCGGACGGATGTTTTGGCAAGCATGACCCTCGTCAGAGCGGACGGCGCGGCGACTGGAGGCCGGCTGCCGGCTTCGCTCACGCCGTCGATACGCAGATAGCCGGTCTACTATTTCGCCTTCAAAATGAACTCGCTGACCACTCGTGACAAATTAATTGTAACCAAAGCAGTTCCCATTAAATATGGACCACCTGTTGTGGCGGGCCTTTATCTTTCGAGAACTCAACTAGCTTATCTGTGAATCTGTTGTTTGTTGTCTTATGTTTGATGGGGGAGAATAACCTGGCAAGCTCGTTAAGGACCCTCTGCCTACATTCCGATCCCCGCGTGGAATGGGAGTGTCACTTAAGAGCTGGCCAGGTTTTTTTGTTAGTAAACTGTACCGCAGACTTGGGGGTCCGCGCTTTTGGTTAGTTACATATTTTTTCTAACAATGGTTAATTACAATCATCGTCGTCTTGACCTCACAAACTTATGTTGACTTAGTTGATCTTAAGACCATGTGGGTCCACCACGTAGTTATATATTTATCTGTATATATATATATATATATATTTTTAGGTGGTAATACTGTTGATGGTGTGTTCTTTTTTTGAAGGTGGTGCGCTGCTTGTGGGTGCAGACGAGTTGTGGCGCGTCGCGGAGCATGTCGCGGCGATGACGCGGCGCGCAGCGCGCGGCATGCCCTGCTGACATGGCACGCAGCCGCTCCGCCCTCCTTACGCTGGCAGCTATCGCAGCACTCGCCGGTAATGTCTTCGCTTACTAACTATACCATTTTTTGTATGCCGCTAATTAGAAAACAATAGAACATCAATTGTGTCTCGCGTGGATCCGCGCACCCGTACAAGAGGTTAAACGATGTTGTATAAAATATTGTTCCGGAATTTTGGAGAGCATTGTCCGACGTCAGTGACGACCTCAGTCTATGTAGTCCGACACAAGCGTATAAATTACAAATTGTATTCGCCTTTTTGTGTTAAAACCTAAAATTGTTATCTAACAAACGAATGATTTCTTAACTATGATATCATGTTTCGAGTATCCAGCTCATTGTCGTACATACATATTCAGTATATCCCCTACGTCACCAAAGTCACCACGATAGCGATCGTGATATGATTCATGTTCAATGGATTGAATAATATATTCAGTTATAGTAGTACAGTTTGCTAACACGTAAGAAAACATCGCTACTGTTGCGAAATATCAATATTACTTAAGCTGCGTGGTTTCTACACTGAAAGTTTATTGAGAGTAGCGGTGTAAAATGTGGCCGAGTGCGTCGAACAACACGACTATTATAGCTATTATTGTTAGATACATTGCGAGGCTCGCAGTTAAAACGACGCATGTTTGTGCCATTTTAAATCAACGGGCAGTTGCAATGGTGTGTAACAAACGAATTTTTATTGTTCTTCGAACTATTTGCGGCTTCAAATTGAACCAGTATTAGTTGCCATGTTATATGACCAATTCCTATTTTATCGATGTGTCCTCGAAACAACATTTGTACATGAGTTGAGAATTTGCATAGGAATTTGTATTGTAGTATTGTAACAAGAACAACTTTTTCACTTTCAAATAAACAAGGTGATTTACGTCAAAACTTTCTTGAATAACTAAATCTCCCTTATTGGAACAATAGCTGTATCATGACAAGGTCGGCGTGGGGAAAATTGTTTTTCTGGCATCATTTGATAAAGCCCGCATCCCCCAACACGAGTCGTCGCGTCTGTCTTGTCGACGCAGACCCTGGCTATTATATAATCGCGCCACATAACAAATAACGTAGTCATCCTGTCATACAATATTAACAGCCATTTTAGAATAAAATAAATCTCTGTAAAACTGACAATTAGTTTCGGGAAATACTCCAATTCTCTGTACCACAATGTACAAACAATGCTAACGAGTATTGCGTGAGCTTATGTCGCTCAATCGTCATATATTTTACTGATGTCCATTTCAAATACATAAATTCATGCTTCAGCCTCGAAAATAATGAATTAAATCGTTACATTGTAACACATTACTAAAGCGGGCCTCAGCTTTGTTTTGTTCGGCCATAATTTGTGTCACTAAACCTTCGCAGAGCAGCAGACTCAGATTATGAGGATTATGATTTGCTGCTCACCTCTACCAGCGAATAACTCAAATGAATAATTCAGGAGTCGTTCTCGCTCCCTCTCTATGAGCAAATAGAAACATGAGAGGTGTATTTGTGCCAGCGCGATAAACGACGTCTATTGAATTGCTGTTGAAGGAAAACAATGGGCGAATGTAGTGCAATAGCGCATCTTGAAAAGGAGTGTCATCGCGCCTTCTAGTCTCCTTGTTCCCGCTGTCGCCCCTTCCGCACTCATTGTGTGCGACGCGAGGCCTCGCCTTACAATGCGACGTGATTTTAATAAAAGGAAACTCACTAATAGCATTAGCGTCATTTATATAACGTACTTTTATAAACATACGCTCGTGAGGACTGGATGTCACAACGAACCTGGAACCTCATTGAAGAAAGGCGCCAGCTCCACCTTCAACTTCTGACAACCAGCGACGTAGCAGTGCGCCAAGACCTGAAGCTGCAATACTCCCTGATACGCAGGAAAATCTACCGCAGTACTCGTCATGACCGACGAGTATGGGCTGACTCTATTGCGGATTGTGCACAACGCGCTGCTAACTCCGGCAATCTCAGGGAGATGTACAAGGCGACGAAGACCTTGGCCGGGAATCGGAACCAGAGGAAGAAGAAGCCCTTAAAAGATAAAGGAGGCCAGCTGATTGTGACATCGGAGGGACAGCTTCAACGCTGGCGGGAGCACTTCGAGGAAATCTTCCGAGTCCCAAGTGACCCCGTAACCACGGCCGTACCTGCTGCCAGCTTGCCCACATCAAACCTGGATATCGATGTGTCTCCTCCTACAGGGGAGGAGGTAATGAAGGCTATCCGTAGGCTAAAAAATGGGAAAGCCCCAGGAGTCGACCTCATCACAGCGGAAATGCTCAAAGCCGACATTACCACCGCAGCAAACGCACTGACTCCCCTTTTGCAGAACATCTGGTCAGCCGAGGAGTTACCTGATGACTGGAACAAAGGCCTTCTCATCACCGTACCCAAGAAAGGAGACCTCAGTGAATGTGGCAATTGGAGAGGCATCACTTTGCTCTCGACTCCTTCCAAGGTGCTCTGCCAGATCATCCTGGACAGGCTGTCGGGGGCCGTCGAGCCTCTTCTGCGTAAAGAGCAGGCTGGCTTCCGTCCCAACCGATCGTGCACGGACCAGATCAACACCCTGCGCATAATCCTCGAACAGGCATCAGAATGGCAGAGGGACATGTACTTGACCTTTGTGGACTTCGAAAAAGCCTTCGACACGCTGCGATGGAATTGCATCTGGGACCGGCTTCGTGAAATTGGAGTCCCCGAGAAGATCACGACCATAATTAAGGCCATCTACGAGAAATATTCTTGTAGGGTAACTCACGACGGCCTCGTCTCGGAGGACATACCGGTTCAAGCGGGTGTACGCCAGGGGTGTCTCCTTTCGCCTCTCCTCTTCCTTGTTGTCCTTGATGGCATCATGCACCATACCACCAAGAACAAGCGCCGCGGCATAGAGTGGGGACTATCCAACGTCTTAGAAGATTTGGACTATGCCGACGACCTATGTCTATTGAGCCACACGCGAACCGACATGCAAGCCAAACTGGACGACCTGCAACGAGAGGCCATGGAGACGGGATTAAAAATTAACACCCGGAAGACCCAGGAAATGAGGTGCGGAGTGACGTGCTCATTACCGTTGCTTATCGGCACAGAGGGAGTGGAGAGGGTCCACAAGTTCACCTACCTCGGGAGTGTTGTGTCGGAAACAGGAGGGACCGAGGAGGACATCACGTCGAGGATCGCCAAAGGGAGAGCAACCTTCGCACAGCTCCGTCCTGTGTGGCAATCACGGAAGTTGACCAGGAGAGTTAAGCTCAAAATATTCCGGTCCAATGTCAAAACCGTATTGCTGTACGGATGCGAAACATGGAAGGCCACAAAAGACATCTCGCGTAAGCTCCAGGTCTTCGTCAATCGCTGCCTTCGTCGTATTCTCGGTATATACTGGCCCGAGAAAATCTCCAACATAGAACTGTGGGAACGCTGCGGGGAGACACCGATCGACCAGCAGATCAAACGCCGCAAGTGGAACTGGATCGGCCACACGCTCCGAAGGGACCCCGATCACATCCCGAGGCAAGCCCTAGACTGGAATCCCCAAGGGAAGCGGAAACGTGGCCGCCCTAAACAATCCTGGCGGCGGACGATCATTGCAGAGGCGGCGGCTATAGGCAGAACGTGGAGCGAAATAAAGCGCGAAGCTCAAGACCGAACGCGATGGCGGAGCACTGTGGATGCCCTCTGCCCCATCTAGGGGACATAGGACTCTAAGTCAGTAAGTCATATAACGTACTTCATTGGCGATAATGATAATTCATAATTGCGATTATTTTCCAAAAATAAAGTAATCTTACAAAATAAATGCATAACCGCTGGAATTCAAATATGATTGAATCCGGATCTCATCAGCCTAGTGTAATCCCCAGTAACCTCGTTAATCTGGGGACCACAAGGTTAATGAATTTGTATTATCATATTCTATTAGTTAGGGTGATGTATTCACTTGTAGATAAGTCTGTCACGTATACTTACACAATGGAACACATGCCTGCGGTTACTCGGCGGCCGTGAGCAGATAATTATAATTGGATGTCTGTATGTTGGCATCACGTAATCTATCTATTATGCTGCACTAAGGCAACTGTGGTCGCCGTAAATCAGTCAATGTGGGCGACCGGAATAATAGTGGTCTCGCAACTCTATGAGCTTCAGTAGCCCATATCATTATTGTTGTAGAAACAAAGCTTTGAATAGCAGTGGCGTTGATTTTGGTGAGCCTTTTCCATTTGTTTCGTCCTGTGAATGTCAGCAGCATCTACTATACTTACTTAGAAAATAAATACCGGTGAAACAATAAAAGCAAAACGTAAAACTGAACTCTAATGGTCAGCTTCGAATAATGTTAAGATCCTTCATTCCCACTGTGGTCTAAAAACAGCTGTACTCACAATGCTCGCGAGCTAAACCCACATAAATTCGTAATGCATCACCAAAGGTGTGCAAGCTGCAGCCCATTCTCTAATGTAATCCCTTACTCGCTTCACACGCCCAGACGAAATTCATTGGACAGTAACACTGAAATACACAAAGGAATACATATCCCGACTGCCATACATTTTTAAATTTAAATCCATTTCATGATTTCAAATGTACATTTATGTTAGTAATTTATTGAATAACTTAATCAGATCATTAACCTTTAAATAGCAAAATAATTTGAATAGAATTGAAAAATGATTATCTGAACAATATAGAAGCATTTATGCTACGTTAAATCCTGTAGCTGCAACATACGTCAGGGCTACGAGACTCATGTATTTTTGCTACGAAACGCGTCATTGCTACGCCCCCGCGCGTCACTGCTACGATACGCGTAGCCATAACCTGCTCAAACTGACGCCAAAACATTATAATAATACTCTAATGCTAATGTGGCCACGACAGCCTTGCCAACTTATATTATTGTCACATAAAGTATGAATAAAGAAGATATTTCCGGGATTTTATTATGTCGAATTTCATTAAGATACTCCAATAAACATAACAGCCCGTCGTCTGCAAACAGACGTAAAAATATGGGATTGTATACTTCGCGTTTAAATGTCGTAATCATCATTAAACGTTTGCCTATGACGGGCAGCTTCTCAATAGTCGTAAACATTTCAGCGCAGTTTTATAATAAAACCATGTCAATAGTATGATGCCATAAAAGTATATTTACTTTTATGTGAACTATTTATACGAAGTTGATCTACAAACGAGTCAGTTCTATTGGTGTTTGTGTTCAGTCATTATTTATTTTGGACGTTTACGAGAAATATTTTTTATTTCACTGAATACTGGCGTCACTGTAATAAACGGGCTTCACTGATTTTTATTTCTCGAATATTATGGTTACACACATATCTTCGCCGTTTGCCACTGAGCTTGGCGCTCACGGCTTTTATTAGACTCCGTTTTTTTACTCATATGAATAAACATTTTAAAATTGAGTAACTTCCTCCATTTTGGCAAAATTGCCTGTGTGTTCTGTTATTTTACGTAGCCATTGAAATCCAAAGAAAATAATGTTTTGTACAATCCAGTAGCTTATTAGCTTAGACAGCCGAGAGAATTCTGGCACAGATAAAGACGTGTAGGATTAACATTGCTGAGATAGGCCGATAATTTATATTGTTCATCGCTAGTCATTACATTCATGCCAGTAAGTCAGTGTCGGAGTTATCTCACGCAGAACTCGGAACAAGACAGCGTGTAATATGACGTAGCTATGCTCCGGAGTGGATAATCAACATGAATCGCTTTTAATAATAGGATACCGCGTAGCTTTGCAGCGAGCGCTGTAAAATGGCTTGGATAGGTCTAGCGCTTAAGCGCTTAGTTGCAAATAACACTGGGCATTGTTGTACTTAGGTGTACCGTAAATATCTCTTTATCGTCAGTAAACTGCTGTGCATTCTATGAAAAAAATATTCCACAATTTCTATAAAACAGAACAGACTTTACAAACATGAATGTTGAGTAGGTACTACTGTACTGAATCAAGCTGTAAAATTAAATTGATGTGTACTTAGTGGTCGCCGGAGTGGGGATAACAGCTGCAACAGGCTGTGCACATGCATTAAACTAATTTTACTGGCCATTACGTGAACAGCTGTAATTGGCCTCAGATACCAATCGCGCGGGGTCGATGCCGAGCCGTCTTAATCATTTAATGAGAACCAATTTACATAATACACTCTTCGCAACAGACGACCGATCTTTACTTCAACACAAAACAATACTCGGACTTCGTACTTAACATTGTTTTCTGCGGAAAACTTTTAACTCACAAGTATAATCGAATAAAACAACTCCTCTTAGTACAAAGACTAAGAGCATTGGTTTATAGAGAAAATTGCAAAGATACATAATAGGTACCTCCATGTTTATTACGGCTGAACATTATAAATAATTGAGCAAAACGAATTGGTTCCGCTACATAATTTACCGAAACCAGATTGACAACCGCAAACAATAATGCACTCAACTTTGCTACTGTGCATTTATAGCTATAAAACTTCTAGATAGCTATCGTAAGCATCAATTTTAAAGTTTTGGTCCAACGGTGTTATTTGGCAAGACTGTGACAATATCGCATCGGCGTCGTGGCGCTGTAATCCGTGATTGATGATTGTTTTCAACGCACTAACTTCGAGACTTGACAAGAAAAGCAACAGTTGCAGATCCACTTACTTGGTAAACAAAAAGGTACTGCCGAAACAAATGAGGTCAAGATAGCGACCCGTAAAATGTTACCCATTTAATAAAATCAAGCGGCTGCGGCGTCCTATTACAAATTTTAAATTACAGAATTTATATTTTTTTCCAGAATTTATACGATAAAAATATTAAAATCTAGTTTCTTGTATAAAGAAATCAAAGGCTTTTCAAAATTGTTATTAAGTAAAAGAATGTAGCTTTTTATAAATGGTCTAATTACGCGACAATGATAGATAGATAGATAGATATTCTTTATTAGGTACACCAATGATATAATATCTGTCACTAACGACCTAACTTGATTAGCTACACTTCAAACAAAACACTAACGTACGTATTGTTGTCAATATTTATGTAAGTCTCGCACACTATCCACTAACTGACTTGTTTACTTAACTGACTATTTGTGCTTTCAATGTGGATGCCTGTCAAACTGGATTCGCTTTTTTTTAAGCCTTTCATAAGCGCATGTTGTGGTGCAGAGGTATTAAACCTTTTTTTTAGCTTTACACGTTGGTACAATGAACACGAATCAAAACTACAAATCCGAATTTATTTTTTGGATAAATGTAAAATCTGCGTTTATTTTAATTAGTGACGTTCGTAGTTGTAAATTGGCAGGATATTTAATTTGACGCGTAGTTTTGCTGTTTTATTTTACAAAAATGAGGATATAAATTGAATTGCATTTCATCTGACGTAAAATCGCATTGTAGTGACTATGGGCTGTGGTTACATTCGCAGCATGTGTAAAGTTTTCCTACAGTTTAAGTGTTCCATTGTATACAGGGTGTTGTGTGTGCGCCCCGCAAGGAAGTGTGCAGGGCGGCGTGCAAGGAGGCGCGCAGGTCCCGCCTGGGGTGCCGCACTCCACCGCGCCTCCGGCCGGAGTCGGCGGCGTACGAAGGTACCACTCCGATCAATTATACATCTATGTTTTGTTTCTTTTCTTCTAATAATAAGGTACACTGGTTACTTAGTATACAGAAATTCCACAAAAAATTTGACTTACCTACGTAACGCTTGTGCTTGGTCCAATAGATATTTATAAGATGTCATTGTCAGAGTTACTCAAGTTAGTCAAATGGAGAAATAAACTAGTATAAAATATATGGCAATGCATTCAAACATATGCATATTGATGCCATTTTATGGAAGATACACACGAAAATTGGTATTACCGACACAATCAAAAGATGTATGTCGTATGAGGGTATTGTTACTCGTGGGATATAAATGTGCCTCACGTCACGGAACTCAGAACTATTGACCCTGTACTGTATTTTTCTTTGAGGCGTTGACTAATTTCAAAAACGTTTGTTCACAAAAAGATATATGGTTAAAAGACACTCGAAGGTCTTCAGAACAAGCGTTACGATATTTAAACTGGTAATGATATAACTCCGATTTCTGTATAGTAAGTAGCCTGTGCATTAAGTCCTACCCTAAAATAATACTTAAATTAAACAACTAAACTAAAATTAAAGTTAAGAGTGGGTTTACCATACTAAATTAGGAGAGGGGGTACTCATGCTCCTCAGACCAACGACAACCTGTGCCGTTAAGCTATTGTCATTTAACCTAACTTTCATATCCCAAGTAGGTTTATGGCATAGTTATACCTGGAAAAGCAATTACGACCTTCATTTGTCATGCAAGAGGTCGGCCGGTACAAAGTTCACTATAAATTGAAATCAGTTTGGGTAACCAGATGTAGTAAATAGCTATGTAAGATTATTATCTTAGAAAAGTATACTCACGTAACACCTCCATTTTCCACTTTTCCTTTTGAGATTAAATTTTGAGCACATTTATCAGAGAGCAATATTTGCACTCACCTCAGATTTTTAAAAATAATTCTAGAATCAAATCGAAGGCAGTAGTGGCTTTAATGTTACATTATAAGGTACTTAGCGTTCGATATCGTGAAGAATGGCTGAAATGTATCAGGTGTGAACTGCGAATACGATATGAGCGATTTATCTCCGGTAGTTTAGATCTAAATTCACCATTCCGTATTGGCGAAACGGCTTCCCTAACTAATGACGCTGCGGATACTAAAACGAATCCAACTATTTATTGCCCCATTGTTATACCCTTTCTGCTAATCGATTAGGCAATTTAGGCTGGAGGTAGTAAAACAATCACATAATGCACGGGAAAAGCTTTAGGCAGACCGCAGACGACACACTTTTTGCAAACCAGTCTTGCTCGCAGTCTCCGGACATAAAGTTTTTGTGGGACTCTACGGAGTCCCTTCCGAGACATAAGTATAGGTATCATACCATATCAAAGTTAACCAAAGATGGTCAGGTGGCTGACGTTAAATAACTAGATCACATATCAGTTGTAGCTATTGTTAGTAAGATTGGGCACCGATTAAGTTGAGGCACTTTCCTTTGTGTACTGTAGTTATTTATGTGTAAATCGAATTCGCACTTCATTGTGACTCATTAATAAGCACAATAATCAGCTTGAATTTTGTCTAGAAGTTCAGTGCAAAAAAAAACCTAATCTTTTTCACATTATTTGCATTCCCAGTTGTTTTTAGAAACAAATTAATGTATCAAAATGAGCAATCAAAAATTGTACAAGTTGTTAAAATCTTAACTACCAATGACAAAAAGCTAGCATAAACATTACAATTTCAACTACAAGAGCAAATAAATTGATATATTCACGCCCGAATGACTACATAGTAAAACTTAGGGCGCTTAATGAAATTAAACACATCAGGAACATGCATGAATACTTAACGAACTTAACGTCTAGTCTTCGTGCTACGGAAGACTATTCTGACATATACGAGTTTCACTTACTACTTCAGAACTAGAGACGAGGTAAATATTTACTATATTCGTCGCATCCTTGAGCTATTTGTATATAGGTAGGATCAAGTTAAGAGCGATGCACCAATAACTTAAAACTTGTGGCGGCGGTCTGCTATCGATAGTTTAAAGGCTCTCACGGGATGCTATAAAATAAGCCCGTAACATGAATCTACAGCACAACTGATACCACTTTGCTAAACCATATTTATGTAACGAACTTTTAAAGTAAGGTTATGTTTATTGCATTCTCAGTAAATATAAGTTTACATTTTGTAAGAAAGTAGGAGATTACTTATTAAACTAACGTTAACGTAACAAACTGAATTTGACGGTTAGTTATACCTACCGCAAATAGGTACAAACGTAAGAGTGCTCAGTATCCAATTTTTATCTAATAGAAAAGTGTATCTCTCATTCCAGTAAATAAACAATCGAATTCGAAAGATATCAGACATTTATCGAACAACTTTTAAATTTCGCTTCGCTTGGGAAATATATCCAGTAGCCGGATCTTTTGATAGATAAAACAGAATACCTCCCCAAGAATGAGGAAATCTGCCCCGTGTTACATAATTTAGTAGCGGTAGAAAATTAAATTAGTTATTAAAAAGAAAAAGTTATTAAACGCAGCCTGTGTGACCCTGGAGAGACGAGTATCTTGATACTTGCTTATTTATTTATGGTCAACATTGCATTTAATGATGTTTACTTTAGGCGACTTCGGAACGATAATGATTATACCCCCAGCTTAGTAAAAATAATGTTCAATAGACTCGATACAGTCTAGGTACTTGATACTTTTCCAAGAGCTTTCACATACTCTCATACAGCCTTAAGAGGTTAAAGCCTCGACGCCCCTTCAGTGAAAGGGTATCTATCATAATAAGAACATTGTAGTTTACGATAGGTCGGTAGGTACCTCATAAAAGTGCCTTTATGATTCTATCCCCTGTTCTCTATCACCGAGTGTCTTAGCATCATCTATATTGTAAATACCTTGTAATATTAGTAGGAAGAAAGATAAAATATGTAGATAAGGAGGACGACGAAGCCTAAGTGGCGTCGAGCATATTGAGTGTGGGCTCACAGTTCACAGATAGATGATAATCGACGAGGTTGTCGAGACATCATGTCAGGTCACGTACTCGAATTTGTTGTTTGGATAATGTAACATCACTGTATGACTCCCAAAACATATGACTTTTTTGTAATTTTATACACTGGTTTACCGATTCATAATGATCTGTGAATTTACCTGTTTTATTTTTTGTTAATTTAATGTGTTTTAAATCAAACAAATACATATATATATTTCATATTTTATTATCCGCTACAATACCGGTGCGACGAGATAATGTAAGTCATTTGTTATTTAGAGTGTTTTGACAACTTTTTCTTTATAATAAATTAGGGGCCAAAGGCAGAGATCATTTTTGTAAGCCATCAATTGTCCGATGGATGAACAGTTCCGCTGCATGACGATAACATTACATGGTTGACATTTGCACGTTTGACTCACAAGTAGTACGTAGGGTAACTGAAGCAGGGACGATTGATCGAAACCTCCTCATTTGATAATGTTAGCGACTAATGGTTACTTAAATAAGTAGGTATTTTATTTAGATAATAATGTTAATTTACTCGATTTTATTAAATCCTAAAGTAAAGAAGAACAAGAATTTAGTAGAATCCAAACCTACAAATATGTCCTCTACCTAAACATGTAACTATTATATTTTCCTAATAATCCATAATAAAGTAACACTGAATCCTAAATGCTGCGAAATTGAATTGTTTTAAACTATCATCCGAATGTATAAACAAGACATTTTTCCGGCAATTCAGAATCGACTGCATCATCTACCAGATCCATACCCGTTTCCACGATAATCAGCTTTGACTTTTGAATTTATGATACAAAATTTTATTCGCTTTAGTAACTATAGTTTCATAATACCTATTTATCACGGTAGTTACAACTGCATTCGCATGAACCACTTATTTACACTAGGCCTATGCACGAACCGCAACGTAAATATCCTATGGACGGAAAATGGTAACAATTCAATTTCGCTTTTTTGCTACAGTCAGTATGAAAGTACAATTTGTACGAGTAAGCTTCAGCATTGAAAGCTTGGCTTTACGCCAATTTTGCGATCAAAGCACCTTCGGCAGCTTTGCTGTCTCATTACAAGCAGTGGTGTGACATTATTTTATTAATGTAGACATACTTAGCATTTTATATCTAAGTAATGTTTTAATTAGGCATTATAGCTATATGTAGGTAGTTTAAATTTTCGTGATGTACAACGAATTTAATAAAAGTTTACGTTTCGCAGATTCAGTCAATATTCCAGAGGGAGAGGATATCGCGACTGGCGTACGCGTGGCGACCCCACGCTCATCAACTCACTCTGGCGCAGTCGGCAGCCGCTGGGAATACGCAAGCAGCTCGGTTAGATTCACACTTTGCCACTTTCACTACTGTTCCATGATGTAGTATTAGCACAGCTCGTGCTTATCTAATATTTGGTTATGTTTTGCATAGGAAACGCCGAGGTGTACATAATACTAGCGTTGCTGATCGGTTTCGTGACCGTGGTGGTGGGGTGCTGGCTGTCGGACAACTGCTGGTCGCCGGAGCCGGAGGACGTGCTGGCGGGCGGGTGACCCGTGGCGGCGGGCGCGTGCACGCACGTGTAGCGCCCGCCGTCCGCGGCCGCGGACAGCCCCTCGGGCGCGGGCTCGCTGTCGCCCGTGCTGCCGCCGCTGGCGCCGCCGCCGGCCCGTGCGCCCGCCCTGCTGCACGCCGCGACCCACCTGTGCCGCGGCGGCTGTCTCACGCTGCCCTGCGACACCAGGAGGCCGCCTCCCGTTTTTTGACAGGAGTCTACGCACCACTCCTGTCAGCTGCACGAAAAGACTAATGGGAATCATATTCCGACTATTGCAAACGGCGGGGTGTGCGATAATTAACTCGTGATACGCTTGACTGAACATTTTCTGACGGGCGCTCCTTTTCGTATAATTGGGTTGTGTAAGTGGAAAGTGTTCTAGACTACTCGTGAAAATGGTGATACAGTGCAGGTAAAACTTTTAATGAACTTTAAGAGCTTTGATTTCAATTTTTATGTATTATGAATACCATAGTTACGGTGTAAAGACATTATAGGGTAATTACCATGATGGTACTTGTCGGTGTACTTTGTATCGGTAGCCGAGCGCTCGGGATTAGTACTAGGAGGTTCATTGTATTACTGAATCTTATCGTAGGCTACGCTTCTAGCGGTCGCTCTGATTTCAACTCATCTGACGTAACCTTACCTGACGGTGGTGCAGCTACTTTTTCATCTGTACCACCTTCCTATTGTTTCTAAAAGTATGTGCCTTGAAACGCTTTCCTCGACTTGACTCGTAGATTAGAGCGTGTTTTGAACCATTTAGAAGAATTTCTTCTCTCTGTCTGTACGGACAAGTAATCCCATAAGTGCAATACACATCATGACCGTGCCTTTACCGTTCTAGAGACTTTGAGAGGGACGTAATTAACAATAGGTTTTAAAATACGCTTTCCTCGATGGAGGATCAACCTACCAACGATTACTTTTGTATTTTTGTAAAATATCCAGCTTGTTTTATTGTTTTTTGGTAATTAAGACGCAGTTAATAGTATAGAGGAAAGTGACTTAGGACCAAGAAGTCTTAATAAACGTGCGTCAATTGAATATTAATAAATCTTTTCGGAATTAACATCGCAATAGGATAAGATACAACTTTGAGAGACAACGACATGGGTATATGACTTAACGTAGACTTTTGATATTTATTTCGCAATGTTTGCATTATTGTTGATATTTACCGCAAAATTGGTCATAATTACTTGCCAAAGGTCTAAACTACTTTGTCTTACCCATACCTTTCATGCATAACTAGTATGAAGTAAGTCTAGCGTGAAACATTCTAAAATAAATAAATACATTTGTAACGTAAACAATTAATAAAAACTGCTTTAACCAATATGGATAATAAAACACAACGACTACGAGAATAATAAAAAAAAACATCTAAAAATAGCAAATAAAGTTGGTGTATTCTGTGTAACGTTGGGCATGGAGAGTGGAGCACCACAACAGAACTCGTCTACAAGACACGACTATTGTGCAAAGACAACGCTGTAATTCTTTGTACATGTGGAGTTATTCCAGAGTGTGCTCTCAGTTTTGTTTTGTAAGAGCGTGGCGCAAACTTTTAAATTACGAAATATTACCCATCTTCATTCGTTTCATCTGTTTTTGTGTTGCGTAGTTAACCTTTCTATAAAACCTACTATACGTCTTGTACAGCATGTGTAATGTAAGGTCGGACTTAGATTAGTGAACGTCAAATAAAAACCGGTAGGAAAACCGTAGAGGCTTTTGTGTATCTCACTGCAATCCAGTAACTGTAAATACGTAAGCACTAATATAAGTGAACAATAAAGAAGAAACGATAACATTTTACATGATTAAAATATCCAGGTTTCAATTCTTATAACTCAAAGTGATACAACTGCTTTTTATATCGTAATTTACCGTAGTCGCTCAGGATACAAAGCTATAAGTACGTTTAAAATAAGCAATGTACATTTAACGTTCATAATTATTTCCATTTAAAGTAAATCGAGCACAAATGTACTGTCTTAATGTTGAATTGAATGTGTGTACTTTTCGTTGTAAGCACGTATATATTATGTAAATATTATTGACAAAGGATGGCATACTTAATAAGCTAATGCTGTAGCTCAGTTTCTAAAGGAACTCTGTGATCTTATTATATTTATTTGCCTTGTTATGATTTTCTTATAGCCGGCTAGTCCCAAACATAAATATGTAATTAAAGACAAATAAATAATTCATACGTCCCATCGTCAGCGAGAAAGCAACTGGCGATTGGCTGTTCAACCATGAGAGTTCTGTTCTCTACTAAATTAATACACTTTCTGTGTAACTCGTGTATGTTTTGCACATAATTTTATGATCGTCGCTCCAGGCTAGCCGCTGACGGTGGGGCGACACCTAATCGTGAACTCTAAATCTACTCGTGTAGTTACTTACGTTGCATTCGTGGTAGTGATAGGAACTTGTACTTTTAAGACACATAATGTATAAGTTGTGTGTTTAGTATACCCATTAACATTAAATATTCGTCGTAGAGATAAGGAACCCGACTGAATAGTCAAAATTTTTAAGCATTATGTAAATTGTAGTTAGGCGGTAGTCGGTTATAGATAAACATTTTACTCGGATAGTTCGATAATTGCGAACCGAGGATTAAATACTGGATGAAGAACTTGATTTACTGTTGGCCAGAAAAGTATTCACTTCAGACACATTGTATACCATTAAGACATTTCCACGCACAAATGGCATAAACTCTTATACAAACTACCCGTCAAATTGTAATCGTTTTGTATAAACTGTAGGTGAAGTAATTTCTCTTTAACTGAGGAACAATAATTATATACATTTTGTGAAAGCTACAATTTGGTGGGTAGTTTTCTTTTCATATATTTTGTCAAGTTGAATGTCCGTGTCATTTTGCTAATTAAACATTAAAGTGTACCATAGTTTTTATATTGGATTATTATTAAGTATTACCACAATCATATTATAATTTGCCATACCTATGTAAACATTTTTTTATGAAATTTATACATTTTTAAATAATTATTAAACGCATAGTACTTTAATTCCATTACGATCAGAAGTAATAGATCAATAATATTTTTGAGGTATATATAATTCATAAATTTTACTGATTATTGAATGGGTAATGAACATTGCTCCGATGACCTTTCACTGATCTAATTAATAGAAACCATTTTCAAGAAGTTTTGTAATAAAACCCGAGTAGATTAGACATTTAATACTAATGGCAAATAAAACATACAATATTGTAAAACATCAAAGCGTGTACGTGTAGACTGAGGTCCTGTCGCATTTCATAATGTTCATAATAGCTCATAATGCAGATACTATCATTTTAAATTAACAAGTTCTCTCAAACAGATCATTTTAAAAATTGTGCAGACAGCCAGGATGACTAGATAATACTCAAACTAAACTTTATATGATCATGTCACTCGACAGCAAAGCCATTACCTACTGTGATAGTGATATGCATACATAACATTAACGTATCTGCAGGGCGTGTTTCATTATTTCTCAAATAGATTGTGTACCTACAACATTTAGTTCCATCAAAATGTTTAACAGCATTGAATAATGAATCACCTCAGTCTACAGTACAAAATGTATTTCAATAATAAATTGCAATCATTTTTACCAATTCAAAATGATAGGAACACAGTGTATTTTATAACGTATAATACGAGTATGTATAACTAAGTACATGACGTTATAACTGTATACTTACATCTGATACATAAGTCACGTTTTATGTGAATATTGTAAATATTCGAATCATACGCGAATGTTTGGTCACGTTGGAGGTCTGGTTGGCTTGGCTGATTTAGGAATTGAGAGAACTCATACGCTCAATACTTAGTAATTACAAATAATAATTGATGTAGGTATTGTCATTATTTGTCACGAATAAATTAAAATAAATGTAATAACTTAATCATACGGTTGTTTCATTCCGAGCTCGTTTCCAGGGGTAATAACGTGGAGTGGTGTGCGCGAACACGAGCCCCGTTTGCTTTAAGAAACTCCAGTATGATAGTAAGAAGAAAACGTTCGTAAAAGGGACTTTTAGCACGCAAACAGTTTTCATAGAAAATATAGGGCATGGCGCTTTCCGCGCTGCGAGGGGTGACACAGAAAGGCTTTCTCGCTTGACACCCTATACTACAGCTGCGTAGTTACGCTATACTCATCTGCGTTATTAAAGAACTTCCAAAGGTCCTACATTCACGATATCGGCTGCTTACGTCTTTTGTATACCTTTTTAGTGTTAAAGATTCGACATCCCTTCTGAAATTGATTCTGAAATTATGCAAAAGGTTACACATATCACGAAGTTACATTACAGAGAAGCTTGAATCCGAAAATTTTAACTAAGAAATAAAAACAAAACCCTTATTATTTGTTGAATCAACGATACCCACAAAACCTTTCCATTATTAAACAAGTGTCAATTAGGGAAAAGTTAATCAGGTTCGGGTATCTCTCTCTAATTAAAGCTGAACACACTTTTTGGACAGGTTCGAAAGGTTTTTCAAGTTTCACACTTCAACGGACAATTGACCGTTGTACGTAGAAACAAAACTGTTTTTTATACTTTTAATTGAGGTTCGTACAATTTGACCTCTAAACTTCAATGTTAAACGTACGAAAATGTCTTGTTTTGTTCCAGTAAATACCTACGTAATGAATAAGGCATTATTATACCTAACAACTGGGGATACTCTATCGTCTACGCATTGCTTAATTGCACCAACTATAAACTAAATGATCCTAATATAAAGCTAAATCATATTGCTATAGAGGTAGACTTTAAATTAATAAACATATTATAATAATACATTCATGAATTTAATAATGTACTAGCGTGTAACATTCGCGCAGTTAGCAACATTTTAACGGCGAACTGGCTTATTATGCTTTCTGTTCCCTCTGAAGAGTCTCGAGTCGATTGCTCTAAACGAAAGAGGCTTGTTAACGAACACTGAGAAAAGCTGTCTAAACGAGCAACTGTTATATTCTTTGTTCAAATGTACTGCGAAAAAAAAATCCTCACTACAAAAGTTCGCCAGCATCTGATTGATTTAGCGGTCCACGGTAGAGGTCAAAGGTCAAATGCCATAAACAAAAGTGTAATTGAGTTTTTCTATTACGAACTTCGCTGTTAAAGTCGAGGTGCCGTAATTGGCCGCTTGCTTGGTGTACGCACATTAATAAAGTCCCAGGTGATGGCGCATGGGACTTTATTAATGTACGTACATGTCTGCAGCTCTCGAGATTACAACAGGTCATTCTAATATGTATATGTGGATCTGTGTGTTCTGTCGTGATTTCAAGGTTAAACCACAAGCGAAATTGACTGAGATTCAGTACCGTATCTTTTCCTTAGTCATTTGTGGAGTACGATGTATTTTTAATCCTATTATTATTAGCAAAGAAGGAGTCATTCTAATATTCAAGCTAACTGAAATTAGCAAAAAGTTGTGCGTTTCCTTCTAAGCTTGGTGCAACACGAGTCTGAAACTAATACGGACACAGCTGCTGCGAACTGTAACGTCTGTAAGCTAAAACGTAATACTGTGTCGCACATGACATTTGAACTTACCCACGCCTGCTCTGTGAATAGTTTTCTACTCTCCATACGCTAATGCTACTGCAGAACTAAGCTGCATGAAAATACACACAAGTAATTGAAAAAAAATACAAAATGTACAATTGTATCAAACTACTTTAAACATGGAAACAACCATCATTAATCAGGCCGCTCGTTACAAACAATATTACCGATAAATATTAACCAAACGACACAATAAAGGAATATTTCCAATATCGTTTTCACGAAAAAATGGAATCGCTTCAACTTTATTTTATCCGACGAAAGCTTATTTTAATTAAATACGTGGATTCGTGAACAGTGAACCGTCATTCAAAATATTTTTCAGTAAATTGCGTAGCTGTACGACGTTTGTTCTGTTCGTATATCAATGAAAGTTTGTTTAAAGCGTTCGATGGTGGAGTTATTTACATTTCAACGAGTAAGCTGTTTTCCTTTTTTTCCAGTCGCCGTTCACCAGATACAACATCCGACGAAACCCCGTAGCAATTGACTTAGCGTAGCAATCACGTAGCGAGACCGTAGCGCGTAGCATTTTACGGCAAGTCTTCGCGTCTTTCATTTAACTTTCTGAGTTTTACAAACGTTAATATAGTAATAAATTCGTTACAAACCATTAAATTATATTTTTTTATGTTTAAATCAGAGACTGTTGAATTGACTTTAATCGTATCTTCCTAAATAAAGTGCCAAGCAAAAGTAATTTAAAACTTTTAGTGCCGATACTCGCGTTTGATGAAGTATCAAATACAGTAGGACACGTTCTCGATCCAAGTTGTTTGTCAGCAAAGTCTTCATATTAAGCTCACACTCCATTGACTTAAGCCGAGCACTTCGAGAGAACTGTGAAATACTCGCAAGTTTCAGTAACAAATAGCTTTGACTTCATTTTATACGTTACAGAAGGTTTAGTTCGCCGGTAACTAAAATAACAGAATAACTTTAATGACGTTATTTATTTCACTTTTTATTACTTTCTCGTGTTCGTTCTACTCGGTTTCCCAACTATTAGTTTCCGCAAAGACGTGAACCACAAATAGGGAAGGCAAACAGACTAAAACTCTACCGTAGAAAGAATAACTTACAAATTCACATGACCACGGAGTTCGATTTGTGAACAGACATCGTTTAAGTTATTTCAATGGAACTCCTGCAAAATCAAAAAGCAAAAGCAATTAACAAAAATCCCCTAAAACGTTGTTCAGAATTGGCGCTGTACAGTTCAGTTCAGTTAGTTTAAGGACCGCCCGCTGGCCACAACCCCATTCGATTGGACTGTGGAAACGTTTTTGTTGACTAGCTGCAAAGCATGCATGCTCTGATGGTGCCTTTATGTGAAAGAACATTCTGGAATAGCTCTCGATAAACATGAATTCTGTGGAGCATTTATAAAGGTCAAAGCGCTTGTTAATTCTATCAACATTTAAATGGATTTTCCCTCAATGTACATGCAGGCTTTGTAAGTAAAGGTCGTGTATTCTGGTCGCAGCCGGGATATGAACGCGATGGCCCATATAGACGCGCTATATCCGTCGCCAGCGAGGGATGCCCACGACACTTGCTCGCTAACATTCATACCTTCATAACACAGCGTATATATAAACTCTGATGCAGATAATAAATGGGCGAGCCTTTTTCCGAGAACATTAGTGAGCTTCAATACAATTTAACTTTTCTTGCGAACGACCGTCTGGCAAGCTTTCCTCCTCCCGGATTGTAAGTTGAAACAGAACATTCATTGTAGCGGTGACGCGAGAGAGCTGAATAAATTCATTTGGAATGTCTGCGGTATTTACCAGTGCATGCTTTGTTACCCATAAGAGCTATTTTGAAACAGTTTCGTCAATTAGCTTGTTACGTTAATAATTTCCTTGTCTGAAAGGATGAATAGAAATAATACACAAAGCAATGTGAAGTTTGTTAGTTGTGCCCATTAGCAAACTTTTAAGATTAAAATGTTCAATCAAAATATAGCTCAGAGTAATAAGCATTTACTTACAATCAAAATATTCTACAAACCAAAGAAGATTTCTGATTGATTACTGACAAATTATTTCTCTAACTCAGCAAATGATTAAGGAGATCATATTTCTCGGTATTGTATGTACATTGACCCGCCACAAAAACTGTTTTCTATGTTTTGTGCAAAAATAAAGAGGATAAAGGTTTGAGGTCGGTGTACGGAGACTTTGTTGCGGCTCAGTATTGGAATTAGGAAGATTTCATCAACCCTCGCGCGGCGGGATGTGACAACCCATATTCTAAGACAAGCTCCCAATATTGGATCATTGAATTAGATCGGCTTTTAAGGCTGAATAGACGATATTAACACGAAAGGTCGTGTGATTCAGAATTACCACGTTCGTGAGATATAAGACATATGTATTTATACTTAGATCTGGATTTTGTTGGTTAGTAACAGAATTGGCATCCGTAATATACAGGATAAGCCAACATGTTGACTAACTTTTGACCATTCTTCTTACTTTAGAAAGTCTCATAGTGATCAATACATAGATATTCCATTTTAAAATGAACATCTAAAATATTTTGAAAACTCTGTCTTGGTTCCGAACTAAATCCCCCTGGGAGACACCACAAGCGCTGCATGCTGGTACAACATCTTGAAACTTGATATTTTAGACAAAAATCCAACTGCACATTTTGCAGAAAGCGCGAAACTTGGAGGAAAACGGTATCCAGTATTATAGTGATCCCGTCACGTCAGAAATAAAGCCTATTTGTAGGCTCAATGTATTTGTTACAAAGAATACGACTAAAGCTAAGACATTTACAATAAAATCAGAAGTTAATTGAAAGAATGTTTTATAGACCAATAAACAAAGAACTTTCGCTTTTTACCAGTCAGTATTTAATCCTTTAGGTTGATAGACGAGCAGGTGGGATTATTATTGTACTCACATAAAAGTTCAATCCTGTCAGTTTTATAGGACATGGAATCCCATTTGGCCTCTCCACATTAACGACATTGAACATAATTTTAATAAATAGAATCGTCTATAAATTAATGTATGTTCTATGTTATACACGGCCACATTTTGCTTGGAGAAACTCGAATACCTAGTGAAGAATGAAATGAAAATAACGATGTCATTCCTTAACCACATAAAACTGGATGTCTAACGACTTGGTCGTTTATAAAAATTAAACGATGAACATAATTCGTACTTTAATACAAGTATTATGGTAAGTAAACGTATTTGCTTCTGTGGAATTTATGCTATATTTTCCACATTCAGCTTCAAAGCCGTAGGGTTTGCTTTGTTGTTTTATGGCTTTCTTATTCTTAACGGTGGATCAGCGAAATAGCGATGGCGCTTGTGAATGTTCCAAAGAGTTTTTATGACCTAAGAATTTTCTCATTACAAAATTGTTTAAGTATCGCACGTTCTGTTTATCGGATGTGCACTTAACCGTTTTGTGTCATTCGTAAACACTTTACAATTTATGGGGTGCACAAAACGCCCGGTAAAATACAATGAAGCGTTTGTATACAGGAGCAATATTAGCTATTGGCATACAAACAATCTGCGCGATCGCTACACATACCTCTCAATCAATCCACCTGTGTCCTGTAATATATCACGTACCTTTGTGCGAAATAACAGCGGCTCGGAGCATTCCACTTAGGTGTTTAGCAGTGGTCGGAATACATGGAATGTAGCTCATCATAATAAAGTATGTGAAGAATCTCTGAATTATTTATATGCTCAGTAGTTTTACTCGTATTTTTATATTGTAATATTTTATTCATATAATTCACAGACCTACGCATTAACAGACAATCCTATAATTCACCTGACACCTACAGCGATAATTAATGAATGCTTACAATAAATCTTAGGAATGCTGTTTACGCGACGGCGGAGTTGAGCTTATTGCTCGCTAATGCCTCTATCTTACTATGCTGGCTGGCTCGTGTATTCCAAGCTTAACACGTGTGGAGTGAGATGCAAACCCGTCCAATTAATATGCCCAACTCTCTGAAGTCACACCACTGTGCACTATTGTATGACAACCCTCCGTCCTCGTTTTACGTTTAGCTCCATTGCATCGTTGATTTGCGGCATTGAGGTCCCTCGCTTACAAGAGCAATCTTTTATCTGTATCACTTTCTGTGAAACCTTTGGTGCTGTATTTAAAACCACATACATTATGTGAAGAGCATGAATGAAAGGAATACTAAGAATCAGCATTGTTCAGTAAAAACTCTCAGTCGGCAAAAACTGAGATAAAGTGAAGCCAGTCAACCAAATCAATCAAAGTCCAAACTGGAACTGAGATAGAAGTGCCGTGAGGTAGGATTTAGATTACGGAATGTTCTCGTAACATGAAAAATTTCACAGTGAGACTAGTCTCGTAGTTGCAAGCCTGAACATTGAATTTACAAAGAATGTCTAATCTGTTTTGAAGCGAGTGACGAAACTTATTAAACGAGCTTCATTCCAAAGATTTAGGAATTTCTAAAAGTTTGCTCCAACTTGATTTTACATCATCGACTTTGATCTTTAAACAATTAATTTTATGAAAAGGCTGCTAACGATTTTGCTTGATTACCAAAGACAAATTAACTAACGAGACGAAATAAAAACATTTTCAAGTTGACTAATGGATTATAACTCGGAAGCTGACTTTCCGGGAATGCTTATCATAGAACACTCGCAGTATTTCATAGTATGCACACGTGCATCACAAAATAGAAAACTTACAACAACCATAATTTTCACTCGCTGTAAAGGGACACTGACAAAACCCCTCCTTGTTCTTTGTTGAAGATCTACAATGCTCTGCAATTTAAAGCTTGAAATAAATCAGTGGATTTTCATTTTAAATGTTGTAAATTTGTATAAGGACGACGCGAACGCCTTCCCTGCTAAGGACGGGGCAGCTCGCGGTCTGGAAAATTCATTATTCAACAAAATTGCGAGTGTAACTCATCGGCCAGCCGAGCGCCTCGCTGCTATTACCTATATTGCCGGCCATCTGATTCATAGCGAGTTTGAGGGAACCCACCTTCAATATTTACTAACCAACATCAGTACAAAAACACGGTAGGCAGGCACAAATTGCAATAACTCAAATACAAATCCCTCTAAAAATGTCAAACATGACTTGAAATATCTGCACCGTAGCAAGTGAGAATAAAAACCCTTCTAAGCTCGTACAGGTACAAGTAAAAATACGAAAGCACAGATATTTCAGTCACGTCACGAGCACCGATAAATATAGCTGCGGCGCCAACTAATAATTCAGGAAAGTTGTGCGGCAACTACCGCAATTGGAGAGTTTGTCCTCCAAGATGTCTAATGAAACCTGCGACCAATCAATTGTGATAAATGGACTGCAATCGTGCTAATAAGGATGTCTCTAACTTTAAATTGATCGTGTCCATCGCTAATTTTAAATGATCAGCTACAAACACAACTGCAGTCTCCACAATCCAGTTCTAATCAACTCTAATGATTCAGCGTAAAGTAGGTCATGCTGATCAGTTATTATCGTTTGGTGGGCAAAATTCCGAATTTCTCTGTAACTTGTACGTACGATGAAAATTACGAGGCGTAACGGAGCGATATGTTTTTCGAAGCACGTAAGATAGCTGGAGTACCATATGTAAGCGAGTACCATGAATCAGGACGCACTCATTACTTTGGCCGCAATAATCCGATGGAATTGTTGAAAGAAGAAAGTAAATGTTAGTGATAACGGTAGATATATATGTATACAATGTGTCCCCGGGATAAGTGACCGCCCGAAATTTTTTGAATATTTGTACAAAATTAAGGATAATTTCCTTTATATTTGGGACTTACCGCCTTTGGTTTTTTTTTAATGATTTTTAGTAAATACTGTGACGTGCTGCAGTTTTTTTAAGATATTTCCTAAGTTTTTACATATTTTTAAATTCTTTTTTCTTTATTGACTAGCCGACATCATAGTTTATCAATTAAAATTATCAAACATAACAAAAATGTAATAAAACATTTATTAGAAAAAAAAGAAAAGAAAAATTCAAAGAAAATAACGCCTTTTTTTCAGTTTTTCCAAAATAAGTCCAATAAATGCCCCCTATCACTTTCTTTTAATTTATTAATAAACTACATGATATTTCCTACAATAGCTCAGAACAATGTTTGCTGCTATTTCAAACAAATGCAAAAATACAGTCAGTTGAAATTGACTCCTACTCGGTAAAAAAAGAGCAAAGCCTGTTATTAACAGGCCTGACAATAAAATTTTTTTAATGATTTTTTTCAAAAATATAAAAGAAATTATCCTTAATTTTGTACAAATATTCAAAAAATTTCGGGCGGTCACTTATGCCCGGGACACATTGTATATTTACTGGATCTAAGAACATAATTTACAACAAGAAATTCTAGAATTCTAACAAAACATTTGCACTCACACGAACTAAAGAATATTTTATTCACAGCGTTACGACATGCCACGTAATGCTCAAACACAACTTCTGGATGTTTTACACAGCAAGACACTTTGTACTACTACTTCCATCTTGCAAATGGTCATAACTGATTATTCTATTGAATATGAACAACGAAGCTCAGTAAGTTCTTTTTAATCTTCTATAACATTACGTTTTTGAGCTCATGACAAAGACATGTTCTTAGTACTCTGTTTAGTTGCTAGTTGCAGGTCTTCAAATAATGGGAAAGCTTTTGCATAGGTAATTAATTCCTTTTGAACTAAATTGTTATAACGATAATGGACGCTCTAAACTCGGCTCACGTAGATCTTCGTTTAATGGGATATTCAAATTGAATATTTTCATTTCTTTGAGCGCGCATCCAGAGTTGTTATAGCAAATGGGTAATTAATATAGCGTCGGTTCTACACTCTACTTAAAATTGTATATTCGTGTTAAATCTTTAAAAGCTAAAAAATACTCAAGAATCCTGAAATGAATTTGAGTGGATCAGTTTTACTTAATAAACTAGACGAGACACGTGACAGTCCCCTAAAACGGAAGGTAAATTGACAGTGAATAGACGTAAAGAGGACACAGGAACATTTATTACTAAAGTCGAGCCCTTAAAATCCGGGATTGGTCGCACCAACACGAGGAAAACGTCAGTGAAAATATGAAAAAGTTTGTATGCCGTTACTAGTGAAAAATAATGCGCGTGCTACGCCGTGCTTAACGAAGCTACTACGCTTTGTCAACCAGATTTTATTTTCAACTTTACTACCTACATAGTGGAATTTTATGGTAACATGACGGGTGCTTGTAAAGAATATATTAATCTGCTTATGAACACACATACATTGCCATCAGTAATTTTACTCATTTATGACAGCAAAAGACACAAGTTTAAATCCATAAAAGCGTCCACATACTAATCTTTTTCAAATGTAGGTGCATCCGTACAGGTGCCACAGGTCTGCGAACGTGTTGTGTACACAAATAAAACTTTGTTTACTTTGTTCGCCAGCTCGCCTCTCGGTACGGGCGTCACGTACTTATTGAGTAGTTACAATCCCCGCCGCACTGCTAATAAGAACACATTGTATCCCAAACTTCACTAACGCCTCGACTTTCATAACTTCTCAGCTAAAAATATATCTCGATTCTTAGCTAAGTGAAGAGTCTGGGGTGCGATATGAATAAATTATTATTGCATTTAAATGCGGTAGAATTTAGCTATGCAGATATGCTCAGTATTTTTTCTAAAGTAAAACATCCTCTGTCTATTCATAAAAGCAAAATGTCTACTTTAAAATAATGTACAAAAACATATTTTAAATTCTTACAACAAGAGAGAAGACATTATGTACAAATGTTAAAGTTACCTCAAACATATTCTTAGTAGTAAACTCGCTCAAAAAGTAGGGACGGAAATCTCACAGCAGCGCGCTCAACGCTCACATAAAGAAAATTCACGGAATTTTAGAAAACAAAAGTTTACTGCTATAAATGCTAGGAAGCTCATTTTTCTTCGCTTATCTAGCAAGGAAACTGGTATCATAAAATAATGCATTCGTTGTCGTACTTAACAGATGTAGTTTGTAAATGAGGATTATTTAATATTTCAGTCTTGGAATCTCTGGCCGCAACAAAGGCGTTAAACACCGGCGTTCCCCTACCCAATTAATCATTGATTCACAAACGCTGTGGGACAAGTTTCGCTTAGCCAGTTTGCACGAATCTTACTTTGAATTAAGCACGTCTATGCAGCCTAAAGCACAATTCCTGACAATACGGAAAACGTCACGTGCATACATAATGAACGGAGTGCGCGCGCTATGCACACGCAAGCGGTGCAAATTTCATGATAGCCGCAGCCGGCCATTTTGCTTCCCGCTGTATATAATACCTTTACGAGTGGACGCTTCTGACAAACCAGCTGCATCCAAACGTTATCGCTATTTTAAAATAAGCCTCCAACGAAACGCGGCTACTCTACGTGCTGTACCATTGAAACTTCATAATAAAAAGCTAACATAATGGCCGACGCAGATACTGTCTTTTTCGCATTATATGAACTCTGCTTGGCGTAAATATGACTATGTAAAGTGAAACAGATACTGATAAGAGCGAAAATGCATACACCTGTGTACTTAAATGAGATGTCTACTTGCAAACTCATTTCAATTACTTGACATCGACGTTTACGCATTGGCGTACCTATAAGAATTTACACACACGCAGTAGATACATTAGAATTTAAAATAAGTAAATAAATAAACACACGCACGAGATGACGCTACCCATTTCAGATGGATTTAAATTTTTAAACCTTCGCAGCTTGCTTAGCTTTTCTTTTTTATGCTTACCTACATGAAAGTATCCTTTTGTATAAATTAAAACTGCGCAATAAAACCAAACAAATATATTTTCACTGGGAGTAGACAAATTCAGGCAATATAAATTACTAATTGAATAAATACATTCATTATAAGAAGGATGAAGACATGAAAACAGATTCACCTTTGTTTACAAAATGTAGCAATTTACGACTAAACAAATCCTTAGAGCGGAGTCTGGTGGCGCTGGCGGTCAACCCACGCTGTGAGCCTCTATCGTTACCCAAACTGGAATTATCTCCGCCCGCACGCAATACTGACATTCCCTTTTTGTGCTCACGCCAAAAGTATAATAGGACATCGCGCCTCTCATTAGCTACTCTTATTTTTTGCTCGTAAAGTTCTTCGATGAGAGGTTCCTTACACGAACAGATAGCATATTAAAGGAACCAGATTTCTTTATGCTTCGGTTACCCATAGTAGAAAAATCCCGTCGAACTTAAAATTTTAAATAGGCGAAAGTAACATGCGGTGGTAGTAGGAAGTAGTGCGTTTGTTTAGTGGAGAGGTAGGTACCCGCAGTTCCGTTCGACGGGCGAGCTATTCGCTCCGGGCCGGAGTGGTGGCTCACGTTTGCATTTTGCATGAGAACCATTGTTTGACCCACTATATTCCCGACACCCGGGACGTGGTGCGGTGACGTGACGTCCTACAAGCCTCTCAAACAGATTAATTTACTCTCTACATCAAGCAAAGACAAGGTGACTTTGATATGGGACGATTTCAGAAGGACGTCTCTGTGGTTCCATAAAACTAAAGTATCCATTATGTTTTTCATTCCTACATTACATGGGATAAAATTAATTTCGATGTAAAATAATGTGCATTAATTCCACTTAAATCGGATATCGCTGCATGAGCCTCTGAACTCTGTACGATTCCAATCGGCTGATTGAAAATTTATTCCAATGGAACTACAAATTAATTTGTCTGATTCCATTAAATATTAAACAATTAGTGCATGAAATTGTTTTAATCTAATTTGTCAAAAATAAAAGGGTGTGATGCGGGCTCGGAGGGCCGTTGGCCAAAGCATCTTTGGTCACATCTATGTATGTACTAAGTACTGCGTTAATTACAAAGCGAAAAGTTTCTGCTATCTAGTAGCTATTCAAAATGTATTCAGGGATTTTTAAGTTGCAGTTAGGTAGGGTAGGCATTACAATTCAAAATTAAAATCGTACTAGATTTACTAGACTACTGTGAAATAAATGGACTCGTAAATGTGGTTTTAATAAAAGTGAATAGAGGTAATAGGAATATAGTATCAATACACAAAACAGATACTTTAACGTTCTTAAAAAAGCAAATATGAAAATATGAATATGAAGAACTTGTTTACGATTTATTTACGAAAGACCGGAAAATCGGATGAAATATAAATAAAATTATGAAAATACGTATGTAGCTCTCGCGCCCAGAGGCAGATAATTTGCAATATGAAAGAGAATTTTACGTGAATTCTATTTGTCTTCATTTTAGGGAAGGACGGGATCTGTATGAACTAGCTTTTGCTGGGATACCAGAAAATGTGCGGTGAGGGAACCTTACAACTTCTTAGGTCGCCTGTCATTCTCTACATCATAATTAATTGAGTAGTCAGTATCTTTAGGTATGCATAGGTATACAAAAGCTTATAAAAAAATGATCGATTTTCCGTTATGTGAATGGGATAATTTATCTGTATTAAAATCACAGCACACTGATGTCGCATGTGGCGCACGTCGTCAAACGTCACCCGTTTATTGATATTGTTTCAATATCATATTCCGGCGCACATTGCCGCTGCATAATGCGTTTAAGTGAAACTGCTCGTGATCTGCATGCTTTGTTCGTTTAGATTTACTGCAACATTATTGACTTTAAACAATAAACATAAAGCTGAAAGCATAAAACATTTTAATGCCGCCTTCATTATGTTCGATGGAATCAGTGACGTAATAGCCACCTCATTTTGGCCGTGATCTCATTAGGCCGAGATCCCTCAAGATAATTGATTATTTGATAAAGCGATCTTGATATAGCGAATTTCTTATCTTATACAAAAAAGGAAAAAGGTGCGTAAGTACCGATATAATAAATATTGCAAAGTTTTTTTACCTAAATATCGGTACTTTTCGCATAATTAATAAACGTACGAATACTGAATCAACCGAACATAAAAGTTTTAACTTCATAGGAGTCGTTTGCCTCTCCTGTTATTATTTTCAAAAAGTTCTCACGTACCCGTAGGATCAGTTGGTGTGAGAAACGGCTAAAATGTTGACTTTTCTATAATTCAATAGACACAAGCTACAATTACACACAGTCTGAGCGGCAGCCGGCGAGGCGAGCGCAGCGCGCCGTCGAGGCGGCTACCTACAAACACTACGTAATATGTACGTATTATTATTGTGATATAAAAAAGTCGTGGTGGCCTAGTGGGCAAAGAACCAACCTCTCGAGTATGAGGGCGCGGGTTCGATTCCAGGTCAGGCAAGTACCAATGCAACTTTTCTAAGTTTGTATGTACTTTCTAAGTATATCTTAGACACCAATGACTGTGTTTCGGATGGCACGTTAAACTGTAGGTCCCGGCTGTCATTGAACATCCTTGGCAGTCGTTACGGGTAGTCAGAAGCCAGTAAGTCTGACGCCCGTCTAACCAAGGGGTATCGGGTTGCCCGGGTAACTGGGTTGAGGAGGTCAGATAGGCAGTCGCTTCTTGTAAAGCACTGGTACTCAGCTGAATCCGGTTAGACTGGAAGCCGACCCCAACATAGTTTGGGAAAAAGGCTCGGAGGATGATGATGATGATATTATTGTGGTATATCATCTGCCTAGCCTTTTCTGAAACGAGGAGGAACTCATCATAACATAGATGGTCACCCATCCACGAACCTATGCTTAACCCCATGATCGAACGACCCATGCAGATGTGACTTAGTCACCAGCGAATGATACATACATCGATATTCACATGCATGTAATATAATGATATCTAAAAAGTGTACCAAATTCTAAAAATACCAAACTTCACAATACAAATGAAAACGAAATGTCTACAGACCTGGAAAAGCTTCAGATAGAAAGATAATCCGTAATGGATTTACGAAAATCTTTGCAGTTTCCAGAATTCTCTTTCCAAAGTCTTTCAAAGGGAAGAACACGCGGGGCTAATTAATATTTACGCAATTAATTAAATATACTGTTTAAAAAAGCTTATAAAAAACGAAATAGTCTGGTGGTGAAAAGGAAACATTTTTAAACTCGTTTCCGCTTTGCGGATGGCTGGGTGAGAAGGGGGTCGCGGGTAGTAGTCAGCGCGAACAAACGGAATAATTAATCTGTCATGAGGTGTCCGTGCTTATTGGGGCTGGCGTCAAGAACTTGTCCAGCGCCACTAATAAACTCCACGCGAATATGAAAACACGAATAAACGAAACTGAATATTTTTTATCTCATTTACAGAGCTAGACTATCTCAGTTATTCTCAGTGTAATTGGATTAAGTTCCGTGACAGCTGGATACAGGTTTAAATGGTAACCTTTGGCCCGCGGCTCATGCTGCTATTTCCCCGAAGTAACTTGCCCGCGAACTTTGGCATTGTTAGAGATGTGGATAGCAGGAGGAATGTTTTCATTAATTAGTTCCATTTAGGTGGAGGATCGAGCAATGAGGTATTCAGTACTGGATTAGATTCATTAAATTAATATCTAGGTACAGACTACACGTGCCATCTAACTACACTGAAATGAAAGCCTAGGATACGGCCACAGAGTATTTTTGCTCGACTAGTTCCATAATATTGTTTGCGGCGCAGTTCACAACCATATTATTCTCATAATAAAAAAGTAATTTACTACGCATATAAATGTCTCACTTTGAAGATAAATGGTGGTATTACAAAAAGTTTCAGGTAAGTAATCTCAAAGTTTTTTATATGTGGTCGATTGAGTTGGGTTCCCCATCCCTGTATTATACTATGAGTGATGACTATAGTGGGTTATTTCGAGCCCTCAGTCAGTTATAGAATATGGATATGGTACAGATTTAGATTGCCATATTTGACAACTAGAAGGAAGAAAGTTGTTAAAAAAGTAATTACGTAATGTAAACCTAAAAAATATTTGAATAAGATCATGTCAAGATTTAAGTATTTCAACCATTTAAACTGGACTTCATTCAGAGACAGTAATAAAATTAATCTCGGAGTCAGCGTCTAGTCAACACAAATCAGATCGGAAGCGACTGTCGCCGGCTGTTTGCGCTTATTCAAGTGTTCCCCTTGTTATATAACAAATACCAATTCAATTTGCTTCAGTTATGCTTACCTACACATAAATGCAACAGACAGTATTGCTTAAGCTCACTACAACGGACAAAATGAATAATATCCTGCTCTTAGTAAATACACGAACATTTTCGCTGAAATTGCTTGGGCTTCGTGGTCAAGGCTTTGTCATCGTTTTGAGAGTGTCTTGAGTGTAATCAATTATAACGCACACACTTGCAGTCGCTCAGTTGTCACGCACACCATGACACTTGCGGCAAAGGTGTACAAAGTAAAGATTTCGTTGCCTCCACGCTTGAATCCTTTGTTGTGCACAACCTAACCCAGTAGAAAACGCCGTAGTATTAGATATTTAGGTTCAAAGATTTCCCAAACGGTTTACAAGTAGGAAGAAAAACATGCATTGTTTCGTAGCATTTCCTCAATCTGCGGTGATTTTAAAGAACGATTGAACTGAATCACAACCTAATCGAAGATTAACAGCGTTGATACAAGTGTTTGTTTTAGAAAGAACTAAATTGTGCACGGTCAGCTGAATGCTGTTCCACTCTCCAAACTAATTTTCAATCTCATGTAAGTAGAGCGTTATGACACCGAAAACTCATAAACCAATTGAACAAAGTGGAAATGTTCCTTTCATTAATGATTCAGATTCAATTTGAGATTGTGGAAAATTGTAAAAACAGACTCTGTTTGTCGAATTCAAATATATTTCCTAGCGGCAATATTACGGTCAGAAAACATGTAATTCCCATTTAGTACACGTAGGCAACGGCTCGTAACATAACACAAGTTTAATTCTTAAATAGGTACACACCTAATCCTATGCAGTGTAGCGCGTAGCGCTGGCTACAAATTCAAATAAAGACACATTAAAATAAATAATGTAGTTTGAGGCAACTTCAAACAACATTAGTCAGCCAGATGTGGGTGAGGTCCGTTTTCCCGCTAGTTTTCGTTTGCGCAATCGGGAAATTAAATAAAGTTCGTGAACTCATGCCTGGCCAGACACTTTAAGAACTTTATGCGAGTCACTTAAAACATGAACCTCAGGACCAGATTTTTATCTTTTAGAATAGCCACCGCTATCGCGCAAAGTTTGTCATACAAATATACTTATCGCTTGCCGCCGCCGTCTAAGTACACTTAGGTACCATACATAAGGTAAAAATACATTAGATCCACTCTTATATGAGTAGGTAAGTTAAAATACCTCTATATTCATTTCATTTTATAGCCGTATAATGTAAGGTTGCTTGTACCCATAATTTTGTCTACTTACACAAATAAAGGTAAAATAAATCTAAAACCAAAACTGAACAATCTATACTAACATATACATATTTACTAGAACATGGTGTATGTAACACGACACTAATGGCGTCCAACAATGTAAGCCCTGTTACAATTAGTGCCAAACATTACTTGCCGTCATCACATTAGGTGAAAATGTGGTGAAGCTTTATGTTACTTTGACAAGTTGCCAGCCATTCGTAGATATCTATATAAACTAGTAAAATAAGACCGCAGCGATATACTCAATTATAATATCTAACTACCACTGTAATCGGTAATGCATTTCCCTTTTTGGAAACTCGCATGACTTGAAAGCGTATTTGAAAAACGTTGCACGTGATTTATGTTGTAGAACAATTCAATGATTTATTATTTCGACATTCGTAGTTTTTCTGCTGCATTGCAATCTATCGTTTCTATTTGTTTTGGTTTTTATCAAGATGAAGAACGTAGAACTAATGTGTTTACGTAGGTAGTGCGATGATCAACAGCTATCTTTCACGTAAGTTGCACCGGTGGACCGGGGTTAACGGGTTCTTAATGGCACTTGCAAGCTTGTAGAGGATGTCACCATTTGCACAATATGCAAATCGTTTCATCGTGCACCCGTCGTTATCATACATCAATGTGAAAAGGCTTTGTATTCAATTTTCCGTTTTGAGTGCCTGTAGGTATGATTAGCACCTTAAACTTAGTTTCAGAAAGAACCTATCTTCCGTAATAATGATTCGGTTTTTAAAGTTCTTCAGATTACAGTAAAAAGACATACTTATTTTCTATTTACCGTACTTATCCTTAGCTATTACATTAAAAATGCGAAAGTAGCTTTGTCTGTCTGTCCAGCATTCACGCCAAAACTACTGATCTGATTTAAATGAAGTTTGGTAAACAGCCTAGAAGAGCCTGGGGCTACTTTTCATCCGGGTGCGGAATGTAAATAGTTCCCTCGCAACGCTAACGGAACCGCGGGGAACAGCTAGTTTTAAATAAATCAAACCCTGTTTCTCTTACCCACATCATGGCTATTTAAACATAATTGAATACCTGAATGACATCTGTCAACTGAAAGGTCATAAATGTTTGATATTTTTGGCATCAGACTGTTACAAAAATAACCCTATTTTGTACCTGTTGTCTGTAATGTTATAAGATTCCGTCACTATGTTTTATGTACTGTGAAGCGTGGTTTAGTACTTGTGCCTCTCTTAAGGAGCTATTAAGAACCAACGACGCGCTTACCTTAGGGCTGTGAGCTGCTGAACTCGTGCTCGACCTCACACGGAAAAGTACATAAAAATGTTAAGAGTCGGTAAAAGGCATTGGACCGTGTTTTAACTAAAAAGATTATAATATAATCAATCGTAGGCGTTGTATGTGTACTTTTACGTATTAGATTCACGAATAAAGTCATTGAATCTTACGTAGGTGCGTATGTTGTTGTTTCTGAAAGTAAATAATAATTGTTCGCATATAAAATATGTAAGTAATCATATCTATTTCTTTTAGCAATGTTTTTATACAAAATTAGGTAATTCGACTTGGAACATGCAATAAACTTGCGTTTTCCCGGTTCTAGAAGTAGAAGAAAATAATGTAAGTATAAAGGGAAAAACAAGAGCTTTTGATAAGAACTATCCTACCCCACCTAGCAACTCTCGACTAAGTAAAATCGATGAACAAATATCGGAATCCTCATTGATGTCACATGGATTTCCTAATCCAAGTTTTATCGCTTATTCATGACCTACAATAGTGTATGAAGATACGGATAGAATATATGACTTGACTTTTCGTGAATAAAATTCAGAAAGCTAAAGTCATCTCGAGAGCCTTCATACATGCCGTGGCTTTCAAGCCACAGAATGGATTTAACGACACATTATTCATATTTTTTTTCGTATTGCCTGAACTCTCTGGGCGCTTTAAATTTTAAAGCATTCGCAATAGAATGTGAGTGCGGCACTCAGCGTGAAGAAGTCTGGTAGCGTTGGCAGGCGGGCGCGAGGCAGCTCGCCGGGTCGCGGGCGGCCGGGCCCCGCCGACACCCGGCGAGCCCGCTGCGCCGCCGCGCCGCCACCGCGCCGCCGCCACGCCACCGCCACGCCACCGCCGCGCTCCGGACCCGTTAACGCCCATGTACGCTTGCACAGCACAACTAAAAGCCAGTCGGAAAGTGTTAAATTTGTAACGGTTGCCGTTCTTAAGGGTGAAACCGAGCGCCTTGTTTGAAGTAACGACCACACCACGCCACTCTGTATTTATGACGTACCCCAGTCAGATTTTGCTGCCGTTACATGCTGCACTCTTCCCTTACAAACTTATGAACAATCCAAACGTATTCGCCATGGCTCCTGCAAAACATTTTTATTGTACATAGTATTTTCTTGGCAAACGGAGTGATTACCTTGTCCTTAATAATTTATTTGAGCTTCTACCAAGTAACACAAAGGCCAGTTTTATCTCTTGAATAAAACATTGTTTCTTTAGAACTGAGCGCAAATCGCAATGGTAGGTTTTCTTTATACTGTCTTCGAGTTTATAAAACATACTACTAATTCCGAGCATGTGTACTGAAACTTGGTAACATGCTAGCCTTTATTAGATCTCTCCTAGAGGCTAGATATTAATAGCAATATGGTAGACATAACAAACTTCATGTGCCTATCTATATCTAACCTAACTATATTTCAAAACGGATCCAACACCCACGAGTAAAAAAACAACAAAGAAAAACTACTAATGGCATTTTTCTGCGAAAATTCCAGCTCCATTGTTATTAATTACCGTACCTAGCTGGATTGAGAAATATGTACGTACGGGTACAAAAACGCTTTTTTCTTTATTTTTATATATTATCATATTCAAAACTTACTCAGACTGAGGTCAAAACCAACAATGAAGTTGCCAAAAATTCTGCAATCTACATCGAGCAATCTCCTAGAAAATGCTTTATCATGATGAAACAAACAGAGGAGCAGAGTTGATTTCATGTTTCATATTTCCAATTCACGTACGAAATGTAACATAAACAGCAAAAGCCATCACTTTGTTTTGTAAATAAAACAGAATAACAATTCGTTTAAGCTATTGCATCGTGCATGTGTACTTAACTGCATATTAAGGTGCAGTAACATTACTCAGGGAGGCGTTAACCATGGCATTTATTTTCTTCAATTTGAACGTAAACTTTCCAATTGCATTCCGCTACGGCGTTGGTGCAGTATTGGTAATTTATCCGCTTTCTATCTGCTCAGAACCACTTTCGGATAAGTCTGTATTTGCTATTCTTCTTGTCTGCCTCAAGTAGCATAGTTGCAGTTGCCAACTCAGTTACCGCTCGCATAATTTTGCTTGAGAAATTGTAAAGACGGTCGGCAAAATTGAAACGTGGCCTGTCTCTTCCTTTGTTATTCCATCGTGCTCTAGCATTGAGCTGTCATATTTCTTAAATGTGAAGACTAGTGTACCTACCTTGTAATAACTAAATATAAATTTTGACTATACCCATTTTCAGTGCTTTCATCGTATGTATGTAATTGGTTCAAAATAACTCTATTACAAAGTTTGTTGCTAGCTAATATAGTAAGTTCACTCACACCTCAGTAGTTACCTCCAAGGTATTTGATTTACAACTTGATTTGAAGTTAACGATGGTAACTTATAATACTTCCCGATCGAACACGTGTAGGTATTTTTCGAACAACGTTTTAAATAGCTTTTATAAAAGATTCAGTTCAAGAAAAGCTTCAGCCTACATTCGTTTGTAGCGCTTCAGTGTCGCAGACCTTTCTTCGGAGACTTAATGTCTGGAGGACACAAAATCGATGGACAGTGCCTAAATATCACATGAGTCGTGTTTTACGAGTATCGAGGTATCCACCTCTTACTAAATAAATACGTCCGTATGAGTTATAAAAACACAAAAGGTAGGTAAGCGACGATCACGTTTCCAAGCCCGTTTATCCCAAGCCACTAGCACGTATAAATCTCTTTATGTGAGAACAAGTTTTGTGACTTTACTTTGTTTTATTTTGACACGTAAATGTAAGTTTTGAATGCGCATACGAAACATATCTTGCCGGCCCCCTAAGACTCTATCTGAACAAAGAAGTCGGCGGCTGTGGTAGTAAGAAAAGCACAGCTGCGTCAGAGGCAAAACTACTTACATTTTAAGGTGTCGTAAAGTTTTTATTTTTTCTAATTTCAGCAAACTATTACCGTGACTAATATTTTATTAATAAAGCAGTAAGTACTCCAACTCCAAAATGTACCTATCCGTATAGATTGCGACTAACATCCTTAACATCTCCTTAATTATAACCCAGACATCCTTTCAAAGGGGCACGTTAACAAAGTTCAATTTAAAAATTAATAAACTGGACTACGTTCCACAATAAATGTTTTCTCGTTGTTGTATCAACAAAACAGTAAGGGATACGTAACCTAAATAATGAACACGTGTATGCAAATATTATTTTTATGAAACGGTTTTACGTTGGAACACCGGCGGCGGGTGCTTAGACGAACCAGCGGGACAGTGCTCGCTGCCCGCGGGCAATCACTGCACCGCCGAATGCCGGTAAATATTTTACGTCAGACCACCACCCTTATCCAATACAAAGCAAATTAAATTACTCTGGACAAATCCCGATTGTAAGCGTACCTACCTATATGTTTTTGATTTTGTTTTGTTTAGTGTGATGTTTTTTTGCTTATTGAGATTTCAATAGGTACTAGGTAGGTAAGTATTACCATAATAGACAGGTTTGGATTATCGCAGACTTAAATTAACGAGACTCGAGGTACCTACTTACAAGATAAATCAATTTAAACGATGGATACTCGAGACCAGTTAGGTATATTCTATATAACGAGGTCTAGAGCTTCCACAATATACCTATGCAAAATGACGTTAAGTAGTTTGTCTACGACAGACACCTCGAGTAAATTTCCCGATGAGAACAGCTGATAGATTTCGCAGGCACGGATCTGATGTAGACGGAGAGACGTACGCCGTCCCGCCTGTGGTCGGAGAGCGAACAGCCGGCGCACACACCCCCGGGGATTCTCAGCTCTGCCTCGCACATACTAACAAAGTATCGACTACTTCAGCTTTTATTAAAGCAATTACGTTTATTTCAGTCTGCAGTAACAGTCAAACTTATTTCCCTCGATCATTGTAGAAGTGCAGAAACTACATTGCAAACGTTGTATTAATTCGTTTGCTTGCTTTTGTATCCTGATCTCTTTCTTCTCTCAAAATAAAGGCAAAGCCACCGCAAACCGCGTGAAACGAATGCTGGTTTAAAGATTGGATAGAGCATTAAGTTGTAAAAGATACCTCGGGCACTCGCCGCCGGTCGCTGTGGTATCCCATTTGGTTCAATGCGCTTTTACCACTTCTGTTATCTGTAAGAGGATACGGGTCTTGTTAATTATTTTTGCTCACACTTTTGCTTTTCTAAGTAGAGCAGCCAGTGATTTTAGATAACAGAAATTATCTATGTATCGTAATTTTTTACTTAAACATAGGATTATGGTGTTTGCGTTTCGTATTTATCACATCCGAATCCCCAAATACCTACCTACTAACTTATTAATTTTTATCACATCTCTGCCCACCCGGCCTGAAAAGGTAAGCTCGCTGATATTTCCTTAATAATAAATAATAGTAATTTATCACAGCTCATTCAATTGCAGGCGATAATGGTTCAAAATTGATAATAAAGTAGGCACGGCATCATGAAATACTGCGTAATTGTCGATATCCACTCCGATGATTTATCAATTTCGCACGCTCCAAAACAACTACGAAAATCCGTTAAGTTCGAATCGGACACGATTTAAATTGGGGTTCGGCAGCTTAAGCCCTCAACTATATGTTTAACAGTCGGTCCAATAATTTAATTGAACATTTGAATTGTACAATTTAAAACTTTGTTGCAATGGTAACTTCTCTTGATTCTCTTACTAACGCGGGACAGTTTATATTTGCATATTTTTATAGTTAGAAACTTAGCTTAATGTGTGCATGAAATTATTGTAAAGTGTTAAGTTCTGTATTACAGTGTTGAGATTCAAAATGGAACACGTCTGCTAATCGACTACGGAACCCGAAAAAGAACAGAATGGAGGACAGTCGTAAATAACTTTTATGATTATTTGGACAACCATTTATACTTTTAAATGTTTCAAATGCAGCAGTTGATCTGATTCAATTAATATAAAACTTTTATCTGAAAATATTGAACGAATCGGTCACCAATATGAGTTCGGTTGGCCCGTCCCGCGGGAAATGCTACGACGCAGATCTCACTACTTTATCTCCTGCCAAATACGTTCTTTCGTGCTTTGTGTAAAGAGTCAGGGGAATAAGCTGGGATTATGTCATATATTACAGTCCTATTCTGATAAATGTAAAAACAACGTGATAAATGACTAAGAAGTAGCACACGGGCAAATATTACTTCGAAGTTGGAAATGGTTCAACATTTGTCTCTAGATTTTGTATGGAAGCTCTATTAGAATTAAGTATGTACTTTTAAGGTCAAATTAGTAGGTTACGTGCGAGTGTCCTTGCAAATATTATGATTTATGTACAACAAACAAACCACACTCACGGGTCGTCTGTGAGTTCTACATATACTTATTGCTCACTGTTTCTATAGATGGGTAGTTCATGTACAAATATGATGTGTATTACGGTACTTTATGCTTCCTTATTTGTTATAATTAATACAAGGCTTTTAAAATCACTGGTTTCATTCTTAGTTGGTAAGCTGGCGAGCTAACAAGATCTATTATTTTATTTGGTTACTTTTGTTACAGCTTATTAAGACACAAATTGATTGGTATTCATTTACCCAAAAGTATATAAGTAACACTAAAATGAATAATAATTACACCGAAATAAATGATTTCAATAAAGGTGCGGCGGGAGGGACAGACACAAAAGGTAAACAATTTTCCCGTAATACATGTCACATACACTCCTCGCAAAAGCACTTCGTGGATATTATTATTTGTCTGTATGTTAATTGGCTACCCAAATACTTATCTCATGCTGACTATTTACATACTTGAAGGTTCTATTTAATGTAAGGAAAAGTGGTTCATGATTAAGTAAGCTATGGCTACAGCGTACGACCAAGATGGCTTCATAATTTTGATGGTCTCATCTAACGAGATGAAGTGCTCAATTTATTTTATTTAAGTACGTTATTTGCAAAACTAATTTATTATTTATTTAAAATGCCGCGCAATAAAACTTGCATAAACCTAACTAATTGCATGTGATAGGTACGCCTTTAAAATATGAAACATATGAAATTACATGAGCCATTATTTTAAGTAATAAACATCAATCATGCGATCCTTTATCGAATTTTTATTAAATACCACCCCACGGAAATTTAATTTCAGCATGCAAATATTTTTTCTCTTCACACGACACACATAGCTACTCAGCCAAAAAGGTAACCATAACACGTAGGGATGCCATAATTTACGAATCTTTTGCTCCGTATTCATACCACAAACGTTCTTAAATAAATAGTAACCTCGAACAACACAGTAACTACGCAATAGCAAATAGAGCCCCGGGATATGAAGTCGAAGGGGCTGCCCTTTGCGAGCGCCCACGGTACCCCGACCACGCAACATTTCCATAAAAAATCTTTTGTCACCTTTTTTACGGGGAAAAGAATGCTTGTAGGTACTGAAGAACTTCCCTTTGTTCTACAGTCGATAATGTGAAAATGTTACAAGGAAGCCTTTAAAGCACTCTTGATATTGAAACTCAGTTAACTTGACATGACAATACCTTCGGAACGATAAATTTCAAATTCATGGCGTAAGGTTTAATTCTTCGGGAGTCCGTAAAAGTTAAATATTTGAAAACGTAAGGTGACGAAAACCGCATTGCATCGGGTTGTTACCGAAGGCTTCGGGTCCCAAAGGACTCAATAAAACAGATGTTACCTAGCCTCCATGACTACACAAGTCTGACACTTTTACGAGCGTAACTTTATATAAAATCTGATGTGTATCATTTATGTACTTGACCTATTTATTTTGGCAAGCACATATGTTTTATTTAGCAGGTAAGTATGAATTTAGGTACGCTTTATCGAGATTTTGACTTTTTATGTCCTTAAAAATATTGATTGTGCAAGTCAAGTCTATACCTACCATTAAAATCAAGAGTACCTAGGTAGGTAGGTATAGGCAGTAGATCTAGTGTCACTGTAAATACAATAACATTACTTAAGATCAGGCGAGATTCAAACATAATTAAGGTTATCGCAACACTCTAAATTGCTAATAGGACATAAACTATTCATGTTTCAGCGATAGGTGCACTACGTTACATGCATAATGTACGAACTCGATGGCGCCATCTACCGACCTCGGACATTACGGCTTTTAAGATTTATTATCACAGTAGCATAGAATACACTTACACTTGCATCAAGTGACTTAAATAAAACGTAAGCAAAACTTTAACATTCCATGGTACATAATCATTATGGTAATCGTAAAGGATTTGCTCAGAAGCCCCAGCTTAGCCTTGTCAGCATCGGCTGACCTTCAATTCTCGCAAGGAAAATATCTAGGGTAGGCATATTTAATCAGGAAAAGTTTCAGTTTTTTTGTGTGTTCTTATTAAACCTAAATAAAACGAAACCTCAGCTACCCTATCCTAAAGTTATTATAAATGCAGAATCGGTATCATATGTAACTATTTCTTGGAAACCAATGTCTGATTAAATGTGAAGGAATACATCTTGAGGAAACCTGGACTATAAGATCTGAAATCACCAAACCGCATTCAACAAGCGTGGTAATTAGCGCTTAATCTTTCTTTTTGAGAGAAGGCCTGTGCCCAGCGGTGCTACGATAAAAAGGCTGATGATGATGATGATATCGTGTGAAAGGAATATGATGATCTATTGACTCTATTTACACCTCCTTTCCACGGAAGTTTATAAATTCAAAGTAACTAAATACTAATGATGCTAACGTTGACAGGTAAGCCGCAGAAAGCAGTTAGGTGTTAGACCATAACTTTTTAGGATAGCCATTGTGCATAATTAGTAACAGGGCAACGTTTACCGTAATGAGCCATTTCATTCAATTGGCTTTAACCACTCAAGCGAGATAAAGATTAGCTAACAGCTGTCACATTTTTATAAACGAGATAATGATGACTTCAAAATCGATGCACAACGGTGCCCAAAACCTTTCTCAAAAGATTAGGCCTAAACTGCGACATTTATTTGCAAATCTGGCGGGGAATGCCATTTTCAAAGAACAAGCAGGTCGTTGATTTAGGAAGTATTATCATTACCTTTTTGTCCATCAGGCAAACTCTATAAGAAGCTAGATTAACCATCTATTTAGGTAGATATCTACTCATGGAAAACAAATAGGTTCCTGGTAAAAAAAAGTATTTGGCACATTAACAGTACTTTGTCAAGTTTTCTTTCCATAAAAAGTAAAACCTTTGCTCAATCCCAGAAAATGCAGCGAAAGATTTGACCACAAATGCATTTCCTTCCTCGCAGGTGTTATGTTTTGGATGTTTGCCAGAACTGAAAGCAATATCGCACCTCTTTAATTGTACGCTGAAACGCAATTTTACAAAGCTTCGTCAAGTTATTTATTTTGTTGTAACACAATTTCGTAGGAGCGTTCATTTTGTAATGTTTATTGAATTTAGGTATGTATTCAGGTACGTAAGTATGTAATTTTGTGTTCAAACTAAAAATAATAGAAACGAGTTTTTTAAAAGCCGTTCCCCCACCAAAGATACAACAACAATATAAGTGATATCACTTTTATTTGCTTTATTCAAAGTATATTTTTTGCTTTTTATGAGGTTCTATTGACGTCTCCGAGTAAATACCTCGGGAACTCCCCTAAATTACAACGCTTAAAAAAGAAAATGTTGTTTGCAGATGACATGAATACATTCATTCACAGATGGATATTGCCGCTCATCCCCTCGCAATACGCAATTACATCCTTTGGTGACCTTTCATAACACCCACTCTACGTAGGTATATAAGTGGTAGTGCGAACCTATTTTGATCCTGAGATTCATCGTGAACGTACATCACAATTTCGAATGAAATTAAGGTGGAAACTTGATTGCGTTTGAATTCTTAGGCTGGGATTGGAATGTGCTCACTAAGTCGATTACTGCCTAGATGACATTCCAGCAGAATCGAAGATAGGTAGGTCAGTAGGTGTATTGACTGTATGACAATTTGCGCGTTTTTAGTTTGCAATAGCTTCCAAAACATAGCAACTGAACCAATACACGTGTATAATTTTATAAAGCTTAGACTATATAATTAAAAATATATGTAAATCTTATATTTTTCCTATACCTATACATATATTTTTAATTTATAAAATGAATAGTGTCATAAATTAAGATCAGAATCACTTCATGTAAGCCAGCGATGTTCTCGCTAATGAACACACGCCCTTTAACCACAATCTGGCGGTAGGCCAGGAAGCGTTAACTTACATTCTATTAATTGACTGTGTTAGGGTGCCTACAGGTGATTTTGCAATCAAAATAAAGATGAATTGATAAAAACATGGTTTTGCCCGCAACCTTATTCGCCCGGATTTGGGATATTTCCAATTCCTGATTCCTTTCCCGTGATTCATTCCATTCCATAAAAGCCTTATTAGATAATTGTAGTTAAGACTATAATAATATTAAATGTACGACTTTGGAGTCGATAGCTTCACTAATAAAGTTTTGTCTACAAATGGGCACCCCTTATCTAAGTGAAAAGTTTGTTAGTATGTTTGTTTGCTTAAACGCTGTAATCTCAGGAACTAAGTACCTGTTGGTTCGATTTGAAAGATACATGTTTTAAATAAGTATTTAATAGGTAAGACCAGGCGTAGCATGGATTGGCACCCGGAGCGATTCTCTACTGAGCACCTTTAAAATAAAACGACAAATACCCATTTCTGTACTTTCAACCGAGGGCCAAAAAATAGGGACAACAATTATTGCAAACTTCCCACCCAAAAATCGTTTTTATGGCGAGTAATTGTATTAAAAACTAAATCGATTATGTTAAATGATTTCTGAACGGCCAAAGCTGTCAAATCGACGTTTTAACCATGAGTGGGATGACAGAAGGCAACGTACAAAAAGTGAGGTTAAGTTGACATGTGTGAATTTTAGCGAGTTTTCGTGTTCTGTTGATTTTGTTATTACAATTTAATAGAGTGAATATACTCAATACTAACTTTATCTAAGACTGAATATAAGTGAAGTCATTAAAAATGGTTGCTATAAAAGCGAAAACACCGCTGATGACGGAGAATAACAACAAGAAGAATAAAAAATCCGCCAAAGTTGAGAAACGCAAAAAGACCAAACCTCAAAAAGCTGTAGTGGCTCCGGCACCGGTAATAAAAATAAAAACTGAGAAGAAAATTCCTGATCTGTCGAAAAAGGAAGCCGCGCCGAAAAAACCTGTAGTAAAGACAGAAAAAAAAGAAAAAGAGAAAAAAGTTGAAATTAAAAAGGAATTCTCACCCAAAAATAAAGTCAAATATGTAATGCCTTCAGAGAACATAACTGATGATATCGTGAATAACTGCCTGAATGCATTGCTCAATTTTATTGTTCCTCTTGATAAACAGAAAAATGCAATTTTTGATGATGAAAAACCCATATTCGCAGAGATACATTGTATCAAAATACAAAACACAAGAGGCAATGTGAGATTGTAAGTATCCCATAAAATATCAATTTTATACTAACAACATTCACTGTAAATTAAGTGTTCTATTTCACAACATTTTTTTAATAATTCTAGATTATTGCCACATAGCACTATTGCTTCAACAGGCGAAGTATGCTTAATCACACCAGACATAAAGAAAGGTAGAAAACATGACCATGAGCCAACAATTGACCGTTGGGAAGAAATATTGAGGAAAGAAGGTGTGACTGGAGTAAGTACTTATCATGAATAATTTATTATCGAAAATATACCATCCGTATTTAATTTATCACATTTTATTTATACTCTCTTAACTTTTCCAGGTTAAAACAGTACTCCCAGTCAGACAGTTAAGAGTAGAGTATGACCAGTTTGAACTGAAACGCAGACTTTTAACACAGCATGATTTCATCATGGTGGACACAAGAGTGTTGAGCCATGTATCACATCTTCTAGGAAAGATGTTCTTCAAAAAACACAATATGCTCATCCCAGTGAGAATAAATGAAAATAAAAAGTTGAAGCAAAGTATTGAGTTAGGTCTACGCACTGCTATTTTACGCCTTGGAGAGGGAGAAACTTCTACTGTCACTATAGGACATACTGCTATGCCTCAGGAAAAACTAAAAGAAAATATTATAGCTTTAGTTCATCAGCTAAAAACTAAGTTTCCTGGTGGAGAGGGAAATATCAGATCTATTTCTTTGAAACTGCCTTTGTCTATGTCGTTGCCATTATATCTTACTTTGCGTAAGTATTAAACTTTATTCTTCAATTATTATTTTTTATATTCTGTTGTGTATTGCTATAATGTATGGAATTTCAAAACATTCAATTAAAAAGGATTTTTAATTTTGTAGGACCATCAAGTACCATCAAACCACCAAAACTAACACAAAAGCGTCCTAAGAACTACACAGTGGTGGAAGGTGAACTGTCTACAATCCCCGGCCAGACTGTTAGGGTAGCTCCTGATGGAAATGTGCAACTGAAGAGAGCCAAAAAGAATAAAAAAGCCAGGTAATTTGATTATTATTACCAATTTCTAAAAGAAATGACTATTGTCTGGTCAGAGCATGAAGGAAAGTAGCATCTGATGAATGCAGCTTTTCTATTCTTTTGTATAATATTTTGCTAAATATATTTTTTTATTCTAGCAATGCAAAAAAAGAAGTTGTTGAAGAAGATATTGAAGATGAAGTAGACCTAGATCAAGAATCAGATGAATCAGAAACAAATGATGATTAGATCAATAACATTTATTTTTTCTTTACATACTTGTAAAAATAACATTTTACTTGAATAAAACATAATTAAAATTATAAAAAGAACTTTCTTATTTTTAAACTGTATATTAATTAGGCAACTGTATTGTTACTGAAGCTCATTGAAGCAGAATGTATTATAGTCACTTGCCTCTTCACAGGCCATACTTTCTTGAATTTCTTAAAGTTCTTCTGAGAATCATTCCTAGTAAGATTATTATCAGTGACAATTACTGGGTCCCTTTTAACAATCAAATTATCACAAGTTGTGACAATAGTACAACATAAATCAAGTTTGTTCATCTGCTCCTCCAAGTCTTCAGATTTCTCTTTCTTTACAGTATTCACTGTATTTGAATTACATGTCATATTATTACGCTCCATTAATTCTTTCAATTTTGATCCTCTCATTGCTACTACATCATTTGCTGAGACACTTTCAGTTTTTAGTGCAGTTGAAGTATCTATAGATGTATCTGCACTTTCATCCTTTTTCTTTTTATTATGGCTGAAAAGGCTTTGTTTTGATGTATGAGTGTCACCTTCAACATCATTAGTTTGAACTTCACTTTGGACAAAATTGAACAAGTCCCCATCTTCATTCAAATTATTTAATTTTCTTTTCTGTGGTCTGGCTAAATTGAGCTTCTTTTTAGTATCAGCACCACTGTTGTTTGATGCTGGTCTGACAAAATTAAACATCTCACCGTTGTTCTCATTGTCCTGCTCAGGCTGGTTTATTGTTTCAGTATTATTGTCTTTCTCTAATGCTTGTTTCTTGGATGGGTTTGAAATCTTATCATCATTTCCTGAGAGTCTTCTTTTGGTACTCTCATTTACAACACTAAGAGGCAAACAATTTACAGCAACTTTTTTATTAGGATTTACTTGGAAGTCACTTGTGAATTCACTCAATTTTCTCTTATTTGAATGTTTTTCATAGCTTTCTTGAGACATTGAACTTTCATCTATTCTTATATTTTCCTTTTTCTGTTGAGACATGGGTTCTTGGGATTCCTGAGCCAATACCTTTGAAGGTTTTACAGGTACTGGTGTTTGCTTGACTACTTCTGATGTGAAACTAAAGTTAGGATTACAATATTTTTCCATAGAACAATATAGTATTGCTAAACCAATCTCAGCATCTGCAATCACTCTTTTGCCTCTGTTTTTTAATTGGGTCACAATGTCATTGATTGTTTTCTTTTGAGACTGTGTCTCCTGAGTGGCTCCAGTTGGAATATACTGTATAACTATTATATCATTAGCACAAAGCATTGAAATGGTCATTCTACACTCACTCAAAAGCATAGGTGAGGCACCACCTTTTATCAAAACAGCTTTGTACATCTCATATTGTCTTCTAGAGAAGAAAATAAACTTCTTACCACTAAATAATGTTTTACGTCTATTGTCTGGCAAAAATGATACAACTTCTTTATTAAGCGTAGATTCCACAACTTGAGGTAGATAATCTTGAGGGTCTGGTAAGGCACTTAAGTTAGTAACATGTTCGAGACTTTTGTTCCAATACTCTACAGTGACAATGTGAGAACCTTGCACCAAAGCCAATACAACCTTAATAGTCAGGGTAATAGCCGGCATAGTCAGAAAATTACAAGTGTCATCCCAATCTGCTTTCAACATGCCACCTATTCTCGATAGGGTTAACTTCAAATTCTGAAGATTTTCTCCTTTCAGAGTTGACGAACATGTTATAAGATTTATAAAATTCACTTTCCAAACACTATTCATCTTACCGAACTTTATAATATCATTTGCATTCAATTCTATGTTAGTGTTAACTTCGGCTTTTTCTGTGTTTATAAAAGTTCCGTATCTTGAGCCCAGGTCTTGCACAATCAAACCCTTATTCTTCACAGTCAGAGTTGCATGCTTTCTACTTATTGAGGGATCATCCGGGATAGCAAAGTTACATACTTGGTTATCAACACTTCTTCCTATTACTAACTGATTCGTTGATGAGCTAATATACAATACTCGATGATCATTTTCCGACGTCAAGTACCACATATTTTCAAAACAGAATTGTAAGAATAAGAAACAATATAAAAATCCGCTTCAAAAGTTTTTCTTCTTGTTGACATCTACTCGAATCTAATCAAAAAATGCAGACTAAAAATAATAAGAAATAGTGGAAAAAAATATGACCATACCAAAGAGTAAACTTTTTTTTTTTGGAAAAAAAGGACAAAAAGCTTTTAAAGGACAATGCTATTCTTTGTATGGAAGTTGGGCTCAAGTGTTGCCCACAGTAACTGCATAGTGTATTATGTTCCATAGGCTTATATTAGGTCCCAGACCAAAGCATTTCGAAATCTGTCCCGGGAGTCCTGAGAAAAACTGGTTTGTCTCTTATTCAATATTACATAAAAATAAGCTTACGAACTCTTAACTATTCCACTTTTATTACCTTAATTGAAATGAATTATATTCATTGACAAATACGAGGTATTGTACACGACAACTTTTTTTTAACCGACTTCCAAAAATGGAGGAGGTTCTTAATTCATTTGTATTCTTTTTACGTTTGTACGCGCATAACTCCGTCGTTTACCAACCGATTTCAACAATTATTTTATTGTTTGAAAGGGCTTACTTCCTCAATGGTTCCTTTGTCATCCGGCCCAGGGTCTGGTGATGGAATCTCTAAAAAAATCGGGAGCGACTCTCGAAAATTGTAGACACATATCGAGTAAAACCTTGTCATTCGGGTATATGTCTCAGACACCACAACACTGTGAAGGTTAAGATCTGACCTGACAATGGAGACGCAAGAGAGACGAGGGAACTCCTCATCGGTATCTACTAACTACCTCATGTTCGAGCTTATTTTATTCGTCTTGATAAGATTTTTCTAGAAGATAGCTCATAGCGCAGGCGCCTTGTAGATTTAATATTCAAAAATATTGCGGTAATTGTCTTTTTTTCAGAAAATCATTGTCAGTTCTTATTAGAATCCAACGCTTTTAGAATTTATTTGAAAATCACAGTAAAAAAAAAAACCCATTCCAACATTTTCCAGTGCTGGATCCTGACAGCGAGATCCTGAGCATTGAGATTGACAATATACATATGAGTAAGACTTATTTGGCAGAAAGTCTTATCAGATTAATTTCTCGGGACCCCTGGGACCGATTTCAAAAATATTTTGATTTCTTGTTATGAGTGAATTAGAGAACCTATTCCAACCTCTCCCACTACTGGGCAAATGGCATAAGTTTTGTAAACAGACTGTTCATATGGAACATTTAAACCGGTTTTCCTCGGGACCCCTGGGACTGATTTCAAAAACATTTTAATTTCATGTTAAGAGTGAAGTAAAGAACCTATTTCAATCACTCCCACTACTGGGCAAATGGCACAGGCTTTATAAAGCGACTGTTCGTGTGGAATATTGGAACCGGTTTTTCCCCGGACCCCAGGGACCGATTTCAAAAATATTTGGATTTCATGTTAAGAGTGAAGTAAAGAACCTATTTTGACCACTCCCACTACTGGGCAAATGCCAAAGACTTTGTTAAGTGACTATCTAAGGAGAACATTTGAAAGGGTTTTTCTCGGGACCCCTGGAACCGATTTTAAAAATATTTTAATTTCATGTTAAGAGTGAAGTAAGGAATCTATTTCAATCACTCCCACTTCTGGGCAAATGATACAGGCTTTGTAAAGCGACAGTTCGTGTGGAATATTAGAACCGGTTTTTTCTCCGGACCCCAGGGACCGATTTCAAAAATATTTGGATTTCATGTTTAGAGTGAAGTATAGAACCTATTTTGACCACTCCCACTATTGGGCAAATGCCAAAGACTTTGTTAAGTGACTATCTAAGGAGAACATTTGAACCGGTTTTTCTCGGGACCCCTGGAACCGATTTTAAAAATATTTTAATTTCATGTTAAGAGTGAAGTAAGGAACCTATTTCAACCACTCCCACTACTGGGCAAATGCCAAAGACTTTGTTAAGTGACTATCTAAGGAGAACATTTGAACCGGTTTTTCTTGGGACCCCTGGGACCGATTTCAAAAATATTTTAATTTCGTATTAAGAGTGAAGCAAAGAACCTATTCCAACCACTCCTACTACTGGGCAAATGGCTCAGGCCTTGTAAAGTGACTCTTCATGGAGAATATTTGAACCGGTTTTCCTCGGGACCCCAGAGAGCGATTTCAAAAATATTTGCATTACGTGTTCAGAGTGCACTTAAGAACCCCCTGGAACTACTCCCATTGCTGGGCAAACTATGAGCCCAGACCCTGGCATTGTCCTTTGCCATGACTGGACTATAACGTTGCGTAGCGTCTACTTGAATTTTGTCTCCCAGTATAAAAATTAAACATAAATGAGCAGGTTGGATCAGTTTACATTTAACCGAAATAGTACAGTAAAATAACAGCGCAGAGAATTGCTTCATGCATTTTTGGTACAATTTCTCCAGTATAGTTTCAAGCTCCTTGGTATGATAAATATGGGGTAATATAGTCTATGGTAGTATCCATAGCAACGTCAAGCCGTCAACATTAACCGAAACCAAAACAATTGGAATTGAAAAATGTTTCTATTAGAATTTATATAAAAGGATATGTTACACATAATATTTAGCTATTGACTGTTTATCAGCAGTTCAGTTTAATCTATTGAATTAAGACTAAATAATTCACATTTCGCCGCATTCGACATGACTTTGTATATTGATACTAAACTAAGCTTTACTGATGGTAATGTTGTATCGACTGTTGGGACATGGCACCCTTCTTTACCTCTTCTGGCTGTAGGCTCGTATAATCAAGAAAAAGGTGGATTTGTCACTATATTTCAAGAAAACGTAAGAACCTTTCATTTGTTATAATCAAATTATTGCTGACTGTTGTCATGGTTTTAGATTGTATCGAAATTTAGGGGGGTTTATTTTGAATTGCGTCTATCACTTAGATCTAAATTGAATCTAAGCCTCTACCAAATTCCGGTCAGTGGGTCGTCTTAGGGGTAAATAAAAAAATTCTATCAACAAAACATCCAAACTGAAATCCACGATTTATTTTGAATGATAATAATCTTTAAAGATAACTCATATATTCATAACTTATTTCAGGGGTTTCCGTTAGAAGGGTGTGATTGGCCTATATTGTTGTCAAATCAAGTGACTGCTCTCGCATGGCACCCTATAAGAAGGCTCCTCGTGGTTGGCTGGGATGGTGGTGAACTGTACATTTGGTTGGAATACTCTTGGGCTCGATTAGAGGCACCCCACAATGCTGCATTAACAACAGTAGCCTTTAGCCTGGGAGGAGGCAGGCTCTTAGCGTCAGATGCTGCAGGTTCACTGTCTGGCTGGCAGTCTAGTACAGGGGCTCCACTTACTTCATTTCATCACCAACTTGGAGATGTTATTACCCATATAACATTCTGTACTCCTCTACCTAGCTCAGAAACATCTATCAGAGGACTAGCCCGTGCTGCGGTAGCTGGTGATGAGAATGCCTTAGATGCTCTAGCTGCTTGGCGGCCCAGAACAACTGCACGAATGAGGGAAGGTGCCCAACCAGACAACCATTCCTGCTATGCAGCTCAAGATAATGGAGTCATACTGTACATAGACCACAATGGTGCCTGTTCTGAGGTACTAAATGCTCCTGGTAACATCATATTTATGGGAATAATAAGCAATATCTACCTTTTAGTTGCTTGGGAGTCTGGAGGAGCTCTTAGTTTAACTAGATTTATAATGTCCGATGATGGCTCTTTAATGACTGACACTCACGTCAGAATGGCTGCACGAAATGGCCAGTGCATAGTACTAGCAGGAAACTTCTATGTAGCAGTTATAACAGGAGATAATTTGATAAGGGTTTGGGACAGTGACACAGGTGATAATGATGTTTTACCAAATGAGAAGGAAGAAATTGTTGCAGGTGATATATTCACAAGTATTAGTTACAGCAATTTGAGTGATACTCTCTGCTGTGGAACTTCTCAAGGTAATCTGTATCTTTGGAGAAGGGACCATAGGAATAATTGGAAACTTATTAGCAGCACTTCAGTCAAAGGGACAGTCAAGGAAGTTAGCTGGGGATCTGAGGGTCTGATGAACCCACTGCTTCATGTAAACTGCATAACAAGTGCATTTGTTCTCCGTGAACAGCCAGTCTGTTGGGGATATTCACCAAATATATACATGGTTCAAAAGTCTGCAAATGAAGTTGCTCTCACAAACAAAAGCAATGTAACATCCATGATTAATACTTCAATCACCATCAGAGCCTTTGCATTTAAAGACCAATATATTGCTTTGGGTGATGGTAAAGAAGTTCAGGTATGTTGAAATATATTATGTATGGCCTAATGTTTTGGATTAAAATATAAATTAATTTTATTTACATTATTGAATTGTTCTGTTTTAGATTTGGATGTGCAGCAAAGACAATGATGTGAAATTTTCTCTAATACGAACTTTCACATGGAAGACTGATGTTTTGATAATTTATAATGATGTTTTAGTTGGTGTAGTAAATCCTCATATAGAGTGTTACTCCATATCTGGTACCAGCCTCGGAATATTGCCAAGCACTGAAGGCGAAGGTGAACCTATCGGCGTCACAAATACTAGCAAATTCATTGTTATAGCAACAATGGATGGCACCCTCAAACTAGCTGAAATCACAAAGAAAGGCCTGAGAATGCCATATCCTCCGAAAAATTGTTATCAAATGATTGAAGATTTTGGTGAAGTCATGAGAGCATCAGTAAATTGTACCGGGCGCTACATCTCGCTTAGTGTCGCTAATTCTGGCTTAGCACCCGATCCAAGACTGTATCTATGGGATGTAGCAAATGACGTCATCACACATACGCTCATCTCTGAGAACGCAACCCCTCCATATCAAAGTGTTCCCATAGCAATAATATGGGACTGTAATGATCCTAGAATTGTAGCAGTACACATGAGATCAGCAGATCTGGACCGCGTACATCTATTTCTCTGCCATGAGGGAAGCTTATATGAATATAAAAATTGGTGTTCAAGCTCTGAGGATTATTACATGACTGACTTTATGTTGTGTTCTCTACATACGCCTTACATTGTAATTTTAGCACAGCAAAATATCAAAAAGATATTAATACATGAATTTGAGGACATCGCCGACCATGACGCTGCTAATGTTAGACAAGTATTGGACTTTCTTTACTACATGACTACTGGGTACTTGGAAAAGGCAGTAGTTGTAGGAACAACTCTGGCTGGTGGGAAAAACTCTGTTATCTGGGACAGTTTAGCAAAAGTTTGCGTCGCTCGAAAGAGACCTGATGTTGGCGCAGTATGTTTAGGGAAGATGGGCAACATAAAAGGCGCTTTGATGATGCGAAAAGTAATGAGCGACAATAATATGGACGACACTTGCAAGGTCGCTGTATTAGCCGTGAACTTGGGTATGATCGAAGAAGCTGAAAACTTGTTCCGCGAGGCACAGAGACCGGATTTGATCACACGTTTAATATCTGCAAAGGAGGGTGGTCTGAATGAAATTACTAATGGGAGTCATGAAGGAGAAAACATTCTGCTTATAAAAAGCGCGCAGCATAAGCTGGCTAAAGTTTTATGGTCGAATGGAGAAACAGGTGCTGCATTGAAACTGTTTGAAAGTGCTGGTACGCTAGTGCCTCACGTACCCAGAATGCTGGTGGCACAGGGGCAGTCACCTGTATTAGCGCAATATGTGTCTAATTCAAGTGACCCCAGTCTAATAACATGGTGGGGGCATTACTTAGAAAGTATTGGGGATTTAGATGGAGCCTTAGAAGCATATGCACGGGCTAACGATTTTGGCGAACAAACGAGGCTGTTGTGTCATATGGATAGAACAGATGAAGCCGAAAAGCTTTGTCAAAAGAATCGATCGTCGTTGTATCAAATGGCGCGCTATTTGGAAATGCAGCCGGATAAGACGGAAACTGCAGTGAAGGTAAACAAGCTGAGCATTCTTTCATATTTGTAACTTTTTATTTCCGATAAAAGGAATCGAAAGTAGAGCGAAAATTAAAAAGCCTAAATAATATGGAAGATTTACTTCTAATCCCTCAGATGTACATAAAATGTGGCGCGGTATCGTCAGCTATCCGCGTGGCCGCAGAGGCGAGCGCGTGGCACTTGGTGTGGCGCGCCGGCTCCGCGTCTGCCACTCACGCCTTACATGCCGCCTCTATACTCGAGAACGCTGGACAGACAGAACAAGCCATAGCTCTCTACCAGAAAGCAGGTACTTAATAAATTGATAAAGCAAGGAATCACCCCTTACTTTATCAACAGGTGAGCCTTACGGGGCTGCGAAATTGTTCGAAAGAGTTACCGTCGTGCATTTTAGCAAGTAAGAGTCTGACACTGAATCACGTTACACTCACTTACTTCTTTCCACCAAAAAAAGGGGATGTTTGTGGCACACAGATTATATAGGCATAATGGTACTGGTCTCTTCTTTCAATTAAAAATTTCCTTCAGGTAAGGTCCACATGGCATTAAAACTGGCAGTAAGCAGTGGAGACACGAACGCAATGATAGCGGCCGTGGAAGCTCTCGGGGACAAAGTAGACCCGGAGTTAGCAAATACCTTGGCAGCACATCTGAGGCAGGCTAACCAGCACTCACATGCTGCGGCGTTGTTGGCTACGGCTGGAAAGGTGAATTAAATAGTTTTGTAGATCTAACGTTCTTCTCTTCATGTCTAAAAGCAACTATTGAAGGTTAGGCCGGCCGGCAATGCACGGAACGCTAGAAGCAGTCAGGGGCGACAGCTTGCTCGAACGGTTCGTGTATGTGCGTCCATAGAACTCTGTAGTTCACTGTGCAGTCGCAGCTTGAAGCTGTCATGCTTCAAGCGGTCCGTGTGTTGCCGGCCTTAGATTGTAAAAAAAACTGGAAAAAGAACCTAGACTCTTATTATCACCACAATCCACAATACATAGGATCAGTGCCTAAGTAAAATAATATAATTTAAATATAGAATATATATTTTTTAATTTTCCGCTACCAATCCTCGCATAACCCCTTAATCTAATCCATTGTTCCAGTACGAAGAAGCTCTAGAGATAGTGGAGCAAATACCCACTCCGTTAACTGAAGAACTAAGCGAGCGGTTAGCGGCACCCGCAGGTACGACTGGCAGAGATGCTCTTCTCAGAAGACTGGCTGACGTTTTGGGTGCCCGGGGCTTGTACCACCAGGCTGCTAAAAGATTGGCCCATGCGGGAGATAAGGTCAAATAACTTATTTTCATTTTATAATTTTCGGTTGGGGGGACTTCAATCAAACCGAACTATGTTCAAAAGTCCTTGAAATAAAGATAAATAAGAACATTAAAAAATCATCATCATCTTCCTGCCCTGTTCTCAAGTAATTTGGGGTCGGCGCAACATGTCTTTTTCTTCCATTCCTCTCTCTCTGTCAGACGTTATACTTACATCCCCTCCCTTCTGCTTCATGCCCTTACACACAAACACAAATTCTTTGAATGATCGTTGTGCCTCCTTTTAAACTTAGATGTAGCAGCACTTCGGGCTCTAGCCCTAACATATCCAATTCTAATAAGATGTTCTAAACAAGGTATTCCGCAACATTTACCATGCCTATACTCCAACGATATTCATATTTACCCACATTATTCCCAGGCCGGTGCAATGCGCTGGCTAATGCGTTCAGGCGACGCTGACCGCATAGCAACGTTCGCGGCGGCAACTCGCGACCGCAACGCTCAGCTGATGGCCGCGGACTATCTGCGCAGACGCGCGGACTGGCGTACGCGGCCCGACCTCATGAGACATATACTGCACTTCTATACTAGGGCCAAGGCGTATGGGAAACTGGCTGGTTTTTATGCAGAGTGCGCCAAAGTTGAAGTTGATGAGTATGAAGTTAGTACTTTTTGCTCGTACTTTAGTCAGCTTTCCTAATTTTACTTTTCCAGTTTGCTCTATTCTAAACATATGTATATGCTTTCAGATACCTTTTATTATAAAAAAAATACAGATTTACCCCTGTAGCCGGTTAAAGATAGATTACATATCATTTAAAAAGTATAAACTATTTTTCAGAATTACGACAAAGCTCTTGAAGCGCTTAAAGAAGCAGTTAGGTGTTTGGCGAAATCTTCTGACACTGATACAGGTAATAACGACAAACATGGTTTGTTGGTATCTTCAGACTACTAACATAATTATTCTTCTTTTTCTCAGGTGCTCAAACAACAGCTCTTCAAGAGCAAAGTGCGATCGTCAAACGTTTTGTGGACGTTAAAAAAATGTTGGACACAGGAGAAATAAACCCTGGTAAGCAAACTGACATAAGTGCAGTTCGAAAAAAAAAATAGCACTGTACAATGTAGGTACTATTGTCAACGAATATTTTTTATGCTGTCGGTTCTAATCGATTATCATCGCCATCATCATATTTTTATTGTGTCCTCAATTATTCTTAAATTTCAAAATGGCTTATGGATGCTTTTGTAAAATATTTACAGGTGTAGTTGCGGGGCAACAGTTGCTCCGTGCCGTGAGTGGTCGCCCTGGACTGATTTCGGAAGAGAAAGTACTACGATTACTCCTGCAATATGCACCGAATCACGCTGAGGCTCCTCGTAAGTAACGATTATAAAGGGGCTGAATGTCGAAATTGGCTTGTCTCAAACAATTTTTTGGCCAAATCTATACAGATTTTGACGGCGAAAAAAAATATATTAAAAACATATTTCTTAGAAACCTGTTAATTTCAAAACACGTTTTCGAAAAGTTTTGTCGATACTAAAAAAAAAATTACTTCTAAAATGATCTTCCAACAAAAATATCTGCATTACTTATCAACGAATATTGATAAAATTTGTAACAAAATTTAAAGTTATTAATTTATATGTATGTTACGAACGTCGCGTCAATCGGCTTCTGACTCGTACGTATTTACGTACGCGAGAGAAAGAGTGTCCTGGGTGCATTCAGCCTCTTAAGCACAGACGTAATTACCCCATGAATGCCACAAATTAAAATAATAACTTAATCGTTTTACAGGTTTCGAAAGCCAACTACAAGCTCTGCAACAACAACCAGAAGAACAAAGCTTGAGCCCCGACTCGACAGATCATAGTATCGAAGAAGTTGTGTAGACGTCACATACGTCATGTGAAATGAATCCGTCCATTCCTTAACATTCGTCCATATTTATTATAGACTAGCTGTTGCCCGCGACTTCGTCTGCGTGGGCAATATACAATTTTCGTTTATTTAATCGTTTGTTGCTCAACCCCCGTAGGTGATAGCGTGATAATATATACCTAGCCTATGTGTTGAACCGGCCCCCAGGTAATAGTCATGAAAAATTTGATTTAAATCCATGCAGTACTTTTTGAGTTTATCCGGGACAAACATACAGACAAACAGACATACAGACAAAAAATCTAAAAACTACATATTTGGGCTCAGAATCGATTATGGATCACCCCCCAAGTAATCTTTAAAAAAAATATTCAATGTACAGTTTGACTTTCCTATCATTTTATTATATGTATAGATATAGATAGTTCAACTCAATTTTGCGCGCGGCCTTATGTGTGGGTAAAGCTTGTACATATACAGTAACTTTGTGTGCGTGACAATAGTACAGTCGGGTACAAATACAGTTATTTAGGGGTTGTATACGGGTGTTTAAAGAAAAACAGGTATTATGTAATAATATATATTATAAATAGTGAATCCGAACATTCGTCATTTCATTTTTCAAGTAGCGATTCAAAAGAAAGAACAAAAGAAAGAAGAAGAAGAATACTATAGACATTCTGACACGAAGTCAGAATTCATTATTAACCTTGGTGAGAGTAGCGAATCTGAAAATTCATCAATTTTTTTTTCAAGTAGCGATTCAGAATAATGCGAACCGAATAGCGACCAGAATGTGACGGAAATAATGAAACTCATAAATGAACGTTTAAGTCAAATTGATGAAGGGATGTGGGCAAATTGATATTAATTATTAAATTGATGAAGAATAATAATTTATTTATAATTATTCTGAATCGCTACTTGAAAAATCAAATGATGAATTTTCGGATTCGCTACTCTCACCAAGGTTAATAATGAATTCTGACTCCATGTCAAAATGACTATAGTATTCTTCTTCTTTCTTCTGTACATGTCGACAAGTATTAGACCACACCCCTTCATCAATTTGACTTAAACTTTCATTTATGAGTTTCATTATTTCTGTCACATTCTGGTCGACATTATGCGAAACAATATAATTATTTAAAATTCCCCACACATCTTGTATAGGGTTTAATTCAGGATGATATGGTGGCAATCGAATAACTTTTATGCCATATGGCTGAAGTATGTCGTCAATCTTGTAAGAGATATATTTTTCTTTATTTTTTTTGATCAAATCATACAGTTCAATTTTTTTCATATCTTGCTCAAAAGCTATATTTTTTTCTGTCAGCCATCTCTGCATTTCTATTTTTTTAGAATTAGAATTTGGGGCTCTGTCATTTTGAACATTATGGTATGAGGCATTACCAAGCACAACCACAGAGTCCGGTGGAAGATTCGGTACTAGACGTTCTTTTAGCCACTTTTCGTAGTTTTCTGCGTTGATGTTAGAGTGGTAATCACCAGTAACACTATTTGCTTTGTATGTCAATAGTGCGTTAGGTACGAAACCGCGTTCTGAACCAGCATGCACAATGATAATTCTCTGTCCTTTCGACGGGTTTCTCTTTAAAGGTGGTCCATCTTTGTTACCCCATCCTTTGTTTTTCACATGATTAGTTAAGATATAGCTCTCACCTGTATATACGATACACCGATTTTCTTCACGGTATTTGAGTAATTTTTTTAGGTAGGAAAATCGTAGTTTTTTGATGTCATGCCTCTCTATAATAACACGTCTGTTATCCACAGTTTTTCGCAATTTGTATCCCAACTTTAACAAAGCTGTCCGCAGAGTCAAAATACCTCCATCATAGTTAAGTTTATCTTGAAATATTCTTTTCAACTTTAGCAAGGTAGGTAACTCGCGATGTTCTAAATGGTAATTTTGAATAGTGGAACGTATAACATCAACGTTAAAGTTGTCTAATTCTAACTTATTTAAACGTTTTTTACGATCTTTATGCGGAGATTTAAAGTCAGATTCTTTTCCTTCAGCCAATATAGTAGTAATTGTTCTCTCTGATACCCCCACTGCCATTGCTGTTCTTTTCCGTACGATATTTAAATGATCACTTAATTTTGATATTAAAAGTGGACTTGCACTGTATACTGAATCACTTACTAGTTCTAATATATCTCTCGCGTCTTTTTTCAGAAATTCGTATACCTTAGCGATGGTTTCTCGAGTCTAAAACAATAATACGTAAACGTTAACTTTTTTCATATATAGAATCATTGTAGAAGTGTGCTCTGTTGGATATTGGAGTCTCCTGTTTAACGAGTGCAGACGGTGCAGCAGCAGCTCTCTGCCGCACCTGCGGGCGCTTCCGCGGGATACATATAGAGAGCCTCAAGCTCTAAGACCTACCCAGGTTTGGTTGTGTAATGAGTATCATGGCAGGGTACTGTAATTTTTGTGAATTTATACTTTTTATTTAGCGTATTGTACCTATTGTGCATATATGTTTAAAATGTTTGTATGTATGTTACAGCCAAGTAATTAGTCTGGATATTTTGTATGTTATCTAGCCATTATTTATAATGTCTACTCAATTTAGATGAAGTGATAATTGGCACAGAATTAATCACATTAACTAGCAATTTTATATAGTATTTTCAAAGACTTGGATAATGTAATAAAACAAGAAGGTGAAGATTATAATTTCATGTCAACTGACTAATAGCCAGTTTCTTCATCAAAAGTAAAAGCCAAAGTAATGTCATAGAGTATAAGTAACGGTCAAATTCGTTTCTCCGATTTTTTCCGATTTTAACTTTTAGTTTTGCTGTTATTTGAGCCTTGATAAATGAATTTGACCATTACTTTTACTTTATGACTTTTTTTATTAATAAAACTTTTACCGCGCTTTTATTTTCATTTTTTATACTTAATTACTTTATGACTTTACTTAATTTTACTTTATTCCACCCGTGGGTTTAAGTCACTTACTACTGACACTCCCTCACGCTGCTCTCCCACAGGCAGCGGCATCATTTGATGACTTATCATAAAAAAATACATGTTGATAATAACTTGAGCCGTTTTTAAGTAGTAGTAGTTTAGTAAGTAGTCAGTTGGTTATACCATACTAGCTTCGCCCGCGTAGAGTTCAGTTATATCGCGTTTCCAAGAGAATTCTTCATAAGTCTGGGATAAAAACTATCCTCTGTTCTTTCTCAAGGTCAACTCTATCTCTGTACCAAGATTTAGACGTGAAAGCGTAACAGACAGACAGAGTTACTTTCGCATTTATAATATTAGTAGGGAGGTAGGGATTTATTACTTTGGCTAACTTTGACCAGCTATTATGAATTATATCCAGATAAAGTGATTAATTTATCATACTGTCTAGTCAATTTGGGTATTATATATAATGACTAGTCATCTCAGATCAAAGAATTCTTTGATCTGAGCTAGTCATTATGTATATTATCTATTTAATCACTATGGCTGTAACATGTATACTTAGATGTATGGATGAAGATTGTGAGTGTAGTTAAGAATAATACTGTAGTTCCTATATTTGTCGTAATTTTAAATATATAGGTAATAAGAAGAAGTTTTGTAAACATTTTTTAGGGAGATGAATAGTGTAGTGTGGTGTTATTATACTTGATTTTATTTTATAAAAAGCTTTGAATGTTGTAAATGAAATAACATTTTTTGAAACGCAAATTTACCTGTCTCTTTAAACATTTTCTCCGTGTCCGTGAAGAACTAGACATTTTCGTAAACGATTGCAGAGAGGATAATATAATCACTACGAACGATTGTACTTGACTGCCGCCTACCGCGTCACTGTCAGTGTCACACGAATGAAAGTTGTATATTTATTATTTATGCACCCATAGGGCCGCGCGCACAACTGAGTTGAACTATCTATAAGATATTAATTAATGAAATAAGTTATACCTATTAAAATGCAAAATTATGTTTGTCTTTTATTACTGGTAGTATTATTTATTAGGGTAGGAGGAAGAAAGAAAGAAGTACTTAAATGTTTTTTTTTTAATTTATTTAGAATTGCCACCAGCGTCGCGTGTTAACTATATACTTTGCGCACCTGTGATAAAAAGCATAGTTGGAAATAAAGCAAGATTTATTTGTCGGCGTGAAGGGTGAATTGATAAATCTGAAGTAAAGAGAGACGTAATACTGTTTGCACTGTTTGGGACCACTCGCTCACTGCGATTACACGTTCTTGACAGGGCACAGGGGCACAGCAGCAACAGCTGACTTTGACAAGAATGTGACAGTCTTGACAGATAGATAACCTAAACGTAACATGTATCTCTAAATTATTTAATTTTTAAATTAAAGGATATTAATATTTTATGAATGAGATTAATATAGTTCATAATGGTTAGACTCCTAAATAATGTGAGAAGCCTATTTCTCACTAACCTTCGGGGGTTTCCAAGGTAAGTCTCTATGCGAGAAAAGTACGATTTATTTAAATTTTATATACAAAAACATTGTATTATAATACGATTTCAGAATGATATCTCGGCGTTTGAATAGTTCAGATGCACCAGATAAGATTATTGACGTGAAAAAGATGCGCAACTTCAGTATAGTGGCTCACGTTGATCATGGCAAGAGTACTTTGGCCGACAGACTACTGGAACTAACTGGTACGATCAAACCAGGCGCTGAACATGCTCAAGTACTGGACCAGTTACAAGTAAGAAACAATGAAAATAAAGAAATAAATACACAAATACTGTTGAATGCCAATACAATTGACTCATTGATATTTGTTTGCAGGTTGAAAGAGAAAGAGGAATTACTGTAAAAGCAGTGACTGCATCTTTAAACTATACATACAATGGTGAACAATACCTCCTTAATCTCATAGATACTCCAGGACATGTTGACTTCTCCAATGAGGTAAAAACAACACAAAATTTTATATTGCAATTAATTTAAGAAAATGAGCACAATACATAGAATAAAAGAGATCTTTCACAGGTAGTCCGAAGTGTAACAGCATGCCAAGGAGTTATAATGCTTGTGGATGCTAATGAAGGTGTACAAGCACAGACAGTAGCAGTGTACTCACTGGCACAAAAGAACAACCTCTTCATAATCCCAACACTAAACAAAGTGGACTTACCTAGAGCAGACCCTGAAAAAGTAAAGTCACAGCTGCATTCCTTATTCAAAATAGATCCTGAAAGTGTAATGAGCATATCCGCCAAAAAAGGTTGGGGTGTCAAAGAGTTGTTAGAAGCAGTCATAACTAGGATACCTCCTCCTACTGTAGACACAGAGGGGCATTTTAAAGCAAATGTCATTGATACATGGCATGATAAATACAGGGGAGTGCTGTGTTTGGCTTACATACATTCTGGTAAAGTGCGTATAGGTCAAGCAGTGAAATGGAAATCTGATTTCAAGCCCCAAACAGTGAAGTTTCTTGCTATGTTGAGGCCCAGTGAGGAACCTATTGAAGAAGCTGTTGCTGGTCAAGTTGTTATGGTAGGTAAGTCACTGATCACATTTACATTATATTACTGAGCTTAAAATGCTTACGAATAAGGATGATTACAAAAAAATAGATAGATGCAGATATATAATTTGAATTTTATGCAGCTGCCAAACAGTTAAGAATGTTAATTTTATTTCTTCCTACATAAAATGCCTTTTGCATAAAAATAGAATCCTATTCCTGTACTGTACTTGTATTGGGGTTGTAAAGTAATGCTTAACTTTCCGCAGGTTGTGGGCCAAGAGGCGGCGGCAGTGTAGGTGACCAATTATTAGCCAAAGAGGTAGCAGACTCCGAGTCTGCGTCAGCAGTCCCGCCAGTCAAACACATGGTCTATGCAGGCATTTTCCCCTCAGACCAGTCACAGCATCCACAGCTCAATGATGCTATTAAGAAGCTGGCTTTGAATGACTATGCAGTCACTGTTACTCCTGATTCCAGGTAACACTGAAGACCTCTTTTTGTCTATGGGTCATGGCTGAAATCTTGGGCTAAGATCCAATTTTGCACTTAAATCTTTACATCAAACACAAAAATAAAGTGATGGAAGCAGTGGCGGATTTACAAACTTGCCGCTAGTAGGCCATTCAATTTTTGCCGCCTCTAATGATTGTGAACTTAATGATATTTCTGTCAGTTACTAGATTATTTTTGCAAGCCTCTATGTACCGAAGAGTTTAATGTTAAGTAACAAGTTTATATGTCAGCGACTTTGAAGCGTAAAACCTCTGTAACTTTTAAACGGCTCAATCGATTTTCATCAAACATGTCTAAGAACACTCGCTCGTAAAACACTTGTAGTACAAAAAAAAAATTAAATTGAAATCGGTTCATTTGTTCGGGTGCTATGATTCAGTGGCGGCGTAGCATCGGGTGGCACCCGGAGCGGAGTACCTATTGAGCACCCCCCAAAAAAAAACGACAAATGAAAAAAACTCAAAAATTTTGTACGAAAACAAGTAAAAAAAAAACCACCGTAAAGTGAAAAAGTCGCGAGCGAAGCGAGCGCGATTTTATTTAGTTTTGGGACACAAAAATGCCTACCCAAACAAGAGTGGAACAAAGCAGTGCAAATAGAAGAAGCCGCGAGCGTAGCGAGCGCGAAATTTTTGATGTTTGGGACGTAATAATAGGTACCTAAAGAAATCAGAAAAGTCCTACCTAAAGTAGCCAGCGACAAGCGAAAGGCGCGAGCGCAGCGAGCGCGAAATTTTTTGAGTCTTGGAACACAAAAATACTCCAAAAGTTCTCCACCTCATAAACAGCTTAGAAATCGTCAGTGTAGAGCGTCAGTTGTTTTTGCTACTTCGGTGCTTTAACTTTTTGTTAGATTGAGGACTCAAAGAGCGCAGAACAAACCAGGAATGATGAAAAAACCGCGAGCGAAGCGAACGGATTTTTTATTTTATTTTTATTAAAACGCTATTAGAATATTTTAAAATTCATGATCACGTAAGTACCTAAGTACCTACATATTACAGTTTATTAATTTTGCGTTTATTAATCGTTTATTTTATATATGGATTGTGTACTCATATACCTACTCAATTATAAAAAAAAACCTGTAAAAAAAATTGCTAAATTTGCCGCCCCTCTAAATCTGCCGCTCTAGGCACTGGCCTACTTGGCCTATTGGTAAATCCGCCACTGGATGGAAGAATTAGTTGCAAACTGGGCTATAGTAAACAGGGTCTATTATTTTAACAGTGAAAACATCTTAAGTGAGGAAATGAGGACATTAATATTGGCGGGAGACAACTAAATTATCCATTTGTCACATAATAATAACATTATTCTATTTCAGTCCAGCCTTAGGGCAAGGATGGCGAATTGGTTTCTTAGGACTGTTACATTTGGAAGTGTTCACACAACGCTTGCTACAGGAATATAAGGCTGAGGCTATACTAACAGCTCCGTCCGTGCCATATAAAGTTAAGTGAGTATACTATGAACTAAACATGCTTATTGTATTTACATTTTCGAATTCTATCGTAAACATAGGTACAATGACTTTTAGTGGTAACATCGAATATTTTCTACTTACATTATACTTACACATTTTATCTTACAGAGTTAAGGGTGCTAAAGCTATAAAGCAATACAAAGGCACAGAAGTCATAGTCACAAATCCTTTGCTACTTCCAGATGTCAAAAACATTGAAGAATATTATGAGCCGTTTGTAATAGGTGAGATACTTACTATTTTCAACTTTAAACTAAGTGCAATAAGGTTAAAAATTCACTAACGGAATTTGTAAATACTTTTTACAGGAACTATTATAACTCCTGTGGAGTATATTGGAGCAGTAACTTCCCTGTGTATTGACCGACGGGGGACTCCCCTCCCTTCGAACTCCGTGGATGATAGAATGACCATGATGCAGTATATACTACCTCTATCTGAAGTCGTTATTGATTTCCATGATACACTTAAAAGCCTTACTTCGGGATTCGCAAGTTTTGACTACCAGGATTATGGATTTCATCCTAGTGCGTTAGTGAGGGTATGTTAGATATATAAAAAGAGATATTTTACTGTTAATTAGCTAAGTGCACAGCAGAGCCCAACTGTGAAGAACAATTGTAAGCAGTGATGGTGTCCTTCAATCTTTAACCTTCTTATATTAATGCAAATGTGATGTGGGCAAAAATTGTCTCTTCGATTTAGCCAAAGATTGCTCATATTTTCGATACGTAATGGACTTATTAATACTCTTTTCAGATGGATATTCTCATCAATGGTATGCTAGTGGACGAGTTATCTACTATTGTGCATACTAGTCGTTTGGAGTACAATGCTAGGAGGCTTACTGAGAAACTCAAAGAAATGATCCCAAGGCAGATGGTGCAGGTATATTATTTGCAAATGTATTCGTAAATAGTTAATTTAATTATTCGTTATTAACTACCAAAGGAATCCGACAGTCGTTTTTATGCATTCGACAAGGTTCTTTATCGCATTTAAATTATTCCTTTATTTCAGGTTGCCATTCAAGCAGTTGTTGGAGGGAAAGTGTTGGCTAGAGAAACGTTAAAAGCATACAGAAAGGATGTTACTGCAAAATTGGTAAATATATTTTTAATATCTTATTTAAGTTACAAAAGAATAAAGAAACAATGACTGAACTTTTTTGAGGAAATAAATTATTTAATGAATTCATAAAATAAAACATTAGTGATTTGTTCTTGTATATTATTTCAGTATGGGGGTGATGTCACTCGAAGAAAGAAGTTGCTTAAACAGCAGGCTGAAGGAAAGAAGAAAATGCGCAGTGTGGCGAATATAAGAATACCAAGAGATACCTTCATAGATGTATTGAAAAGATAGTGTTAATTAATAATTAAAGTATTTTAGGAAAGAGTATTTTTTATTTCGAGAACCTTGTCTTAAAAAATAAATTATAATGTCTGGTCCAAAGCAGAAATGAAAGGAGCGGAGATTTTTTCAAAAAAATATCGGCATCATTAAATCAATATAATTTATTGGCTGATACTGATGCTTTAGAACTAGAAAGGGGTGAATTTGTCGAGTAAGAAAACAAACTCATTTTGAAAAATATACTTAATTTATTAAAAAAGTTACTTGATTACAATTAAAGGACATTGCATGGTTAACAAACATCACAAAAAATAATATGATTCTTAAAAAAAATATAATTCTACAGCTGCTAATCACCGAGTGTCGTAGGTACATAAAATGAACTGGGATTGCATATCTAACACTGAGCATAAAGTATTTCAGAATCGAGCACAATTCCATTTAAAAGAAAATTATCTTTTTACATTCTAGAAATATTTTAAAGCAATATTTTTGTGAGCCTCGTCACCTATATATAAAATAATAAAAATCATCAAACTATCGATTTTGATAAGATTTTATGGTAAATTGTTTTTACTTTAATAACAGATGAGGTTAAAACCAATAACTAATTGGAAGTAGTCGCGAAAAATATATGAATTTTGTCGCCGAGATCTAAAGATTACGAAACTAAAGCTGTGTATTTATTTAATTTGGCATAATATTTATAACAGCAAAAGGCACGGTAAAACATGTAGTATATACTAATAGCACAAATAATATGAATACAGCATCCATGCTAATCAAAAGATGAAAATCCCTATCTGTTGTCCCATTAACTTACTACTCTCTTGAGTAGGCAATATGCAATGACATAGGCAATATTTTACAAAATTATGTCTCACATTCTTTGGTTCGTCTTACTTGCACCACTTGATCAATTAATTCGTATCACACTTATCACGTCTCTAATAAGTAATCGTAAAATGAAACAGTGAAGATACTTATTCAAAAAACATTGTATTGAATTGTACCTGTTATGCTCATTTCAAACAAAACAGCAGCAAATTCTATATATTTTTTCGGAATCATATAAATGTTGATTTCTTAGAAAAGAGTTTACATTAAATAATATTGTAACAACATGTCAATAAAGTAGTATTCACTTAAGTTAATTCTACACATAATGCGCAATTTTGCGATAATAATATTGTAATAGTAAGTAACTAACAAATATTGATCAAAGATCCAGTCTTAAATTTTAACGAATCCAATTATCCAAAAGATATCTCAACGCGAATGAGTAACATGCAGCTAATAAGCTACTATTTTACTTTAAATTAAAAACAGTCCTTGCAGAATAACTCAATGACTCGTTTTCGTTTATAAAATATACTGAATTTAAGTATTTATTCTTTAATAAACATCATAAGAAAGGAGAACACATCAACATTGTAATAAACATTTTTATAAGTTTATGTAAGGTTTTTCAAAGTAACAATATAAAAAGTTGATTTTGCCTACAAAAAAATGTTTTACATGTTATAAATTTACAAAATGTATATATTATTTTTATTAGAACATTTAATATTACATAGGCGTTTACCGTTTTTTAATGGCAAGCTTACATGGAATGAGTGTTTTCTAGTGATATTTCTAACTGCGTGCGGTAAAGTATGTGAATGTTTGCTTGCATGATTCATTGCTCCTCAATAATTCATTACAGTGGCATGAGATAGCTCATGCTACTTAGCAGTATTGTCGATATAAAGCCGTCGCGACCAGACAGGAGTCTATGTACATGCCACCCGGCAAAGACAACAAATTGGCTACAACCACGACATTATAATATTAAATATGTTACATACAATGCTGTACTCTTACTGCTTTTGTTAAATTACATCCATTCTCGCCCAGGACAACTAGTACAATACATTACTACTGAAGTTCTATTCCTATCATAGTTTTAAAGGGTAGGGTACTTGTGTAATGTAGCCAAATGTTCTAGTTGCCAATAAGTGTTCATAAATGAGTCTGCCTCCACAACATCTAACTAAAAGATTTACAACATGAAGTTCAATGACCAAATGATATGTGATTTTTTTGCATCCAAGTTTTTTGGCTATAGCCAATATTACACTTGAAAATACATGTTAAATTTATTTTTGTATTTATAAATATATTTATTATATGATTTTTACATCTACAAATATTGTTTTATTTCTATAAATTTCTGGTTGTATATCACTAATAAATCACACGAGACATTCAACAAATATCGCATTATATGAGCTCACGGGAGACAACCTCACTTACACACTCAGTTTTCTGGTGAAAGTTTGTATAATCTCATCCTCTCTGAGGTTTAACATGTTTATCTGTCTTCTGATGTCTCCAAGAATTGGGCGTACACATCTCTTGTACATTCCCCCTTTTCATTAAACTTGTATTTGTAATAAGATCCATCAGCGCAGATAACTGAAAAGATAACAGATTTATAATTCTGACATTTTCTACGAATTACACATTTCATTTTAATTAAAAATATTTTAAACTCACCTATAATAGAACTTTTATCAACTCCAAACGCACAGATGCAAGGGGGGCCATTTGGGATGGTGAATTTGCAAAAACTCCAATTGCTTGAAAAGTATTTAGGCAAGAAATTCACTGTTGCCAAACTTGATTGCTTATTCAACTTGTCATCTTCTAGACTGAACACATGGACTGTCCCATGGTCTGATGTGACACAGAGATTGGTGCTTGAGTGGTTGAAGTTTATGCAGTAAATTGTAGCCTAAAACAACATATGAAATGAATGAAATTAATAAAACAATTCATAAATTAGAGGATCCTTTTAACTATAACTGTTAAAAAGGTTCACCAGTGAAGTGATAATTTACCTGATGAGCTCCTCTCCTAAGTTCAGCAAGTTTTTGACCAGTAGCTGTATCAAAGACCCTAATGAGAGTGCCCTTAGAGGAGGCAGTGGCCAGTCTGGTGCCACCAACGTTCAGAGCCAGGCAACTGAGTGGAGCCTCGTGAGCAGCTATTAAGTGTCCCTCTGGTGCTGTGCTAGGCCCTGCGTGACTACTCAATTCAACCAACTGTAGAGCAAAGAGATTGATACATAAAGATTTATTGATTTTTACTCAGAATTCAAAACAACCTAGATTACTTTAGTCTATATTAAAAGTGAATAAAGACTTTCAATATAAATACTAGCACTTTAATGCAAACATAATTTTATAACAGGAAACAACAAATCACATTAACACATAATACTAAAATATAATAAGGAAAATTCTCTTCCATTTAATTTACTAAATGCAGTGCTTAATATCAATACTATTCATAAAACATGCCCTCTGCATGTCCCATGTGTCACTCTCAAGAAAATTAAGGTCTAAAGAAATTATGCACTTCAAATCTTTTACTATGAACCAGTTGCACTTCTAAATTTTTACTTAAAATCTTTCACCAAAGTGAAATTGCTCACAATAACAAAGAGATCAAACAGCTCAGGCAGGTTTTTGTAACATCATCACAACAATCATTATACCAATCCAAAAGCAAGAATTAAGTATGATTTTAAAGAGTAAGAACACAATATTACCTGTACATGTCCTGTCTTACGGCTGGGGTACGCAAGCAGAGCGTTGTTACTGTTGGGGCACACTACACAAAGCCCCCGGGTGTTCTGACAGGTCTCAAACACATGCAGCATCTGAGGCTGAGCCGTGAATGTGTACACTTTGATCAAGTTCTCTGCAAAAAGGTACAAGTTCATTAGGCATACATTTAAATAAATAAAGGCTTTTATGGTTTTTTTTCGTATGTTTTTGTTTAATTTATTCAGTAACCTTGAAGATTAATTCAATGACTAATAATCTATATTTCATTTTTTACAATTGGCATACAAACAAATCATAAAAAGACCAATTTTAGAGTATCAATTAGCTACAAAATCTGTATCAAAATGCATGTTTTCAAATACACAAACTTGCCAATAGAGTTAATTGAATAAAAAAAAAACAACTGATAACATTACACAACAAGATAAACAACATTAACAATGAGATTTACCCAACACAACAACAATGCGGTCTCTTCGTAGTTTCACAGCCTTAACTGGGCTATTGAAGTCAAGTGATATTGCAGAATCTTTTTTCAAATCGTCCCATATTATGACTCTGTTCGGAGGATACACGGGGGTTTTGCCACCGCCTACTAAGGCCATGTAATTGCATCTGAATAACATCTCTACGTAAGAAAGTCCACCTTCAGCGAAATTCTGTCGCTCTTTTTCCTTAAGTGGGTCGCTATTGAACACCCGAAATCCATTCTCCGTTCCGCAAGCAAAACAACCTGAAGATTGCAAAACAAAAATGTAAACCGATTTGTACATGAAGCGCAAGCAAATCAAGACAACTAGATCGCCACCATTACCTTGATCCTGATTAAATCCTACATATAGAAGTCCATTTCCAAATGTATTATCGTCCGATAAATTCATTGTGCAGCCTTATCGCAGAATATTTGGACAAAATCTTGGAGCAAAACAATAAAATTATCTTCACTTCACACACAACTTTGCGGCAATTTGACAACAAATTTTGCAACAGAAGTGCCAACATAAAAATGTACAAATGACAATAGAGAGCTGTCAAAACACCTGAATAAAATCTGTTTCACATGCGGCAGTTGGGTAGGGTTGGAAGATAAAAAACCGGTTAAGTGCGAGAGACACACGAACCGGAGGTTCTGTACAAATCGTACAAAAATGTTCATGTGTAAAAGTATAACTTTACACCTATCTACAAAGTTGTACCAATAGACAATAGATAATGGGATTGAGACTATTATACTCTATAAGTTGTATGTAAAGCATAATTTTTATGTAGTAAAAAACTGTTCACCACCACCTTGCAATTTGAAAATCGTTGGCCTGTATTAAAAATGTATACTCAAAATGACCTCTTTATTCTGACAAGTACGTTTGAGCTATGTTGCTTCTATTCAAACATAGGTACCTAACGATTATAGTTAAACAGGCGTTGGGGTGTGGGAATTGGGAATGCAACATAAACAGCTATGCATGTATTTTGATCACTCACAAAGAGGATCAAGGGTTCGACTTTAGATCTGAGTACCTATATACCTAGTATTAGTATTTTTTTTTCAATGATACAACATAGATGTTTAAACATTTCCTAGTGAAAAAGGGCTCTTGACAGACAGACTGAGAACAGCCTTGATCCCTAAAAATTACAGCAATATTTATATGACTATTTTGTCCTACATCTGGATCTTTCATACCAAAAATACTGTTGAGCAGCTGTCTAAGTAGGTTTTATCTTATAAGTATCATAGGTTTTATCCAATGCTATGATGTACACGGGTTGATGCTGTTTCACAAAAAATCAAATCATTTACATTATAACTTTTCAATTCACTATAATAAGGATAAATTCTTGTGATTTATTTTACAACAGATTAGGCCAGTTTATTTGTAGTAGATATTTATTTAAAGTTTAATATAAAATTTACATTTTGCTAAACACATCTTATAATTAAATATTTATTAGACTTTATAGATACAAAAACATTGAAGTAATAATGAATATTTTACAGGAATATTTCCAAATGCTATGAACTTGCAACTTGTTTTAGAGGCCCTTCAAGATATTGTGCTATAGCATTGATTTTTTCCTTTAAAATCCCGAAACCAACAGATTCCTTAGCATAGAGGCACAGTAACAGATTTGCTACTTGTGTTATAGCAATTTTTCCATTCAAGCAGTCAACGAGTATCAGGTGGAGTTTATCTTCCTTGAAAACATTCCTGCCATGTTTTTCATAAGCCGACCATACGTTGCTAGCGATTGCTGCTGTAACTCGCGCATCTTTGTCGTTGTAACCCGAGTAAGCGAGGAGTGCACCTTGATGGTTTAATAACCTGAAACCATTTTTTATTGTTGTTAAACTGGTATTGTATAAACGAAATAACAAAAAACGAATGTAAATATTATGATACCCACAGTGTGTTTTCAACTCCCCCTGTGTTTGCCTGGCTGAGCACTTGTGTCAATGCTTTTGGTTTCAACATAATGGTTCCTTTATGAAGTGTATAATGAAACACGTATAATTCTTGCACCACTAACACGCGATACAATCCTAATGCTATAAAATCTACAATTTATAGAATAATAGGTTCATTATTTTTCTAATCCCTTGGAATGTCACTTTTGACTTTTCAAATGTCAATATTTAAACTTTTTTTCTGAATTGAAAACTTGAATACAAACCTTTTGAATGCAGCTCACTTTATGTAACGTATGAGCTTATATTGTAGTAGTAACTATTTTCCAATCATTTCCAAAGTAAAAAAGGCTGTGTGTGTAACTAAAAACTTTGATCAATAGAAAGAAAAACGGAGGGTCTTTTTCCCCGTTTTTATACATGACAACGTCACCATTTACTTTCAGACCTAAGGCCCCTATCCTTGGAGGCGAGAGTCTTCCTTGGAGGCGAGAACCCAGTGCAGGGCACGCCACGAGTGGCTCGGGAGGAGTCACGGCGCCCTCACGTACCGCATGACGCAGGTCTTCACCGGACACGGTTGTTTCGGGAGGTACCTGCATCGAATCGGTCGTAAGGAAGCGCCTGGGTGTCACCACTGTGCGGATAGCCCCGAGGATACGGTGGACCACACAATCCAGAAGTGCCCTGCCTGGGAAGGGCACCGCCGGGTCCTCGTCGAGGCTTTAGACGGCGGCGACCTCTCGCGTCCGGCCCTGGTTCAGGCCATAGTCCGGGGCGAGAGGGAATGGGATGCCGTCGCTTCCTTCTGCGAAGCGGTCATGCTCGAGAAGGAGGAGGCGGAACGCCAGTGAGTTCGCACCTCTCATCCCGGCCGCCGCGCTGGACCAGGCAGACACCACGGGCGCCGGGTGTCGCGACATGATTCCCGGCCACCGTAGGCGTGGGTCTGTGGGAGGTGAGTTCGGGTGGCTCATCGTCCCTCTGTCTGCTTAGACGACAGACCCGTATCGACGGCGCGCGTTGTTCCACTCGCTCCTCAGTGAGATGTAGAGCAACCTCAGTAGGGCCAAGGCCTGCCGGGGCTGCGGGTTGTTCGAAAGAGATACCGCGGCCCTGGTACATAAAAGGCCTATGACGGAACACGACGGTTTTTAGTCACTAAGAGTCTGACACTCCCTCATCGCTGCTAACCCACATCGGGAGGGGTCATTTGATGATTTTTGACGTCATTAAAAAAAAGGCCCCTATCCTACTGGCATTGTATGGCGGTTGACGCTTCTGCAAGCAAGCACATCTACTTGTTGCGAGAAAATATTTTACAGACGGCCTAACTGATTATCATTAGTATGGATTCATTTGTTATTATTTACTTTGGGTATAATCATGGGTATACAAGGTATAAATTATAAAACTGCACAAAAATAAATGTTTATTGTTGTATATTTTATTGTTCCAAAAGCATAAATTAGCGCATCTTCTTTTGTTTGATCAAATAATTTCTAAATGCAATTTGCTTATCTTTGAAAGATCTCTTGATCTTGCCCTTTGCCTTGTGTTTAACCATCTGGTAGTTTTTAGTTTTCCTTTTCTCCCTATTAGTTTTAGAGCAATGGATATTCTTCCTCCTATCTTTGTATCCATACTTGTCTCGCTCTTCTCGTCCTTTCATAACACTGTCTAATCTTGCATCCTTGTCATGTTTCCTTTTTTTGTGAATATTTTCTATGGCAGACAGTTGTACTAGTTCTCCTGATTCATTTTCTTCTTCTGTTACAACAGATTTACGTTTAGTGCCACTTATAGATTTTTTCAGTTGTGCTGCTTCAATACGTTTGAAATCTTCATCAGTGAAAATGGTTTCCATGGCTATTTCTCTTGCACTCTGTAACTTTTCTTCTTTATTTTTCTTATCCAATGATTTACGTTGCGCTTTTAAAATTTTCCTGTCTGTGGTATTTTTGGTTGGTGCCTTTTTATTTTCTTCATTTTTGTTCTCTTCCTTATCATCATTTTCCTCTTCACCATCTTCCTCCTCCTCTATTTCTTCCTCTTCTCCAACTTCTTCAACTTCACCATTAGCTTCACCCTCATCATTGCTGTCTTCTTCTTCTTCACTATCAGATATATTAATTTCAGAATCAGAAGATCCCACATCAACCCAATCTTCACTATCTGAGTCATCCTTCTTTTTGTTTGGTTTCTTAGATTTCTTCTTTTCTGTATCCTTAATTTCTTCCTTCTCCAACAACACCTCTGAACCAGGTATGTAATCTTTGATTTCCATTTCACCATATTTTTTATTCTTTAGTTCAATTGATGCTTCTGTTGGTCTTCCTCTGTCTTTTTTGTGTAACATATCTGGCATTGACTGTCTGTACAGCTGAATCAATGACCTTGCAGCCATCATTACCGATTTTTCTTTGTAATTCTTGTATTGAACTAAATCTCTGAGTAAATCTTCACCAATAGCTAGTGGGCATCTAGCACATATTTCTCTTACAGCATTCAGGCCAACTGCCATGACATCAGTGGAATTCCTTTCAGTTATAAAGTTATTAGCTATTGCTTTCATAACTGGTTCTAAGACTTCTGGTGGAATGAGTTCATGGGAAGCTTGAGCCGCAAATAACAAAATGCGAGTTACTTCCCGTTGATGAGGTAGAAGTAATCTGGCAATGAATGGGTAGTAGTTGAACAAGAATAGGTCATGTAGACCAATCAATCTGGAAATAACATCCAGCAACATCAGTTTAACTTCAAATCTGTCATTTGATGATTCCAGTTTCTTAAACAGTTTTTCAGCTAATCCTTGTGGATTATTTATTAAGTGCAAAGCAGAGAAGTTAAATATTGGGGCCTTCTGTTTTCGTTTTTTAATTTTCTTTGCCTGTTTCTTCACTTTTTCAACCATTTTCTCCCTTTTTCTTGTCTTCTTATTGAATTTATTTGAAATCATTGTGTCTCTAGGATCTATTTCATCTTCACTGTCTGAATTTTCTTCCTTTTCCTCTTCATCTCGTCCCAAGAAAAATTTCAGTGATGCCACCATCACCTTGGTTATTTTGGAAAAGCAACCAATGTCTGCTATTATGTTTACAGTCTTCTGATCGTTCCATATATTTTTGTGATACAATTCAACTAATATATCAAGAGATAACTTAGCTGCTTTAGGATTTGAATCTTGTAACATGGAGAACATAAAGTTCTGCAAGGTTGAATTAAACTTCATGTCTTTATGTTTCATATTCATATTTTTGATATCTGTTATGATGTGCGTTTTCAGAAATTCCCTCAAATGTTTATCTTGACATCTCAACAATTGGAAAAATAGTTCCAATAAATCAAATGCTGTGATGAAATTTTTATTTCTTAATAAAATCAGGCATTTGCACAAAGAGAGGCGCATATCATTGTGAAGAACAGTGTTGTGAGTTTTTAAAATATCCACTATCTTCTGGGGAAATAATTTCATCTCATTGAGGTAGCACTGGGCTACTTGCGCAAGGAACATAGATTGTTCATCTAGCTTTTTGTTGTACTGGGTTGGGTTCAAGTTGAAAATTTCCAAAGTAGTTTCAAAGTGAGCAAGTTGTTGATGAAACTCTTCTTTATACGAATCGGGGTCCCTCTTGATCAAGTTCTGTAACTGCGTCAAATTATTGGGCAGTTGATTGTTGTGCCGCACCATTTTGAATGATTAGCTTTATCACTTATATGAACACTAAAAACGTACAATTACTTCTTCATTTCACTATAAATACGTCGCAGTTTACCACCACCGTGGTACCAGTTGACAATTAATATAACCTCAATGCCACTCAATGCGACAATCACATGCCTTTGCTGCCATAAATGTCAAAAAAGTAAATATACCGCCGATATTCTCATAATGTTTACTGATCAAATAATATTAAAATAATATATGTGTAAATTATTCACATTTATACCAAAGCATCTCTTAAATTAATGGATAAGTGGTTAGTTAGCTATTCGTTTTGGTTTTGTATAAGTGACTGTAAGGAAAGAGACGGTAAGACGACCAATGCCAAGACTTTCATTTGCTTTTAAAGTGAGTTAGTTCGTAAAAGTGTTTCTAAGAAAAGAAGTGATGTCTGGCGGCACAAAGTTCGATCATATTCTAAAATATTACGTGTAAAAATAAATCACGAAAATAATATTTTTTGTAGGTACGGTCTTGCCACTAAAATATAACTGATAGGTCTAATTAAAAAAGTTGTGTCAATTGTGTCATGTCAATCAGCCACGTCATTTTTGCTTGAATGGTAGAGTGTACGCGGCGTAACTGAGATAAGCATTTCTGTGAAAAATGAATATTTTCCGTTTACTTGGTGATTTATCCCATCTCTTAGCTATTATAATATTACTACTCAAAATATGGAAAACCAGATCATGTGCGGGTAAGTTACATGGCCACTGAAACGATTCGATCAACCGGCACATTGATGTGCATTTTCCAATTACAACTATTTGGATTTGGTTTTCATTTTCAGGCATATCTGGAAAGTCTCAGATACTTTTCTCCGTTGTGTACACGGCGCGTTACTTGGATCTGCTAACCAATTACATCTCGGCGTACAATACGTTCATGAAGATGGTATTCATAATGGCCTCATACGCCACTGTTTACCTGATGTATGTCAAGTTCAAAGCGACGTATGACCACAACCACGACACATTCAGGATTGAGTTCTTGTTGATACCCACATTGGTTATGGCGTTGTTGATAAACCATGAATTCACAGTTATGGAGGTTAGTATATTTTTGTTGATTAAGATTTATGAGCTTCAACTATGTCACACTGCTATATACATTATGTAGTGTGGGCTGTAGATTACATTTTATAATGTACGGAGCATGACATAAGGCAGTACTTGGATTGTATAGTTTTATCTGATTGTTAATTACAATAAGATTGTTATCAACATTTCCAGGTACTATGGACATTCTCAATTTATTTGGAATCTGTGGCTATCTTACCGCAATTGTTCCTGGTGTCAAAAACTGGAGAGGCTGAAAGTATTACATCCCACTATCTGTTTGCTCTTGGATCTTACAGAGCTCTGTACCTCTTAAACTGGGTAAGACTATTAAATTATTATATAGAGAAATATTATGTTTGTTGTCAAGCAGAATTTTGTGGTCACTGTGATAAGAAGTGTCAATCTTATCTAATTTGTTTTGTCTCTTTTGTATATTCTGTTTGGGACTTATTATACTGGTATATATTTGGTGTAAAATTTAAATAACAATCAATTTTAATTAACCTTATGTATCATAATATGAAATGTATCCAAGTTACGGTTAAATGAAATGACTCATGTTGGTTGTTATTAAATAAAAATGAATGTTGTACTGTATTCTCAACAAAACAACTACAGGTTTTTTTCAATATGTATTATTCTCTAGGTACATATAAATTTCTTCTATTTTTACTGCACAGTAGAATTTTCTTCATATTGATAGCATTGCTATTAAATTATTATCTTGTTCACTTGAAAATAATTGGAGCAACCAATCTATGTTTAAGCAAGTCATTATCACCTTTTGACAAGCCATATGCAGTATCTATAATGTGACTTTATACTTTTTCAAGACTGTGGTTTATTTTAAAGATGTTGTGTTATTTCTTTATTAATATTTTAGTTCATTTTAAAATATGTTGAAAGTAAATTATTTTGCACCAATCTACTTTGTTCTACAGGAAAAAGCCACTATAATATATTATGCCCTTATATGTTAATGTGATACTATTGTCCAATTTCAGGTATACCGCTACGTTGTAGAAGACCACTATGAGCTGATTGCTATTATATCTGGTGTTGTACAAACTGTACTATACTGTGATTTCTTCTATCTCTACATAACAAAAGGTAATAATTTGATTTTGTACTGCTTCTTTCAATCATAAGCTTGACAAAAAACTTCCTTGACTGCACATGAATGATACCTTACAATGAGTGGCTGATATTATCCAATTAGTAATAGACATAATATTAGTATGTATGCACTAAAATATGTTTTTGTTTGTTCTAGTATTGAAAGGAAAGAAGTTGCAGTTGCCTGCTTAAGCGACAGTTGGCAAGAGGATTGCTTTAAATCAATCTGACAGTTACGTCTGTGAATATATTTGTGTGAGCCAATAAATTACCTAAGATCTAGTTGTACAAACATTACCGGTATTGTACTGTTGTGAAAATGTTGATTAACTAATGGCAATTATGTGTGATTGTGTATCTTCATTAACTTGTACAGCCACAAGCAATAATAAATGGTCTTTTGCATTTATAAACCAGTTCTAATCTTGTATACTAAGTGCTATCACCATCACAATACAATTATTGGCTACTGTACATAAATATTATGTACATATAAATAACATTTTAATGATATTTTTTTTATTATATTTTCTAACTCAAATTGATTTTAATTCATCTAAAATCTAAAGAATAAAAGTAAAACCTACATTAATATAGATTATAAAATCTAGCTATGAATATTGTTTGGCATCCATTTAACTATCATTAGTTTATCATAACTCCTTGCAGATATGGTAAACATTAGGATAAAATATAATTATTCATTGTTGTAAGTGCTAAATCTTAAAATTACTTATCTAAGAATTATTATTTTGAAAATGAACTTACACAATTAAGAGATTACATGACTAGAGGCTTTAATTTCTCATTTTTGATTTCAAAGATTGCTTTAAAACAGGTTTCTCATAAATTAAGACATAAATATGGCTGTAACACAAGCCTTAGACAGTATGGTTTGGAAATCGATATATCTAGTTTGTAATAATAACGTTAGTGCAATAGTCATTCATCTACTATTATCTTGGCATAATTAACCAATTTTTATTGTTCGTGACTGTACTTAATATTAAATGGTTAACCTATATAGTTATTGACAATATTTTCAGTGCAATTTAATTTTTAATAGCCACCTATTGTGACGCAAATAGTTAAATAACTTTTTAACAATGTATTGCCGAGGATATGATTTTGTATCTTACCTTTAGATTATATGAACTTTGTTTCTATTGTATTTTGTCATTTCTTCCCATTAGGTAAGGTATTCGACATTATGAATTTTAGACAATGCTTAATCAATAAGGGACTACTTTGTTTGGTACTTGCATGTGGTAAGTTTTGTACATTGAATGATGTATTTGTTTCCATAATTACTATCTCAAATTCTGATATGAGTTAACTTAGACCAAAATTAGTATTATGTGGACTTGTGTGCAAATTGCCGTGTCGGCGTGATCTGTGCATGGCATTTCAATGTATGGGATGTCAATTATTCCATGTATTAAACACTCCTTCCATACATTGTCACACAACTTATTAAATAAATATGTATTTAAGTGTACAATATTGTTTATTTTTCTTTTTATTTTTACGCATGGATAGCAATGGTAGACAGCAGCATTGCTGTTTTGTCATTGCTCGCGCAATTTTTCTTCACTACTGAGCAAATTTTTCTATCAAATCATGAATGCACAGGGTGGTTCTGAATTTTGTTTACTGTTCTTATTTATGAAGAATACTTATTTATTTCGTTTCAGTACTGTGTGTTAGTAGTTACACTATTAGCGTATTTTCACACTCATGCTACTTACTTGTGTTTGGGGCTTGGGGCGGGGCTTACACTTTTTTGTATTAAAATATTGTGTTCAGTCATTATTCAAGCAAAATTCAAACCAGAATTGCCGAAGTTCTCCATAAATGTAGATCAAACATTGCGTTTTATACAGTTTAGTCGTAAGATCCTAATGTAATGTCTTGCTATAAGAATTTCTGAATAAATTAAATTTGGAAGTGATGAGTCGTTTTCAAATTTTATAGATTATGATAGGTACTTACGATACAAATTCCACCACTTCATAAGCGCCTGCGGAGACAGGTAAGTAGGTAAAAAACATTATTTTAGAATATGCAACTACTAAACTGCCTTTAGCAACGCGATCAATCGTGCAAGGGTATGCGATAGTGGAGTTTTCCGAACATGGCTTCAACCAGCCTATAGGTTTTCCCTATTCCTGGCGCGCGCCAACACTCCTATTTTTTTATCGCGAATTATCGATAGGCTCTCATAAAAAGTACTGAAGTATGGACCTATATAAGACCAATCCAATCCAAAACGATTGGGTTTTAGCGGTTATTGGTGGTGGTACCTATTTGTATCATGGCGTATAGGCTTCACAATTTTAATCACATAGGTACACAGCTAGTGTTTAGAGTTTAAACGGCAGAAATTAAATCAAGCGTAGCTGTAAATAATCAAATTGATAACTGTAACCTGTAACCATTGGTATGTAAAATCTGAATGTTCATAAATGCAAAAATGAAGTATTACCTTCACAAAGATTTTTAGTCGCAAAAGGTTGTAGGCACGTTGTAGGTATGTCGATGTTTCTAATTTTCAGGCCAAAATGACTGAGTACGTTGTCTACGCTATTTTTTATCTGAGGGTTAGAGATCCTATTAGTCTTTTATGAGGTTACTTTTACAATGGCTTTGGATTTTTTAAATATTTTTTAACACACATTTTTGTTGACAAGTGTGATTGAGCAACACACTTGTTTGTGTAAGATGATCCCTATCTCGGAAACTTCCAAGATACACTATATGCACGAGTTCTTGGCAACCCGACGTCATAGGTACCGACTTCAACTAATGAATCTAAAGAGAATCTTAATTAAAATCAAACACTTCAGAATTATTTAACGAAAGTTTATTCTCTACACATGTACCCACATAAAATATATTACTTCATACAATCTACTTCTTTTTGACTTCCTGATATTAAAGCTGCATATTTGCATAAGTCTGCTATGTGTGCTTGTTCCTGAAAGATAAAAATATTTGTAATTAGGTATTTAATATGACGATGAAGTTATGTGCAAAGGTACAAGCAAGTTGGGCTGCGGGATTGCTCGAAAGATTTACTGCGGCCCTGGTACATAAAAGGCTTACGACGGAACACGACGGTTTTTAATCAGTAAGAGTCTGACACTCCCTCACCGCTGCTAACCCAGAGCGGGAGGGGTCATTTGATGTTTTTTGACGTCGTTAAAAAAAAGGTATAAGCAAGCTATTTGGCACAGTTTTCAGAAAACTTGATGTTGTTCCGGAACCTAATTTCGGTCACAAAATCGCGCATGTGTTCGTACCCCTACCCCACTTCCGTTACTCGCTGATGCCTAGAATATCTTAACAATATCGCAGCATAAAAATAATACAGCAAAATGTGTAGAAAATTACCGTCAATGTTGTACTACTGTTCATTAATGTCAATAATCCGAATTTGAGTGTATTTTCTTCCAGTATCGCCGTGTAAGTGACACCCATACGGAGGCCTTCTTTTATCTGAAAATATGTAGTAAAATCAAAAATTTGCTTATGGTTTTATGTTAATAGACATTTTGTTTTTTTATTAAGCATTGAAATCATTATGAGATAATCAGGCTGATCCAACAATCGCTTAAATTAATATAGCTAAATACATTAAATTATATTTTCATTTAATTACCTGCATATCCAATGGAAGAGAAAAATCTGGTAGCCATGTTGAGATGTTGTTCGTCTCTAGTCTCTGGTACAGATAACTCGCCAGTTTACACAAAGGACCACCATTGATTGATTCTTCTATAAAAATAAATAAAAACAATTGTAAAAATATTTCAATAGGCTCTTGAATATAATATACAAATTATTAAAAAACATACTTCCTATATTCAAGGCAATGGAAATCTTATAAGGTGCGATTTTTCTGTGAAGCCTTAAATAATCTTCTCTGTTACTGCTGTTTAATCCATCCAGTAAAAGAACAAATAATGCATGCTCCAAGTGTATGGTACAGCCCAAAGTACAAGTCTTGTTCTGTAAATTTATAAAAAAAAAACGCAAGTTGAACATGTTTCCATTTTGTTGACTGTACAAGAGTTACACAAGAAATGTTTTCCAAATTATTATTCCAATTTAATCTAAATGATACCATGTAAACTTCAGATATGTAAAAGATATACTTACAACAGCGTTAGCTTCAAAAGAGAGGCTTTCCACAAGCCGGTCACCTTTGGGGAACCGTGCCACTATATCAACATTACCAGAATTGCCATCATACTTAAGTTCATTTGTAGAGAATAAACTTGGTGTTGTTGATATCTGTAAAGTTTATTTAACTTTATTTTATTAGTACAGTTTTTTATTATTATTTATTAGACAGTGTAAAGTCGTGGTGGCCTAGTGGGTAAAGGACCAACCTCAAGTACGAGGGCGCGGGTTCGATCCCAGGTCAGGCAAGTACCAATGCAACTTTTCTAAGTTTGTATGTACTTTCTAAGTATATCTTAGACACTATTGGCTGTGTTTCGGATGGCACGTTAAACTGTAGGTCCCGGCTGTCATTGAACATCCTTGGCAGTCGTTACGGGTAGTCAGAAGCCAGTAAGTCTGACACCAGTCTAACCAAGGGGTATCGGGTTGCCCGGGTAACTGGGTTGAGGAGGTCAGATAGGCAGTCGCTTCTTGTAAAGCACTGGTACTCAGCTGAATCCGGTGAGACTGGAAGCTGACCCCAACATGATTGGGAAAAGGCTCGGAGGATGAGGATGAGACAGGATTTTAATAGACAAAATACTTACACTACTCCACCAGTATTTTCTATATCTTTGCCATTGAATGAGGTACTGCATACCATAATGTTGAGGCACAATAAGTTCTAGTGCTAGTAAAGATTTTTTTCCTAAATCCCAATTTTTGTATTTTAGTTCTAAGCCTCTATCTTTCTTGTGATCCAGCAAGTCTTGTTTAACAATGCCAAATGCTGATGGATTATGTTCTAATTTGTGTCTTAAGTCATTTAGGAAGACAGGCATATGATGTTTACCAGATTTTATATGGTTGTACTGAAGCCAGTCATTATGAATATTTTTTATTAACAATTGACTAGGTTCTCTTAATTTAAATTTGATACTATTATCCTGTGAATGTAAGATTGTGAAGAACTGTTTCATTTGAAACAATTTTTTAATTTCAGTGTTCATATTGTTTAACTTTAGATGCCTCTTGGTCAACTTCTACTTCATGTAAGGGTATATTTCCTATAGGTGCAACAAAATAGTCATCCTCCTTTACTGCTGCATTTTTTAGGATTTCCTTCTGGCAATTTCCTTGAGTTACTTTGTCTTCTCTTAGTGCTAAGTTGCTAAAAAAATAAAAAAGATGAGATGAGAGGTGAAAGTATTGAATAAGTTAATGATTTAAAACTATTCCATCCATCACTAAGAAGGTATTGATGGAAGAAAGCAATCAATAAAATTGTTAGTTACCACGAAATATAGTCAAAATTGCTTACTGATCTTCCAGGACTGAATATAAGGGTTCGACATCGTCAGTATTGATATGAAGAATGCCGTTAGCGAAGGAAATAGAATCTTCTAAAATTTTTATGCCTTCTTCTGTATCATAACTTACTAAAGAAAGGCGTTCTAAAAGTGCAATCGTATTTCGGTCCACTTTCACGGCGGAAGCATGACCATTTACCAAAGTCGGAACCGGCGTTTTTGGTATTTTTGAGTTCAAGTTTCTGCAGGCTATTTTAATCAAATTAAATGATCTAGGGGTTCTCTTCACTAATTGTAATATCATACTTGTTTTGGGTTAGGTATTTTTTTGTGTTTTGAATATGCCTGAAATTACTGAATAATGAAAATGAGGGAAATGTCCAAAAAAAATGACACTTGTCTGTCAATTCTTGACACTTACTTGTCAGATAGAAATTATGCCCTTCCCACACCTCTGTTTTGATTATATACATTTTTAAGTAATGAATACAGTAGAAATATGTACAATGATCGAGTGCATAATTCTTATATCCCATTGTAAGGAAATACCCACGGGAAGTTTATATAAAGGTATTTTATACAGTCTTGCCTCAAGCGGTAGTTTCGTTGCGTTTTGTTTCAGTATCAGGCTAGCTCGGTTGACCGGTTAGCAACCTTTGAACAACTGTTTTGAAGTTGTCAATGTCATATGATGAACATAACATAACCTAGATTTGGGCTATCTTCATTTTCTAATTTTACAAAATTGGATTATTCAATCCTGAAAATTTAAGACTATAAAATATAGACTTATATCAGGTACGTTTGTGTTTATGTTACATCCATATGTAGTTGGTGGCTGCATTGCTTACTGAATCGTATGAAATCAATAACACTCAGTGATCATTTATTTGTTGAATACATTTATGATTATTATCCTTTGGAGTTGGAGAATCTACCCATGGCAATTTTTTGTAGCCATTAAAAAAATATAGTTTCGTCTTTGCTACTTGTCGTCGAAGGCACCTTCTTTGTTTTCCACAGTTACCAACCACAAATAATTCACTTAATTTTGTGTGTGTAGTATGCTGCTTGTGAATGAACTTATAATTATTGATAATTAGTTTAACCAAATTCTTAAATTACTTTTTACTCTATTTCAGGAAATATGAAAAAGTATGCTCGGAATGTGTTGTATGACAAACTCCACAGAGGGGGTGTGTTAGTTTGTGTTGGCCTAACTCTCTATGGTTCAGTACTCTTAGGTGACCATTTCTATAAGTATTTCAAGTATGTCCGACCTCAAATACAAGCCAGTAAGGAAGCTGCTGAGAAGGAACTCTTAGCCGAAGGATCATCAGAAAGACTCCTGTAAAAATGTGTCCTCAAGCATATTATGTTTACTTAGAATAATAATTTAAGCTGTAAATGTAATTATTAGTTAGTTTTGTTTTGATGTTATTTTATTAAAATCAATGCCTAAGTAATTTCATTATTTTTATTTTATCCTCAATTAGTACCCTGATATGTAACACAAATCAACCTTGTTATGGTCTGAAGCTCACAATTTTGTTGCTGGCTGGTCCAGAGCAAATGGTTCTGGATTATGCTCCTACATTACATTAACTTACATTAAAAGTGGTATAAAATTGATAATGAAAAGTATGTGTTAGGTAAAATGAATCTTCATTTTGGAGAATTTGAGGTTGCTGGCTTCACGGGATAGGAATTCTAAATTTAAAAATAGTTTTCAGATGTACCTATGATTTTTTTGCTGCCTGTCGTCTTGTCTAGCCGTTGAAACCCTGAAAACTGAGTCCCCCGCTACTAAACGTCATTCGTCAAGCTTAAGCATTTAGTCTTGTGGACGGCTAATAGATGGCGTTATAAAGCAGTACCGAGTACCGCACAACGATGGTACAATGTAAATGATGTTCTAGCTCTTTTTGAATCATTCATTTAACTACCGATAGTAATAATAATAATCTTCCACGCCGATTTCGGCAACGGCGACCACTTCGACCCTAATGGCGTGCGTGTGCTCTCATGTGGCTGGCATGTCCAATTTTGTGCGTGAAAGTCCGCGCACGCTGCGGACATGTCAGGGTACCAGCCACAAAGTTGTAGTTGATAGCTACAGGTGGTCGAGCTTTCAACTCATCTCGTTTGGCATCCAACTCAGAAAGCCGGCGTGCTTCAAAGTCAAAGACTTTGGCTTTAACGCGGCTTCTCCAGTCTCTGCGGTTGGATGCCAGATTCTCCCACTGAGACGGTTCAATGGAACAGCTCTTCATGTGGCGCTTCAGCACATCCTTGTATCGCAGCAGCTGTCCGCCACGTTTCCGCTTGCCCTCCTGCAACTCGGAGTAGAGGATGCGCTTGGCCACTCTAGTATCCGGCATGCGCAGTACATGCCCGCACCAACGAAGCTGTCTCCTCATGAGGTATGCTTCAATGCCACCTACATTGGCTTTCCTCAACACTTCTGTGTTACGCACACGATCAAACCAACGGATATTTAATATTTTGCGCAGACATTTGAGGTGGAAGCGGTCTAGTTGCTTGATGTGGCGTCGGTACAGTGTCCATGTTTCCGCTGAGTAGAGTATACAAGGCAACACAACTGCCATATACACAGAGACCTTTGTGGATATCTTTAGGTCATGGGAGCCGAAGACCTTCTTGTCGAATTTGCCGAAAGCAGCGGCTGCAGCACCAATTCTGCTATTGATTTCGGCGTCAAGGTCGCACTTTGATGTTATAATGCTCCCCAAATATCGAAATTTATCGACCTGCTTCAGCACATCTTCACCAAGCATAATGGTCAGTTCTTGACGTCCGTGATTGTCTAAAGACATCACTTCTGTCTTTTGGATGCTGATTTTTAGACCAAATGTACAGCACTGCTTGTGAAGGTTCGTGACTAGCTGTTGCAGGACTTCAGGGGATTCAGCCACGAAACAGAGGTCATCTGCATACATAATGTCCTGTATATGTGCATAGGACACCTTTGTGGTCGCCTTGAGTCTATTCAGATTGAAAAGTTTGCCGTCAGTCCGATAACGAATACGAACTCCTTCAGGAGAAGAAGTCAATACTTCCCGGACTACAACTGCGAAATATAATGCAAACAATGTGGGAGCCAGGACACAACCTTGCTTCACTCCACAGGTGACGGAGAAGAAGCTCGATTGGTCATCCTCAACCGCTACACAACATTTCATGTCATCGTGCAGGAGTCGCAGGAGTCTTATGAACTTCTCTGTACACCCCAACTTTCTCAGTACCTTCCAGAGGGCCTCGCGAGGGACGCAGTCAAAGGCTCTTTCCAGATCAATAAAGCAGAGATACAAGTACTGTCCCTGCTCTCTACTTTTTTCCTGGAGTTGACGGACTGCGAATATTGCCTCACAAGTTCCTCTGTCTGGTCTGAAACCAAATTGGGTTTCCGGCAGAATCTTTTCAGAGAGGTTCCTGAGGCGGTTCAGAAGTACTCTGGCGAAGACTTTTCCAGAGACAGAGAGCAGTGAAATACCGCGGTAAGAACCACATTCCGACCGGTCGCCTTTGTTCTTATAGAGAGCCCTGACGCGTGATAACTTAAAAGTTTCAGGAACTTGTTCTTTCTCCCACATAAGCACAAACATTTCCCAGACGCGCGAATGCAATTCCTCGCCGCCGTACTTCAGAAGTTCACCTGGCATAAGGTCTAGGCCAACCGCACGCTGATTTTGCTGTTGTTTGATGGCACAAAGCACCTCATGTTTAGACAAGGCATCATCCAATTCTTCTGCTATTTGAAGTTGAGGCAAACTGTCTATGTAGTGTAGATCGGCTGTTCGATCTACATTAAGTAGCTTATTGAAGTGTTCTGCCCAACGATCCAACACTTCATTTTTTCTTTTCAGCAGACTTTTACCATCCAGCGACTTCAGTGGTACCTTTATGAAGTTGGTGGTACCCAGGAGATTGCGAATTTCGCTATAGAAATCACCGAGCTGATTACTATCAGCAAGCCACTGGATGTATTGAGCCTTGTCTTGCCACCATTTATCTTTAGTGTGTCTCGTGAGTTTACGCAACTCACGGTCACTCTCTCTTATACATGCGCTGTTATTACTGCGCTTGAGAAGTTCTCGGTGTTTGGCAATAGCTTTAGAAAGAACTTCGTCGTTCTCATCAAACCAGTCTTGCTTACGTTTATTTTTTAGACCTATGGTGTTAATGGCTACGTCAAGAATGGACGACGATAAAGCGTTCCAGTCTGTAGTACCTATTATAATTCAAAATGAATAAAAATTACTATAATTTAGCATCCAAAAATGATTTAATAATATTTTAAATAGTTGTTTAATAAGCGTTAACTCAAGAAAAATACGATTAGCGCTCTGTTGCCCAAGCGAATCTATTTGATTCAGTAACTTTTTAGTTCTCTGATATTAGACGGACAGCCGTGGCTTAAGACGTTTAAAAAACTACCACACTTAGAAACTAGGAAGATTTTGTCACAATAATCTCTTCTTTCTACATAAATGGTTGCCAAGCAATGTTGATGAAATGAAACAAAATTACAAAACCAGCGTGGCATTTGAAACCAGAGGGATGTACCTACTTATTTGCCGACTAGTTTAGGGAAGACGTCTGCTTCCAGCACGGAAATGTTTTATCTACCTATGCAAGGCGATTGCTAAGCTGCGCGCGATACCCTTAAGAGAAAACGTGGATGTAATAAATAGCTAGATAGGGCTGGTCACGTGCAGGTCGTCCCATTTATGCTTCTTGTGAACACTGAAGGAAGTGCTGCAATTACTTGTGATGGATAGTGAGAGTTAGATGCGGCCGTAAGGGTCGCGCCATCCATATAACTTTCTTATCTACCTTGAAGGGAAACTTTATGACATCTTTACGGGAATCGAAAAATATGGACGACCCTTGACATTAAAACGCCGGTCTCGTAGGTATCCCCGAATCCGATTTAAGAACTAAGGTTTTGACCACACTACACCGGTTAACGAGTAATCGGCGATTAACCGTGCCGCCCTTAAGTTGTTTACACGTAGGCGACAGTTAATTGCGGTCGCAGTCGGAACTTTATACAAAATAGGTACCTTCCTACCAATAAGGGTCGCTTTGGATTTTCTTGATAACATTTTGTAGCTGTCTTAAGCTTCTCTATTATTATAGGTATCTTATTATGAATTCTGATGGAAACAAGTTTTATATTTCATGCAACAGATATTTGAGTTGAGTTGGGCGGTAGGTAGGTAGTGTTAAAGTCAGGTTGCCTGGTGTAGGCATAGGTTGCCTTACTAAGCAGTAGGTAAGTATACCAACATTACGTCAAACTTAATTTAACATAGCAAATTACAGTCCATGTAATAATTAACTTTTATGATAAGCGACACCCTGACCATGGCCTTCGATAGTATAATTTAAACAGTGATAAAAACATTATCAGCATTATGTATTTATGTAAAACTTGTTATTGAGCAGAACATCTTATTCTCAGCTAGTTGTTAAACTACCTTTTAAGAGCATGGCCGCTAAAATTCCTACTGTGAAGTTTAATAACGGACTATCGTGTCCCATACTGGGTCTTGGGACATGGCAGGTAAGACATTTGTTTTTGTCTGAAATATACCGATTTAGTATTCACAATAATTTTATTAAATACATATTTACTTACCTGCATCTTATATTTAATTTAATGTAAACCATTTTTTTTACATTATTCGTTTTGCGAGTTCGTGTTTTGTGTAGGTACTTTGTTAGAGTAATCAGTTATAGATCACTGTAGAAGTGATAATAGCGTCCTAGCCGATTGTCGCCCACGGGGGCTGTTCTCAGTATGTAAGGAGACATATTATAGTGCACAAGCGCATATTTGCGCAGACACAGGTGCACCCCCTGCATCTTCACTCACATACTATATCTCTCCCGATGACCATTTAATCTCCTTAATGGACCTAAATTATCAGAAAAAAAGATCTGAATTACAATTGTAATATTTATCGATAGGATACTAATAGGTAGGTACTAGGATACTAATAAATTGGGTATATTTTATTTTAGTCAAATCCTGGCGAAGTGACACGCGCGGTCGGCGAGGCGATCGACATCGGCTATCGACATATAGACTGTGCACATCTTTATTTTAACGAGAAGGAGGTCGGAGAAGCGATCAAGGAGAAAATTAACCAGGGCATCGTAAAAAGGTCAAAATATATGTCCATTTAGTATGTTTACGTACCATATCGCTTTTTCTCTCCGGTCAGAACTGTCTTTGGCTCCGAGTATCCGTAATCCTTGTGTTGTTTCGTTTTTATTAAATAACAAAGTCTCAGAGTTAATATTAGGGTTACCTACTAAAGAACGACGAAGTCTTTTCTATTTAAGAATCTTCTTCCAAGGAAATTGAATGAGTGTCAATTCATACGCAGGTATCTATTTGTGTTGTGCGGAACGTGAAATCAGAATGTGGAAAGATAGTTTCGTATTTTATAAATCTTCGGAAATGTTTATTCCATTTAAAATCTTTGAAGGAGTGCCTATTGATGTTTATCCCAGACACGATGTGTGAGTGTGGACCTCTATACACGTGTTATTATAAACATGTTTTTATATTATGCTTTAATGTTTGTTTTCCAGAGAGGACCTTTTTATAACATCAAAGATATGGAATACGTATCACAGGCCGGATTTAGTGGAAAAGGCTGTAAAAATCTCGCTGTCTGATCTTGGATTGGATTATTTGGATTTATATCTCATTCACTGGCCTATGGCTTACAAGGTAAGCCCATTTTTATTATTCTTAAAGTTGTATACCTACTTCGAACTAAGCCCAACGCAACCCCGAACAGAAATTGAGTTTATTTTTGGTTAACAGAATTCTTTAAATCCACAGAAGACTTATGTAAATAAAACGTAAAAAACTTTTCAATTTGGGCGCAAGCTTTTTCCGAAATGATACCGAAGCAACATTAGCTTTATTATGTACAAAGCGGAATAAAATGTTTGTCTGATTTTAGGAAGGGAATGATCCGTTTCCTTCAGATGCTAATGGCAAAGTGATTTACTCCGACGTAGACTACGTGGATACATGGAGGGCTATGGAGAAGCTCGTCGAGAAAGGCCTCTTAAGAGCATCGGAGTCAGCAACTTCAATTCTGTACAACTGACTCGAATTCTGAACGCTGCTACAATTAAGCCAGTGACCAATCAGGTGAGGTGTGAAAACGATTCAATCAAGGGAGATTTTGGCGAGTGGAAAGAAAAATATTTATACTGAATTAAACTTAGTAAATACTGAAAATGGTAAAACTAACTTCTAGACAGAAGGTACTTACTTACATACTATGTAACTTTTGAAGTTACGTAAGATGGGTGGTTTTATTCCTTTCTATGTTGTGTTTACTCTTAGTTTTACGTTTTTAATTTGTGGATCCTAGCAATATATAAGATTAACAAAATAAAGATTATCATAACATCAATACACCTTAGCAAATAATACTGAATACTACCAATTGCGTCCGTCCATCTCATACATGCATATTGAAATTGGGAACACAAATATCTCTAAAATCACTTGGTGTAGCATCACGGGCAACTATGATGTGAAGCTCGCAGGTGGTCGTCGTTATGCATGCCTTTTGCTAAATAAATTCAATTTATGGTAGTGACGTCATTATCGACGTCGTGGTGGCGTAGCGACTAAAGAACCAACCTCTCAAGTACAAGTGCGTGGGTTCGATTCATGGTTAGGCGAGTACCAATGCAACTTTTCTAAGTTTGTATGTATTTTCTAAGCATATCTTGGACACCAATGACTGTGTTTCGGAAGGCACGTTAAACCGTCACGGCTGTCATTGAACATCCTTGGCAGTCGATACGGGTAGTCAGAAGCCAGTAAGTCTGACGCCAGTCTAATCAAAGGGTATTGGGTTGCCCGGGTAACTGGGTTGAGGAGGTGAGATAGGCAGTCGCTCCTTGTAAAACACTGGTACCCAGCCGCATCCGGTTGGACTGGAAGCCGATCCCAACATAGTTGGGAAAGGGCTCGAGGGATGATGTAATGACGTCATTAATTGTTACAGGTGGAATGTCATCCATATTTGAATCAAAGTAAATTGTTCAACTTCTGCGTGGAGCGTGGTGTGACACTGACAGCGTATAGTCCACTCGGCAGCCCCCAGAGGCCGTGGGCGCAGCCCGGGGATCCTTCTTTGTTGGAAGACCCTAAGGTGTTAGCTATCGCGAAAAGGTTGAACAAATCTCCAGCGCAAATTCTTATAAGGTAACTTTTTTGTTATTAACTTACCAGGAACTGTACCGTAGGTACTAAGGTACCTTTTAAAATTCAAAATGTATGTACACATATTAGTACATATATACCTACATAAAAGTAGATAAATACACTTATCGAGCATTAAAACAGATGGTAAGGAGGGAGGACCGTGTCTGCATGTACGAGTCCGGACATTAAGTCGGAAATTATTCCATGTCATAAGTTAGTTGCTGAAAAGATCGAAACAACTATAATAAATAACTTTGATAGTCAAATTCGGTTTATCACCATAGACGAAAAAATGTTTGATGTGGTCGCTGGCGAATTAATGCAGTTAGTTCTAAATCGAAAAATCTCTTTTTCAAAAGTCGATTCGAGTTCGCATAATGACATTAAAATAAAATCGTTTTCGGCCTAGTCTATTCATAGAACTAGCACTCGATAGTGAGGCTCAAAGAGTTCCGTCGGTTTGTGTGAATAAAAAGTATTCTGGCAAAGGCTGACTATGCATCTCAGATTTACTTTATTTTATTACATAGGCACAAGTTCACTGACTACATAAACCTTATCTATGATTATAAATATTTTTGTTTATATATATTTTATTCGGTTCGGAATGTTTTATATTTTGAAGGTAACATTACAATTGTTCCGCCACTTTCACAAAAACATAAATTAACGTCTATTTATTTACGTGTTTTTGATAACTTAATTGGAGAGTAAAAGGCTTCGTTTTCACAAGCTATTCATAATTGAAGTCAGTTTAAAATTAAAAGTTCCGTTCCGTTTTAGCCGATAGGTATAACAAATTGCTATTTCGGAGATCGTAATTTATTGCTTCATCTGACGATGAAACAGCTTCGATAACGTTTTTTTCTATGTTTCATTTTATATACAAAATCTAGTGGGGTACAAAATTTGTGCACAGAAAATAAAAATAACCGGGGACGCGAGGCAATGGAGCATCATTTGATGCGATCGACACCAGCCCTAGTGACCGGAACGAAGCCGTTTAGTAGATTTTATCGTTTTTATTTGTATGTTACATACAAGTAGTATAAAAGTTTCTTGTTCTATCCCTTTGGCTCACATTACGCAATATTGCATTTTTATTTTGTTTTGCATTTATATCATACAAGATAAACATGAAAATGTTCTCTATCGCAAGACAAGCCTCTTGCCTTGGTTTGTACTTTATTCATGTTCCAAGAATAAACTCTACTATTATTTTTAGTTTATAACAAAACAAAACCTCCTTTCCAACCATAAACTCAGACAAATAGCGCGTCTAATGTTTCATAAAATAAAGTAGCTACCACAGATGCGTAGGGTTAGGTTACGATACGAGACTGCTACGGGGCTGCTACGAGGCGGCTACGAGGTAGCTGCGAGGCTGCTACGACGTGGCTACTACGTGATAACGTAGCCAGTGAAATTGCAATAGTTTTGTTAATTTTGTAACGTTTGTTCCAAGGTACCAGATTGACAGAGGCATCATAGTTATACCGAAGTCAGTAACCAAAAGCCGTATAGCGGAGAACTTCAGTGTTTGGGACTTCGCCCTGACGAAGGAAGACATTAAGAGCATCAACAGTCTCGACTGCAACGGTCGACTGATACCGCAGGCAGAGTAAGTAAACACAAACATTTCAATACAAACTATGCTCTTTACTTCAGCACTTTCTTCAGATGAGATTGTTATCGCTGCAAACAACGAACGTTTCAGTTTTTCTTCAAAATAACGTTCATTATATATAGTAATTCTATTTTATTTACTTTCTTTGTTTCGCGTCTCTATTGTGATGGATGTGGTGGTACCTAATATTTATTTGGCGTGATAGACTTTGATATCTGAAATTGTATTCAACTTGGTTTTCAACATAAAATGTCAGTTTTGGGTCTGGCAGCGCGAAATGGATTGGTGTTTAGATTTAATTTAACATAGACAGATTAGTGTATAATCAACTGTAATTTTCTTGAACTCATAATAATTATATTTAATCAGATTTTGTATTTACAAAAAGCTTTATTTTCCGTCAGTCGTCCCACGCTTTGGTGCACCCACACGCGTTTCCCATTTCAATCCGGATCTGCCCCACCCGTAATAAATGTTCAGTAAATAAAATGGTAACTATTGGCTATGGAGTTAATTAGGTGAACTTTCACGCTGACCTCCAGTTGAAAGTCCGTCATGGGCATTTCAATTAAATATGTTTAAACCCCATAGTTAATCAGATATAATAAGCCGGATTTACATGACTCTGAATTTAAGTAAAAAAAATATAATACCACACTCGAGAAGCAAAATATAGGCATATTTTTTTATTTAAACATAGAACAGAAATATCATGTTATCTCTGAAAGGATAAAATATTAACGGATATCATTACCGAACCTAAGTTTCGTGCTCCAAAAGTTTCATTGTCGTTCATTGATCCGCTGGGGGATGATTCAGTAACAATCACACAAATACCTCTCCCGCACTTTATTACTACTAATAATGGCTCTCGGGTTCACTCGCACGGAATTAGAAATTAAATATTTAGACACACAAGTCGGTGACACTTGGTAGATTGAAAAATATGTTTTTTACATATCCCCTGAAGAATTCTTTGTTTTTGTGCTATGGGCCTTGAGTTTATAGAAATATTTAAATATGATAAACCGTGGATATAAATGGGAGGTCCAGTGGTCGCTTAGTTGTGACGTAACGAACTGGCTAACAAACGAGCCAACTTTAGTGTTAACGATATTAATAATTGGGATTATGGTAGTTAGGATTAAAGTCCGAGTGATTAATACGACCGTTGTTACTAATACGATTTTAAACTTATTCTTTAATCAAAGATTAACGTTGTGTTCGCAGGGGTCGCGAGCACAAGGATCATCCCTTCGCTAATCCAGATATTATCTTCTGAATGCGGCAGTCGACAAATATATACATTTACTTATTAAACCGGCTGTATTACCATTGTTTTGTTGGTATGTTATTGCATTAAATAATCATAAGATACGGTTAACGGTGTTTTACTTTCCCAAGGATTTTTTTGTAGAGCGTACTAGCAAGCATTTCATTTTCCTCGTAGAGAGGCAACAATGTGAGGGAACAGTGCATGCCGTGAACAGCCACTACATTTGGGCATTTCCATCGAAGCCACACGTTCAGGGAGGTCGTGTAAAGGAACCGTCAATTCGTGCGGGCTCAGCAATATCCGGCCAAACACCCATCACTGTGTGTTTCCGCTAAAGCTGTCAGACGCTTGATTTCGCTAAATCGTTCGCATTCTTTAACTCTGTCCTGTCTGATTAAGAAAATACGCAAGAAATAGTCCGCTGAATGGTCAGTGCGGACTTTAATCATCGTGATTGATAAAGGACACGTGGAAGTAGGAATTCGTCTTAGAAATGGCCTTTGTCCGCAGCCATACGCGCGTTTTTACTTTCAAGAGGCTCTCTGGAATATATTCTATTTAGCCTTTGAATATACAAATATTTACGAGCCAGGGATGGCGAGATACTTGAAAGAATATTACGTAAGGCAATACATCAGTATTATGATAATGTGGATGATAATTATAGCTACTAAACATATTTTTTTATCAATTTTGACTTGATAAATTGATTACCCTTTTACCGCTAAACCAAAGCAGATTCAGATGGAAATATTTTCGTGTAAAATTATACTGCAGACAGACTGGAACCACGTGGCATGATGGGATTGCCGCGGGGTTAAAGCGAAACCGCGGAAAACAGCTCGTTACTTCATAAACGTAAATATCGTACGCCTATCCCTATTTTTGCTGTACAAATCTGTGTGTATTTCCATTGTGTGTAGCATTTTGTCGGTGGTTGCGTACAAACATCGAGTCGAAAAAAAGTTCCTGAGAAAATGTTCCTTTTTCAAAAAAACATCATAGTCGTCATTTTGTTACGTTGCCACTTTAAAAATGAAAGAGAAAAGTAGAGGAAGTTATTTTGTACGAAATATTATTTCCCTAACGTGGTAGGCGAGGTTCGCGCAAACTAGCCTCCAGTGCAGGCACCGACGCTTCTGAGATAAGGTAAGACCTTCATAACAGTACTTTATAACGTTAGAATTGTAACCAAAGATAACAGTGTTTTTATAACCACCTTGTAAAAAATACAAACAAATAAAGGACGTTACTTTAAACCATCCAAAAGCTTTTAGGAGTATCGATTCTGTCCTGTACGAGGTCACACATTTTTACCTTTCACACTAGACAAGGGTGACCCGAAGAATTTTTAACATTACCCTATTCTGAAAAGGATACGTGGGTGATCCTACATGAACATTGTCTGTCACAGGCCTAATGAAAATCTTGTAAACCACACACGCTCAGCAGTAGTTTCTCTACACATAAAATAAGTGTATGTATTCGTCTACACATACTTTTACATTACAATTTTGGTAGCTTTTTAAATTCTTTACTTAAAAGACGAGTATGTGAGCATAGATATAAAAGACACAGGCACAGACAATAAGGCTTGATGTGAATAACTAACAATCAAAACTTTTGTTCTTTAAATAAAAACACACTTCGTTACAAGAAAGACGAGCCAAGCAAATTCATCAAGATAATAGCTTATGACAAACTTGAAATGGAATGTAATTACAAAATTGTATATCACGTACATCCCTTCGGGGTTTCTTTAATTTGGGAGTACGTTCAGACATTATATATTTACACTTGTGTCTTGTAAAATTAAATCTAAGTGCGTACCAAAGTTAGTAGTCGTACTAAAAGTACTTAGAAAGCAGACACAAAGTTGGGCTTGGTATCTGTGAACACAAAAATGAATACTGAGCAAGAATAAAGATTGGTGATGTCGTTGTAGGAACACCAAATTATTTACTTAATTAAGGTACCTGGGGATCGGTTATTGAAGAGTTCAATGCTTAGCTTGGAGCGGCTTTCAACAAGACTCTTAGTCTTTTCTTCATGGACCACTTTCATAAGAGTCATCTCACGTCAGAATATTTCTTAAATACGGGAAGTAAAATATTCGTAATGTACTTTAAAATTGTATACAAAAACAGAGAAATGAAGATATATCGATGTTTACCACTTCAGAGTAACGTAACGTAAATAGTAACTTAAGTAATTAACGTTATTTTTAAGGCAAAGTGATTAAAACAGGTAAAAGACTCTTTTTTAAAGGTTCGGATTTACTAGCCGAAACATGTTTACGGCATACGGATTTTGATTTACTTAGTTTGAATTCCATAGCTCTGCGTACACTCTCGGTACAGCTCACATGCATGCATGCATTAAACGTTTAATCCGTTTCGTGTCGTACGTGCATTGTGGCCACTGCGGACCAGTCAACGCGTACCTTAAATTTTATAAAAACCATCCAGGTATTTTATTGAACGTGTATTTTTTATGGATTTCAAAACGACTGAGTCTTCTTTATGCATTTTTTGTGCAAAAGAAAACTAGAAAACCAAATATTTTGTTAAAATTGAAGTTGTATGAGAGTATATTTTTAAAGATAATATGAACGGAATAAAACAGCAATATAACCAAATAATATGGTGGACTAGTTTCAGGGCACTATTTGCAGCAGCTGTCCATTTTTCTGTTTTGTTTTCAGTAAACTAGTTAGTGGGGGATATAAGGCGGCAATGTAATAAGCAAGCTCTGCACGATCCACAGTTACACCGTTTACTCTTTCATTTGGTGCGGCATGAATTTGCACAGTCATCGCGGTGAGAACTTAAGGTGTCCGAAATTAAAGAAAAATTCTTCGAGCGCTCTTTGAAATAATATGCAAGTTGTTGCTGGGTATAAGAAGGTAAACCTAACTTAGATACTATTCTTTTATTCCTGTAAGTATTTTCCATAATAGAATTTTCACAATATATGTAGCTGCACCTATTTGCCTGTCCATCATGTAAAAGCTGTGTGCCGTTACCACTATCTGTTGGTTAGACTTCAGACGAAGTACACTATGACAAAACATCCGATTAAGATTTCAGAATGGTTGGTACAAACGGCTGCTTAGCACAACACAGCAACCAACTTCACTTACATTGCTCGGAATTTTACATGAACATTGAACGCTATAGTGCAGATTCTATTGCTCAACGTAATTATAAGGCAAATGAAATGTGAACTGCGATGTTGATAGTAATAGACTTCTACATGTAACGAGATTTAACAATCTACTTGATTTTTTTTTCATATACATACCTGCCAATAAGGCGAGTTGCAAACATTAACAACAAGAAGGAGACAGATACTATGTCCTACAAGAGTTTTATAATTTTTAACAGAGAAAAGACATTAAATAACGCACTCATTGTATAATTATAGGCAAAATAAAAGGCTAGATTACCCGGATCTCAATGAAATAACGATGGAACAAAGGGATAAATCAACAATACAATGGCAGGCCTCTACTCATTTGACGCATATTATTATGTAATTCATAAACACATACATACTCGTAATACTTACATGCGATTCCCTGACAAAAAGAAATGGTCGACCTTACGACGTTCAAGTCAAGTCTAGATTTGTAGGGAATATTTATATATTGAAATCGTATTGCAATAAAAGGATTGTGCTTGTTAAATAAACAATAATGGTAATACAATAATGCTAACATAATCCAAAAGATTTGCTTACAAACGATACCTTTTGAAGTGTTTAGAGAATGAGTAATGCTTAGCATAAATTATAAGTGGGGGCGCCTAGAAATTGTAGTTCATTCAATTTAGCAGCATGTGCGACCATTCAAACAATGGTCGCAATCTAGCGGCTCAGCGCGCGGGGGCGGCGCGGTGCGGCTGCGACACGCCTGCCCCTCGGTCAGTCTAGCACACGATTATAAATTCACCGCTCCATTATTCACAATTGGCTTCCATACCGGCTCTGACAGCCGGCCCGATAATTCGTTAAGTCCTAAACTGCGACCGCTGCGTGCACCCGATAACGCCCCAATAGGATTCAACTAAATATACAAAGGGTTGTACGAATCATACGTTTCGATTCATTCAGGACCTGCCTCTATAATGTGTCTTCGCTGATTAATTATCAATTTACTACTGACGCAATCATGTTTATTTGAAGATGGCTCCGAGGGGATGTGAACAATAAATGATTTTTATTTTAAAAAGAGTGGAGTGTAAAGCGCCGTCACCCGTGCACCGACTCGTTAGTGAATCCGGTTACAGTTGCCGTTCAAAGTTTGTGTGCTCCCCTCTCTTGTCTGACGGATGTCCAACATCCTGATTTTCTGTATGCGAAATTTTCAGCCTTCCTTTATAAATGCAATGGATTTTATTTAATTTTGTATTTGTCAGTAATCAGATGATATGGTCCGTCATGGCTCGATTTCGTAGTTCCTGAATGCGGTTTCGCACAATATCGATTTGTTTTGCATCTACGTCGAAACCATTTGAGGTTACGTTCATAATTGCGAGGTTATGATTCTTTAAACTACCAGTGGCTAACAACACTTTTAATAACAATTACCTACTTTTAAATGTAACGTTCGTCATCGTCACTTTGAAATCTTAATTATTTGTGAAAAATGACGTGAGCGAAGATAGTAAGTGGGGAAGCGGGCAATATCAAAGAGATGAACGTTAAGCGAACTGTAGTAATTACGAATGATGGATTGTTGAACTTCTCCGGACAGAAATGACCCAATGCTTTAATATCGTCTTGTTTCTTTCTTTAGCTCTTTGGTAATTTGTCACTAAGTAGCAGTTGGCGATCTAAATTATTTTGTCATGAAATATGACGACATTGTGAAAATATTTTTTTGTGTGAAAATGTTGAAAATTCACATGTCTTCGGTTTCCAATTTGGAGCTGCAGAAACCTGACACAATTTTAGTACGTAGCCTCCATTTTACAAGCACGCGAATATTATATTTAAATAGTGCTGCAGAATGTTACACATTTGAAAATCATATATGAAGTAATTTGTGGTAAGAATTCTCTCGTTTTGCGAGGATACCTTTCGACGAGTTCGTAGAGTCGAGTATGCGGTGCACTGTCCTGAAATTTTCATATTGAAAATATTTGTTCGCAAATTAAAATTCTTGCCAGAATATGGGAATTATGTAGTTTGGATAAGAAAAGGTTATTAATATTTAAAAAGTCACAGGAGTGATAAATTCTTGTCTTGACAATGACTAGCTTGGATTTGAACGTTTGTGTGATTTTGTGTTTAATAGTTAAGCAATAATCAATGTTTTCAGTTTTACGTGGAAATCCGTTAAAACCCATTAAAAATATTTATATATAGTATTCATGAATATTTGAAGTGCATGCCTTTAATTTATAAGTAAATAGTTCAGTTTTTATGTTGTTTTAAGCTTTTAATCCATTAAAAGCCGTACCGCACTAACGTGAAACATAAAAAACCGACTCCAATAAGAAAAATGATACCCCCATATGATTAAAGTGGGCGCTTTCTTCGAGCGTGGTAAATGACGGCGACATTTTATTGGCGGTCAACGTGTTTCGTTAGACTGGCCCCTGACATGCTATCCATCTTGCGCCCGTCCGGGATTACCTGCGCCGAATCAACCGAATGTGATTAACGGAGCCGATCATGCCCGTATAAAATGCCAGCGCCGACCGATGACCGTGTAATGGCGTATTGCGGATTATTACGGCCACTCGAACGTATTATTCCGCTCTACTCAAAAATCATGTTAAATAGGACTGAATGAGCCTGATACACCAGCTGCTCGCTCTCGCACAGAGTACCAAGTACCAGCAATTGTTTTGATTACTACCTCCAATCGATATTGAGCTGCACTGTACTGTGTAATGTACACTCATACACGATAATTATTATTTATGTTTAGTCCATTCATTGCGTATTGATGTTTAGACGTTTGATGATGTAACGATTTCATTACTCGCTGAAATTGGAACGATATTACAGGATATCATGTTGCCAGTTTTCCAGTTCAGCTGAGTTTGCGCGATAATAAGCGGGGAATTATATTGGGACGGCAAAGGCCCACGTTAGGGACTCACTCAGCTACTCCGCTAACATTAACCATTTCTGCCGAGATGTAATTAATTAATGCAGATAGATATAAAATTAATTTAAAAACTCGAGTCACTGGCACGAAGTTGCGAGGGTAGAAGTAAAGATTTATCAGAGACATCGTGAAACGCTGAAACAGCGGGCGTCGGCGACGGAGACGTGACAAGAGCGCGTTAATTCTTGCTCGCTGCGACTCTTCTAAACTGTTAAAAGAGTAAGGTAATTAAGTATGATGGATATTCGGAGTTTATCGCGGGTGGCAGCGACACGGGCCACTCGCAACTTTCTTATCTTTCCCTGAACGAAGTTTACGACGTCTTTGCGGTGACAGTGGCCAGCTGATTACGGCGTGTGAGCATCCGCGCATCGTGCCCCGGAATTTACTACTGTACTTGTTTATGAGAGAAACCACTTAGTTGATACAAGATTATGGTGCTTATTTTGAGGTTAATACGTAGCTACGCTTGTTGAGTAGTTGCCTGTGGGTACTTTTATGGTCGAATCGATAGAATGTACTTTTGGTATATTTTCAAGTAGTCAAATATTAGAACCTCGACCTCGTTCATTTCGATTGAATGGAATGCTGCACAGTTTCCGCTAATTGTCAAGTGTCAACTTTTCATCGGATACTGACATTACACCGGGAGGGAAATACGGGGTAGCGTGAAATTCACTCTCGGAAACATTTTTGTTTATTTTTCGATTGTTTATCTGTACAATTAAGTAACATTTGTTGTTATAAGTGCATTGTATTTTTATTACTTGGAATGAATGGTCGAACTGTTTATTTATGAGAACTAAATAAAAATAAAGTATCATTGTGGTAACAACAGGCTGTTTTTACTTCTAAAGGTATTCGTTACCTGTGTATTTTTCATGGCATGCTCAGAAAAGGGTTTACGTTGTGAATACTACGCTATGTAGATTTGTAGTGGCGCCGGAGGGCAACCCTTGTCATGCGAGATTTGTAAACGAAAAAGCCTCTAATTTGGGTTTGTGTTTTGACAAGCCATCTTGAGGAAGACACCGGCCTTCTGTATGAAGAATTTTTGTGTTAGTGATAGTTTGTACAATGAAATAAAAGGTTTGTATGTTTTTCAGTATATTATTGTAGCCCTTTTTATGTTATTTGTGACATAATACCTACTGGTCTGTACTGTTTCTTCCCGTGGCCGGGTGATGGCAAAAACTATCTTCCTTATCCTGGCTCTAGGCTACATACTTCCCCCTAATTTTGAACTTAAACGCTTAAACCATTCCTGAGTTATAAGTAGTGTAAGTAGCACGACCTTCTTTTGTATATTTATTTAGGATCCCATGAACTATTACTTCGCAAATTCAGCCGGAAGCTTTATTTAGCTTTTCAGTCCAAAGTAAAAACAAAATGTGAATACGTATCTGACGACAGATCAATCGAAGCCACCATAAAACCGCAATAGGCCTTAAAATGTTCTCCTGCAAACAAGCTATCTACATAGGCCACATATCTTGATCAGGTGACGCAACAAAACATAAAAACCAAATTGTACATCTTTTTTTCATTTAACAAATCCGTCTTGACGAGGGTATTCTGTTTTTTTTCGGCAAAAGTAGAAATAAGAAAGATATAAGCAAATCCTGCTAGATCACGTTTAGTACCTCGATTTTTTTTCGATTATTTAGAAACAAAGGCTGGAAGAGAGCTTTGTCACGAAAAATATAAAGCGAACGGACTATTGACGCTTGGAAAATTGGTTAGAGCACACACATTAATTAAAATATGTTTTGTTCATGTCGTTTTTTGTTATGAGTAATTTGAAAGGGTTTTCACAATGGCATTAAAGTCCCTGTCGAGGTATGATTTTGCGTGTATATTTTTCTCTCTCTTTTTTTAATAATTTACGAGTGCTATATTTTAGGTCGTTGAATTTAAGTTTAACGAGTTGAAAAAAAGAGGTTTGTTGTTGTTAATGCGTTACGTCCCTAATTAGCAGGCAGGGGTGAGTCTGCCACCGCCGCCATTATTGTGGTCAAGGGGCCTGTTCTCTGGGACACCTGCGCCCATTTGTTATTATGGAATCTACTATTCAGCGTTAACTTATACCGTTATTAATTATAAGTATTCATCATTATACTTGAAGGCTTGTTCGAGGTTCTTTGATGGATTAGCCATGACTGATGATGTGATGGCGAGCTATGAAACATAATTGTTATGGAATATACATAATACTGTTTTTGGTGACATTGAAGTATGAATTGGATTTTCTAAAACTCTTTAACGCTTTCTAATAATAAAGATGCTTAGCAAATATTGATCTTATTATTTTGTTACTGGTATACTGATTTACATTACCTCGTTAGGTGTATTAACTAAACTTTGCAGCAAATTGTTCTCTAACCGCAGTTCGGAGCAAGACGCTCATTTGCAAGTATTAACGCGTTTCGTGGTTGGCGTGTCCACAGTCCAAGTGATCAGGCAGGATTCTCTCCTTGTAATCGCTTAGGACTGTTTTGGAATCTCTAAACAATTGAATGTTTATGTTGTTCCATTTACAAATTCAGATTTTAGTCTTTCTTTATTTTTTTAGGTTATAATATATCCTGCCAGTATCGAGCGATTATTTACACAGCATACAAGGACTTCGTTGTCAAAGGTCAGTGAAACCTTTCTTGTCCTGGTTAAATATTTAACTTGCAGCGACAGACGTAGAGAAATGAAGGAGGGGTGAATGCTGTGCAGCGCTCCTGTTTACCTATTGATTGATTACGTTGCGACATTTGCTACAAGTCGTAAATTCTGTGCAGTCGCTCGTGTACCTACTTCCTATCAAAGCTTATTTTCTAAATTTATCAATGTCATGACTTTAGGGCAGATTAAACAACAAAGAATGGTATGCTTTTTATTTCCTATTGCAAATTAAAGTCTAGCGATTATTAACTGAGGCTATAATGCACAGACGGAGCTTTTCACACTATTTCGAAAATAACCTTATTCAGACTATCGGTTGAGAAGCCTGCAGGCTCTACGAAATGTATTGACAAGGCGACACGACGTTCGGTCGTAAACAAGGTGTATTGGTCCACTTGCATAAAGTGTGTGCAATATCTAAGGCACGTTGGCAGTCTGTAGAACATTCGTAGTTAGCCCTGTATGCGCGCCGCATACAGCTCGTGCGGCCGCAAAGCCATTGCGGTTGTCATCCGCATTCATGATACTACTGGTCGTTGAATATTCCCTCAAATTGCAATTAGGTAGTTTAGGTCCTAGGACTTTTCAAAGAGCACTAACCCTGTTATGCACCGTTATATTTAAGCGGGTGATGCAAATTCCTGTGTACACGCTCAACGGGGAAGTTGTGACGGGATATTTGTCTAACGACTGCAAGACTGATGGCCTTGCTAGTTTTGATTTATTAACGTGCTTGCTTCTTTATTAAACGATACATTAGTTGTAAAGTTGAGAATAATGTTAGTCATTAGGTATTACGCGATTAGAGCAGACTAGTAAGAAGTGAGAGAGTTCATACCTTTCGTTTTGGACAAAACCATTTTGCTTGTTAGTCTTATTTTCAATGCGTGCTAGCATTTTTTTTAAATTTAAGTAGATATCTGATGTATGATATGTACATATTAAGTGTGGGACATTGATTATTAAATATTTCTATGTGTTGAACAAATATTTACATTTGTAGCATCAACTATCAAAACTTTGACCTGTGGTTCGAAGCCACGAACGAACACAAACATTCGAACATTTCTAAAACAACAAGACATGGGTAGTTTCTTGTGAAAATAAACGGTAAAGCAAAGAACAGACTAGACACATCGACAATGTCAATGTGTTGATAGACCGACAAACATTATCTATATACCTCTAAATAGGTTTTAATGCGCGTTGTGCGTGTTTCGTTACTTGGTCACGCTCTATATGTTATGTATGTCACAAAGGGTTGTTACATGGAGTATTGAACGCATGGAGAACTCAGGTTCTATGATTAATCAATTTGGTTAATCGAATCTATTTGAATTGCTGTCATTGTTAATGACCATGACGATAAGCTTATTAATATAAGTCGAGAATTATCAACCATACGCAAAATGCAATAGGTAACATCAATAAAAAAATTATAATTTCATTAACTTGGGCAGTTAATACTTCAAAAACTTTCTTAAACGTTTTCTTTCCAACCCTTATTAATTAGTGCTATTGATCTAAGGACGTTTGGGTATTTCTGAAAAAAGCTTTTATTTTAGGGGAAAGTAAATAACAAAAAAAACGCAATAATTAACGGCTTTGGTCGGATTTACTTATAAATACTTGATATCGTCGTTTGTTTTTCGCAAAATCAGCTCTCTATTTGATTTGAAAAAGTCAGAGGTGAGAGCCAGTAAGCCTCGGCTGTTAAGTCTGATTAAGTGCTGCAGATTAATTTGACCATAATTGTTTAAATTAGAACATTTCAAGTCTTCTTTTCCTTGTTTTGGCTGACGTCATTCTTACTCTTTTTGTTAATTAATCTGTGGTTTCTTCAACTCTTGTATACAAACTACTATATTAAGCAATTATATTGATGACATCAGCTTAAGCCACAGAATTGAAAAAGCATGTTTATATGTCATGTATTGTTAGGCTGATTAAATATTCAGTTTGTGGTAGGTAAGTTCTTTTTCTGGACGATAGTTGACGAAGCTTCTTTCTATTATTTTTCGTGTAACAGTCAATAAATCTTTCATGACGTAATAAAGTGTACTTACGTAATATCAATTGACGTATTGCTGTTTTGCTGTCGTTATGACTTGAAGAAAAGAAGCAGAATAACTGGCTTGAATTCTTAAATAGATAAAAATAAATTTGTAAGAAAGCCTTAGAAAATATTCAATTTAAACCACACGTACTTTTCTGAGGTTTCCATACATGTCGAATGTCTCAGTAAATGCATTTAGCAAATAGTGAATAGTCTCAGGTGCAGTCGTCTAGCTCTTTGTTAGCAGATATCTAATAATACGTATTTTCCAGCTTCGAGACAAAAGCCGAGAGCTGTTTGAACTTAACACCGAGAGCCTTCTATTTCTTTTGTTTCAAAAAAACACCGCTATTCTTTTCTACATCTGTCAAATAGAAGTTAGATTTAAAAGATAACAAGTAAACTGACTGCCGTTAGCAAATTACCGTGCCGTATTCAGATAATATTATTCAAACAAGTAAATCCTTCACTATTAAACTACTGAGGATTACTATTAATCACGTCAAGATGTTTACCCTCATCCCACGTCAGTTCGGCGGGAATTATCTAAGTCGAGATAAATAGGAGCGTCGCTTTCTCGCGCCATTCACTCGCACTTGGCGCTGTTTGAAAATCTCTTCGGTTCGTAACAGGGTTAGTTAGAATAGACCTGAGTAATCTCGTTTATAAATGAATCAATTCACAAACGATCGGTGGCAATAAACATAATGAGGGCTCCCTTTCACTTTTGTAATTTGTTGTCATCTCTTCAACGTCGATTTGGGATAGATTAGAATATTTCTGCGATACTTTTGCGTGGGATTTATCTTTTGATTGTTAGCGATTTGTTATTTTAGTTTGGTACTTTGTTGACACCCACCCTGTATCAAAAAAATTGAAAAGGTTTTCTATGAATTCTATGACGTCTAAAGTGTTTGCTTTGTTGTGTATCTCAAACCAAAAAGATTTATCATTTTAATAGTCAGATTTTTATTGCACCTAACTAATAAAGATCGTTTTTTTGCATTTAAATGTTAGTTTTGTTGTCTATAAGTACTGACTTTAGTTTTATTCATTCATTATCCTGTAGGCTATTGTCTTTAAGATGAGCTTTTGCGCGTCTGCGTCTTGCAACGAAGGAAGCGCGACGATCGACAAAAGTTTCTCAAGTCAAAGGGCAACTTTTGTCGAAACGTCGCGATCGAACACTTGAGAACCGATCGTTGTTTAAATAAAACTGATAGTTTCGTATTGTGGAAAGAAAATATATAGATAATATCGATTATTGCTGGAAGCATGGAACGGTAAAGATTATGGTGGCATGTTTCTTGAATGCATGTATAACTACGGTATTATTTTCTAGGGTAGGCGACAAGCTGTAATGTGTTACAATCTATAACAACCAACATAACGTAAATATAAATTAAAGATTTATTTCTCCAACTTAAATTAACTTCTCCACTTATTCCGTCTTAGCATAAATTATTATAATTAACATCTCAAGTTAGATCTTCTTAGTTAATTCTAGGGTATTTAAACTAAATTGGTAATCTATTTATTTCAATGACTCATTTATCTGTAAACTAATGACTAAGGAGTTTTAGAACTAAAGCAATTGAGAAAGACTACAGTACTTAACAGCCAATACTGTTAAATAAAACTACAAAAACTAGCTTAGTTGTAGCTCCTTCTTTTGTTTTGCTTGAAACACTTCACAGATCCGAAAAAACGTAAATCAGCTTGGAATGAATTTTAAGGAGAGAGAGGCGCCTTAAAAAATCTTTTTAATCTGGTAACACGTAAAACTGTTTCACTTTATGTTGGGTTTAAGATGTCAATTTATAACAAAAGTGCGAGAAAGTTGTATTAGGATATAAAAACGGCTATAAATCCTTCCCATTTATACTTTTTCGTTTATTTGCGATCGACTTTGGAAGTTATTTTCAAGGTACTGTATGTGGGGTGGGGGAATTAGGTGACGTCGAATTTATAACGGCTTTCTTTTATTTATTAGATACTATTTCTTATTCGTTCTATTTGTCTTTTATGTGCGCCTATCGATTGCCATTTTATTGCCGGCTTTAGGCCATTTTTAGCTCGTAACGGCATTTTGTTGGCTCCTTGCAAATACTCCCCTGAGAAATGATGTCGACAAGTAATTACGGACCTTAATTACACATATTGTAACGTGTTATTAAATTAATATCTATTAGGCAACTGACTAATAAAATGTCTAGTATATTATTTACTGCTAACAGCGGTAGCTTGAAAAAATATTGTACAATAATATAGAAAAAGGCTAGTGAGGAAAGTAAATTCAATTTAAACGAAAATAATAACAGTGGAATTATTTTCGAGGTGAAATGTGCAGCGTTCTACCTCAACCAGATATTGCCTCGCAAGCTGCTCCTGACGTGTATTGTGCTGTGGCGAACTCTGTAAATTGCTTTTCGTGACGATAAATATTTTAATCTGATTGGTGGTCTGTAACCAATTAATTGTGGCTTTAATTTCATCTGAAAAAATAATGTGATGTATTTTCAATGGTGGGAGAAGTGGTTTTTGTATTCTCTTATATAGATTTTAGATTAAAAAAAAAAAAACAATTTAATGTTAACAGATGAAAATAAAATTTCTAATAGATCATTCTAAAAACCTAAACATTAATCCATAAACCATTATTCAAACCAATTCTAATCACTGTAGACCGAGTCGAAAGTATCCAATTTATTGCTGCCTTAAAGTAATCTGCTCATCAAAGTAGACAAGGAACATAATTGGCTATTCATAACGTGTCAAAAGTCTACACTTTTCTCGCAACCTGAATTGCATATCGCCGATGAATTTTAATAAGGCCGTCTATTATGAATTCGTATTCGTCCAGAATATCTTACCGTGGTCAAGAATTGATTTATGCTATTACTTTTATAAATGGGTTCTCTCTGCGACTGCTACTTATAAAGTCACGGCGCATCTCTTCAGCTGCAGTTTTGATAAAAAGCGCCTTTAGAATTCTGAATAATTTAAGTTGATCATAAGGCCAGCATCTATAAACCATCGGTAAGTAAATAGTGAGTCGGGGAGAGTGTTGCAACTCCAACAAGACGCTGTTCATTTAAAGAGTTGTGTAACTCTCTGGCTCTGGTGAAGTTTGTCTTGGCGCTCGCCGGCAGCCACTGTAACGTTTTAACTTAGAATACTTTACCGATGGCGTTTATTTTCTTCAAAATATCTTTCAGCTCCGCCTCTGTTAAAAGTACTTCCAAAACCACATAATAATATTTCAAGGCAGAAGGTATGATCCGCTTTTATTATGCTCTGGTTCAACGTTCTGTCTCATTCTGCTAAATCCAGTGCAGCCGTCGTCCGAAATGAACTTGGAGACGTGTCGCCCTGAGACAGCGCGATAGAGATAAGGCACAGAAGCTTGTTTTTCAAGATCGAGTTTTAATTTACCGAGAGTAATTGTTGTTAGTAGCTGCATTTCGCGCGGAAAGATAGAGAAAATAAACAAAGGTTTTATTTTCCCGTGAAAGCCTTCTTGACGAGGGTCGCTCGGTGTTATTCAGCATCGAAATGAAATGAGGGATAAAAACTAAATTAAATGCTAATTGGGAGATTCAGCGAAGGCAGGGGGAACGGATTCGATCGCCTCGTTCGCTTGCGCAACGATATTGAGCAATAAGGTGTAATGATGCGCAAGACAAATCCAATTATACCGTGTAACTTTACGTTCGCTGACTATCCATAAATTAATTGGCAAAATGCGCAGATCAACGTGCCAGTTACTGGCGATTTTATAAAAAGTCCACAAATGTGTAGCTAACTAGTTTAGGCACCTAATAACATAAATACGTATATAGCTGGCGGGCAAATACGGAGCTGAACCTTTCCGTTCATGTAATAACGGGTGGCTGAGAGGAGTTTTTCCGTTTATTGGGTCGTTAGGATATAATTTCATCTCGTGTTTATGACGTCATAAAAAGTTTGCAGCGCTGATACAACCACTGTCAATTACCAGCCTCCGCTTCCTCCGCGACTTTTTGATTTGGAAATTCGTTTCTTTAGGTATCATTCATTCATCCGTTCGCCTCACTTCTGCAAGAACTTGGTTTGGTCGCCGAAGTAACTTACTGTGTGAAGTTTTAGAGTCTTCGGTGTTAACTTTTCTGATCCGAATTACGTTTAGGATAAAGAGCATGGTATTTATAACAGGATATCTTTTAGGTACAACTAATTATAAAAAAATTGTTCATGTTTTTTGTCAAATTTTAATCTCAAAATAGCTCAGACTTTCACACTGAGTTAGACAGTGTAATTTTTTTATTAGGCACAGATTTCATTAAAAATGCTGAGCGAAGGCAGGAAGAAATTTTATAAAATTATGCTAACGCTAGCCCGAGAAGCCATTAATGTCGCCTCTAACTATGTAGTTAGACTCGACATTACCTGGTAATTTACCTGTTAGGGTAGAAATTAAATAAGGTGCGACTACGTAAAGAAATGCATTTCTTAATGCTTCCATCCTTTTTGTTTCTAAGAACTCACGACTGACACCGCAAATAAGCTTGGTAATGAGGTTTCTGTTCTCTGGTCAGGTATTGTGGACACGAAAATGTGCAATGTGTTGTGTGTGTTTACAAATCTAGAACAATGTATCTACTAATTATAAATTAGTTCTGAAATTTTATGTTCAAGTTTCTTCGATTTATCCTGAACGTACAAGTGACAGTACCAGCAAGCCAAACAATAAAAGCACAGTATTATAATAAAGGCAAAAGGCCTTGCCAATATTAATAATCGAAAAACTGCCAGCCAAGCATATGATCCACGATCTCAAAGGTGTGAGATGACATAATGGCGTATGAGGAGAACCCGTTTCGGCTTCAGACAATCCCCGAACATGAGTCGTTTCATGATTGATGATAGACTAATACGTATTCTCATTACCTAAGCCCGTGCTACATAAAAGATACCAGGTACTTCATACGGCTCCCAATAAATCCGAGCACGTATTATACGGCTATTTCAAATTTCGTTCAGATGTTTATAAGCTGTGTTATTTGAAGCGTTCTTTTGATATTATAGGGTTCCAGGATATATTAAATATTAAAGTGAATGGATTTCAAAAGGTAGAATGTTAAGGTACATGTGCTTTATGTCTGTAAATATTTTGGCTTATATTTTACTCGGTAAATATGGATTATATGAAGATTTTAGTTTTCCTTTCTGTGTTATTGTATTACATTGTTGAACATAAAGAGAATATGTTATTTTTTTTTGCGTTTTAATATGCCTGACTTACATGACTGGCTTAAGAAGGAACATAGTGGGTTTTATTCAGTAAGAGTTTGACACTCCCTTATACTGCACCCACAGCGGGAGGGGTCATTTGATAACATGAAAAAAAGAACAGTATCAAATATTTTTTGACTCCGTTAGTAATAAAACTTACCTGCACAGTAATACGTGATGAAATGTTATGTACCAAATTGTGGTTTTCCTGCAGAGTTTCGCCATAAACTATATTCCGTGATAAAATAATAAACCACATTCTGCCGTAACAACATAAAAGGGTAACTGTCTGTTTGCAAACACGGCGCCAACAAAAACCTGTAACATATAAGAAAATGTGGAATGAAGGTATTACTTTATCCACTATATAGAAAGTAGAGCTGTGCTCCATATAATATGAAGTTAATGTTACTGGATTCCGCAGATTAGAACAGGGGATTGCAATCATTGTATTCAGTTAGACGTATCAAATAATAATACTGCAATCTTTTACTTTTGTTTTTGAGATGGTATTTTATGAAATGTAATTTTGTAGATAATGCGTGCATATAAAAGGGGTGGGTTGATGTGTTATTTTAGATTATGTAGTGCTCAGCTAAGATAAACGTTGCTGGCTGTACACATACTTTTCTTTTTATAAATGTGTACTTGTATAATTTTCCAGTAATTGCAAAAACGCGCAAAAATACCATAATTTTGCTTAGTAAGCATACTCATGCTATCTATTGAATTGTTTGAATGCGATTGAGATCGACGCTTTAAACTATTTGATGATTGTTGTAACCAGCCTTTGCATAGCTTTAGTTAGGTTTAACTTAAATTAGCTTGAACTGGCGTATGCCCAATAGAACATTAAATTTCTGATAGAATGTAGTATCTTTCAGTTCGCGTGCGACAAAACAGTTTGGTGGTTTCTTTACTAAGCAAATTGTGTGAGTTTGGAACCGTAACTGCGGGAACGAATGTACGAATTTAGCTGCTATCAAATTATGTTGCTATTTGAACTTTAGATATGCTCAGTGGAATTAAAGGAATGGAAACTTGGTAATAAATGGTTGACAACTTTTGACAGTAATGCAGTTAAACAAAAGAACAATAATTACTGACTTTCAGTGCCTACCTTTCTTTGTAGTATTTGAAAGATACCCTTACTAGATGCAGGTAAGTAGGTAGGCGCTTTGGACTTCATTAATTATGTTATCACACTTAACCTGTGGTGAAAAAGTACATCTAAAAATAAAAAGGTACCACTCACATATTGCTCATTTAAACTTCAAAGTATCTTGCCAGAAACATATATAAACATAACTATGTTTTTAATAACATGTAATTTGGTGCGCCGCGAGCCCTGTTTAAAAATAGGTCAATCTCTCCCCTGGAAGTCGTTAAAGGTGAGGCGGGATTAACTCAAGTTGATGGGTGACAGAACGAATGTGTGACATGCACTCTAATGAAATGGGGGTCAACTGGACAAGACCCCGGTGGAGAACATTCTTAAGATTAGACAATCATTTTGAATATTGCATACTCAGTTGCATTGCAACTGTGAAGTTATTAGATACTTGTTTTGATATACTATCAAATGTGTGGAAACCGAAAACAAAAAGGTATTTATAGTTGCGATTCATGCCGTATGTAGATACAGGTACACATCACAGGCTTTGCTTCAATCGTAGCTTATGAAAAGGCACACCTACGTAAGTTCGTGGGTAGTTATTCTAGTTAGCTTTATAAAATAAAGGTATTTGCCTAGTCATGCACAACGTTGGAATTGAAATACCGCTGAAATATATGTAAAACCGTATCAGAATTGAAAACGTTAGCGAGATATTCCTATAGTGATGAATTAAAAACTCCGAATGATCGTGATTTCGGAATCGAACGAGAACGGAATTTTGAAATAGAAAATTCCAGTAAAACAGAGGTTGGTCGGTTCGTATAAATTAATTTCGACCTGACCCGTGTATTAATATTCAGAGCACTCTCAAAGTTCGCTTTAACTGCGAGCGGAAATACTCCAATTTATTAATTTTACCGGCATTTCTTCCCGCGAGGGCTCAATGGATTACTAACGTGTCATTACCCACATTTGCTTTTTGATTTTAAAAATAAATAAACACTTTCAAAATGACTATTTGTGTCGTTATTTTAATTAAAATTCATTACTTTGATTATTTAGGTCGCATCGTCCCAAAAATACAATTTGTATTTTATCGGAGTTAATTATTCATTAGTGAAGATGGATTTAATTACCATATTGCCACTGATAAATTTAATATACTGAATCGTTTTGATTGTACTTTATATACTTAACGACCTACCCGAAGTAATACGATTGAAATACCCTAATTTATTCTTTTGGAATCGACCTCACGGTTGAAAGAAACGGCAAATAAATCTACATAAATACAAAATAAAAGTGCTTTTAACATTGTTAGGCCTACGAACAAAATTAAAGGTTCCTATTGTTACAATTATCAATTTATACGTTTTTTTTGGTAAAAGGTTTGTTTGAAATTTAATTTGTTCTTAATATGTATTTAGAAGTCACAGACAGACTTTGATAAATGAGTAATAATTTCAGACGATGACTCATCGTCTTTTAGGAAAAAAATCGTTTTGAATTTCAATTGTAGTATTGTAGACCAATATAATTTACAAAGATTTACTAATCGATAAGTCCAATACTGAACGAACCAAAGATAACAGTAATTCGTGGTTGACAAGTGTCCTGTACAAATAAGTTATTATTAATGTGTTCGTCGGAAAATCCTTCGAGGAAACGTGTGCCCTCCACAATCCACATGTCATAATACAAATCAATAGCCGAACAAAGCTTTAGAATATTTCTTTGTCTACGTGTATATTTAACTAACTTTAATAAATCATTTGCTTTCAATCGCAATACTTCCCCCTACTTCTGAGCTCACGTGCTTCTGTTATGAGCCTATGAACTAGTAATGAGACAATGATATGAACAGCAAGCTTCTTGAGACGTGCGTATTTCGAGTTTAGTAGGAATCGCAAAAAATACTTCGACAAACAGTTTCCATTTGGTGAGCAGCAGGTGTCCTTCGCAATCCCATCGTCAGCGGATTAGTCCATTGTACGGATATAAATCTTTGCCGGCCGTGAGGGCCAATGCTTACCTCGTTCTTTTAAAGACGACTGAATCCGACGGGCGTAGCGGTAGGTACCTGTCTCTTGTAATAATCCACGAAAACAATCCCTTCTCTGCGTGCCTCCCGAGATTGCTTGTTCACGTCAACTAAATCCACCACGATAGCATTATGTAGGTAGGCGTAATTTGTAACATTATTAAGTTAGTGTTGGCAGATGTCGTTAGTAAATTATGTTTATCCGACAGGACGCAGCTGTAGACGGGCGGCACTTAATCCCCCTCACACGGCGTTGCGAACTTACGAGAACAGTGCGTCAAAGGGAAATGTGAATAATGACAGTGGCTTGCTGTGTTTACACAGGTACTCGCCCGTCACGTATGCCCATGTGTGAATAGAGCTAATTAGGAATATCGGCTCACAATTATTTGGCACAAAATTCGATACAGCATTCATTCCGTCTGCGAGTAGATGTGATCACGGAGCAGAATGTGTCGCAGGTGTGATAATTTACTTTAACAACGCAATAACTAGGGAACTGTCGCCGTAGATCCGCAGAACATGACGACATTATCACATTGTACGTGCGTCATGTTACCGCTACAAATATTGACACGGTGTATTTATTGGCGTGTTGAGACATACAATGTTTTTAATCAGAAGGTAAGGAAAACATACAGGGGCGCTTTATTTTTCTTTGTTTGATGGTTGGTATATCATGTTCGAAAGATAAATATTTTCATGGAAATGGAATTTCTTGCGTTTTTGTTAAAATAGACACGTGAAAGATAGTGCTTTTGTTAAAACATTTTGAATGTTTATTCTTGGAGGGGCATACCACATTCAATGCACCTTTTAGTTATTATTTACGTAAATAACATTGAAAATAAAATGACATTTATTTGAATCCTAAAGATAACTAATTTTAAGAAGACTTTGAAAGATCAATTAATTTTCACATAGCATAAATCCCATGGAATCTATTGTTTATATTTTCAATTAGATTTTAATATCATTAAAGAGTGAACTACACAATACACATTGACATGTAAAAAGGAATGAAAATTCACAGTGATTTCAAAACGATACATAGGTATTTACAGGTAAAGATTGACAATATTACCTAAATAACTATTTAACGCTAGTGATCTGTTGTGCTAGAATCATTATTCAATCACTGTACATTAAACCGTTTCAAATAAGAAGAAAGTATGTATTGGAAGCCGATAAAAGTATTCAGGGAAGCAGCTTTCCAATCAATAAAAGTAAGCGCGTACATGAGAACATTTATATTGGCAGAAAGTAATCTTAGACGGAATAAATGACGTATTAAATTTAATTGCCGCTCGTAAGAAAAGGGTGGAATGTCCTTTCCATGTAGCTTCCGAACATCGATTATGTGTCGTGTTTGAATTACGAGCCTTTAAATCATACTTAATGGTGAGTACGCATATTCTCGTTCAAAATTTATTGGATGATAGTAGAATATATATCAAAAATCCACCATTGCAGGTAATGGTTTCTTCGCGATAGCTTTTAGTGATATTTTATGATGGAGCTCCGAGATTAGTTTGGTGTTAAGTGGGTAACTTATAGACGATGAGCCCTCTTCGACCTTGCCCGTTACGTGTATTGCTGAATATGAAGTGCCTATTAACTGCTTCTTACGTAACGCGTCAGTGGGCATCGTTTGTACTTGAAGATATTTAAACTAGACTAGCAAAGAATAGAAATAGAGAATCTTGAGAACTTTGCAAATGCGACATGGAAGTATTACGGTATTTTAATATCAAATTAAATTATTTCATATTCACAACAAAAGAGAAAAATTAAATCTGGTTATTAGCTGCCTGTAATTGAAAAATTCCCACGTATTGAACTATGAATCTAAATATTCACACAGAGCATAAATAAAACAAATAAAATATATATTTTCTGTAATACAGGATTAACCTTCCACATACACCAGTCCCTATGTTTAATGAAACTTGTAGTAAGTACTATATTCTTGTACTTGATGATGAGAAATAAATAAAATGATTGATTCATTGATAAAAAAATATATTCATAATGTTGCATTTGTTCCGAAAACAATTTCATTTTTATTTAAATGATATTTTATATTTAAACATATTTGCTTAAAAAAATATACTTGCCCATGCTATTTAAAGAAAGACTGTTTAAAAAAGAGGAATGTAAAAAAATACTCCAAAATTTCGCCATTCTGTATTCTGTTTGCTCTTTGATTGTTGATATTAAATCACAGCAGAATTGGCCGTTAGATGATCGATCTGTTTCATTATACTGAGTTCCGTTGACTCCTGACGTGCGGGATTACGTCAATCTAACGTGTTCAGTCAGTACCGATGTTACACTTATGTTGGAAGCGAACCCTATTCTTAATAGTGACGTGTCACTTTTTCTGTGTGAGCGTACCGACTGTTTTGTTCTTCAATAAAGAAGAAACATTTTTTTGATTGCTTGTAGGGGCTACTAAGCTACTGAACCGATTACGAAAATTATTTCACTGTTGGATAGCTGCACTCTTTACAAGTCACATAGGAAAGGGCGACATTACAGTAGGTACATTTATATTTTCATTTAAAGATCATTACTTGTTTCTTACAAGGCTCACATAAACATAGATTTTTTGTTATTTCAATTCGTTACAATCTTGTAGAAGTTATACCACGCTATTGCATCGCGGGTAGTTTAAAACTGTTTTTGCTGAGACGTAGTTCAAAATAAACAAGATGGTTTTGTTTACTTCAGTTCATTCCACCGAATATCGCTTGAAAATCCTTTCCTAGTCGAAACTTTTTATCAAGAGTGTAGTTACTAGCATTTGTAGTAGCGTTTGTTTTTGGCACACTGAAATTGTATCGTGTTATGCTACCGTAACCAAAGACATTTCTAGCTTTGCTAAAATACAAAAAAAATATCCTAGCGTGACAGCTTGTCTGTGTTCTAGAGTTGGAATGAGGAGATGCAATCAACTTGAACACGTGTAGCAGTAGTCAAGTTTAAAGCGGTTCACTAAAATTAGCCAGATACTCGTATACGTACACAATATTGTGGTATCCTTATTGAACTCCCTTATCGAAACTTGTTATCTATTGTATCGGCAATAGAGGAGTTTGCCTGTACATAGTAATACCGCATAAACATTGGGCGAGGTAAACTTAACCCTAGTTAGATACGTTATTATCTGTATATCGCTGTGTACGTGCGGGGGTGTAAAAGTTTATAGGTCTGTGTAGGTTGATACGTTATGATATGAAGTTCATATTGCGTTATAATGGCTTGTCTACACGTCGGTACAAGTCGCGTTGTCGGCCGCATGTCGGCGTTCGGAGCCGCGAATGCATCTGTATATTATAATATGTTTTGAGCTTGCAGCTGCGATCCCTGTGAGATACTGACTGTTTCATGGAAACAATTTTCCAGGAATAACGGAAATCGAAATGGTATTTTGCTGGCTTTGGCAAGGGATTAATAAATATATTGAAAATAAAATGCTAAAGCCACTACATTTGAATCCGCTTTGCGAGTCAGGTCTATCAGATATGTTTGAAGTTGAATGAATATGTTATGAACATGTCAATAACTATCCTTGTGTTTTCTTGTATTCTGGAAAATATACAGGTTTTCCAGTAAAAGTGTCACATGGTCTTTTCTTGTTATAAAATATATAATTAAAAATGAACCACCGATGAACAAAGACACAAAATGAAGGTACGCACAAAAGAATACTACATAATTAAAAACATCGTTTTCAAAGCTGCGGTAACCGCCTACATATGTCTAGACTCGGTAGATACAGATCATAAAACATAATATTAAATTACAATATACACGAGCCTTACTCCCAAATTGTTAAGTGTAACTTTTTCAAAGTGCGTATGAGCTACATAATGATGATATTTGATACGCAAACGTTTGTAATCTGCAGATTGAAGAAGTAATTTACTTTGTGAACAGTTAACAATGTGTGTTTCTCTTTTGTTTTGTAAGAACGCTCCTATTTGTTGTTTCTTGCTTAGGACTTTAATCGATATTGTCTGGACTAAGTTGAGTGTGTACAGCTTCTTAATACTATCAAGCTGGTATTTAGGATATTTCTGTAATATTCCTGTGTTAATCTGGATCACTAACAAAAATCTTTTTTATCTCTGAAACTATCTGTGTTAGTTTTCTGAAACAATAGCTATTAATATAGTAGTCTAGCCTATTTTCTGAAAATAGATATTTGATTATAAAAGTTAAATAGAACACTCAAAAACAAATATCATGTTAGTTTCTATGTGTGGGTATTGGCAATAAGATTTAACTCCGAGAATTTTCTCCAATTATAAACTATGGGAACAATATTCAAAGTTTAAAGGGCATGATAGACGGCACGTGTAGCAACGCAGCGGCTGTCTTAGAAACGTTCAATGCATGCGCTATTCTTAGTAGTTAGGCGCGGTGAAACCTATCAAACACAGTGTAATCTAACAACTTAGGTAAGTAAGTACCTCTAGATAGAAGAATAGCAAGGAAATGGCAATTTTCCTCGGTAGTAATTCGTTTTTATCACGCTATTTTTCCATTATCCAATATCAATATTGTTTTGTCTTCATCGCTCAGAAATGGAACTCTGAGACTGCCTTAATGATAGCATTGCATGACGTATGAAGGAAGTTCCAGCTTGAGGTACAAAGGCTCATGTGGGGCAGCCTCGTTAATGTATTTATTAATGTGCTTCCGAGCTACAAGAAAGCGGAGACAGTTTCCTTGTTCCAAGTACATCGGAAACTATTCAATTTACTTGATTGTTTTACGGTCGGGCAAAAGATTGTTTTCACCGACGACGTAAGTTTCGTTTATTATTCGATAATGTAACTTGTAATTGATTTATTATCCAATCCATTTAACGCTTGTTTGTTATCCTCTCAAAAGTTTTAGTAAATTAGGATTGATAGGTATATTTGAAAAGTAAATAAGGCTTTTCAAGAAAGAAGATGATCAAAAATCTTCTTTCACAGTAACGTTGGAAAATTCCGAAAACAAATCCTCACTTAACCTAAAATAAAGATAATTTCATTTGAAGCAGAACGATCTTCTATAAATGAGTATCATTTAAACAATAAAGATTGTGATCTTTTTCTAGAGAGCACTTATGTAGCATTACGTACGCGTAATTTTCTTAAAATGCAAATATTCACCAAAGAATACAAGCTACGGTACTGTTCACTGCTACGAATTAGCTACGGTGCTACGAAGTCTCGTAGCCGTAGCGGGGACTAAACAAAGTAAAGCTTTATCATGTACTGGCGTAACCACGTTCTAAGATTAATGTTCAGCTAATGAATCAGCGGCGTGACAAATCAGTACCTATGCGTTAATGGATGCTTTTGTATACCGCCAGCTATTCTGCAACTATCTTATACGATCTAGATACAGCTACCTCCTTTTGTATATGAGACCTCGTCGGTTTGATGGGTTTGTGTTACCAATAGTGTTCAAGGATATTAAATACCGCTGTTAATTGCAGTGTGGTGTAGGTAAGTGGATAATTCACGCTAAAGTGCACACACAAATACCGATGGAAATAGGGAATACTAACATTAAAGTAACATATGTTTCTGTCAAGACGTTTGGTTCACAAAAAATAAATGTAAACAGTTTTCTGGACGGAAATAGGAAAACGTTCCGAAGAAGTTGGTTTCCATAAGTTTCGCGAGAGCCGTTCGCGGAACTTTTGTTATATTTGTACAAACACTTTATAGCGTTGAACATGAACGTGAACGATACAGTTTACACCGTGATTGCAAGATAATTTTGATGTACGTTCGCACGCGTCAGCTAGCCCATTGAGCGTCCTCGGCCTCGCCGAACTTGTAAAGCGACTTATAATTACCTCATGCGTCAGATAACGGCAATACCTGTGTTTGACAGGCAATCACAAGCCCATTCCGTCCCCGTGTTAATACTGTCATTAAATTTTCATACAGTCCAACGATTTCAGAAGGTAAATACGACGGAGATGGCTTAATTATATCTTCGACAGTCTTTTGTCTTTTCGGCAAAGGACGCTACGGTGTTATCTGAAAGTTTTGATAATGGTGAAGATATTTAATAGGAATGATTTACTTCTTTATTTCTTTTGTAATACTTTTTTTTATCGTACAACTTATTTGGGTGTACGGGTTTGGTTATTTTTAAAGAAGGCGAGATAATCAAGGCGTATTTTGTAAGATCGGAATTGATTCTTCGATATCAGCCAATCAGCCAGGAGGAACTATGTACTTCACATACCTGGACTAACATTGCTTCGTCCTTCTTTAGTATACCGATTGTGAGTAATATCTAGAGGTTCTAATTTTCTTTGAAGACCGTCGCGAAATCTTACACCGCACCGTGGCGTTTCTTGGGCTTAAAACAGACACCCTCCATTAAGGTGTCTACCTTATTGTATTTATTCATGCTCCAATTATTAGCTGTAAAGCACTTTTAAAAATAAATTCATGCCTTTTAATGCGTAGGTGTTAATGTCACCTTTCTGTTAAAAGCACTTACGTACACACTTTATGTTTTTTTAATATTTTAACGTACCTATCATTTTAAATGTGTTTTTCTGAAATTAAATTAAGATAATGGTTTTTTTGGGAGATAACATGTCTTAAATAATAGGCATTTACGTATCTTATATTCATATAAGTTTTAAAATCGCAGAGCATTTTCCTACAAAATGTGTGCTGAACATATTCATATTGCTATTGTGTTGAAACATTTTACACAAAAAACAGTCTGAAAGCAAACAGTTCGTCAGACGTACAGCAATAATTAATTGCGTCACAAGAGTTATCGATAAATTAATACGCGTATCGTTATGGGATATGGTGTCGGAACATATTTCACGCAAACGTTTCAACATCTATAAACCCTTGTTTGACATTTGGCATCTGTTACTCAAACCATCAAACCATATTCATCTATTAATTAATTATTTGCTATAAATAAACTGAATCGTCACACTCTTCCTATTCATTCAACAACATTCATCTACTTTTAAAGTTGGGTAAAACCAGGAAAAGTATTTATAGACTATCTATGTACCAAATGTTATCCGTTAAATCAGTTTTTGTAAGAATAAGTATCTAACAAAAGTCAATATAAACCTACATACACAAACCTTCCACATTTAGACACAAGTAAAATACACACAGACACAACTTACTTATGTCGAATTATACAGAGATTTTACTTATGTCGAATTGGTATCGCGAGCTACATCTCGTTAGCTGAAATTGTCGCTCCATATTTATTTAAGGCCACAAAATTCCGTGTGACACCGGAGCTGCATAGCTACGTCATGGTTATATTGTCGCGTCACTAATAACGACAATTCGCTTGGGACTGGTGGATTCAATCAATAATCCGGGCTCGTTACCAGTTCAATTGTGACGTGTCCCACGCTGGCCCCGAGGATCTCCCGGGAGTCAGCACAACGGGACCACCCGTCTCATTAATGAATGGCTATGTTTGGACTGCTAAACTTAGCGCTGCCTGTTCCAACTACAATTAACTGTTGCTTTTCGGGATGCTGGCTCCACTATGTGGAAAATTCGGGAATTCGACGGAAATGCAATATTTAAGTTGCATTTCTGTGTATTATGTGTGAGTGCTAAACCTAATATTGAAATATGCAGTCGGCGTGCTCCGTTGTTATGTTTTGTTGTGTGCACTTCAAATATGAAATTATAATAATCTGAGCTGTTCTTAAATATTAATATTTGAATTATGTCTATATCGTTTTCGTTCGTTTTATAGGAATTTAGGCCGTATCAAAATCAAAGTAATTAAGCTTATGAACACTTTCCAAATACCGATGTCAAAAAACGAGAAGTTTGCCGAAAGTAATTACATTATGGGCCTACTTAAAAAACCCACTTTGGCAAAAGATAGCTGAATTTACTTAGTAACTAAATCGTAATAACGCAAAGTGAACAGACTTGCTCATCAAGTCTCAACCCGTGAACCTAAAAATGAAATTTGGAAAATGTATTTCACCCATAACGCAAACGTTGGCTAAGAAGGAAACTTTTAAAATTCGACCTCGAAACGGGAAATAGGGGTGAAATGTATTTTCACGGGTAATCCCGGGGGCCACTCGGATAGTATTACATATTTAGAATCGTCTAGTTCAATATTATATTGTGATATATACGGTTCGTGAACGTACCGATTCTGCAGTCCGCGTTGTCGCTCTCTATTTATAAAGCCGACTGGAATAACGGGCTTAACAATCATCCATTTTATTCTGTACACAATTGTTTCTGTATTTCGATGTGTGACTACATTTCAATACAATCTATCTTGCTATCTGCTTTGTAACGGCTTGACTGGATAGTAATTGCTAAATTATACCTCTATGACATACATACCTTATGTAATACCTATACGTTATTATTCATCCCAGTATAATTCTTATGTTGTTAAAGGGTGTTACGTACCTAGTATATAAATTTTCATGGTGGCTATCGATGTCACTATTAATCATCCTGAAGAGACAGACTTACGAGGATGGACAAAGCTCTAGTAATATGTTGATGTTAGGCATGTAACTATTTAAAAATTCCTTTGACTAGCCTATTTCGTACGTTATCCAACTGCATATTAATGAAGGTAACGATCGAAGCAAAACATTTTTAAACCGTATCCGTATATAGCAGCGGAAACACACGAAACCATTCACATTGTTAATTCATTTTCCGAATGGCATTTCATATTTGTAAGCCACACTCCGAACGTTCATAGGTAACAGGATTTTTACGGCGAGCGAGCGATTCAAAAATAAGTTTTCATAGTTTTATATTTTCCACGTCTAGTTGGAACGGCGAAAATAGAATCGTTTGGTACAAAAAGCTGTATCGTGCGTTCGCACCTGGCCCTAGCAACCGCTGGCAGAACTGCGCTGCATCGCGCCAGACACGTGTTGCAAAGGAAAAAATAAAACCACCAACTCTATGCTTCCGTAATGGATGCTTAATGTGCAAAATCGTTATTTAAAGAAACAGCCAGCGGTTTAACGTACTTTATATAGTGTATACCATGTTGTGTTAGAAAAATGTTGCCAATTCTGTACATGAGTTGTATTTTAAATTAGTCTACGTCCAAAATCTAATTTGACATCTTCTTACATTTACTTATAACCTCCAGATAGGGATTGCTTATTTCTATTTATAGCGCAACTTCTAAGCTCAGTTATTTATCTTCGCAGGCAAGTCGTAAAAGTAAACTCGACGGCGAAATTGTTGTGCTGTAGTATTTATGCGATAGGCTGCAAACTCACTACGTAGTGCACTTTTATCAACTTTTAACTTGACATCGTTATGCGGAATTAGTCTGCGAGTACTATAACTACTTGAGCAGCGCAATATTTTTGAATTAACTGTAGTACTAGGTACTTACAATTATACAGTAGTCAGTATAACAAGCGAAATAAGCTTTGTAATTTAATAAAGGATTAAATTACAAAGATATTTGTATCAATCCAACGGTCTTATCAAGACGTTCCAGTCAAACAAACCGACGGTCTTTTGTAGTACGTAACTCATCAAGCAGTGAACAAGGTAAGCGGATTCACAATCAAGCCTTAACTACGGCTATTTTCCTGTGATTGCATTAATGGACAACTTTACTGGGCTTTCAGTTAAGAACGTTATAATTAAGATGTAAGAGATTGTAATCGGCAAAAGGTCGCCGTATCATATACATTCATTTTGAAGGCACAATTTGCTGGTAGGGCATTGTTAACGAGGGGGTAAAGCGCACTACGGCCACGTTAATGAGAACGTAATAGGTGTTCCGCGGAACGGCGCGATCTGGCACACTGTTCCCTTCACAGCCTCTATTAGCACGCGTTTAATGTTAGCTGGAGAATCCACGCCGGATTACATTTGAATACCGTGTAATTCTAAAGTTATGCCTTTGTGCCTTTAATCCCTGATAACGCGGTATTCCAAATCATAATTACCTGCAACGCTGATTAAGCTATTTCAATATCAAGAGAACCATTCGACCTATCGATCAAATTAAACTTAAGTAAGCTTTATTGTATTATGTTTACGTCTGTACCGGTCGTAAATAAAGTACATTTCCGCGTGAAATTACCATGTGAAACGAAATATATCATTTACATATATTTTTTGTAACTCGGATATGGCAATAAAACGTGGATTTTAACGTGAATCGAATTTCAATTCTTATAATTTGTAGTTTTGATATCGCTTGTGGCGAAATGCGGTGCGTTTATTTTATTTATCAGAGGTGTGTCTGGTCATGAGAGCATGCTTTAATGACACTACATTTATTGTGAAATATCAAATACACTGCAGTTACACCTATTTTAGTTTAATGAATGCTGCTCAAGTAATGGACATCTTAATTTCCATTTCGTTTACAAGGCTTTCGTTTCATAATAGCAAATGGCAAAATGTACAATATATAAATGAATTTACAAAACAAATTGTTATTAATTACCTTCTGGGTATGACTGGCCGTTTTTCACCCAGCCTAGCTTTTCTAGTTATTTACCGAGTCATTATCTAAAGCCCTAAAAGGAACTGACTAAGCGTTCGGCACTGCCTAGAGTTTTACGACAAACTCATAAATCACGGATATTTGTATTTAAAGTTATGAACACCTCATGTTATTAATTTACTTCAGTGGGGCGGCCGGTGGGTTACAGCACCTTATAATGTAAGACAAAAATGTACTCGGAACTCTTGTAAAAATGTACATAAAGCGCAATGATTGTGATTTATGTGTTTTCTTCACCGCCTATAGTTGCTCTTAGTGCACCAGCCTCTGTATCCATTTCAACCTTTATAGAATAATATTATGTCGCTGCGATAAAACCATTATATTTTGTGCATTACAACTTCAAATTAAACAATACCGCAGTCCAGATAGTATTCCCAATAGTTAAAGAGATAACTATTGCGAACTACGGCGATATTACATTAAACAGTGATCAACACAATTGCAGTTAGCGCTCCGATGTAATTAGTGACCGCATCGGCGGCCGCGCCGAACAAACGCCCGTGGCTTCACTAAATAGATTGTGTTATGAAAATAAGTATTTCATTTTCACGGACGTGTGTAGCGCTCAAACTCGCCGATACAATACAGTTCTTTCAGAGGCGTGACTTGTATTGACGCGGGTATACAAATAGAGGTTACGCGGATCCGTGTCTACTGGTTCGGAAATATTTCAATCGCGAGTTTGTAACGAGATCCCACGTGGATCGCCGCGGGCAGTAAGCCCCTCGCCAGTTGAAGAGTTAACACTACCTAACTCGACTCTTCTATGCAATATTTATCCCCTCTCCTAAAGTTACCATGCCACTTCGCAGATTCAGTATTCGAAATTATGTAAATGGTGTGAAAGCAACTGTTGCGATTATTGCCAAGTAAATATTGTGTGAAGATATAATAAAATATTCTATTCAGTAACCTAAAACAAGTTGTTTTGCCATATCAAAAGTATTATAATTCTAAGCCTTGTTATGAAGTCTTCGGCTTCGTTAAGATTAAACTTTTCGGACCTATTATAAATATTTGATATTCTTGTCTGACCCAATTAGAGAATGAAATTCTCTTTCTTTTCTTATTCAAAAATATGCTTATTTATCTTTCTCGGTCAACGTGTTTAAAAAATAAAGCTGTTATTGTATAGGCATAGGAATTATTCAGCTAGTTTAACATTGTGGCTTCGTACTGCACTTTGCCGTTGTATAATGTAGGAGTATATTCGCCACACAGTGGTGCTCGGTGCAAGGGCCATCAAACTGACATTACCTGAGGGCGTTGTCAGTCAACAATACGTTTTTTACAATCCGCCGTTTTCATGCATTGCGATTGTTTAGCTGTTGTTCTAGACACAATAGATGTTTTTGCAAACAGGTAAACTAAGCTTGTTAGCTACCGTTTGATTGAAATGTAATGTTAGATTTCAATAACAACAATACCTAATTACAGGATTATGATCTTAATCACATTTAGTATTCCGACATAAATTATTCTGTTTTCGACATACCGTCTGTTGGCTATATAATATTGGACTAATCCTTGGATTCCGCGATGCAAATGCAACGCTACGCCGTCGAATGGCTCAAAGCTAAGTGCTACTAGACGCTCCCAGTCATACCGTCAAAATATGCTCGAATTAATCTGATCTTCTTCCAATAGCGTCAGGTAGTTTAGGAAATCCTATTGCTCGTGGCGATTTGTCATGAGAAGGAATATCCACTGCATTGTGGGGATTAACAAAGAAGCTTTGCTTACTAACTGAATCAATCAGTTTATGTTTGTTGGTGTGAGCACAATCTTATATGACTTATTTACTTCGATTCTCTTTGAGTCAAGATCTTATTATACTTTTTTAGGGTTCCGCACCCAAAGGGTCAAACGGGACCCTATTGTTTTCGTGCTCCTTGGTCCGTCCGTGTGTCACCAGGCTGTATCTCATGAACCGTGATAGTTAGAGACTTAAAAAAATCACAGATGATGTATTTCTGTTTTCGCTATAACAAAAAATACTGAAAACTAGGATAGAATAAATATTTTGGGGGGCTCCCATACAACAAACGTGATTTTTTTGTTCATTTTATATATACGAACGGAACCTTTTGTGAGCGAGTCCGACTCGCACTTGGCCGGTTTTATTTTTAAGTATTTTCCAATAGTTGAAACTGGAGTTCTATCAATGCTCAATATTTTTTATTGATCTTATAGGTACTATTTATCAGTACATTAAAGTATTTACGTAACAAAACCCACATGAGTCTGACTGAGCATAAAGCCCGTTAGTCGACACTAGATGGTCCATAATAATTCAAAGGGGTTGTCCTGGCTTCAGTTGTACCTCGATGTGTCCTAGTTGGAGTGTTGTCGCTACATTGATCTCATTGTGCTTCACTACTCTAGCCTATAAGTGCATCAATGTGGCCGCTTTCACTGCCGCTTTGTTTAATTGTTGAATTGGTTGCGCCTCATTCTTACAGGACAAAAAAAGCTCAACTTCTAAAACTTTATTTAAAGTGATGCCTTTTAAAATGCTAAATACAGTATCTAAGACACAGCACACACTGTCAATTAAATTACTCTTGCTCGGAACGGGGCTGTGTAAACATTTTCCTTATTCTAAACGCTATCCTAAAGCTTTGTTTTACTCCCTCGAAAATGTCAGGTATTTCTCTCTGTCTCCTCAAGCGTTTCTACAAAACGAAACGCGTGCAGTTAAAGGCACATTTAACGGAGATAAATTTAAAGAATGGCAATAATAAGCAATGATTAAAACTCCGTCGCCTAGGGAGGTTCTCCGTCAATTGTCTTCCAGCCGGGAAATATGCACAACAATAGCTAAAGTACACAGAACCGTACTAACATTTTACGTTTTTCTTTCATGCTAAAATCAGCATGGAAATAATATTTTTATCCTCTTTTTTATAAAAACGACATAAAAGCGGATACGTCGCGAAGATAAGGAAGTTATACGAGCTCCTCGCGGCTCCAAGTGAAGCAATCCATCTCACGTAATTGCATTATATTCGGAGTGCGTACCTCGAGTGCCCGGAAGGAACTGTTACTTATGATTTCTTTCCAATATCTACAGTTTTTGTACCGCCGAGATCTCACTTTATTCAGGTTATAAAACAAGAGTTAAGGAACACTTTCTTCCAACTATTTGTAACTTTTCCGTTGTTAAACGAGTGGGAATCTTTGTTCCATGACAGATTCCTACTAACAACTGTTATTTTTCATGATTTGTTCTTCGGATTGTTCAAGGATTTACCTTGTTTGTTGTTAAACACGTGCTGTATTTAAGTAAGTGAAACTTTTGTTTTCGTTATACACTTTATACAACAAAGAAATGTTTGAAGTGGTAAATCTGAATATACATGGTTTATTCATTTTATGCCAAGTTTCCTTATCTTCTGTGAAGAAATAGATAGAAGAAACTATAAAGGACCCATTTTGGATTTTACCCAGTTTGAAGTATATTAAGACTCTCTAGAGTTGACGAGATGTTCACTGCATGAGCAAGAATAGTTTGCATTCATCAACCCGTAGCTTCATGGCAGTGTTATTAATTAAATAAGTAAATTCAGGAGAATTCACAGCAGAAAACGTAATCGTTTCAAGCTAGAACTATATTATTTTAACTGACGCACCTGTTCTTTCGTACCAAAAAAATCTTTAAAAGTTCCTCAACATCGTCGTGATGAAACTACTCATGTCTATAAATTTCGCAATTTCGCATTCGTTTGTAAAGGTTTTTTTTCAAGCCATCATTCGCTAGTTGATTTTTCGGTCTATGTACATGCTATTCTATTTCCGGAACTTCTCTTTCATACGTCGCTCTCATATTTTGACATGCCTTCACAGGCTGTCCGAAACACATTTACGAATTTAGAATTTTTATGAGTACACTGCAATGGTTTGTGATTTAGTTTCTATATACGTTAAAATGAAAATATGTGGAGAATGGGACCGGAATGTTGGCTGGTATTCAACAGATAATTCTCTTTTTAGATCGCTGGGATTTCTTGTGTTGTGTAGTACGTCGTGTCTAAATTGGAAATGGTAGCAATTTGTCAAGGTTTTGTGTATTGAAATGTAAAAAGAAAAATATTTAGAGAAAAATACAGTTTTGGGCAATATTCGTTGTAGAATAGGATACATTCATAACGATTGTATTTGATGGTGTTTTAAATGTGTTTTTAATACCAACCAGTAAAATAATCTACGAAGCATGAGTGTTCTATATTAAATTAGTCCATTACATTTACATTACTGGCATATTGCTCTGTGCAATTCTGTGACTCCTTGTCTGAATTGCATGAAGCGGGGCCGCACTTACGTGAACCCAGATCGTCTAACTTGTAACAGTGTTAACCACATATTGACAAACACTTTAGGGGCTTGCCTCGATACAGTTGAGACAAAAGGACAAATTTGGGTTAATTAAATTCCAGTGTCGGGCTTTCGGGCCTGATGTCTGGGGCTCGTCACGCCTTCTTGGACAAAGTAGGGCCTTATCACCGCGCTAGTTGGCTGACGGGCTCCCCCTTGCACCTCGGCTGAAGATTAATGCCTCTCTAATGAATCAGCTACCGTGACAAATCAGGCGCCGGTAATGGATAAGGCCGTGCTGGTGTTGCCCACAACAAATTAGTTAACTGATAAAACTTTGATTTTATAATTTGCTAGAAGAAAGGTTGATTTTGTTGTTGATTGCGCATTTATTTATAAATTATAATTCACATTTAAACAGTCTACGTCTTCTTCTGCGAGATAGTAGAAATAGATGTAGATTGTAAGTCCACAGCATTTAGGAACAACACTATCCAGTAATTTTGTGGCAATTGCCTAGTAGATATTAGTAGTGAATGTTTAGACGATCCAAGCTAAGCACGTTAAGCTGTACATTTACTGCTAATTGCTAAACGTAGTTTTCAATGGTTTTCAATTACTAAACAATTAGCAGTTATTGCCGTTTATAGTTCTGTTTATTTGAGTGTATTGAGAAAAACGTAGCGTTAAAATGCTCGTACATGCACTTACTGTCACAACACTGCATATTGAAAAGCTCTATTTTAATTTAATACTTAGGTACTGAGTAGAATTAATTTCAATTCATTCGACATTTTATTACGCTTCAAATACATTTATTTGTAATTTCTTAATGTCGTATATTATCATATGAATATAAAGGCTGTCCTATTTGCCTTACAACAAATAAATGTAAAGATTTATTACCCTTGCATGTAGTTTGTATTTTAATTTAAAAGTAATACCATGCGCAATAATGCCACATAATGCTATATTATTACAATTCTAGAAACATTCCCTTTTGTGTAATTCTATGATACAGGTCTAACAATAAAACCTTTGGCAAATTGGACTGCCCTTAGACTTCAATTGTAATCAAGGTATTATATTAAAAAGAAAGGTCATTTTATTTTATTTCTGTAGTGGTTTCGCTTTGTAAAATTTTACTAGAATATGTTAGCCGCTGTAATATGTTTTGAGATAACCTGAGTTTCGTTGAAAGGCTTTTTATATGGAGAGGTGAATAAAGATTTGTTTTTATTATTGTGAGTTGAATATATATACTTACAAAATAATATATGTAGCAGTAAAATATTACAAAGAAAAGGAAAGATGTATAATTAATAAATACACCATCCATGAACCCATTGAAATATTCATACTACATCCTAAGTCTTCCAGCCTTGAGTACTTTGATGACTAATAAATGTACAGAAGAATGATATATGTACAATATTAATGGGACTGTTAGGAACCAATTAAAAGTTGATAAATAGAATTTTGGATAGTCACATAACATACAAATTATGTTTTGATTGTGTTTCTTTGTATAGTATTTGAAATTAATTCAAGGCGTTTCTAAGCAATGTAAATTAAATGTTAGTGAAAGTGTAAGCCTGAGTTTCTCAGTCAGTGGCAATGCGGAAGTTTAAGAGCATACATTATATATGCTTGTTTGTACAGATACAACATCACGCCTGATTTCCCTTAAGAGTTAGACAGAGGTATGTTACACTTGTTTCACAAACGAATCGTGTGTTTACGTCTTGTGTAAAAGGGATCGTGTATCAGATTTCTGTTTATGTGGTTGAATAAATGCTAAAATATAACGTACCTAGTAAGGTCAATTATTAATTGAAAACTTAAAGTGATTCCTTCGGTTCTCCTACTTATCCATATAAAAAATATCCATTGCTAAAAGATGACTTATGACATTTTTCACAGTTGTTATTAAAAGTAATTACTAACATACACACCTACAACAACACGTAAAAAAATAAACACTGCTTCATATTACAAATGATTTCTATCATCTTTCACAAACAACAAAGGCTCGCATTTATTTCGGCTCAAAAAAACACGTCGTTAGTATGCTTACGTTCTACGCTGATCTTAAAATAATAATTTCTTTTTCATAAAATACTAAGTGTAGCCATGAATACACGCCAGGCTCTGAATACAGCCTTTATACGACGGTAATGGCGCGGATAACATATATCCTGGCATTTCTCGAGTGATGCCGTCCGATAGTCATCTTATTATGTAACTTTAACTATTGTAGCTCAAAAGCAACTTTATATAATGTAATTCGGTGTACGTGTGTTATATAAGGTCCCAATTTGTGCCATGACCATCTGGGCCTGAAGTGTAGTTATGTGAATAAGATGTGTTTTTGTTGCGATGTCTGATTTAGTTTTTGCATTTTCCATGAAGATAACTATAAAAGTATTTGCTTGTAAAACTATTTTATCTAATAAGAAAACAATTGTGTCCAGAATTTAATTAATAAAAATGAAAAATAAATGTTGAACGTAAAACTACAAAGAATTTTTGATTCAACCGTAATTATATACGAACTCAATTTGAAAAGGTAAATTAGATGGTAGAGTTTATTAAAGCTCCTAAAATACTAAATTTACATTTGAAACACGAATTGTGGTATTAGAGTGTTGGGTTGAGTATCCCAGTTAAAACTAGGTTTAACATTATTTCTAAAACAGAATGTTAAATTAACCGTGTTTGCTAATTTAATCCGGTAATACATATTTACAAAAGCTGTTAGGCTTATGCCTTTAATATACGAATGCCGTAAAGCCAGCTAACTTTGTGAACAATGTCGATTGTATTACCATCATCAGCTTATCCGAGTCAGAAAGACAAAATAAACAAATCATTGCCAATTTCACACGATATTAAATACATTATTGTTCACACTTTGACGTTTCCATGGCAACACGGTCGTTATGTACAGTCAAAAGCCGGAATAACCGGAACAATCTGTTCCTAGAACACATCAAGCAATTTGGTAGAAGAGGTCGGATGGCCGTCGGTATTCAGTCGCATCTAGTTAGACTTAAAGCCGACCCCAACCTAGTTGTGGCGGATGGGTGACTTGCTAGGGTCGAACCCGCGACCTCGTGATCGTATTACATCACGCTCTATTTAAATCAAAGGCACTAAAAAGAATACAAAGTTTCGAGCTGAAAACTTTTTTGTTGTATTACAAAAAGGCTCAATGGCCACCAAAACCGGTAACCAAAGTGCACAACGAAGTTCATTCGAAATGTTTACGTTTCAGCATCCCAGCTTCACATTGTTCCCTAATACCTTAATGGTTGTGTGGACAGCGTCACAGGGGGAAGGTAGGCAAAGGGGACTTCGGTCAGTCGGTTCCTTTACATCCCGACACTGAGGCCTTTGTAATGTTATCCCCGGGGCGAGGTGCCTTGCAAGACAACTCGGATTCCTGTATAGTGCTTTAAACGAAGTTAAATGTACGGGGTGTCCGATGTTATTACGTTATAGCAGTGAGCGTAGAATTCAATGCTGTTGTAGAGAATTGTTAGTTTAATTATATTGGGAAAGTTCACACAGACTAGTTTTAGGAGGAACTAAAATACTTACTTCTTGCTAAACTGTTTATTAAACCTTTGACTGCATTACTACATTGACTACATTATCAACTGTTAAAGCCATTATTGCATTTGGCTGCGAGAGCAGGATTGTGCCTCAAACTGGAACAATGATAGCAATATCTCTCAATATTGCTTTAGAACAACAATCTTTATGGGTGAAAAGTCCGTGTTATTTATGGACCTATCCATCCATACACATAAATACTTGTATTCCTGTCGAATGCACACAATATATAGATCTAGCACGAGGTTTTGCAAAATCGAACAGTTTGCGTCTGCACGAAAATGGTTGCCAAAACTCAAATCCATTGTTTAGTTTCAAATCTGTTCACGTGGCTCTGATAAAAAACACCGTAAAAATTGTCGAAGGCTTAACGATTTTCCCAACGACACTTTTTCATTTAATTCTTCAGTCTTTTAGGTATTTAATAAGAATATCATATTATGATAATAGACTCTTTGACGACAAATTAAGTAGAAAGAAAATTCTCTTTGAGCCACAATTTTATATGAAGTAAATAGAATGTACAATCATTTACAGACATTTAAATGAAGGTAGTACGATATTACGGCAAATAAAATATTTATTGTTGTGACTAGTTAAGTCGTTAGTTTTTGTAATATTAAGACAAAAAATCGAACCTTACTGTTTTCATCTCACGTTTAGCTCATGTCTAATAAGTAGTACAATACATTTTTTATTAAACATTTTGGTATATCACGAATAAAGAAATATTTTTTTTGTGTATTACGTCCCTTATTTTCCTGACCTCATATAATTTGTTACTCCTAGCGTCAGAACCACAGATTTTGTTGATAAAATATGAAAGGCCAGGTTACATCGTTTACTGAATCGCTAACAAACTTACGGGCCAGGAAAGTTGAGGTACACATTTTGAATATTACGACCTCTACTGGCCGATATTATCTGACCCTACATAATTACAATAACATTTTGATTCAAAAATGCAAATTAGGTTCCGCAAGCCCGCCGTGCCAACGTTGTTTGGTTATTAATTTTATTCAGTGGCCTTTTCAGAGGCGTCGAACTTGGCCCCCAAATATTAACTTAATATCTACTCGGTATTTGAGAGAAGAAAAAAGACGATTTAATATTTTTCGTAAATAATGACATCCTATTTTTGTGGCCAAATATTTACAGAATATAAAATACAGTTTCATTTGTGACTTTGTGTACTCTAGTTGTGAGTAAAAATAAAGAATGAAGCGCAATAAACAGATTCAGATCAACTTTTGTAAGTAGACAACAATTTGGAAAAAATATGTCAACCTCAAGAGATTAACAGTAACTGTGCCATGATACTTTGGTCCCATTATCAGACTTGGCAAAAGTGAATCTAGAACAAGGTTTGCTCACAATGTCTGGTGATATTTTCGCTCTTTCAGTAAACTTATGCTACTTAAAACATAAAATTATCATAATCACAATGATGATGATATTATCATTCATCGAGCATATCAAGTTTCCGGTGATTGGCAATATGATAAACTATTCAGTTAATGGTTAATGCCTCTAATAATATTACGATTTATATTCATGATACGTATCATAATTATATAGCTGTGAACCGCGGATACTCCCATTGCAGACGAACTACCTTACAAATTCGTATGAGGAGCACTCTGTGTTACTTAGTGTAGTCCACATTATTTCTATGAATGCTTTATCTTTCATCGGAATAACTTCAAAACCTAATCTGCAAAACTCAGAAACATAATAATCTCCCATGAAGTTCGAAATTTTCACCAAATAGAAATTAACTGAATACAGTTGAAACATATCCTAAACAAACAAGATATCAATAGTTAATACTCAGATATCTTGTAATAGACATTTACTATAAATAACGTGAGTAGAAGCGTTGACGTGAATTAAAGTTAATTTAGTCAGCAATTATCATTATTGAAACGAGCGAACCGTCTCTAATGATGTAGGATCATAGAGCCATTGTCATGAATAAATTTGTATTAGGCACACGAATATTTTATTACATAATATGGAGCATTTGAGTAATAACATTATGATCTTATTATCATTTTATTCGTATATAGTCAAATCTTCTTGAAGCTATGTAAATAAAAAATCTTTAGTTTTATTTATCTTTACATTACTTCAAGGTAGGCGTTGTAATTAAAAATGAAAGACTCAATTAAGGTTTGAAGATCAAGTGGCATAAACTAAATCTTCTTTCCGATGCCAGTCGAATAAAGTACTACACTTACTAGTCATAAAGAAAATGTATATTCAATGTCTATAAGGCTGTTTGAGGCATATTTATTCATAGTAAGGCGAGCCACTGACATGTCATGTCAGCACCTTTTCTGTCTAAAGCCTTGGCATAGGTTTATAATATTCAAATAAAGCCTATTGCCATCACTGGGCACGGTTCCAATCTTAGTTGCATGCTAGAAATATAACAGTCTGTATTCGATATTAATTCTCAGATCAGCGGTGAATTAAATTCAATTTGTATTCATAATACTATGATTGAACGCATCGGGAAACGGCACCAACCTCACGCTTCCTATTAGAAAGGGGTGAATTAATTTGATGTGCAAAGATAGGTAGATTGCAACACTTTGAGTTAAACATGGGAAACGATTATTTATTTTGCTGTGAGAATTTACAGTAAACATTTTTGAATAAGATATTATAGCTGGTTAAACTCATGATACGAAAGTTAGATTCTAAAGTCAAGGGTCAATTTACTGACGTTTGATGAATATTGAACACCCAATGAGCAGTGATGCATAAGAAATTCAATGAAAACATATGCGTAGCAGCAAGTCTGTCTGTCTGCCACGATTCGCTACGAATGCGAAGCAGCTGTCGCCACATTGAGAGATAGCATTTTTTTCTTAAGACACCATTTGGTTTCAAGACCAATTTTTTTTAAACCAGTTTGATTGAATGCAAAGAGGCCTTTAGCTATTGACGATAAACCATCAATAAGTAGGCCTTGAACCAGATTCAATTTACAAGTTAAGTACATAAGTACATCGAGTAATATTATCGTTATTCACCAGCATTATATATTTGTTCGGCCTTTACAAAGAATTGTAGCGGGTGTTCAATTTCCCAGACCTGAAATGGGAAGATTAATTAACCATTTAGCCGATTGGATAAATATTTTTGCGAACTAAATGCTTTATAAAAACCTTGGTGGAATCAATTTGTGTAGCGTCAGATCGTTTTTTCTTTTTTTAAGTGATTACTCTAAAGGTTGTACTGTTCTATCTAGCTAGCCGTGTTCTAAAGGTTATTAAAATACGTAGTTGGGGCTGAGCCCGCACGCACTGACTAGTTGAAAGTTTCCCGCCTACGTTCACCGTTTGACCTGTGTCCCTTAGTCGACCTTTCTAACTTTCACATAAAGGCCAATTGATATCACTTTCTTTAATTTTTATATCGGCTTAATCTTGAAGTCCTATAAAATGAAATATAATACCAACATGTCAGTTACAGACTCTCTTGTGTTATATTTCTCCTTGAAGAAAATTGTCGACAAGTAAGATTTTTCGGAATCTGTTTTTAATTTACAAGAAAATGCTTGGAGAATGGAGGAAAACATGTCGAGTCATTAAACAGTAATTTTGGAATGGTTTTGCCTGTCAATTTCAACGAGATCTGAATTAACGAGTTGGGGAATTGTTAAACTATCTACACATGTATCTAAAACAGTTACTGCACCAGAATGTTTTCGGCAGTTTGGTTAGTTGTTTAAATACACATTAGAACATGTCAAACTATAATTATATAAATATTTGTTTTCACCGTACATATGTGACTATAGCTTAATTGTAAATCATAATTTGCTCGACATAACGCTGTTAACGATTGTTATTATAATTACAAATAAATCAGTCACGCTAACATATGCAGTAATTTACCACTATTTGCTGAAATTCAATCAATATTTAATCATATTTGATTGGACACGTATAAAATATGATTATATTGCTAATATTGAATCATATTTGGTTGTCTTTATTGTCAGAATAATGTGCAATAACATATTTGTTAAATCGCACAAGCTAACCCAACCGGAGAGCAAAAACAGGTCTGGAATAATTTATGAACACTCGAACATAAGCCACCAAACGAAATGTACTTGTAACCGAATGAAGGAACGAGTGGGGAGGCCATTTGTGAACCGATAAACAATACGAGTGGCGCAGGAATCACCCCTAAACTGCCTTGTTGCCGGCTGCTAAATAATGTGATCAAACTTAATATTAAATTAGCTGTTCAATAACATTGTATGTTCTCTGATGCAGAGGTGATTTTATTAGTCTCAACAGAGCTTAAGCCCGAGCAAGGAACGTAAAGAAACTTCGGCCGACCCAAAAGTTTTGTCATGTAACAATGTAATTAGCCCCTAGGAGTTTGCCGGCCCGTAACTTGTAACAAATTCTTTATCTCGCCCGCCGTTTTCACTCACTAAAATTTAAACTGTGGTTACATGATTATTTTAATTGCTTTTTCGGAATTCGTACCTCACACTTCAGTCTTTGTATCAAAAGTCGGAGTTATTTCATCACTCCCATTCTTGTTCGTCTAGTTTAGTTTATTTAGAAGTTTAAATGTAATCTGTTTTTTAATTAATTTTTAATTGGTTACAAAGTAACATTATGTATCTTGCTTAATTATACATAGCCAATGTATAACTTACGAAAACATAGTTAAAGCCACAAGTATGCACATGCGGTTAGTTAACTGAAAACAATTTCGCCGCTGAATCTTTTTGAGAATTAATTCACAAAGCGGCTTCGTTGTATTATTCGGGAGAACACTTCACATTAATATTTGATCGTAATTTAAGTTAGTTACACACATGAGCGGAATCTTGCTTAAGATTAATCCTCTGGCTGGAGTTAGTAAAGCTCTCGCGGCCTGAGTTGCTAAGGTTGTTAGCAGTAGTGGCCTCGTCGCATGTTTATTTCAGAGATTGCGAGGGTGTAACTTGAGACTGTTTGCTGGTTTTGAGGGCGGCGCGCAAACACTGCCTCCCGCGTATATACAACAACTTAACGAGCCAACTCCGACTCATCTGGGAATTTTGTGGGGCGGGAAACGGTGAATGTCGTCAATAAAACTTTATGGTAAAAACAAAATAATATTTACTTTGAATAACTTAGGAGTGTACAATGGGACGGAGAACAGTGTGTGCGACAATAAGCTCGGCAGAGCGCAGTTTGTTATCGGCGGTGCGGCGCGAGTCGGCGACACAATCGCGCTCGACTCGCCGCGCCTGAATACACACGCGACGCGATGTTCACTCCGCGACGGATATTGGGTAGGCGAGCGCACGGTTTAAACTGAACACTTTCCTTACAAAGCGAAAAGTTTCTACTAAATGCATACGGCCGTCCCGTTTGTGCGCTCAACTTTACATTTGTCAAGTTACAAACTTTCAGTCGCACTAACTAGACCACTGCCAGACCTACGAGTATAAAGTTTAAAATTTGCGCTTCTGTTATACTTCAAGTTATCTCACGCGTCGCGTCGTGAATTCAATACGTCGTTGTGGTATCTTATTCGGAATCATTGTTATTCATATCCTTAGTTGCTTTAACACTAACTGCAATTGAAGCAATCATCTTTGGAATAAAAGGGCAATAAATTACTAAAATATACTCTAACTAAGCCATAATACTTAGGGAACCGTTTTTTTCCAACATTCAGATATTTTAAATCATTTTCTCTGAGAGTATTAAGGTTTATTAAGGTTTAAATTCATATCTTCATTAATTGGTTCCATACTATAAATACAGGTCATCGTGATTAATAGTTAGCGTTAGTCGTAAAGTTATCAACACCACATTTTGCCTTCACTATTAATAGACTACTCAAACAAGTGTTTATCTAGGAAACGTCCAAGAGCGTAAAACACTTTTGAAGCTAAGTATTGCGATTAAAAGATAAGCGGGCATTCCTCGAAACAGACACGCCCTGGACTTAAAACGGAAAATTACATCAATCCTTTCCGAGGCTCGTAGTAATTTATTTTTCAATTAAATATAAAGGTGTAGTTAGTGAGCGCAGCGGTGGCGGATGAATGGTTTTCTAATGAATCTGGTGCGAACTTCGTTACCTTAATGGATAACATGAGCGTCCACGTCTCACAATGGCTCACGTACGGAACAATGTACTCCGGCTTCGAGCCTCACATGTTGACAACGGGGAATTTTTGCTTGTTTACTTTTAATCATGTACGTAGATCATAAAGAAATATCGTATTATTGAAAAGTAAATTTAAATTACTGAAAATGCAGCAACAGCCTCATTATTAATGCACAATAGTTGCCAAGTCTCCAGTTTGAATTTCAAGTAAACACATTATGTTTTTATGTACGTAATCCTTTTCCATGTAAAACCACCCAGCACAGACGTGAACTTGTTATAATGGCGTAATGAGTGTATCATATTTACATTTGACTTCACCGAGCAAAATGGGCTTGATGTTATTTTATCATGATCCTAAGATAACAAACCTACGGGAAAGTTATCAAAGTAGGTCGCTTTAAGCAAAGCGAATCTGCCAATTCACGGGGCTTAGCAACGTAGAAGAAGTATAAGAGTCAAGACTTATCTTGGTGTATTGCCCGTTTAGCGGATTATAGGGAATTGGGGGTGATCCTTCTAACATATTGAACTACTCGTAGCTAAATTAGTTTCGTACTAAGTCATGTTAGGAAGCTGCAATTTGTTCATATTTACTTTTACAATTTTATGGCATAGGTATGAGCTCAGGTTGTACCTATGAGTACACCCAGTGACACTGTGGTAAACTGCTAGTTAGTAAATAAAAAAACAACAATTACAAAAAACATTAATTTTCAACCGTCTACCATTTTCAACCTGCACATATTCATTCGTATTTCAAATACTGGAAGAGTAGACGGTAGTAATAGGAAGACGTTTAATGATTTGTTTCTAGTAATGTTTATTACATTTGGGAATTATTCTGTTGTTACTAAACTTAAAGTACCTATTGATGGATTCCTAGCATATAACAAAACATTTCTAAATGAAGGAGAAATACAATTTCCTGGATATTTTCATTGTGGTTCTCTAGAAGAAGCTTAAGCAAGTAATTTTGTTGCTACAACTACTCCGAAACACATCCTTTAACGACTTCTACTTAATTTTCTTTACACATTAAAAACGTAGCATAAAGTTGTAAAACCTTTATGTGGATTGATGACGACACTTCGCAAGCACGCGTAATACCACATAAACCCTAATACCACATAAAGACATACAAATTACTTCGCTGCAATATAACAACATGAAGTTGAGCAAAAATTTACGAATTCCAGGAATTGTGAGTGAACTGTAGACCCCTCGCGGTAACATATCGCGTCACAGTGATGTAGATATCATGTCTTATGACAACGCAGGTATTTCGCTGGATAATCCTTCGCGAAGAATTTCATATTTCACTGGCGAATAAGTAGCGTATTATTTCGCGTGAGACAGGTGTCGCTCTCGTCAGCCGCCTAAATTCATCTCTGTATAGCAGGTGCAGGTAAAACGACGCTCCTAATCCGGCCCTGACGGCTGCTCTCGCTTTATGTAGTGCTGCCTTAAGATAAGGATGAACCGAATTCACGACGTGTCATTCACTTACTCTCTGTTATTCTGCTTATATTATTAGGTATTACAAGTTATAATTTTAAGCATAATAAGTTGTTAATAAATAATTAACAAGTCGTTTATTTACTTCATCTGAACGTTTACGTAATTTTGCAATAATTTGCTTAATTCTAAATAATAATTTGACTGAACTAGGTAGAATCTGAATATTCTGCTTACTTATTACTTCTTGTATTTGTACTTAAACTTAATTATTTTACAGCTTATATTTTCGTAGTCTCCTGAAGCTATGTAGTCAGTAAAACCACTTACAGGCTGTACAGAATTTGCACTCGAATTTAAATCCCATGTGCAATGTCCGACCATCAGATATTAATGTTTGTAAAATGTATAACGGAATTTCGAAATGTCTGATGTTCAATATTTCAATATTTGTTGCCTTACGGCGTGTGGAAGTTGAGTAATGTTCTTAATTAAATTAAGTATTATTAAAATTACCATGAATAATTTATTAAGAAACAATCTGTAAATATTTGAATCTTTTCTGATCCATACTTTCTTTTGAGCGAGTGGAGGTTTGTCTGTGATGCTAAGAATCATTATCTTCTTACATCAATTATTTTGCTTAAGGCGATGCAAGTTGTGATATTACTTTTATTGATCTGCCTGTTATAGACGAAATTTAAGTCGACCGGCATTTCGTTTGTGATTTTCTTCGAGGATAAAATTGCCATTTTCAAAGGAACTACAAAAATGGATCTCTGCTTACTATATTCCTTGTGACGTTCCAGCGGCGGCATATAGTAGGATACATAGGAATTTAATACCAAGTATACGAGTAAGTTAACTTACCTTTTATATTTAACCTTTTCATAAAATTGCGCGCTTAAAACTCACACATTACACAGAATGTTTGCGGAGTGAGGTAAAAACAAAGGGCAATAAAATAAATTGTTCCTTTTGAATTACCCCATCAAATACCACTCGGCAACAATGGAGCCTTCTGATGAATTATCAATTTTCTCTTTGTCACACGCCAAACAAAAACTCGCGATCATCGTACCTGGGGAGCGCGTTATCTTGGCAGAGACATATGACCATTATTTGTACGTGTGCGTCTGATGGCTGCATGTGTGTGTGCTATATCAATCAATCGGTGACGACAGTCGGATTGAAAGTATGTCCCGTTGATCGAATCACCAATATGTATATGACATTACAAAAGCTTTTCTGCAGCCAGTTGATTTGATTACTCGAATTCTTTCCACCCGCTTCGTTTAAGCCGTCCTCAAACCACGTCTTTCTCGCTACGTTGAAAGAATGTCACATATGTAGGTCATAAGCCACTCCAGCAATAGCAGAAATAGATTTTGTTGAAGTACGCTGCACCTGTATATTTATTTAACTTGCTTTTATTATATGTAGTTTCTTTTATAACGGAAAGTTTATTACAAAAGCATGATATAACAGTAAAAGCGAAACATATTTCAGCCTTTAAATATTTTCAATAAAACGTAGCGTCATTAACAGGCGACAGAAGTATTTTTGATTAAAAAAATATATGACGCAGGAATTATTGGATAATACGATGCGGATATTAACGAAGTGATCATATAGTTTATTCATAAATACGTAGGTATTCATTATGCACATGAAATTGCGAATTAATGCTATCATCAAAACAAACAGAAAAGGTTATTAATTACAAAGTATTAGCGTAGGTCGAGGTACCTGCGGCGAGGATCAAGGGAGGTCCAACAATTTGTCATTGTTATAAATTGTAGTTATCAACGTCTGAGATGATAGCGTGAAACCTGATAGGGTTCCAACGTTTCAGGCATTGTATGTAAGTGGCACATGTATTATTTCACACGTCAATAAGCAGCGAACAATGCTCGTGATACATGGACGCAACTATCAAAGGTATGGAGTGAGATAAAATGCCTCTCCAACTTTTGTATATCTCTCGTTTTGTTTTATCTACAGACTCAAGAACTATTGAACAGTCTGTTGAAATAAATAGGTAATATGTTTCCGTACAAAAAAATACAAAAACAATACTTTTATAAAATGTTAGTTTTTGGACGATTCTAAAATTACTATTTATGTCAAGAGAAAGTCCCATTTTTGGTTAATCAAGAAGTTGACATCTCTACATACGAACTTCTAAAACCATAACTTTGTTAGTAATTTAATTGTGATGTTTCAATAAGTTACGTGTAAGCCAGCCTTAACAATTCATTTTGTAATTATCTTTACTCGATATGAAACTCTCGCGTGCGGGAGTTCTCCGCCCTTTTTAATCATCCAAAGTTACAATTTGTTTAAACTCCTTACACATGTAAATCTACGAGTACAAGAGGAATTGAGTAATTTTATTATTTTTCCCCCGCTGTCGTCGCTTTTCGTAATTGGATTTGAGTAATTTCGATGAACAGATTTCGACAAACGTTACTTCTGACAAAAGGGAGACACATTTTTTAAGCATATGTACGTACTAAACATGTTCAAGTTGATGCTAAAGCATATATCTAATGAAGCATTTTCATCTCATAATGTAACATTTTATCCCTCCATGTACAGCCCGCTCCTAGTCTATAAAATTCAAAATTATGGCCCGGGTTTCATAAAATTGTTGTTCGGATTTTTAAAATTTTTCATGGCTATAAACACCGGCTGTCCTAATACGCATTCAGCATAATTTCTGTGGTTTCATAAATTAGCATAATAATTAAGAATCCTGGCGAAAATCAAAGTTAATGGGAACATATAAATGTTTGTTTTAATTAATTATTTGAGATTCGTCGTAACTTTTCAATCATCGTAATAACAAAACTTGCGTCTTTTGATGTTTACATAAAAACATACCTGATCCTAATTGGAAATCTGGATGCTTTACGTTTTGTGGCTCTTTTACAAAATTTGTTAATAAATGAATTAATAGGTATTGGACTTTATCATTAATGATATCTTATGTGGTTTGATCAATTACTGATAAGTACGTCATGACAGAGATACCTTCACTACTGGCCGAGCAAGCCTTTTTAACGAGTTCTGTTCATGAAATGTTACAGTACTTTACACTGAGTATTTATAAATAAAATACAAATATCATTGTGAATATTGAAGAGCTTTAATCTGTAGCTTATGTTCAAATAGCGATGTTATCCGATGTATGTTATATTTTTGTTATTAGATATCAAGAGCTAAAACTGGTTCATATTTTGTACATGTACGTACCTATCTATATGTATGTACCTATGGAACATAGAATATAATATACAAAATAAGGAATTTATTCCATCTGTCACTTAAATAAATGATTTATGCCTTTACTTAAGAGCTACAGGACAAATAAAAGTTGAGTTCCGTATAAATATGGCTCCCTGTCATTAACGGTAGTGACAAGTTTAACAAATGATGTATGACAACGAACGGGACACAAAAGTTTGTGTCACGGAAGCCGCAAACATAAAACCCTTTAATATAATTCCTATTTAAGTAGTATCTAAATGATTCTTTTTTAATACTTAGTTATGTTCTAAGACATGCTTTAAAACTTATAAAATGTTGATAAACTAGCCATTCTGATTCCAAATAACACGTTTCCTGCGTAACATTTTAATATCAGGTACCTACTCCTATGAATGAGGAAATACTTTGACGAATCGTTAAAGCCCTCGTATTGTATGCGCCATGTGGAACCGTGGGCGTACAGGGCCGGGGGACTTCGACTGCTAATGTTAATTAAATATGACACAATTACATAATAACTGTCAAACCTGTGATCCCCAAGGGTTAAGCAGAGGCGTGCACTGTTGTAAACTAACAGCTCTATCTATTTTAATTAGGTCCCAAGTGACATAAAGCTCATTGTTATGTAATCAATAATGTAATAAGGCATTGTTTAATTAAGAATAAACAATAGGTATAATGTGAAAGTTCAAAATAGCTGCGAAACTAAATAATTAATTAAAGCTGCTACACTGAAATTACCGTACACCAGTATCGATATGAAATATTTAATTTAACTGAAGCGTTTTCAATAAAAAACATTACAATGGTAATAATAAAATAGCGTTATCGGCGAGCGCGAATGTGTACAAACGAAACATCACGGCAGAAGAACTCAAAGGATTTGATATTTCGCAAATGATCGTTATTGGTGGTGAGCGGAGGCAGCTGTGTATCTGTACCCGTCCATTGGGTCGGGCGATGTTGTTTGTTCGAGAGCTTCCGGCTGTCAGCCCTAAACCAATACGGTAATGACATCGACCACTCACCGCGAAAGCCTTCAAAGTTATATCCATTGTCTTTATTCAGTACCAACCTGGGTCAGTGCGAATGAACGGTCCACTTAATCAGTTATCCTGATAACAGCCGTACCACTATTCTGAACATAATTAATATTCATGCAAAGGGTTGGTCCGTTTCCTGGAATTTACATTGCTGTCATAAAGAACTTTATTGTGCTCTGTAATTACAGGGAGTTTTTGTGGAGATTCTACCTATATGTTTGTTAATAAAAAAAAACTTCCTTTCTGGTTTTGTACAAGTTATTTGTGTCGCTATCGGTAATACGAAATTCGTAATGAAGTGCGCATTCATTATGAATTTCGCGGTAAATTTTAATTGGCGGACAACATGTGCAGTCGTACATATTTGATGAGTAAGATCATTATTAAGTTCTTGAAACATTTTCGTGTATTGACTTTTGCTGAAAATCATAAAATATTTATTTTGTGTACCTATATATATTTGCTCTTCCGTATTATCATCATTCTAGGAACCATTAATTTCAAACACGGTGGATTTAGTTTTGAAATTCCTCTATAAGCTTTCCTACGATAACGTTATACTCTTCCCTATTTGAAACTCAGAGCGCGCTCGCGCTAGCCAAACGCGGAAGGATATCCAGTAATCTAATTCATTTTCTTCCGCAATCACTGGAATCCCATGGCATTTCAATAAAATGTTATCAATAGAAGTCCCGTTTTAAATCACAGTCTCCGCTTCCCTTTCGCTTACTATCGTTTGCCAATATCGACTTGTATATTTCCTAATACAATAAAAGAAATAGGAGGGTTGTCGTTAGATCAGGTAGCAAGTCAAGTGGCTCGGTATTTTCCGGAACAATACAAAGAATTATAAGAAAACGAAAGTCATCGGTCGTTCATTTCGTTTCGTTCTGCGCCATCAGGTTTTAGTGGAGGCAGAAGGAGCGGCCATTACGGCCCTGATAGCTCGGACATCTACCTAATTGTCTGTGTTTCGATAGTTTTGCTATACTCGCAATATCGCATTCGATACACGGCTGTTGTTGTTCGCTAACTTTTATAATTTGTTTCCTTAATATCTTTGTTACACTGATGAGTAACTTGTAGTGAAACAATCTTTGTTTTTATAGGCGGACTTCTTAAGAGATTTCATGTTGTTCGAGCTTATCGTTGAATTGCCTCCCTTTGTTGGGTCTTTGTCTTAACTTTGCGTAGACATGTAGGCGTGTAAGTAGTTTTGGTTAATGAGAATTTTATAGCGATTGGATGAAGCTTACAATTTGGCTCAATTTAATTCAATTGAAAAGATGTTCTTGTTTGAAAGAAAACATAATCCTGAGGCTTGTGACATCACTTCGAGAATGTAGATAGTTTCTCAGAAGTCAACTGGAATAAGCATTGCGATACGTTTGACACCCTCGAACTTTGTTATTGGTATCTTAGGTTCCTAGTAACGGGTCGCAGACTTTGCAGCACAGGCGCTTGCAATTCCTGGAACTATGATCTCCGCATAGGACTTTCAAATAACACGGTATATGTCAAACTGACATGTCTACAGTTCACGGTACCTAGATACACGATTTTGGATTATTTTATATTTTACTCTTCGTTCTATTCAGATTTCTGCATGTTTTAGGTTGGAAAACTAAACTTAAGTAGGTATTAGGTTAAACCAAGATAACGTATACGATTACAGTTGTTTGTTTCCGCGAACTTTGTTGTAGTTTGAGTCTACATGTTCACAAACACCCACTCGGTAAAGCATTGAAGAACATAGGCCACGGCTGAAACACGCAATGCAGTGGTATTTAGTGCATAGATACGAACCGCACATTCCTCACAACCATTGTGGCTACTCATCAGATACTAAATAGCTATTGATGATAACATGAATTAGTAAACTAAAGCTCTACTTTAAGGTACGTGATAAAGGAGAACAGTACCTTAAATTTATCTGACAAATCTTTATACTATACAAAGCTGGAAATGCAATCTTCTCGACTCAAATGAACACCGTTATAATTAAGCCTTTGAACAGAACAGATTTTAAAGACGTTTGCTTAATATACCTGAAGTAGAAAGTTTCACGAACGTACAATTATACTTCTCTAATTATATTAATTACACAAATAAATAGACATCGCTGGGCCAGAACTCTCGGCGGCCAAGTTTAACTAACTTACACCATTAATTTATTTAAAGCACGTAAAACGATTCCGTGCTACGGTTGAGTTTGTTTGCCCGCAGATATTTCCAATCGAGATAGACTTATTTTCACTGAAACGGAATTCATATTTTTTAAAGTCAATACTACATAAACGTTTTTTAATTAATCAGCGCAATTTATCCTGAAATATACTTCGCTAATTACGCTTAAAATTATTTGTATCGACTTTCGACGTCAACAATAAATAATAAACAGGAAAAATATGAAATAGGTCAGGATTTTGATTGCTCTACATATTTTAGATATTTTTGTAAATCTATTGCAGGTATTTAGTAACGCAGCATTTCAAACAAATACCAAACCCCTATGTGCAAACTAATTAATAGTAGCAAACATCGAGCTGCGAATATATTGCCATTTGTGTTGAGCGTTTTTCGATACTCGACATACGTTTAAATATAACTATTTGTTCAGCGTGCATTTGTGTAACGTTGAAGGCCTCCGATATTTTCATGTGAAGTTTATTTGTAATTTACGTAACTTTTTAAATAACTTCCTCGAGAAAACATTCCTTAATTCATTCAATACCTTCCCCTTGATCTACAGTCATAAAATTCAGTTGTCAGGGAATAACATTAAGAGAATTGCAAGAAACCCTCGGAGGCAATAAGCAAAAGAAATCGTTTGCTTCGAGCACGGACAATTACATTCGGGCCCCGAGACTATCCTTCTTTCAAGTTTCAATTCGCATTTCTTTATTGGAATCGAAACGATTAGGTTCCGAATGTTTAACTAGTGCGCCCCTCGATATCGCCGTTTATAACATAATTTTCTTTAACTATAAACATTACTTAACGACTTGCGATCCCTTCCAATTTGTCCCTTCGCATTTTTGGGAAGAAAAAGTAAATTAGGACGACTTTTGAATAAGCTGTTCCAATAATTAAAGGATTTCTGCTGCGTATTGTATAGTATCGCTCTGGACTCTTTGGAAAAGTTTTCTTTTAAACGAAAAGATAATATATTTAGAGGAGACATACACGCTACGTTTATATTTAGCCTACTTAATACGTCACAAAACATCGAATAACATTCTCGATTAAAACGCATAAATATGAATTCTTTTAAAAAGGTTTAATGTAGCGTACGATTTGTTCATTTTTGCTATTCATAGCAGATTTTTATTGCTGCCGATTCAGTGAGCTTTGGTAACGCAATTTCATATAAAAAGTACGAGTCATCAAAATAAATAAAGGAAACACGGTATATTAAAATGTGTTACAAGGGTATTACATTGAATAACAGTCGTTCCTCACTAGGAGTTACCTTTGTTGCCGATTCTGGGAGCGTATGTGGAATGTAATTGTAGCGTGCCAACCGAGTTCCATCTCCTACGGGACTCCAGTACCTTCGCACGCACGCGCAAAATGCCTTAACACACCTACCTTGTAATATACCATAACTATAAATTCTCCACCATTTGCATATACATCAAAATCCCAATAGTGAGTGACCTGGAGCTTATTACGGGAGTCCTTGAACAGCACAGTGTGAAAATTGATGAAGTACTGACCGCAGTGACTCGTTTGACGATGAATAATACGCAACGCACCGGATCAAGCAATAACCGCACCGCAATGATGTCAAGGTATCATAATTGACTCACCACTAAAAAAAATACAACTTCAAAATATAAAATCTAATATGAAGGAGTAATATGAAATCCTTATTCTCTTTAAAAATTTGAGAGAATTAATTTCAACCCCTAGTGTGCCGAAATTGAGTAGGTACTCTGCATTCGAGGTAACTAAGTAAATAAATAAATATAGAAGACATTTGAGACCGGTGTTTGTATGAGGTGCGAGCGAATTTTCGGGTCACCGCTCGCGTCTCTAAGGAAACGTTTTTGTCAAAAGGAGAATTTACTTTGATTTGGCTTCTTGAATGTTTAACAAATTCTTGCATATTCCGCAAAGTTTGAGTACTTTTCAATATTTTGTGAGAAATCTTTCTTTTGTTGTAGGATTAATTATAATTATGAAGCTGGCAATTAACTTTTACCAATGATGTGATATTTCATAACATTTACGGTTGCAAGTTCAGCGTAAAGATGAGCAGTTATATATTATACGAGGCGTGAGGAGTGGCACGTGAATGTGGTGGCAGGGCCCGGGCCGCGCGCCGAGGCGAGACAGTGCGGATCGGCTCGCCGAATCTCTGTAGGAATGTGCACCGATTTAATCCTTGTGTATTAGAGGCCGAGCTGAGCTGCTGTCACCGGAAAGATATATCACACGCTCTAATTGCGAATATTACATATGTATCTCTCTAGCTAATGAATGCCAACTGCTAGCAGCTAATTTCATTGATATAAATATTTTAGTTTACTCTGTACCAACACAAAGGCGCCGAGGGAAGCCGTCTGTATTCTAACAAATTAGACTTTTGACAAATTAAGTTTTGTGTTTTGACACTTCAAATTTTCTTGTTGGGCCCCTTGGGAGGCTTAAGCGAATTAAAGACCTCTGAGTAGGCTATACAAACAAATTACTTTCACTATGTAAACAGTTTTTAATTTCCTTATAATTATCAGATTTCACCTCGACAAACTTACACAGTTTAAATAACTACATCAGAGCAAGTACGACACGTGTGTTTGAAATGATAACGAATGCTGTTTTTAACTCAACCTCGTTTGGATACTGACAAAGTATCGGTTTTATTTAAAGATTGCCGAAATTATGAAGATAAATTGTTAAAACAATTTTATTGTGACACTATAACCGATTATGTTATTAGCAGTAGTTCCCAAACTCAAGAGGGATATAAGACAAGTAAACGGGCTCTCAATTTGATTATTTTTTCATGTTTATACGTTTTGTACTATGTGTATAATAAAATGAGTCCCTACAGTATAATTGTGTTCTTATGTCCCCCAATAGGTATAGATAATGGCAAAAGCATGTTCTCGTGTCGTTACCCGATGGTACTTATGTGGTTTTAATTAAGTAAATGTTACAAGTTATAGAAAATTACCACTGTATGTTATTCTGGTAGCTCGTCTTTAAAAGCACTTGGGATAGGTACCCAGACGTCGTTTAGGACTTTACACAAGTCTTGAAGTTTTATTTTTACGTTTAATATTCCAGATGCCTCTTGGGACCGATTTAAAGTTTTACGTGTTTATAGCAGACTATGATTTATTCAAGATTTTTTCCTAATGTAAGCAGTTAGCATAGGTACACCTGCTTCTCGCTGCGTTAGCGATACTTTTAAATAAATTTGATCTGTGTGCGCTGTTATTTTTCGCTGACCGCAAGCGTGGTGTTGTGAGCCCTCAATTTTCATGTGCACAGCACGTTAAACGATTTGTGAAAGAGATAGCTACATGCTAACAGAGACATTTCCGATTGATGTGGTTGATACAACTTTGCATTAATTCGATTCCAGCTCTAAACCTATCTGATGAATAATAAATACATTTTCGCAAATGTATTTAAATCGCTTTTTAAGGATTCCATTGTAAAACTAAACTGTGGAATCAGATTTAACAAAAAGTCATTCACCCTTTTTGCATAGGTCATCAATATTCATCAACGTTTTCAATATTGATAAGTTTTATTTGATTTTCCGTCCAGTAACGTTATAACGAACTTGTGTTATTACGGCACACGATCTTTCTGCGGTACAGTCACCATATTTTTTTAATTTTATCAATAGTACTTACACTCTGTTGATCGAAGTACTTACGTACATTTACCTACAAGAGGTTATAAAATTCTTCTTCAGGGGCTTCAACTAATCTCATGTTATGTAAGTAACGTAAGAAATCTTATTAGGTTACGGATACGGCTGGTCACTTCGTATTATCTTTATTCGTCTTCATTACATTAACACAACAACACGTTTGTAACGTTCGGATAACTCGGTTTCCCTCAGTCAGTAGGCAGCGTGTATTTAGTTGTATAATAATTAGCTTACACCTACATGGAGAGAGGCGGCAACATGCTTGCATCAATCTCTGGTCACTAACGAACACGTGTAGAGAGTGTCTCGAATCCCGGCTCCTGTGAAGTGCGACAGTGGGCGAACACTAGCAAGTTAATTGCAAACATCGCAACAATGATTTACTGCATCTATCTTCACGTTGTACTGGCTGTGAGCTCTCTCGCTCCACTATTCACTATTATCTACGTAAGAGTCGAGTGGGCAGATTTATGTTCGCTGCGAGACGCCTTTCTACAGAATAATATGTGTCTTTAGATACGAATTTATTCTTTGTAACTTTCCACAGAGGTTACTATTGAATTATGCTGTTCTTTGCGATGTTGAGACAGTTGTAATTGACACTAGAATGTATTATTTTGGGGTGCTTCTGAACAGATTGTTGTGCGGAACGAAATGTTTGCCCCAAATGGGTGTTATTCTAGTTCGCTGTTAACTTGATTTTATTGTTTGCCTCTTAACTACATACTAAGCTGAGTTGCCTGTTTTAGGTTCTAACTTAGTACAACTCAGGACTATTATGTTTGCGTGTTGGCAATAGGCTCTAATCTATAACATGAGACTAGGCTTTGCTTAGACTTAGAAATAACTAGCGGATTGTGTTTGTGATACCACATAAAAGCAACAGCCGTGATATTGGTGTTGATCAAACAAATAGAATAAAAATATAAGAGCTTTACTTTTAGGTATGACTTTCTTTTGTTTCTCTATAAATAAATACTTACCTTGTTACTTTTTGCCACTAAGCCGCGACAAGGCCCGGCTGAGTTCGGCGTCTATTATTGTTTATTTACTCCGTGTAATCTTAGCATTACGTTTCTTCTTTGTTCGAAGTCCCCTCATTATTAGGTATTTTACGGAAGATTGTTGTTTCACTTCCTGCAAATCTCTCTATAAGCCTTACTAGCTTACTATAACAAATAAGCCCACAAATCTTGACTACAAACGTATAAATAACCGTAGCAATCCAGACCAATTAAATTAATTCCAGCGCATTAGCAACAACCGAAATAGCCCGCGAATCGATACCGAATCAAAGCCAGCTCGGAAATTAAATGTATTCATTGGCAACGTTTTGATTTATTCCCATCGCACCACTAATCCTTGGCCATTTTATTTACATGGCCGTACTGTTGACCCGCATAATTTCATTATTCATATTAGACCACTTCCAACTATTTTATCGATAACAGTTTATGTATAACTTAAAATTGCTGCCTACTAAATAATTTGAATCACAATTTCGACAACAATCAACTCGTATAAAGTAAGCAATTTGGTTTGAGTTTAGTGCGGGGATTAGTAAAACGTTTCGGTTACTGGTGGCGAAATCACAATGAAAATTATAATGTAAGTGGGTTGGGTACCCACAGCTGAAATCACAAAGCTACGCTTTTGATAAACGAAACATTGCGGAGTTATTAAAACGTGATGAAACATTTGACTGGGTTCCTACAGCTACCGACTTAAGCAACGGCGGACGCGGCTGGAATATTACAATAAAATCACGTCATTATGTAAAAATATTTACTTTTGTACATATTTACACGAGTATAAAGTAAATTTACAAAAGAATAACAATTTGTGGCCGCAGTAGGGTACATACGTTTAACGTATTTAGATTACGTATAGGTATACTTCGTTCTTTACAATAAGGAAAAAATAAATTAGAAAGAACACTACTGTACATTACAATATATTCTGTTTCAAAGTGGTCGCATTTAGTGAGCAATCTATTGTGTCAATATAATACATTATTGATTACAGTTATCTATAAAACCTAATTGACCTTACGATACGCACCTACCTTAAAATACAAATATTAAATAGACATTAAAATAAGATTCACCTCCTGTCTATACACGTTTATGTACCTACAAAAACATTAATTGTACCGTGTAAAAAGTTTATCTAGTCTGATTGCAAACATTAGACTGGGTGGTGACGAAACATATTTACAATTATTATCTAATTGATTTAGGGGTGTGATGGTCATCATCTGAGCAGGATGGTGGTGATGGCGAGCGCGAGCGTGTGCGCGAGGCCGGTGCGGCGCGGCGTGGCGTCGCTGGAGAGCGCGCTGGCGTGGCACTCCGCCTCGTCGGCGCGCAGCTGCAGCAGCGGCACGCGCCGGCCCGCCGCGTCCTTGCACGTGCCGCTGCGCACGGCGCGCCGCAGCTCCGCGCCCGCCTCGTTCTCCTGCAGCCAGCGCCGCAGCCACGCGCCCACCCACGCCAGCTCGCACTCGCACCGCAGCGGGTTGCCCGTCAGGATCAACCCTCCTGCCGAATTATTCAGCCACCATATTAATACATCCCACCAGACGATTTAACTTGCCCAGAAAAGTTTCGAGTGGTGTATTAAGAATTAAAACTCATTAAGAAGAGTTGCCCGGCTCATTCTGCGTGGTGAGAGGCTCGGTAAATTTTAATAAAATACTAGCATTTGCTTGCGGTTCACTCGCGCCGTTGTACATTTTTGATAAACTACCTAACTCGTTTTAGAGATATTGTAGCGTTAATTATAAGCTTATTAAGTATTCAAATAGTTTTCAAAAGAGACTTTAGGGGTTTAACTACAGGTAGATTGTGTAGTTTGGGATTAACCATAGGATTTAAAGTGAGAATGGCGCTTTTTGATGTTGTGCTAGAATTTTTACTGGCGAGACTAGAGCCGAACTAAGTTTGACTTTAAAAATGAAACGAGCGAAAAAAATGCAGGTTTTCAACTTCGTTAAGCTGAACTGCAGATAGGTAGGGTAAAATAAAATCATCTATCCTGAAATGAAAACTTTATCTTGTTTATCCGTTGCAGCCCGCTCAGTTGGCCCAACTATTGCATGAGACCGATATTGGTCGCTATAAAATATACAACAAAATTAATATGACGTACCTGACAATAACTTTGTGGCTACGTGGCTCCAACTGGTGAAATTTGGATAGAAAATAGCTGGATTAAGTGTCGTAAGTTGATTGTAGCTCAAGTCGATCCCGAGTTGTGGAACTTGTCCCAAATGCCTCATGAATGCTGTCGGCAATTTAGTTAAGGAAGTCATTGTGATCCTGATAAATATCTCTTGGCTGTTGGCGAACGATTGAAAAGCATCGTCGGATATTCTTTTAAGATTTGTTCCTCTGATTTCTAAGTAGCGAATGTTCCTCGCATCGATCCCATGTAATTGATTATCCATGATTTCATCAGTCCAGTGTATAACTAATTTGTACAGGGTGGATAAGGAAGAAGTGATGTTGGAAATTCGGAACGTGGAATGATTTATAGTTGACCACGACTGAATATGCAGCGACCGAAGCGATATCAAGGGACGGAAGGAATCCTGGTCAACTATGTCTAAGTATCTAAGTCCATTTAAATTCAAATGAGATAAATTGCTCAACCATTTGAAACTATTTGACGTGATTCTTACAATAGGGTTGTACGATAAATCAAGAACGTTCAAATTATTAAAATGAAACCACATCTTTGGCACTAAAGAGGTAAGACGATTATTACTAAGGTCTAGATGACGAAGACTCGCTAGTCGCTTCACATCAGTCTCCTTAAAACTGTTAATGTAATTTGAAGTCAAATTGAGGCTAGTTAAGTTTGTCAAAGGTAGATAAGGCACTGACTTTAAGCTTACATTTGCAAGATTCAAATGCCTCAAGTTGGGAAGGTTATGAAACAGTTCCTTAAAGTTTGCCTTTATAGAGTTAAAGCTGAGGTCCAGTTGGCGCAGTCCGCCGAGGCTGGAGAACGTGTTATCTGATAGTACTGTCAATAGATTGTGACCTAAATTAAGACTCAAGAGGAATTGTGTGGTGCGGAATATATTGCTGTCTAAATACTCGATGCGGTTGTGAGACATGTCGAGGTAGCGCAGCGTGAAGCCGATCTGCGAGAGCGCCGTGCCCGGGAACAGCGACATGTCGTTGTAGCTCAGGTCCAGGTGCTCCACGATCGTGTTCTTAAACACGTCTCGAGGCAGCAGACGCAAATTATTATGGTCCAATTTCAAATATCTAAGTTTGTTCAAATTATAGAATTGTTCCACTGATAATTGGGAGATAACATTGAAAGACAAATCTAATATTTGAAGAGAAATTAGATCTGTGAACGACTTTCTCTTAATGTTATTGATATTATTCTTGTGCAAATCGAGTATTTCTAAGTATTTTGCATCACCGAACGCTTCATTTGATACATGTATGATTTTATTATGGGCTAATATAATCTGTCGTATGGAGGGCGCGACCGCAACAAAAAAGTTATTTGGCACTTCATACAGATCATTATATGAGCCGTCGAATATGTTAACCGATATTGCGGATTCGCCATCCACAAACTTAATGTGGTTTCTGCTAACATTTAGCGTGAACGTTATGTCTACATTAGAAACGTTATGAAACGCGTTCAGTGATAAATACGTAAAGTTATTTCCCTGGAGCTCCAATATTTGCAGTTTTGGTAAATTAGCAAACGTCTCGGCTTCCATCGAATCGATTATGTTACCCGCAAGAGATAAATATCTCAAGTTTGGTAAGTTTGTGAAAGTGTGCTTAGTTAAGTTGTTGATTCTGTTATAAGATAAATCCAAGTTTCTTAACTCCGGCATGTATATAAAACTTCTGCTGTGCAGTGAATGCAAAAAATTGTAGGCGAGTCTCAAGTTGCTTAGGTATAGCGACTCGTTATGATAGTCCTCAGTTATGACGATATCAACGATTCTATTATAATCTAAATTTAAATATTTTAGAAATGGAAACACAACCACATCTGAAAGTTTTAGGATGTGAAAGTCGTTGTTATCGAACGATAGCCAGCTGATATTCTCTAAGCCCTCTTCGATCTCGAACGGGAAGTAGCCACTAAAAAGCGTAGAAGACGATTCTAGGACACGGAGCGATCTAGTCACGTTCGCGAAAGATTGTGGATGCACGTAGTACAAGTCGTTAAAACTTAGATGTATCTCTTTCAATGACATACTTGCCGGAAAAACGTTCTTATAAATCTGTGCAATCCTGTTACCTCTCAAGTTGATGTTCCCAAGAGAAGTGGACCAGTCTAGAAATTCGTTTGGTAACAAATTAGATATCCTGTTGTAGCTTAAGTCGAGATAGCGAATAGAACCGGCTTCGAGCGTTTGAAGTGCGGAGGGTATTGAAGTTAAAAAGTTGCCGGCGAGCGATAGCGTCTGAATCCGACTGGGGAGCGCGGGCGACTCCTCCAACTGGTTGTAAGCCAGTGATAAATGGCGGAGTCGCACGAGCTGCGCCAGGCTGTCCGGCAAGTGCGACAGTCTGTTGTGCTCCACCTCCAAGTGCTCCAGCGAGTTCCTCAGCGACAAGAATAGATCTCGGCTGATAGAACTCAACATGTTGTACGACACAGACAACCTTTCTATTCTATTATTCGTGAAAATCAACTTTGGAATCGTTGTTAATTCGTTAAGATCTAATATAATTTGCCTAATTTGAACATCCCGAAGTACAAGTATTTGGGAAGTATCGTTAAGTTTGTTATTACTCAAATCTAATTTTTCAATCTTTTTACTCTTATTAGCTGGACAAAGATAATTGTCTGAGAAAGTTATAAAATTATGTCGTAAATGTACAGATTGTAACCTAGGCAGACTAAAAAGTAAATCACAGGATAGTTCATGGATAAAGTTGTTGGATAGCTTCAGGAGTGTGAGGGAAGCGGGCAGGGAGTCGGCGCTGATGGTGCGGAGGTGGTTGCCTTCCAAGTCCAGCTGCAGCAGGTGGTACAGCGACGTCAGTGCCTGGGACTTCAAATGTGTCACTTGGTTATTACTCAGTGACAAACTCGTCAGCGTTTCTTCCAAATGATGCCATTTTACATCAGGTCCTATGTACACAATATTGTTGCTAAAATAAAAGCGAATATATATTAATAAAATTAATCAACTCTCCGAGTAAAAGTTTAATAGAATTTAGTTTCAAAACTTGTGCTTACTTCTGCAGATTCAACCAGTTTAAAACTTTTAAATCTTTTAAGCCCTGCTGCGGTATTTCAGTGAATTCGTTGTAACCGAGGTCTAAAGATGCTAGTGTACCCGCCATGGAACTGAAAACGAATGAGTTTTATCAAATGTTCCTTTCCACTTGACTTTTAATTAAAGTTCTTCAAATTGTTGTTATAAAGTTTGATTAAAACACAATTTACCTAAATGCGTGCATCTCGATGTAATGTAATTTGTTAGCGACTAAAACTAATGTTTGCAATTTCAATCCATCCAGTGCGCTCTCTGTCAGCACTTCTAGGTTAGACATGCTTATATCTAGATGTTGCAGCTCTATTCGGGGCCATTCTGTAAGAGAAGTTTAAATGGGTACATAGTTTTGAGCCGGACTTAAGGACTTACGATGGCGTACAATTTCAATTAAGGCACCCACTTGGAACTTATAATAAGCTTCCTTACGTTGAGCGCTTGATATTAAATAGAACTTTGTAAAGAATAGAAAATATGTTGCAATTAGCTGCCTTAATTTCCTCTGTGAATGTAATGTGATGTGGTACATATAAAACATGAATAAATAACTTTTACACTTTATACCACATATAATTACAGTCTATCAATTACCACTTAATATGAACAGTATTTTAATTTAAAACTACATTAGCCAGTCTGTAAGCCGCAATTTATATACATTCGTTTGAATACTGCGGTTTATAATGATGACTGTATTTAATATGTACATGTATAGAGTTGCTGTAAACTGTCAATAATACTAAATGCTTTGGGGCTGCTGGGACCTGTTATATTGCAAACAAACTATAACAATACAATCAATTGGGTAGTTGACATTCAACCAATAATTTTGGCCCAGGGTCGCTTAAAACTCCAATTTGGCTGGAAATTCGATTAATCGTCTAATTAGTGTAAAATTCGATTGAAAGTGGGTTTGTAGATAATGAATAATTTGCTTGGCTGGAAAATCATGGCTTGCGGTACGGTTGGCTCATAAAGATTGGTCAAATGATTGGTGGTGTCAACAGCACAATTGTTGTCAGCTATTTATTATGTGTGTAGGTACATATTTATTTTTCATGTAACGTATGCGTGATATGCCACTTTGTATGAACACAAAGGCGGGTTATATGCCTTAAATCATTGGTTAATAGTCAATTTTATGCCAACAGATAATATATGGTACTTTTACTTGAATCATAACATTTCAATTTTGAGATAGTCTCTCGATGCCTTACGAAAAGACTGTACCTACTAGCATAAAGTTGATTGACATACAATGCTTGTCGTATATAGACCTCGTGTTATATCCCTTTTGCGCCTCGCTTACGCAGGAACAGACACGGTACATACGAAACAAATGCCTGCAGCTGGCATTAGGGCCTTATTCGGCCGAAAGTTTGTCATTTGAATTTTACCAATCATCGGTACTCTCAGTATATCCTTTGTTAGCGTACCTGGGAACCTGTGCAGCGGCACAGCGATGCAGGACATGTGCGCCACGCGGCAGGAGCACAGCGGGCTGGTGGCGCAGGGCTCCACGCGCTCCGGCGCCTGCGCCCCCGCCAGCGCGCACGCCACCAGCGCCACCCACTGCAGCGCCCATCGCGCGCATCCATGCCCCAACACCATCACTGTAACAACGTACTAGAGTTATTTTAAGAGGAAGACGTCGAATAATATTGGTAAATGAAACGACCATGGATTTATTTTAAGTCGGTATACCTAGAAAATTTTGGTAAGTAAAGCCACTAAAGCTTGGTTTGCATGAATGTGTCTTATGCCTATCCTAAACTAGTTTCCGACCAAGAGTGATACAGTATTCGGTATTCAGTATTTTGGTTTTTCCTCACAAAGATCATTGTATGATAGTAATATAAAGAAAACGTTACTTTATTTATTTTTGAATCGCATAGCTGACGACGAACATGGACATTTTCACTCATTCAATATACAATCATATGTGTTTTGGTAGGTATTTTTTATATATGCTACGCTGAACATGGGCGAACACAGCGCGAGAACTCCCAAATGCAGTTTTGGTATCGGATAGTTCGTAGTTTCGGTAGGTTTGCCTTCGAAACATAACCGAAACTAGTTTTTTTGGCGAAACTCAACTGAAACCGAAATACCGGTCCAACACGAACCTATCCATCAATCTAACTCATATTAGTCCACAATTAGACATGAGCAACGGAAAATGTGTATAACAAACAGTTCCAGCTTCTTTTCTATTACTTAGGTATTAAGAAAATAAAGCGCACTTAAAGTAACCACTGCAATCTCTTAAACATAAAGTGGTCTCATTGTTATAGGTTCATTACAGTTATGAGTATTTGCTCCGCTACTTCTTCAAGCGTTCGTGATTGGATTTACAGAGAAATACGGCCAATTAAATAACTGAATTCGAAAAGAGTTGTTCTGTTTGCGTCGTGAAAAAGTAAAAGAGAATTGCCGAAATTCTTTCGTAGTAGCAATTTGTAGTGCCGATAGTCCAGTGCGGATGGACTAAAAAGTTTATAAGTAACCTTTTGCGAAATTCGGGATATCTTTTTCGATTGCAAACCACTAGCCAGCCAATATGCAATTTATCTCTTGGTTCAAGGGGAGTGTACGTTTTCTATGTGGGCGTTAGTAATAGTGTCATGAAAACTGATATGAAAAGGTCATCATAAGATCAAATTGAAAAAAAAAAGCGTGGGCGTATTTACCAAACACCTCTACCACATCCATCGGAAAAACTGGTGGGTGATGTGAAAACTGTGTAAAATAAATTGTATTGGAAAAATCTCAAATGTGTTTTTTTTTCATCTTTTCTTGACGTATTGCAGTTTTTAACTTTGCAGCGGTAAATCCTGAAAACTGAATAACCAATTTTTATTACTGTGCTATCTATTGCTATTTGCTGTATGTGCGGGTTGTACCTATCCAGTTTTCAAAATAATATTACAAGACTTGTTTAATTAGCATATATTGCCACAGTATTTATTTATTTATTTATTTAACTTTATGCAATTATAAAATTACAAAGGCGGACTTAATGCCATGGGCATTCTCTCCAGTCAACCTTAAGGTGATGCAGAGATAACATGGTAGGTGCATTACTTACTTAGAAAGACATGTATAAGACAACTAGAGATTAACATTTTAATAGAATACTAAAATAGACGTAAGTAGGTACATAAATATTATTACAAATATATAACATACAAAAGATTAAAAAAATATATATATAATACTATATATACCTATATATAAACATATATCTATATAATACATATACTAGCATATAATATTCCAATGATTATCATAATGGTGATTCTTCTAGCAATTTATTAAGCAGTAACTTCCGCACGGCACGCACAGTATCTTTTATTATATTCCATTATATTAACACAGTATGCTTATAGTCAATTATCTAGTCCCGGCAAAGTTTTTGTTAACCGTGCGTCTACAAAAAACATGACATGTTACAAAAAAGACTCCAAGTTCTTCCTTGTTAAGAGCATAGGCATGATGAAGGACTACAGAGACACCATATAAGAGCGAGGGACAATAATGTAATGGCTATTTTAAGAATAAAACGATTCATCATCATCATCTCCCGAGCCTTTTTTCCAACTATGTTGGGGTCGGCTTCCAGTCTAATCAGAAGCAGCTGTGTACCAGTGTTTTACAAGGAGCGACTACCTATCTGACCTCCTCAACCCAGTTACCCGGGCAACCCTTGGTTAGAATATAAAATATCTAAATATATAAAACTCAAAGGTGACTGACTGACATAGTGATCTATCAACGCACAGCTGAAACCACTGGACGGATCGGGCTGAAATTTGGCATGCAGGTAGATGTTATGACGTAGGCATCCGCTAAGAAAGGATTTTGATCAATTCTACCCCCAAGGGGATAAAATAGGGGATGAAAGTTTGTATGAAACTTTGTCAATTTTAAACCGATCGGACTGAGACTTTGCATGCATAAAGCTACTATGGCGTAGGCAACTCTTAAGAAAAGATTTTGATAAATTTCATCCCTAAGGGGATAAAATAGGGGATGAAAGTTTGTATACATCTTCTTAGATTTGTACACGCTAATCTTCTGAACTACTGAACGGATTTCAATGATTTTTTCTTTGTTGTATCAGTATTAAGCCTGGTCAACATATAGGCTATAATTTATCTTCGAAACTTGAAGACCTGATGCAGAACTCCAACAGACCAACAAAACTATAAGAGATACAAAAATGGTGCCATGGCAAAAATTGTTTCATGTGATGAGCATTTTCAGCTGAGATAATAAATTTTAAGATCTGGAACACCTGATGTGGAACCCCAAGAGCCCAGCTTCTCTATACCATATACAGGTATGACGTTTTAGCAAAAGTTGTTCAATTTGATAAGCACTTTCTATTGACTTACACAAATTGAAGATCTAAAACACCTGATGTGGAACTCCAGGGGCCCAGCTAGACTATAGCATATAGAGGTATGACGTTTTAGAAAAAGTTGTTCAATCTGATAAGCACTCTCTGTTGACTTATAAAAATTGAACCACGCCTACACCTGATGTGGAACTCCAGGAGCCCAGCTAGAACCATGACGGGGGTAAGTCTCACGCCTCTGGTTTGGCTTGGCCGTCCAGAGTGGAGTCGCTAGAGCAGGATTAGTAGCCCTGCTCGGAGGGTAGGTGCCTCATGGTAAGCACAGGGAGCGCGTAATCTGCGTTTAAAGTCCACCGAGGTATTTTCACCCTTCAGCTCATACTTGAGAGATTGGTTCTCTACCCACTAAACCACCACGACTTCCACTAAGTCACCACGACTTTGTCATCTATTTAATGTTTTTTTACGTAATAATACTTGTGTAATATTTTTGCCACACACAAATGCGGACTAATTAGAATCACTACTTTTATCCCTATGGTCACGTCTATTGCGGTTCAGTTCTCAGCGTTTTGTTTAATCTGCTGTGCTTTTGCTGTTAAAGTACAAAAATTAAGTATATAGAACGTTTCTCTTCGGTCCCTTAAAATTCAATATCAGACTATTCAGATCTTTGATTTTGCTGACCTCGTAGTCGCTGGCATAAGGGACAGGATCCGCGCACGAAGTCGCGGGCAGAAGCTAGTAAGGAATAAAACGATTCATGGATGACAAATAAGTAAAACCTCTGTTAGTTTAAACAAAATAGAATCTATAAATAGTTTTTATGCTCACAAATATTCAAGCTACCTGATAACCATATACTTACTGAAAGACTAATTGGTTAAAAGATTAAATCCGGCTTAATTCCACGAAGCGTTCTTATTGTTACCTGATTGCCCCTCATTGGCTGAGCTTCATAATCTCCTAGCCAGTGGTTATCTACCCTCTATCGGCTTACTATTAGGACTTTAAAATATTTATAGGTACTCACAAATAATTCAAATAGAAACGGAAAATTAATTCATCAAATTCGCTTTTGGGATCGGAATTTTGTTACAAAATTAGACTAGAGAATCCTTTTTAGTTTTATTAGTATTGGGTAGATATTTCTATTTTATATTTTCTTAGATAAAAATCTAGGACAAAAATATGTCTATAAAGTTTATTTATAACATTTACTACCTTTTGTACTCAGACGTCAATATAACTGGGCAAAAAAAAAACATATCTTTGTCGTCATTGTTTGTATTTATATAAACTTCTTTTAATGATATACGTACAACTAGTACATAGCTTTCCGTTCTTTCCACTGACTTGTAATTTACGCGACACGAAAGGAATCTAGATACTCTCTTTGTGTCTTTATTCAGTACTCGGATCGGCTTGTAAATCTTTTGTAGTTCAAATAGAAATGCTAGATAAAAGAATTGTTAAGCCACCCGGCCTATAGTTTACTAGAACATTCCAATTCACTGAAAATATTCTATTATGAAATTCAGTACGTAGTTACGCCAGACTTTTGATTAGCTCAAGCGAGACAACATCTTCTTAGAAAGTCAGTTCATGTTATAAGTTTTATTATAAAAATAAAGATCTTTTGATATCTTCTAAAACTAACTACGTAAAGAAAGCTTGTTAGAATTGAGCTGCAGCATTCTTTAACATTTTCTTTTTAAATTACATCATAATAAAGTAGGGATTTCGATGAATTTCGTCTTACCTAATCAGATATCTTTTTATAGCCAATCTATAAGTTTAACAATATCAAAATTTTAATATACTTCTAGGTATAAGTAACTAGAAAACAGACAGATTTGGATTATTATTTAAATGGAATTTGGATAGTACTTAAAATTCAATGTTACAAAATAACGCACATCGCGCTTCACACAAACACATGAATCTGTGATACTATTAAACAGAAATAAGCTCACTACAAAAGTTTAAAAGAAAACGTAAACATGTTTGACAATACCGTACAAATAGAACCTATAAAGCCACTTTAAGACGTTACCTAGAGCTTTGCTTTATAAGGAAAAAGCGACAGCTTTTATACAACGTGTACGAAAAAAGAAACTAAAAGGAATATAAATCCAATTTCCGTCATTTCATATTGTCTGTCTTATTTTCCCGTTCATCGAGGTAACTCGTGAATACTTAGGGGTCGCCGGTACTTTCGTGCTGAGCTTTGAAAAAACTCGGTTTATTTATGGAGTATGCTTGCATTTAATCAATTTTAGCAGACAGGCCACGCGAAAGCTTTGTTCCTTTACAGTGTACAAACTCAATCATCGAATACCTCGATGAATACTTTCTGTGTACCTACTTAAATTGTTTGATTCATTTATCAAGCGGCCAAGTAGGAGCTGTGTAGGCGGACAGCGTTAGGTTGTTACCCTCAGCATTGGAAATCAACAACTGGTTCAATTATCTCAGAGGACTGCGCTTTGTTGTTGTATCGATAAGATAATTTACCTTTAACAACCAACAAAATTTCACCAAAACACCACAGTTTACTGTTTTGGTAAAATTTTGCTTGATCCCCCAAAGCGAAGTCGCAATAAAAGAAAGTTCTTGACGTTAGTAATTGGGGCACTGCTTCTCACAACTACAACAGTCTGCGTCAAAAGGTCGCCGAAATGAAAGAGTGTGACAGATGGACAGACTGCCAGGCACTACACTATTTCTGTAGTTGCACTTTGGGAGCTTAAACACAGTACGATAAAATTAATTAAAACGCTTTTAACGAAACAAAATGAATGACTATTTGATTATTACACGCAAACTCTCAAAAGAAATTAGTTCGACAGCAAAAGTTGGTTATTTACGCTTTTCGAAGGTGCTTCGTGGTGGTAGAGAAAATAAAGATTGGAGTGGCGCCAAGGGTTGGCGGTAGGGAAAATTCTGGCTGCATTCGAGTAGGGTTTCAAATTAGATTGCAGCTGTGGACTGTTGCGGTTCCCTCTGTTCCACTGTTATCAAATGAATGTAGACGAATAGCTGGCGTAAGTTGGGATTAATGTGAAACCTCTTTGGGATAGTAACCGCTCCATGGATCTACACCATTTGCATCTAATTTATACATGAATACGATACTTGTATATGCAGTTTTATTTAAGAGGTAAGTAAATACTGCTTTAAATAAATACAAAGAGAAGCGATATATCAAATCCGCTTCGGTAATAACGATTTTCCGGAACACGGAAGCATTGATTCCCATTTTCATAAAAATATGTTTACGGTTATAGATTGAACTTCCTCAGTTAGTTATTATCCCTATTGTAATAAACGTTTTTATTTCAATTTTGTCTACTGCATTTACATTTTGAGCAGTAATTGAAGCATTAGGCACTGGGGAGCGGAATGCGAAAAGGATAAAAAATAAACGAAGTAAGAAAGAAATTAAAAGATGAAAGAGACCGTAACGAAGTGCCCACGACGAAAAAAGTGAGAAATTATTTTAAGGCACTTGAAGCGGTAATAAGTAGCACAAAAGTTTTCGCAGAGATTTTCACGTTAAATGGTAATCTGAGAAATTTTGGAGTACGGTAATCAGATTAGGCGTCACCTCGGATGTATTTGCGGGATCTTTCAAATTATTCACTCATAAAATACGTACGTCTTATCAAAAGTCATTTTGTCACTTTTATCTCGCGGTAATGTTTTATAAGAGAATTTCTTAAAGTGCTTTCAGGACCATATATTAGGTGCGACGTATCTGCGTGCCGAGCAGTGCAAGTGTTAGCGCTTTGTTCCATTATCTTCGTCGGTATGTACTTAAGAAATTGAATCTACAATTCGATTTCGTACAGAAAGAAAACAAACTTGATTTTTCTTATCGCTTTCGTGCACTCGAGTATTTTTTCAAGTTTTTAAGAACACAAGCTTGAACGCATTGAGTACACTGAATTGCTAAATGGATTTTTCAAACTACATCATTGTATTTTTTTATCTTTTATAGCTATTATAGTAAGAAAATAAAAGCAAAGAGCTTAATTTAAAGTGCAAAACGATAACTATTTTCGGCTCGTTTTCACTATTTGTCTCTGTCAACTTCAAATAAATGACAGGAGCACGATGATCTTTTAAAATACATTTGGATTATTTCACTATTTATCGTGAAATTGGCTTAAATAACTATTATATCTGTGATTTACAATGAAAAATAACAGCCCTTAAATAGAACTATATTTCAAAAGTAATGGATACCATTTCTAGATTTTAAAACGTGGGTTTTATTTAAGACTTAAGCAATATTGTAATTAAAAATTGACAGGTTTATCAGTGCAGGATTAATTTTCAATAATGGAAATAATTAATAGTTTTTGTGAGAGTAAAATACAAACTTTTTGAAGCTTCTAATCTTCAACAAAAATGAAACAAAGCCTAGAAATTATTCATAGGAATAAATGAGTGGATAATGACACTATGTTTTTCAAAGTCAGTCTAATAATATTATCTAATGAAAAATGTATTCCGAGTATTTCTAAATTCAATTAAATGAAGTTTCTTCTTTTTTCAGCACTCATTGGTAATTTAAAATGTTAAGATAAAAAGCTATTTATTCAAAAGTAGGCTGAAAATCAGCACATCAAAATGCTAACTGTTCACGACTACCTACATAAATATGTGTCTGTTTAAGTATATCCATTAAATCAGAATTCTATCAAACATACTATTATATGAAACATGATATTTGAAACTATTTATATCAGCTTAAGAATGAGAAATATATCCGCTGCTAACCTTCCGCAAAAGTCGTAAAGTAGATGGAGAGAAATGGCTTGCAATGTGCTCGTAACCGCGACCGAATGTAGAACGTTATATATAGCACCTGCAGGCTTCAAACCTGACTATTCGAATAAATTGCTATTAAGATTAGATCTTATACCGAGTCAATTTCTGGTAGAAAAACCGTACGTGAACTGGAGATGGGTTTTCATATTTTATTTATACAATGATGCATACTTTACAAAATATTTTTTTCTTAGCATCCAGTTACTCATAAAAAGTTAGTACCTAGTTAAAACTTTGTATTAGAACTATGCATCTCATACATTATACTCATCATCCTATGTTCCAATAAAGACCCAGTATTTAATACTCATAAAGGTTTAAAAGATACTTCGCGCACACCCATAACATAAGATGACAAACACTAAAGCGATATTCCGAACTTCACTACTTCAAAAGTTTAATCTCTAAATCAACTTAGTTCATGGGTTTTGTGATCTCCCAACCCTAACTTCCAAGCCGAACGTAATTGACTGTCAGTCACCACGATGAAAGCTGTTACACGGAACTTGAAAATGTGCTTCGATATAGCTTGCTCGGAAAGAATCGAAACCTTATTTACCTCGTAGAAAATAAAAAAATCGAACCCGTAAAGAAAATATAATGAATGGTTTACAGCCTTCAACGTTCTGTTTGTGTTTCTAAGAATCATTATAGGTCACAGTCAGTTCAATACTTTTCCACGAATCTATTAATACGCCACAATGACCATTCAATTTATTAAATACATTATTGATGTCTTAACGTGTTCAAAAAGGCAACATTTTGTGCTAGAAATTGGACACAAAATCCATTTACATTTACTGTCCGCGTTCACATGCTTCAAATTAGCATTTCACAAACAAGTTGTGACCTATGTTTTTGTATCCAATTAGTTGAACTAGATTTTGTAATTTAACTACACTTGGTTTATGTACGGTTTTGTGGATTGCAAATGAACTAAATTTGGCATGTGTTTCAGCAGCAAAGTTCGAAACATTTATAATGTTCGTTGCATTTACGTATAATTTATTCTTCGGAGTAGAATTGCAGTAGATCTATCAATGTGCAAAAAGCTACTTTCTTTCGCTCGATTTTAAGAAGCTTCCTCGGGACTAACGGATGGTGAGTTTTTTAGCTTAGAGTGGAAGAGTTATTCGATAGTGGTAATTTGAAAGGCTTCCATAGAAACAAGAGTTAGCTAAAGTGGAAAACACAAACTACGTTGGTTGTTTTTTAGTTTGGTAATTTCAGTTATTTCGCTTGTAGATTAAAGTGTAGGTTGTAAAAACCTGGATAATGAGCTTGTGGTTCATGACATGGAACCTCTGCTCCACCTTTACCGAGCGGCGCCCCAGTTACATTGTTATATTGAATAAATCCAACACATTTTTAAGTAGAAAGTCGTTAAGCAATTTTGCCTGAACTTTGTAATAACAAGTTTAATTATTCAGGCATTGCTGTTAATTATATTTTTCAACCAGCTATTAATTAGATTTAAAGTAATTATAGTTCTTTATTCTTTGGTTTTATTAGTAATTAGACTAATCAATAGAGGTGGTATGCTGGCGAGGTTTATTATTAGAGGACACCTTGACCTGATTCTCCGATCAAAGTATGGACTTATGAATACTGGATCACTTTTATGGTAACAAGGCAGCATCAATTTGACACGACGTAAAGTTTCAGAACCAATAGTTGTCAGACTTGGATTCCGACTTTGTAAGGGTACCTAAAGTAAAATATTTTGTAACATTCAAACATCCTGTCAACATATCCTATTGCAATACTGTGAAATTCAAAAGTTTACTTGTCAAAGCAACTGGAAGGCTGTGTTGGCAGAAAACTAGATTTTGTCAACTACCAAAAATAAACCGCACGAAAATAGAAAATAGAATAAATGGGACAGGACCTTTATGGAACTTTGAACATTACAAAGAGTGAACGAATGTCAGAGTTATGTAACAGATGTCACAGACTGTTTCCAAATATAACAACCTAATATACAATTATCTAAGAACGTACGTAATTTGAAAATATTTAGTTTTATGTGACTTCATAACCAGACCACTCTTCCAACCAGACGACTCTTCAGACTGCAAACATTTACTTGGATTTAATATTATTTTTAATTAAACCGTCGGTCAACAACTGACAGTTAAGTTTGTAATCTGCGAGAGCTGTTCAACACTGCTTGAATAACATCTACTTAGACAAACAAAATTGTATCCCAATGTCAGAAACGAGAACATTGTAAGAAAGAAATGTTTGTGATTAATAAGTTAATCGCTCAGCTAAACTAGACTAGGTAATTAATTAACAACAAATTTTCCTTTATAAATAAATAAATGATTCACTTGGTAGACTGTATGGAAAACGCTGCTGAAAATGATGTAACACTTGTTACAGAAATATTTACTCCCTTCTTAATCATGATATCTTTCAAAGAACCCGTTCGTTTTTCTTTGGTCTTCTTCTTACACCCCGTCCATCCACATTCATACTCAGCACACTCTTAGTGGCATGTGTTTTATCCCCCCTGGTTTCCTTGTCACCTAGCCTCATGTTTTTTTCTATCACAGGGACCACTTTGAAATTTCCTGTAATCTATTCTTGTAACCACCATTATATTCATCTCAACGTTCTCATCTCTGCTACATCCATTCTTTGCATCCCACTCTTTCAGTACTAAACAATCTGATCCCCACAAGACAACAGGACTATTGTCATTGGTAGATATCCCCATCTAAAAATACCCTATATAAGATTAATAAAAAGCATGTTGTTTGTAAATTCAAACGAAAGCAAAGTCAAAAACAGTTGTTCGTTCGTTTGTTCCTGTGGATACATTTTGTATCCCAAGGGAGCCTGCTTCATGCACCGGATCTTCTTCAACTAATATTTATTTCCAGGCCCAATTTCATCCATTGCAATTTCAGTATTTATTATGATTCTTGAAGAGGCCAGAGTTCGATTTCAGGTCAGACAAGTACCAATGCAACTTTTCTTGTAAAGCACTGGTACTCAGCTGCATCGGGTTAGACTGGAAGCCGACCCCAACATAGTTGGGAAAAGGCTCGGAAGATGATGATGATCTTGAAGAAGTCAGGGGCCGTAAGACAATAAAGAGGCTGATGATGGTGATGATAATAATATGTTTAAAGTGAGCTTGTGAAAAACTGCTGATGTTAAGCATATTAGTACGGCATTCTTCGTCTCAACACATACTATATCTTGTGTGGCTTTGAATCACAATATTGGCCTGTCTTCATCACACACCACTTCCAAAATCATTGCGGTGTCCCGGCGTGCTATTGTGGTAAATAAATCCCTTCATCTCGTAGATTCTCCATAATCATCTAAAGCCCAAAAGAAGTCTCCTACTATATAGCATTTTTAAGCCTACGTCAAAAGTATCTTAGGATCAATCGTTTCTTTGAGTAGTGCTTGTTTATTTTTGAAACTGATGATACCTTTACCTATGAGTTTACCTTTTAAGAGCCAATTTACGAAAAAACCTTTAGAGGAAATTGCCTTCTTTACAGTAGCTATATTTTATGTTTATCGTCGTTCAAAAAATCAATAAAAGTTTTGGATACAATATCAACGATTTTGTTATATGAAAGGAATTTCGGTTCAATTCGTAGCAGCCTACGGCGCGTTGCTACGGCGCTACGGTGCTACGGCGTAGAATACGCAAATGGACTGTAGCAAATTAAAGCCGTCGGTATGAGTTATCCATTATGAAATGCATTTATTAATACCTGTAAGTTTAACATGATGTAGTAATATTTGGCTTGTATAAGCTGTTTATGTTGATTAACAAATAAAACATAAGTTCATGAAATTGTAAATAAATTGCAATTGCGCAGTGTTTCTGGTAAATACTTATTAAAACTGTATCTTTTTGCTTCATTTGCATGTTTAAATAAGTTTAATTTTGGCTTCTGCTTTCTTTTTATAGCAAAGGTATTTTCAAGTTAATCTTCTAAGATTTCTTACAAATCAGAAATTACTGAGACCTTGGTGCTTTGAGTCTATGTAATACTTAAGTAATACTTAGTATTCACTCTAATTCACATATCATCAACACAGCAAGGAGTAACACTCTTAATCATCCTGTTTGCGCTGTCCAACAAGAACCCTTTAATTGTACAAAGAAAAGGTACAATAGATTGGTATGTTATTAAAGGCAGTTCTCAACTACTGGCTGGCCACCTAATGCGCGAAAGACGCGCTTTGAGGCGAAGTTGCGGAAACAGCCCGCCTTAGCATAAGTCTGAACCGTACTATCTTTCATTAGCATACCTCGCATTGCTGGAACTTGAAACAAAATGCTAATAATGCCCAACGAGGACATGCCTTGAAAGGCAGGTTTGTATTTCACGTCAGGCCACTGATAATGATGAAGAAGTGATAAGCAGTAATAACTTCTGTAACCTTTCAAAAATTGATAGTCCCCAACGGATCCGGCAGTGCTGCAGTAAAGCTTGGTATTATAGAATTATCATAGAAATTAGTTTTACGAACTGATATCTTGGCCGTCGGCCAAAAATAGTGAACACCTGAAATATTTGCTTTCTATCTAATTTTTAGGCGGCGCTATAAAATAGGCTGTTGTTTCTACAGATCGGTGAACCAACGTAGTTAACTAGCATGATTTGGCTAAAAAGAAAATTGCTGTTAATTTAGTTTTATGTTTTAATAATTCAAACGTGTTAAACGTCACCCAGTCACCCGACACGAGCCTGATAATAGCCTAATAGTACAGTCGTACGAAAATTATACGTTTTTAATACTGGTACATAACATTTAAAAGAGTTTTTAGCCGGTTAGGTATATTTGGGTTAAGATTTAAATACCCTTAACTTCTACATTACTAACAACATAGAAACATAATTAATACCTTGGTGATACATAAAAAAACTTATAATAATATACTCACGAATAGCTACTTATTAATTAATCACATCTCAAAAATCACTACAATTCAATCGAAATCCAAAGTTTGGTAACGTTCGTTCGTTTATACGTAACTGTAATTTTCGTTCAACTTCATCAGTCACTTTCAAGCTTGCGGTTCACTGGTAACAACATTCGGGAGTTGCGGGACATTTTAAAGTTAGCGCACTTCGCAATCGCTAGAGAGGGGGTGAGAGGGTCTCGACGGACAGCGACGCGGCCGCTCGCCTCGGCATCCCTAGTCGGACTGAGCGCCGGTCCTCGTAGGCCGTGCAGCCGAGCCGAGCGATCGACGCTTCAAATTATACCTTTCAGGTATCCACCTTATCTCCCCTTCAAGGTCTTATCTCATCAACTAATTAATGTGCGTGCCTCACTCATTTATTAGTTCTATCTTCATATCAAATGTGACTCGTGTTCCAGTGCTCTCTACCTACATTGTTATTTCGGGCGACTTTATTAGAACTATAATTTGGAACTGTGCACCTAATTTGTGCAGGTGAGGCCACATTAAGACTCTTGACTTGGACTAATTTCGCTTGGACAGTTCCATAATGCGAGATTAATAGAATTTGCTTTGACGAAGGTAAGCGACTGAAATTGAAACTCACTTTTGAAGTAAACGAGCATTCACCATTACTTAAGTTTCTGCGGTCATCTCGGAGGAAACTTGTTTTATTAATAACTTAGTTTTGAAATAAGCAAGTTGAGATAGATGGCTGAGACTTATTCTTTATATACCATTTGCGCCTCGCTTCTACAGAAACACAAAAGTAAAGAAACTGCAATTGTATCGAAATCTATTGTTCATGTATAGCTGGTCTTTATATTCTTTTAATTACATTTAGTGAAGATGGATAAGGTAAGTTTTTAATGGATTTTATTTAAGTGAATTCCCAAACTGATAAGTTATTGTGTGCAGAACTTGATTTATGTTCTGTTTAACGAGATTAATATGGTAGACGTATTCGTCGCTGCAGTATTAAACATTAAACATTTAGTAAAGTGATTATTTTAATTTGTTTAAAAAACAACCATTAGGGATTTTTAAATTAATTTTTTATTCTGATATTTAAAATGCGAAATTGTGATTAACTTTGGGCTTAACAATAACAGTTTGTCTGTCGACCACATTACTATTGATGGAGCGATTAGTTTCACGATTCGTTTTATTTATGAAACTTCTAATGAAAATGGCTGCCTATGACGTCACGGCATGTTTACTACTCACTTTTATAAACTGGGGCTTTAATTGAGAGCTCTATTTATTATGATCATAAAAATAAAATCATTCATTGTTATTCCTTTTGCCTTTTGTGTTCGTATTAAATTTATTTTTCATATTATGCTTTTGTTAAAGGCTTACTTATTTATGGCACAATTGTCAGTAATTTAAAGTCTGTAAGTACTAATATTATTATTAAAGTCAAAGAGTATTTTTTTTGCTTGAACGCATTATTCTCAGGAACTACTGGTTTGATTTGAAAAAAATTTCACTGTCGGAATGGATTATTCCCAAGTAACATAGGCTATATTTTGACCGGGTATGTGAAGAAGTTACCCCAGGACGCCGCCGGTAAACTGCAGAGAAAAGTATCGTATAAAATGCACAATATAACGTAACATAAGCTTCTATAGTACCTATTTTCTACTACAGATAGCAAGTTAAGTCAGTCTTAATATTACAAACGTGACACTAAGCAAATACTCATCGTTAGCAGCACGCCGCAGTATGCTAACTGCTAAGTGAGATCAACTTGCTTTGCTAGGCCCAAGTTCACCAACAAGGCAACACTCCGATTAACTGAAAACTGCTGTTTAGTATTCGTTCAAATTTAACCTGAGTTAGGCGGCCCCCGATTGACCACTACATTTCTTTTTATCAGCCTGTACTATCCCATTGATGGGAAAAGGCCGAATGCATTAAGCAATGAAAATTTTACTCACCAAAATATTTGCGCAATCAGCAAAGTCTACCCTACACGTCAAGAATCAAAATCAGAATCAGAATCAGAAATTTATTTCCAAAAAGGTACATTTTCTGTTATCATTATCCCCAAACTAGGCAAAGCCTGTATCTTGGGCGCTAATTTAGAGAGGGTTTACCAATACAATTTACTAGTAATACAAATTTGAATTTTACTTAAGACTAATTAAAATTAAAATAAAATTATAAAGAAAAAAAATGTTATAAAAATTGAAATTGAAACTTAACATGAACTCTTATCATAAAATAACAAAAATAAAATAATAAATGAGTATAAAAAAATGGAATGAAAGCACTATATCGTAATATTGCGCTATAAAATTGTTTGTCAAGGAAGAGCATAAGTCAAGTTTATCCTAAAAGCGTCAAGTACCAAAACACTGTTCAACACAAAATAGGTAATCGAAAATTTCCCGTATCATGGTTAAAAACTTGTTCTCTTAACGGCCCGATTAGTAAACCAGCTGTTAGTGAAGTTAGCCCTCAGTGTAGTGATCCGATTTCTACTCGCATCGAAATCTGACTCGATACAAGACGTAGTTTACGGATCATGTCAGTGTTGGTACGTTTAGTTATTGCCGAAAACTCTAGTTGTTTGGCTGAAGTCTTATGAAGTTGTCAGACGCGGGCGTGTAGGCGTTGTTGTAATATTCACTCGTTATACTGTTATTAGATGTTGATAAACTCTTGAATTTGGTTCGTAGTACATTTTTGTTTAATTAAAATATTTATATTCTATTTGATTGAATCTGATTTTGGTTTTTGGTAATTTTAGAAATGTATGTAGAAGTTAATTTTAAACATTACTGTGCTTATAATAAAGTGAGGCTGTTGAAGTTCTATAATACATATGTAAGTTAGTGCAAATTGGTTGTAGGAACAGGGGAAGAAACTATTGAATATTACGCTATGACATCCACGAGTTATTGCTTACTGGCGTCAGAAGCCAATAAGTCTGACATCAGTCTAACCAAGGGGTATTGGGTTGTCCGGGTAACTGGGTTGAGGAGGTCAGATAGGCAGCCGCTTCTTGTTTAAGCACTGGTACTCAGCTGAATCCGGTTAGACTGGAAGCCGTCCCAACATAGTTGGGAAAGAGGCTCGGAGGATGATGACTCACGAGTTATTGCTGTATTATGGTTTGTGGATCTAGTATGACATTTATACATAGTATTCAACGTCTAGGCAAAATATACACTTCGTATTTCTCACTGATCACACAATAAAGACATTAAAGACAAAAAAAAAAAAGAAAAATGATCTTAGTCATAGCCACCGCCTAACAATGTTACACCGTTCTAGTTAACGTGCAAACAGAAGGTAATAGGTTCTTGGAAACGAACGCATGTACGTAACGTTGAATGAATGCGTCTAGACGGCATTGTGTGAGGGGAGGGCTCTTCAAAGCAATACGCGTGATTGTATCCACCACCATAATGAAGCGCTAAAAGAAATATCAGATGTTACGTAGATAAGCAGCGAAGTATCTCTACTAACAATCAAAGGAAAATGCTATTGTTTCTTACTCCAATATAAGCTGTTGTTTGTGCGTGTGTGTTCTTCTTTTGTCGATTGACAATGATACATCTCTCTAAATGTATAGATTAGTTAAAAACTACAATAGACTTTTGTAATAAAACTTTTGTTTTAGTTGTAAAACTTTTCTATTTTTGGTCTATACCATATAGGTAACTCTACATTCAGACGCTTTGATGGATAGCATTTATTTTCACAGAGTATAACAAAATAAACTTTGTTCAAAATTGAATCTATTTCCAGAATATCAACCCAAGATAAAAACTTAATCAATTGGCATTTAATTGGCATAGGTTAAACAAGGCCCGGCCGGGTAATTTTGATGAAGTTGAATACAAACATTTGGGCGCACCCTTTCATTTGTATTCCGCGGCGGTTGGTTACGTGATGACGTGTACGTTGGCTCGCGTCCCTTGGCAGTCTGCAGCCACGCTTACCTGCATGTGCTTATGTAATTGTTTGGAAAACTGCTCGCATTAGGCCCGCCTAAAAGATAATATTATATCTATATGTTCTGCGCAACTTTTACGTAGCAAATGAAACAGTTTTGCGAATAACTTAACATTCTGTCGCCTACGTAGGACAGGACTTTCCAACTTTAAATATATTTGCGTGGGTAGGTATTTTATTCAGCATTATGCTATGATTTTAGACGTTAAAGAAAGGCTCTAAAATATAGTAATATATAATATATATATATATAATATATAAAATATATAATAGTACAATTCGTACATTATTAAATTATTGTAGGATACACTAAAAAACCTATGGCCATAGTGATTAAACTATAAGCCAACAGTGACTGGTTTGTGGAGCATTGCCTTCAAGCGCTGTGCTGACCCATTTATCTCAGCTGTCTTTTACAAAGAGACCTAAACATTGCGGCGAACAATACACTCATGTTCACATTTATATTTTATTTGGTTTATGCACGCCTCGAATACGAATAGGTAGGAATTATCAGCTACACACCTTCTCGTCACAAAAATAACACCAATTTAAAGTCACTTTTTGAGGAAACATTTTCGAGTATGTGCCGACCTACAAACTCCCGAAAGCTAGACTAATTTCTAAAATCTAGGAATGCACTTAAATCTTTCCAGGCAAATTAAATCCTTGTAACGGAAAATGGTCTGTTTTTGGAAAAGTCGCTGTATTTAGTACAGCTGGTTTAGTGTCTCCGAGTGTTTTATAATACGCCTCATGCAAAGAGTAAGGTGGGTTGGAGCACCGTCAAATAAAGTGCACATAATTGTCAAGGTGAGTGGTGTGCGGTACAGTCGCAATTATTTACCGGCGAGACATAGGGGAATGAAGAGGTCTTGAGCCCACGCCAAGTGCGCTCGCCTCCATCCACGCCGGCCGTGTTAAGAACTACCTATTCGCACGTATTCATAAGCCTTTATATTATATACTCTTAGTCTCTCACACGCGAATTTTTATTCCAACTTCGCCTTTAATTTGTTTTCAAATTATTTACACGCCAAGGCAATTTGTGTGAGCCTTTTCTGCTTAATAGAAATAAATGATGTTGCATGATATACTTTGTCAGTTGTGTGCAATTTCAAAGCAGTTATGTGGAATGCTTTAAGCTTTTCCGACGCTCAAAGAAAACATCTTAGAGGTATGCTCGGAGTCTTATTTTGCGGACAACAATGATCCATTTTCTCGCTAGATCGAGATTGAAAGGAAAAATATAGTGCAGGTATAAGCTACTTATCTATCTTAACATTCTGGTGCTAACAAAAACAGGTGGCGACTTAGAGGTACTGAGTGTGATGCGACTTAGGGAAACGTACAAAGAATATTGTGTTGTATTATGAGTACCTCATGGAGTTCGGAGTTTTACTGATATATGGTGATGGGTACGCCCCCTGTCAGAACCTAATACCGTTACACATGACTGTAGATATATGAGAAGGGTGGGTATGACGGAGGTACACCACTATCTAACCTTTTGGGTATCATGGTCACGACCGTTATGATGACTTATATCTTCCCGCATGTTGTCCACGTTGGATGTGAAAAGGACTCCACTTTATGTCGTTTTTGAAAATAGAGTGTCATCTACAATGCCATATCTGATTAATGCCATTTTGAACGACATTACGAATAACATCGTCAAATTAGGTTTAAATATATATTTGTAGGGTTAACGCTTTCCGAGCACGATTCAATAACCAGTTTTTTACTAAACTATTCTAACGTCAGCAGTTTCCCGAATGACAGTTTTAGTTCATGCCAAAAAGTGGAAATAAGCAAATACATCGAATATAAATGAAATAACCATTTGTTAATGTCCGATGGAAACCTGTCCGTCGGTTTCATAAAATTCCTAAAATTCTATTGTAGTTTTGTGCAGTTACCGAGCAATCTATTGTTATAGCTCGGTGTACAGTAACACCGCATGTTCTATTCAAAAGTTTTATGTATAAACCTTTCCTGGGAAAATGGGAAAATTTAGATCTGTTGGGTTTGTTATTTGCTATCTAAATTTTTGCGTCGTTTTGCGGAATAAAATGGGTCACAGCATCTTTTTGTTTTATGCTTTGCGGATATTAATGAATGAATGAATATTCGTTATGAGAGAATTTGTGGCAAATGTTTTCCTAACGAGTTTATTATACAAATGTTCTATCCTGTTTTTTTAAATAAAAATCTGGTCAACGTGACAATCTTGATGGCATTGTGACGAATAGTCATTAGACTGCATTGCACTCGTCATCTTGAGACATCTGTTCTTAAACATTTGTAAATTGTATTCGGATAATAATAAATGTGCTCATCATTTATAAAATACTAGCTTTCCGCCCGCGGCTTCGCCCGCGTGGAATTCGGTTATATTGCGGTATAAATCACAACTATAAGAAAACTTCTCATTCCCACGGAAAAATCTAAGAAGCGCGATGTAACGCTGGATACGATTAGTTGTTAAACCAAAACTGAATGGTACACTATATTATACGTTTTCCCTTGTGGAGCAAAAACATGCAGATTTTGGGCACTGAAAACCCGGGAACACGCTACATAGAGCTAACCATGCGAAAAACAATGTTTTTCTAAGTGTACTCCAGCAACCCTTAGAGTTTGGCCTTGTGCTTTATTAATGGTCATTGCAAATGAAACCCTTATAGGAAATTGTAGTCTTTTAAATTGAAATGGGAGGTCTGTTGGAATAATCGGAATTCGAGGAATGAGTACACTTTCATCCTTTGCTACGCCAGTTAAAATAGTGGCTGTAATAATGTTCCGCCCAAGCTGAGTGACACGCAGCCTGGTACCATTACACAGTCTAGGGGCATCGAGATTACGCATGAGCTTTAGCTTCTAAATTTATATGTTCATATTCGTTTGCAATATATAAGTAGATGTAAAAAAAAACAGTTTAGACGATTAAACAAATTGTACATCATCCCTCGGGAATTCCTCATTTTCTGGGATTCATTATCGTATCATTTAGCTTCTAAATTTACATGTTTATATTCGTTTGCAATATATTACCTTGTTTTAAACGACACACAGCGCCATCTACAATCCATCCATCAAGCAAACAATATTTTTGTTTTCCCTCGGGAATATCTATTTTTTTCGGGATAAAAAGTACCCTATTATTTAATCCGGACTTCTAACTTTACGTCTGCAAAATTTCAAAGCAATCGGTTCAGTAGTTACGGCGTGAAAGCGGAACAAACAAAGAAACAAACAAACAAACTCACTTTCCGATTTATAATATTAGTAAGGATCAGCCAGTGTCATCAAAATACAATTCACTGAGAAAAATTGCCTATAAAGAATTCGTCGCAACATAAAAATATTGTTATTGCTTATTTTCATTTTGCTCGTATTACAAACGTGGGCCGGATGATTTGTTTGTATCGAAAATTCACTGGGTTTTGATATTTTATTGTTGGCAAATGGACTCATAAGTGACGAAATTTAAATCTTTTAAAAGTAATTTATATCCTGCGGGCCCTAAAGTTTGTGCCTAAGTAAATCTGTCACATACATCGTAGTAAACAATAGACTTTATTATCACAATACAAAGATGACAGTCGAGTACAGAATTACGACTCGCGGCTTTAACAAAACTTCGGAGCGTCTTCGACGACCCTCGCGGAAGTACTAAACAGAAAACTTTTACGATCGTATACATCTTTGTAACTTCATTTAATATTTCACAAACAGTGCCATAGAAAAGCTTTACTTCAAGTTCATTTCTAGCAAGATATTTTAATTTGGCCGGGAGGCGTCAAAGTTGTGCACTGGAAGATAATAGCGGCTCATAAAATAAAGCCTTTGTGTCATTATTCTGTGTGACGCAGCGGCACTGTTCTGCTGTAGGCGGCGTTTGCTCGCGATGATTCCACGAGCCCTCCCGGATATACCCCAATATTGTGCAGTTAAGCGCTCTAACATGAACATAAGCGACCGGGGAAGGTACCATCACTACACTTATATTAGCGTATAATACGTGGTAACAGCTCTTCGTATCTATTATTAGCACCATTTTGGGCGAACGATAATCTGTAGTTGGGAGAATCAAACTCCTAATAGGTACCTACAGCTTTGCGAATCAAAAGTAGTTTTGAAGTATTAATTGGCTGTCGTTTGTGGGTTGTTAAAAACATATAACCACTTTTACAGTTACGGGCTATTTTAAAGCGTGTAAACCAAAAGTGGCTGCGACCCGTATTGCTATAAAATCAAATATGTGCTTTATACAGCTCGCTGTCAGTCACTGACAGGGTGTCATATGCCGTTTTACTGTTTCAATTAACGCACTTAAAAGCATACTTATATCGTTGGCTTTAAAAAAGATTTAATTAAAATAGACATAAAGCTCTCGTATCGCAGTTCAAAATATGACACCTAAGTTAATAAACCCGCAATAGAGGCAGCGATAACATTTATAGAACTAAGTGACTCGCCTCACCGAGTTATGATATCTGCTCTCCGATATAATTTATAAAATGGCATTCTCTATTTTTAACGATGGAATCGCACTCACAACTAGTTAATTTAAAAAAGTCGTAAAAATTCTATAAAGCGTATTATTGCAGACATTTTTGTAAATAACGTAAGTGTTTAAAATTGTATGTTTTACGTGTATGAAATAGATACGATTTTATATGCGTTACAATAGAATAATAAAAGGGCATATTATATTGAATGGCTCACTTCAACGACAGGCTGTTATCTGACGTGGGTAAGATTTTAGGACTTTAATAAGTTGGCTTTGTGTGAAAAGTATTAAAGTTTCCTTCTGATAAAAATTCTAAGTCAAAAGAGACAACCATTTTAGGCAAACAAATTGTAGGTAGGACTAACTGCTTTATATTTGCTTGCTCGTAATTTTAATAATTCCTAAATTGAATCTTTTTATTGTTTTTGTCCTAGCAGATGCGTATTATTAAGGGAAACAGTTCGTAAAGTTATGATATTTCAATATAAAAATTCTTCAATGAGACTTCATTTAAAATAATTGAAACAAAGCAATACAATTCATATGCTACATATTTTTTTCTACAGGTCGTATTCAAAAGAAAATTCTTTACATAGGTGTCGCAATGTAAGGCTTCCTGGCTTTGAAAATATTGAGTTGTATCCGAGGCTACAAACGTTATTCAAATACCGGGACCTGGCCTGCGGCGTCATCCTATGCCCCGCGTGGTTCTGCTCTCATCGGCCTTTCAAGCTTTTTATACACCACGTATCGGTATTGAATTTTTATGTAAACGACGAAAAATGAATGAATTTATTAAAATATAACAAAAGAACTTCCACGAATATACGTGCAAGTTATGAAACAAATTGCCGTTTAATAGTTTGCATGTTTTAAATGGTCCAATTCATTATGTACTTTTAAAATCAAAATACATTGAAAATAATAATTTTATTTACCAGATAAATCTGAATTGTGAATCCCACAATCAATTTGTTAAGCCAATAACGATTTCTTAGTATTCATAAAAATCTATGAAGTTACGAAATGGTTAAAGTTAGGCATTGAAATAAATCTAAAAATAAAAAAATGTTGCGAGATTGTAACACAAAAATTTATAACCACTCTTTCCAAGTTTGTAAAAAACAACGACATTGCACATTCTTGGAAAACTGTTGTTGAATAAAGTAGTGCCACACTTTGAAGCTGTATTCTGCATTCAGAAATATAAACTAATTTAAGCACAGAACTAATATTACGCACGTTTTACCAGTGTTAGTATGCACACGGCTTTGTATGCATACGGTTTGCACGAAGGAAATTATGAAGACCGCCAGCTAATTTTGATGTTAAACTTACCAAAAGCTAATCTCATGATCAAAATATGACAGCACGCCTCATAGGGAAATAACGTGATCAAAAAATTCATACGTGACCCCTTTGCAAAGCTTTGAACATGTAGAAGGTAATTACCATAAAGCGACGTCTTTGCTCAGCTATAAACTGTTATATGGGGGCAATAAATTACAAAAGTAAGATCATATATTTACTCGCATTATCTTACTTCTCGGCGAAACTCATCCTATGGGACGTTTTAAGGCAAAAAAGTTAGGGACTAGTAAATACTTGCTAAAGGTTTAACAGGAGTTTGATTTTAATGGATGGGTACAATGATGAAGAGTTGGGGAGTCGAACAAATAGTTTGAATAGTGATCGAAGTTGGGTACATTGAAACGTAGCATTGTCACAATCTAAGGTCAGAACGAGGTCAAGCGGCGCGTCCGCATCGAACGCCACGTCGGCAGAGCAGTCGTTGTTCTCAAAATAACGCGCAGCGGCTGTGCTATATTTGAAGTGTCTCACTACTTGAATAATTTATAAGTCGAGCTTCTCTCGAAGTGCACTGCATTTCCGTAGCAAAGCTCGTTGTACGAAACAGAATAAGTTCGCACTCAACTCAACTATGGAAGTGAATGAACAAAATCAATTGCTAAGTCGAAGAAATAACGACTTGTTAAAGTATCGATCTTGGTATGCAAATTTCCTGAAAATACACATTTATTATTTGCGGCAAAAAGGTAATTTATTTGTTACTTTTGGTTCGTTATATTTATATGGCATTTTGTCTTTTTTCGACCTGCATTCACCACTGCATGATTAATACAAAAAAACTTTATGGGATAGCGGCTAAAACAAAGATAAGAAAAAAATATTTTTTCTATTATTATCAAATCTTCATAAACTTTTCCACCGCTCAAATTAATCTCCTAGCTATAAATAAACACGAATTAAATAGTAGTAAAAAACAAAAGGTCAAAAGTATTTTTATATTTTATTGTATTACCTAAAAAGAAATAAATAATATTCCTGTAAGAAAGCCAGAATTCAAAGTACCTCGATAGAAAGGATAAAGAGATGTGTATCAATCCTTGCATGTCGTAAAACGTGATGGAAATGCCTATCGATGTATTCCTTTCTATGGATATCTAAAACGAACCCTCTTACTTATTGTAAAATACTTTTATTAGTCGCCTTCAGCCAAGAATATTAATTAAATCTGACCTTTTAAACAACATTAATAAATATATTTTTGTATGGAAAATTAATCATTAATATCTTAAAGCTGCTTATATTTTTTTATCGCGTAAATAAACATGGTAGTTTTAATATCCTCTTAGTTCTAAGTATAGAATTTATTTTCTTTTAATTCATACAATAATTATGAGCTCTGATTCTCCTTTCATAGAAAATTGTTAGCAGTATAGCTAATACTTAGTTCGATGTTTATGTTTGTTCGCATTTTAAATACATTCTCTGAACTAGTAATATTATTGTTGAAGACTCTTGGATGGGCTAAATACGACCTTAAAAAAGTTTTTTTTTTACCGCAAATAATTAACAAATTATACCTATGGTAATATAAATACCCAAAATACCATGCTGGGAATAGCTCATAGCTCATATGTCATTAGAGCCACGTAAATATAGGAATGGCTAATGTCTTAACATAAGTCAAATTAAATGTTTGTTAATGGATAGCTTCCTCTCGGACTGGCCTCAAGCAGCAATGGATAAAGAAAAGTGGAAGGCTTTGGGGGAGGCCTTTGCCCAGCAGTGGGACAGCATAGGCTAATAAAAAAAAAAAAAAAAAAATGGATAGGCTACAAAATATATCCCACCTTTTAGCTAGGTACCCAATTATTTCTATATTTAGCCTTCAAATATAAAATTATTCGGTAACTACGTATTTCAAGAATCAGAAAGCCCTAATGCGACTTATTTCCCTTACGTACTTAAATCTCGGAGTTTATGCGGTACATAACTGAACAAAATAAAACTAAAAAGTAATGTTCCAAGACAATCCTCAGCTTAATTCCAGTGAGCAAGGAGTTCCAACAGCTATCTCCGTTGGCTACCTCTCTCATTATTTCACAGCAAAATACATATTTTTGTGTTCGAAAATTCCTTTCCGGGATTCTGAATTCCTTTCTAGAAATAACAGATGCCCGGACGCTTACGCCGTCTTAATAATTTTCAAACGAGCTCTTGTTTCCTTGTGCTTTATGTTCGTTTATTTTATGTCGAAAGAGGTATTACTGGTTTGAGGAATGAGGAACGTTATCTTATGGATGGCTTAGATGTACGTCACCGAATAATGAAACGTTTGTCCAGGCGAATTCACGAGGCAAATTCTGTGTATCGAGATCACATTTCAATTCATGGGAATCGACACGTTCGTACCATTAATCCTCATGAAAAAGTTAGAGTCGATAAATGTACCCAAACTATTTTTCTTACAATTTAGGCTTATTTACAATTTCATAGGTAATCAAAAAAAGTTACACTTCGCTAAAGTGCTAGGTATAGACTCCGTTGCAATAAACGATATTGTTTCCCTAGAGCTCTCACTTATATTATTACTTAGATCGGATGTTCAGGAAAATAAATGAGTAAACAGTATCGATTAAATTTTACATTGTTTATAGTTGCAGAACAAAGAACAAACAGTTGTCTTGCCAGCGGTTCGCAGGATCCTTTTTACTTAGAACTTGTCCCGCTAATTAGCGGGAGTACAATGGATGGAACTTTGTCGTTTAATCTTTAAGCCTCGATAATCAATGAACTGGCAACAAAAGCTATTTAGTGACAACGCTAAAAGAAAAAAGATATTAAACATTTCCGGCTTCTCCCAGAGGACACATATCCAAAGTTCCATTTAAAACATCCCTATTATATTCGGGCTAAAATATACAGAAATCAAGATGGCGCACAAATGACAGTGGTTTTTGCTAACGTTGTGCGTGTACATATAATAATTAGTCGTTTGCGTGACTACGATAATTACCGCATTTCGTATAAATGTAGTGGTACACATGCCACCGCGGGCTTACACTAATTGTCCAATTACGACGTTTATGTGTCACACGTTTATTTTGAATAGAATCGAGTGCCTGTATTTGTTGAACCTAATAATTGTTCAATTTGATTCTGTATGTAGGTGTCAATAAGGGAGCCAAACTTAAATATACCTTTATAGGAGCGCGTGGGTAGCAGCCGTGTCCGCGCCAGTGAGCGCGCGCAATTATTGTTTAATGACAACGCATCTGACTTGCCATAAAAATATAATAAGTTGCAATTCTACCCTTTTCCCATAGCGTCCAACAAATTGCTTAAATTATGGCTGCGTATATGGCCTTTCACAAAAAAGTTATGCCATAATTAATGTAAATACAACAAAAGATTATTGATCTGCCTATTTTCAAGCTCCATTGCTCAAAGTATTGCGTCATCGTACTTATAACTAAGTAGCGGTAATACAAACTTACCCTGAAACTATTAAACAAAAGCATATTTTCCTTAGCAGAGAAGTGCGCATCCACTTCATATATTTTCCTAATGACCTTTTACGACATGCACCGGAGGTGACATATTCTTTGCCGCGAGCCACGCGGTGTTATTTATACAAAAAATAAACCAGCTGGTTTTGTTACTTTAAATGAGTCGTAGCATTTCTCGTAGCACTGTTAGCTACGACGTAGACGTGCTACGAGTTTCGTTTGCAGTGACTACACTCGCTTCGTAGTTAGATCGATCACTTTAAAACTGATAAATCTTGTGAAATGAAATTTCTCTTTTACCTAGAAGAAATAGTCGCAGATTTTTTATCCGTATTACAGCTGAGATTCAAACGAAATCAATAATTTCTTATTAAAAGACTTTATTAAAAGTTAGATCATGGATTTTTATTCTGCTTGGAAATAGAATACGACACAGCTCTTAATAAATTTAAAACTCATTATTTTATCGCGATTCATTAATTAACTATAGTTTAAGTATCAAAAAGGCTGCTCATTACTTATTCAAAGACTATATAGAAGGTCGCGCTATTCTCTAAAGTATGGTTGGCGTTTTATTTACTTAAAGGCCGGATTATCGCCGCGCGCGACACTTCCTGGCACACTATTTAATTCGGTCCACGCTATTGCGTGAATATGAATAGTCTATTTATGTATTTGAAATGGAGATTTTATAAAGCCAAACTAGCCGATTCTACTTTGCATTCTCAATTTTTGAAGTGCCATTTTAAAGGTTCATTTAGTGCGAGAATCTGGTTAAAGCGACGCTCGGGGTCTAAAAATAGCTTCATTATATACCTGAAGTCTTTAGATCGAAACAAGCTTGACATTTTGTAGGAGATTTAAAATCAAAAGGCAGGAATTAAATGTAAATAGGTACTAGAAATTAATGAAGAATTATTACCGAATTAAATTCTTCTTGAGCTTGTCGACTTTTGCTGGCGTCTTGTGGAGCATGTAGCTCAAACGTCAAAGGGGACTTATATTACTAAAATACCGGTTTTTGTCTGAAGACATCGCTTGTAGCGACATTCTCAAAGACGTTTTCTTGACTTCATGATGAAAACAACTTGTTGATAGGTATGTATGTTTCGTGTTAATTAATCATTTATACTGTTTTTGGGTACTATTAAAAAAACCAATCTTAGTTCGTGAATAATAATGTCACAAACAATATATTTGCTTTCGAAGTTTTTAAAGAAAATAATAGTTTAAAAAAAACTAAAAAACACGCTTTTTATAGAAAACCAAACTAAAAAATACAAAATAAATTTTAACGAATTTCAATTAAGAAAATAGTGTTAAAAATTTCAATGAATATAAATTAATAATATAATAAAAAAAGCGTGGGGTGCATGGTGTCAATAGTTATAAATATTTTATTGACAGATATGAGTAGAGTGATTTTCATTTCGATAATATCTTAAAAACCCACGCTTTTTTTATTATATTATTAATTTATATTCATTGAAATTTTTAACACTATTTTCTTAATTGAAATTCGTTAAAATTTATTTAGTATTTTTTAGTTTGGTTTTCTATAAAAAGCGTGTTTTTTAGTTTTTTTTAAACTATTATTTATTTTCTACTTTTTTTTGTTTAAAGCTTTTCAGTGATACGAATAGTTGTCACTATCCATACAAGTGGGAAGTTCTCATCAATACAAAGTATATAAGTCCAAACGAGGTATTTTACATATTCAGTTGTCGAGTTCCATCGACTTTCTCTGGTCTCCATCATCAGGTCAGCTCCCAACCTTCACTGTTGCATAGGTCTTGCCAATACAAATAATTTAAGCCCAAACACGAGGTAGTTTACATATTCAGTTGTCGAGTTCCCTCGACTTTCTCTGGTCTCCATCATCGGGTCAGCTCCAAACCTTCACTGTTGCATAGATCTTGTCAATACAAATAATTTAAGCCCAAACACGAGGTAGTTTACATATACAGTTGTCGAGTTCCCTCGACTTTCTCTGGTCTCCATCATCAGGTCAGCTCCAAACCTTCACTGTTGCAAAGGTCTTGTCAATACAAATAATTTAAGCCCAAACACGAGGTAGTTTACATATACAGTTGTCGAGTTCCCTCGACTTTCTCTGGTCTCCATCATCAGGTCAGCTCCAAACCTTCACTGTTGCAAAGGTCTTGTCAATACAAATAATTTACGCCCAAACACGAGGTAGTTTACATATTCAGTTGTCGAGTTCCCTGGATCCTCTCTGGTCTCCATCATCAGGTCAGCTCCAAATCTTCACAGTTGAATAGTGCTTTTAGGCGTACACCTGAGTGTCAAGTTTTTACCCTATGTATGCCTACAACTTTCGAAGGTTGCCCTCGATTTCTCAGGGTTTCCATCATCAGATCCTGACCTGATGACTATGGGACCAACTGGCAGCTATTCTGAGTCGAACAAAAAAAGAATCACGTAAATCGGTCTATAAACGTCGGAGTAATCGTTGCGTATGTGTAACCTCCTCCTTTTTGGGAAGTCGGTTAAAATGGAATAATTTTATCAAATTAGTGTATTGTCATCGGTCCTCAATAAATCTACAAAGTTTGAACGAAATCTGGCCGTTTAAAGTGGGTCAAAATCGCGCCCAAAGAAGTCGGTTACAAACATACAGGTGAAGCTAATAAAAAGCGTGTAAAAAACAGCGCTATCATACTAGGAGATTTTAATCGCGCGCTGAGCGTATACTCGCGATTCATTTGAACGTCATCTTTCACTCCGGTAGTTGTCAATTGTTCGAAGAAAATGTTGTGTTCTTTTAGTTTAAACCGTGCATGTAACTTTTAACACAATTTTTAAGAGTTGCAGTTACGAATGAAAGTTTCTGAATATCTTTTTATTGCTAAACTGCATTGCATGACCGAGGCTGCGTGATACAATTTTAGTAACTTTATTGTAAGGAAACGTGTAAGAATGAATTATAAATAATAAGCATATTATAAAATATTTATTAAACAATAATCAACAATTTTCATCTTTAACAACCATATGTAACGTAATTCTCCTATGCATAAACATATGATCCATTGTATTCCTATTTGTTATCCTACCATTACCAAATATTTGCAACACAAGGCAAAAACTCGTATCATATCAATTATTTGTTCCGTTGACCTGCCTTTGTGTAAGGAGGCTCCTTTTGAACAGTGAAAGCTTTTACGGGCCCTATGTGACGTCACAACGATACATACATATTTACAGTTTATCTGGGTAACATTGTCTTTCAAAACATTGGATCGCTGGGTCGAAGAGGTACAGACCTACTGACTTTTATTGTTTTTATTTGACTATAATACAAATCGAGTTGTTGAGTATTTGTGTTATAGAAGACACTGAATTAAGTATTTTTAACATTGTTTCATACACATACCATTAAAATTGTGGGATCAAAATGTGGGATTCTGAAAACTTATCTTAAAAGGAATGAAACAATCCGTGGAAGCAATGAATAAAAGAACAATCCCGTAAATATAAAACAAAAGCGTAAAGCTAAAGTCACATAAAGCTCTCGAGAAACAAATTACAAGTAATTCCCATTCAAGTGATATTAAATCTAAGACACGTTCATCAACGAATTAAAGGAGGAGCAAATTGCTTGAAAACGGGTTGAATCTCAGATGAATTAGCAGAAACGACGTAATCTCGAACTATACCTTAACTTGACCGAGATACCGCGGAAGTTTCAGAAAAAGAAGGTCCGCACTTATCAGATAATGCGACTTTCCAGTTTGTAACAATGATAGTGACTCCGTTGTCGTTTAAGGCGAAAACTTTCTGTTGGGGTTTTAAACTTTTTTTCTTAAACCGGAGTTGTGTGTATCGGGCCACTAAATCTTTTATGTTTTTGTAGTTTTATTGTAACAGACTTGAAGATGTTGCGACGTTTTTAAGAGTCACCAGATAAAGTTTTAGTGCGGAGATTATCGCCGCGCAACTTTTTAATCTGTGAGACCTTTCAGGTTACCAAAATCATTATCCGTACATATTTATTTCATTTACCTAGCGTGATACAAAAATAAAAAGTCAGATAAGATATGGTAGACCGACAGACATAAAGGTGTATTTATATTGAGTATAGAAATTACAAAAATAATTTGACTGTAACGTACAGATAAAAGACAATAGGGAAGCTACAATATCATGTCAAAGTATTATATTATCGAAAGTATTATTAACCAGCAACCCTCCGCATTCCGCGTATCAACGTGATTTCAAAGGATACGTTGATGCCATGCGGGGCGCCTATCTCGCGGGGGATAAGGAACAAATCTATTCGGTTCCCTTCCATTCCTACTTCAACATGACATTCGCTCTTAATCCAAGATTACGCAGCTTTATATGCGCATTTATTTTTTAAATCTTTCTCCTAAAACTGGGCCTAAACGTTATGATGAAATATGGTGGATTACGACGTTCAAACGTTTAGCCAAAGCTCGTCTCGGGAATACTCATTTTAGGGCTAAATAAGCGACCCAAGTATTCTAGGTTTAACTTTGAGAACGGGTTTACATAAATAAATGTTTCAGACATTTCAAAATGAGTTTCTAACCAAAAATCACAAAGGTTTTATCAAAGTGATTGTAGTTGAAATGGTTCATTAATAATGCAAAGGAATTATTATAAAGGTATATATCAGTTATGATATCTACGACAACCTTGTACTAAATTGTCTATTTAAATATTTATAAACGTTGTTATCAGAATTGAGTCTAAATCGAATAATTATGTATATTGTCTGAATCTCGCGTATGTTTTATTAAACGGTTGTGAACCAGTAGGTAAGTTTTCCCAAGGTTTGTGTTAATCTGGAAAGCAATATACCTCGTATTCGGATTTAACATACTTACGTGTCTTTGGAGTCACAAGACAGAAGATCCATCGAATATTACGATATGGTTTTCAAAGGGTTTAAAAAAATGTAAATATGAATTGAAAAAATAATAATTGGAGTAGAAAAGTAATAAGTACACGAATAAACAATCGGCTTGTTTTTGAGTGAACTGAAATGTAAATCAACAATTTATGAGCGTTTGGTACGATTAAATCCCTTCGTACGTTTTAATGTATTAAATTCCAAAACACAAACAAAAATCACTCATCCGGAACCTTAATGAAATGTTTCAATTATTCCTTACATTGTTAATTCAAAACGCGCGATTATCTGAGGGCGGTCCGCAATTCGTGCTTGAATCATTGACGTGGCGGCACGTCATGTATCAGAGAGGGTAGCATGGTACGTACATACATTTGTTACGGGATGCCGAGTCTGCGATGCTGCACGCCTGTAATACATCTTGCTTCTGAGGCGCCTCGCCGCCTCACCGCCTCACCGCCTCGCTACGTCATGAATATACATTAGTCATTACACAATTTACACTCATATTTTGCGAGGAACACGATAACGTAGGTACAAGAAATTACCTTCCCAGGTATGTATACTACGGGTGATGCCTATTCATTCACTTAATTGATTCGCAAAGTAGGCAAGATAAATAAATGTTGCTTGTTCGAATTCAAAAGCTGAAGTTTCCTTTACATCGGCGCCCGCGCGGAAGCTTTTTTCGCTTCCACCTTTTTACTTAAAAGTTATAAAAACTTTTAACTAATTAAATTAATATTCGTAGACCGTTGATTAAGAAGCTCTGGAATGCTTTTAACGTGAATGTAACTAAGGCAAATTCTGGGGAAGAAATAATTTCCCCAAATATTTCGCGCAAAATATTACTTTCAGTTTGATCATTGCGGATATTTGAATAAGTAAAGAGAGTGGTTTAGAAATTGTTAAAACAATCTCAAAAGACTTCAATTGATCGTTTAATTTTGTAAGAGTTTTCCGAAGCATTTCAGGCATATCCTTTTCAAGTAATTACGTTATTTTGTTTTATTGAGATGAGTCAATGGTTTTTATAAAATGTTTAGATAAGGTAGCGCAGAATTGTAACTGCTTTGCAAATGGTATTTCAACAATATAATAGGTCAACAACAAGGCCATCGCACGCTACATTTAACTGAGGCTCTCGAGCTCGGCCAGGCTAAGACAAGTAGTGAGTCAGCGAGTTGAATGTTAAGTTGGCGACAGAAACAAAACAGTGCTAGTTATTGCACATTAGGGGCGGCACTAGCGCCTCGTCGCCTGGCCCGCATTAACGCCACCATTGCAAACTTCCTCCGCGCCTGCCGTCTCGCGCCACCGGCCTCTGTACTTAAGACTCTAATTAGCCGTAAATTGCATTCAAAATTGGGCTCTTGGCCGAGAATTGAGTTTTGAATGTCTAATTTCCCAGAAATAAAGGAAAATTGTACCACAATTTATGTGTCAATCTGTATTTCCTTAACGGGCTGTCGATGGGCAATTGTTTTTGTGGACTTAACGGTAGTGTTCATTTGGAAAGTTTGTTTGAAGACATTTCTACTGACTGTTTAATTTAATTTTCCCTAAAATCTGTACTGAAACCTGTGTCTTGGTTTTATGTAGTATTTATATTAGATTAATTTTTGATACACGTCAAATATAATTTAGAGATTCTTAGTATTCTTAACACTTATAAAATATTATCACATTTCATTTTACTGTGTGAACCACACACTTCCCACAGGGCCCGGCCCGGTCTTCATTTCTATCTCAAAAAACAGATATGTAATTTTGTATCAAATATCAGCACGATTCGAAAATGCTTGTTAACTTCTGTAAAACATAATACAGACGTCTTTCCGAGACTAATAAGCAGCCCCAAAATTAATTTGCTCCATAAAATCAAAGGCGAAATCTAATTTACGGTATCTTTAGCATATTGTTTGACGACAAAATGTTACGAAACGAATCAAAATTAAATAAACGAATTCATATTTTCTTGTGAGAACAACAATACTGGCTCAAGTTAGCTGTAAATATAAATAAGTGGGTCTGTTTTACCAGTCGGCGGCACACAGGAATGATTACACGGAGGACCTTGAATATTAACGTTCCGGACTCATTAACGTGGAATCATGTATTATGGACAAAGCGGGAAATTAAAAGCAATTTATGCGGAACCTTGCTCGCTGTCGAGGACCCCGCAAGTTTCAAAACTAGGGCTGTAGCGAAACATACATTTGTCTTTTTGACGATGACGCAAGGAAGTTATCTGGGCAACCCTTTACATGGAAATATACATGTTTTTAGGCTTGGTACCAGTGGTATCCCTATAATTTTATGTCCATCTGTCCCTGTGTCCGACCCTCCGTTGGTTTGTAACTGGCAGGATCGCGTGCGTGAGTTGCAGAGAGATATATTTTCTGATGTATTTTTACAGAATTTAAGCAAACTTTTGTGATATTTTTGCAGCCGTTTTTGCGTTTTATAAAATTGATGACTTTGTTTTTTTTTTTGTTGTTTTGTATCGTGTCAGTGTTCGTTCTTCTGTTTTTTACATAAATTTCCTCGTTATTAGCTATTTTATTTATAGGTAAGTATCTACAGTATGTTTATTTATAGGTAGTAGCTAGGTAATACACAAAGCATTTCATAAATATTCGGCCATGTACAAAATACATAAATGTTTACCCTTTGTAACTGGTTAGATTAGCCGCATAATATAAAAAATAATATTGACATATTCGCCGGAAAGTGGTTCGAATAAAAAATATTCCCGGTGTTATTATGCTGATATTAAAGTTGCCGATACATAAAAAATGCGTTTATTTTTCACCGAACGGTTTCCACGCCAAAGAACGTTACAACGTAAACAAAACACAAAGGAAATTGTTTTTCGTCTAACAAAAAGAAAGTAAAACGCTTGAAAGTTGAGAGTTAATTTATTTCGAAGTTGTTTGCCAGTAATTTGTTGTGGCTGCGTCCTCGGGGAAGACCGCCGGCGCACACTGTTGTTACACAAACTTTTTCATGTTACGAAATTCGAGTCGGCTACTTGTGAACTTGGGCCAGACCTTCAGTGTTCTTCGGGGAACTAGGTGTATCTTACCTTTGTTAAAAGCGACCTCATAAACGTATTAAAGAAATTTGAATAGGCCGACTTGGAACCTTGGGGAAGGGAAAAGTGCTGTACCGCCTGTTGTCCTTACACGAATATGTGCATTGTATAGGTTGTATTACGGTGTCATTGTTTTAACGAACACGAAAATGAAATCACACAAAAAAATTAAACCGACTTCCAAAAACACTAAAAAGCAAAAAAATACTAATTTGAGGTGCATCGGCCTAGAAGTCGGTGTCTAATCGATGTTACTAAGTTAATTTTGCCACCGACTTCTAGGCCGATGCACCTCAAATTAGTATTTTTTTGCTTTTTAGTGTTTTTGGAAGTCGGTTTAATTTTTTTGTAAAAAAGTTTTTTATTCACAGCTTTTCAGTGATACGAATAGTTGTCACTATCCATATAAGTGGAAAGTTCTCATCAATACAAAGAATATAAGCCCAAATACGAGGTATTTCACATATTCAGTTGTCGAATTCGGATTCCCTCGACCTTCTTTGGCCTCCATTATCAGGTCAGTTCCAAACCTTCACTGTTGCAAAGGTCTCGTCAATACAAATAATATAAGCTCAAACACGAGGAAGTTTACATATTCAGTTGTCGAGTTCCCTCGATCCTCTCTGGTCTCCATCATCAGGTCAGCTCCAAACCTTAATTGTTGAATAGTGCTTTCAAGCATATACCTGAGTGTCAAGTTTTTACCCTATGTATGCCTACAACTTTCAAAGGTTGCCCTCGATTTCTCAGGGTTTCCACCATCAGATCCTGATCTGATGACGATGGGACCAAATGACAAGCATACCCTTTCAAATAAAAAAAGAATTTTTGAAATCGGTCCAGGCGTCTTTGAGAAATCGAGTAACAAACATAAAAAAAAAATACTGCCGAATTGAGAACCTCCTCCTTTTTTTGAAGTCGGTTGAAAAACTAGATAGGCATACATACTATAAAGCTTCTCAAACTAAAATGTAGCCCCTATTTTGTATAACTAGCCCATCCATTATAATAGTTTCATAACTTTTACACAAATAGTCGTACCCGCAAAGCCTTAGCATTGAACAGACAGTTTAGGTTTCTAAATTCTTATTTTAGCTATTTAACTCCGACGATGCCTAACATCAAACTTTGTTCTAGGGCGTAAAAAATAGTTGCGATAGAATCGTTTAAAGGCACGTAAAAACCACAATAGTGCTTAAGTAAAGCTGGTTCACTGGCACATTGCCAAGAAGCATATACTAACCCGTTTCGCTTGATTCCTACAACTTGTGAAAGATAAGCGACTGATACGATTTATGTCTTTCTTTTATTCCTATAATTTCTGTTGAAAGTTCACATTGTAAGCATGGTTGCAAAGTAGGTTTGTGATAAAATTCAATTTCTATAATTGTAAATGGGATTCATGGAATGATTCTCGAAATATATGTGCCAATATTGGTAATAAATTAATGTGGATTCAGACAAACAAAGTAAGGTAGCGAGCGTTGGCTATTTTTGTGCTTCAGTTAAAGTGGTGTTAAAGTTATGTATTTCTTGTAGGTACTGGGCTTACCAAATTCGGAAATGTTTGCTGTTGCAACGTTGTTATCTTAAATATAAGACACAGTCTGCATTGCTGCAATCCTGTTTATCGTGAAATTAGCATTAAACAAAGAGGACGAATTGGAATTTTTGGCGCCAAGGATCTCAATTTTTCTCAGTAAATACAAAACGGATCAAAATACAACTTGGTTACCTGAAAGTTCATGATATAAACCTTATTTTGTTAGAAGTAGAAACATGATTAGGTAACTTTTATAACAGAGAAAAATAGCGTTATCTGATGAAGCAAATATCTTTGATAAAGAATGGCAGTTTTACCATACAATAAAGTTCTTTACAGCACAATGTATAACCACAATGTTGTGGTTTGTATTCTGTTCATACCTGATTTGTTTGTACGTATCTGTTGCTTGTACATTAATTCCTATTTAATCATAACAACCGTTATGTCGAAACAAAAACAATATATTCGTAAACAATAAGCAAACAGCTACCAATATATATATTATATGTCGTTTATGTCGTCGTTATATGTCGTTTCACACAATATTGCAGCTTCTGTAATCAATTACAAGCTTACACTGTCTACCTACGTATGCGGGAGTACAAATCATGAAATTAATTATGAATGAATCTAGTCATGATGTCGGGGGAATTCCTCGTAATTACATGTCTACGGAATAATCAATTAACATTTTCTTTTTCGGTAATAATATAATACTTAAAGGTAATATGTAGGTAGTAAGTAGCTTCTCCCACGAGAAGGACAGAATATGCCTACAGAAACTTGTTTATGTTTATAAGTAATTAGGTACAGACTATAAAATTTCCTATAATGACTAGAAAAAATCGCACTTACACGGCACACCGCAAATTTTCTTAGTAATTATTTACAGCAGTAGCCTTGTTTACATCAAATTATGATTTTGAAGACGTAGGTATCCATTTTGGTTAGACATTTCGTTGCGAAACACTGGCTTTGCTAATTTATTTTAACATAGTAAACTAATTAGTAGAAAGAAACAGGCATTTCATTTCAAAAGCAAGTTCTCGAAATTGTCTGTAGTCTGCGACAAAGTTTCTTTGTTTCTCTAATTAGTTTCATAGTTATTTTACTTATTAGTTCTAGCTTGCGGCTATGACTAATGTAGGGAGTCGCTGTTTGTAAAATCATAACAAGTTTAAACATATCTACTACATACTTATTAGATATTAAGCCCTTTATCTAGTTCTTATTATTTATAATAAGCTCTAACATTCCATCACAGTTCTACGAAATCTGTCGACTTAGCATTATTTTTGAGGCTTCCAACAGCCTACTAATTGTGTTCAATTTTTCTTTGAAGAAAGATTTTCTAGGAATCGGTCTTTTCATTTGTTTTGTTTACATGTACGTATAATCTCGTGGTAAGAATAAAGCGTCCCTTTATTACAAGCCAGATGGTAAGTGCCTATTATTTTCGCTGGTATCAATAGCATTGATTCACACCTCTCATCATCTCCAATCTAGCGTAATAAAGGCGTATAACTCACTCGTCAAAAAGGTGCCAAGAACTGAAGCTTGTAATTTACCCGAGAACGTATCGCCGTCATCAAGAAGCGAATTTGTTTAAGACAAATTTATATTCCTCATTTACCGACCGAGCGTTCACCGCGCCGCGATTTCACTCATAATTCGATATCAAATCAAACGCGATTCGCTTTCAAGAGTTTATTACGAATGCGTTTAATGTTTATCATATTTTAGAATTTTATTAGCGGCATCATATTTTTAATGTGAATATAAATACGTTATTACCAATACTTTGGAATAATTTAAATTTGGTTGTGCGTGACCACAATTTTTCGCACGTGTTCACGCGAGTAGATATACTTTTGTTATAATCATAAGTAAATTCTACATTTTTTTGCAAAAAACAAAGATACACGTGAGACACCACGTTTCTTATCCACCTACATATTGAATAAAAAACTTAACTATTTCAAACTAAAGGATGGATAACCTAATTAGCTAACGTAGTTCGCAACAATTCAGACATACTCGTAGGTATTTTAAATTCCCAGTTTAAAATTTAAGTCTTAGATAATGGAACTAAACCTATAAGCTGTCCCAATTTATGTAGGAGTAGTTATACTAGACTTGGCGTGTTTCGTGTACGACGAACAACGCAAAGCTTGTTTAGTTCAGAAACGCTTATAGTTATACCTTCACTAGCTAGATATTGTTTACCAAACCTACGGCTTTTTCAACTAACCTCCTTTAAAAACTTGTGTAGAATTTTCATGTAATACAGCATGTTCTATATTTATAATGTAATTCTCTCTGAACGGCATGAACGCTACTGTTTCTCATGAGTATTGAAGGTGAATTGTGGGAAGAAGGGCGTAAGTTACTAATATTTTTATTTCGATTTAATATAGCGTGATTTTTTAAACGAAATTCTTATGTTAGGTATATTGTTATAAATAGCTGGGGAATCACGATAATTTCAGTATATTGACTCATCGTTTATTTGGTTTTAATAGAAATCTAGTGTGGGATGTGGACAAAGGTTATATTTTTTACAGAATGAACAACTCATGAGTTAGCCAGACTGGCATAGTGATAACACGATATATTTTAATTACGATAAAAAAAAAATAGCCTTAAATATTTTTTCAGAATAATGAGACCCAAAATTAAGTTTTCAAATGATTTTGCCATAATTACTTTTCTGTAAAATATCTAGTTACATTACAAGGCTATCGCTCAGTAGTCTTACTATTAAATTCTAGTCTAAGCGTCTAAATGGGACACCGCTAGTCGCACTAGTATCTAGATTCATGAGTCATTAAGTAGCTAGATGCGGCAGCTTCGAACAAAGTTGATTCTTCTTTAACTGTACCGGCTGCCAATTAAGTTTATTTAGTAGACGTTGCAATGGAAAATGCAAGAATACTTAAATGCTAGATAAATAAAATAGATAGTTCATACATCACGTTCTTATTTCACTGAATGTGTCAACTAACGTGTTAGCGTTCGCTGTTTTTGATGGCGTGAGCGAGTCCGGTTTACACAAAATGCAACTATCTTTATAAATTGGTGGCAATTTTTTATCATAAGCATTCCATTTTTGTATCAACTGTTCATTCTATCGTTTTGTTAAAATACCGTGGCTTTATAATACAATATTTTAGGTACATGAAAAATTGGCTGGAACAAAATGTACTCCTAATTTTTCTGTCCGGATTTCGTATCTAAATACCGGGAAAAAGGATAATGTCGGACGTCCGACAACCATTGTGCACTGTGAGGAGAATACGTAAAAAATCGAGAGGAGCACAATCACATAGTTTAATCGTCCCCAACCTCGCTCACTGCGCCGTCTAAGAAATAAGAGGTTCACTTGAAATGAGCAAGCGATTTATTTGCCACTGCGGGCGTTCGCACTGATAAATATGACCAATAAAGGAAAACAAAATGTCCACAAGAGAAATTATTGCGGTGCCCGTAATTTACCTCTTCGTTCATTTTGTTTACATTTTTCGTTTCTTTGAATAAAAATATAATTTGATGCGACAGGACGGTCAATTACTTTCGTTGATTATTTCTTTGATCTTCTAAGTTATAAGCACATCAGCATAATGAGAGCGCGTTCGAGGGCAAAAATAGTGTATACGAGCAACGTTAACTGTAGTTTTAAAACTCTTTTTTCTTTTTACAATAATAACCCCGAGGTGTTCGGTTAGCTCAACCAAAATAATCGAATTTTCCACTCAAATTTTCGCGACTCGGCTGAAAAATTTGTAAATATAAATATTGAATACAGCTGGAGGCGGTTTTTGCAAAAAATTAGGTCGGTTAACGAATTCCTATAATAATGGCGAGTTACACCTAATCCTGGTATTGTTATTTGTTATTCTTTACGCACGTGCGAATTCAAAATAAGGAGATTTATTTCCCAAATAACTGTTGACTTTGGTGGTTTCGGTTGAGAAACGTAAACAAAATGTTTACAGTAAAATAGCTGTGCTTCGTTAACTGGAACGAAATGTTCGGTCAGGAAGTCAATAATCAACGATAAATAAACGATATTTATTGTAAGGTAAGTAATTTGGAGCGCTTTCAAATTGCTGAACACAAAAAATAAGGTTGGTTAGACTTAAACGATGTTGCGAAGCGGTAAAATAGGTACTTGTGGATATTATAAATTATTTTGATAAATATGGCTTGGTTTTAGACTACTTGAATGTAAGATAAATGATTACGAACGTTTTGTATTTCTAAAAAGATAACTGATGTGAGTGACTAGCATTTGTTTTGTAACCAAAGACAAAATTGAGTCAAAATAAACCGTTGAATGTATTCGTTTCTTCAGTAAGAAAATAAAACAATACAAAAAACATAAATAACAAAATACAGTCTCCGTTACAAACTGCATAGCAAGCATTCAATAAAATATTGCAGCAATATCTAGGCAAAGGTGCTGAGGCATTCATCTTGTGCGACGCTCGATGAGTGTATTTTGGCAGATGTAACATAAAATATAGTTCATGAATAATGTGACACGGTTGCCGGCGCGCGAGGCGGGAGACTGGGCCTTCTCTACTCGTAAATATTCAGGGTCCGACTACCGGCGCTCCACAATACATCAAAGTCTCGTCGTCTCATACAGTACTCACCTAACATACCGCCATGTTTAACTTTGCGACGGCCGCCACTACAAAACAAATGAAAAACGTTACACAGACACCCAACGGAAATTAAATAAGAACAGGCAATTGTGTGAGATTTTGAGACATTTATAAGTTGAGAATGATCTCGCTCGGTTGGTCACTCATCCTAAATGACTGCTAGTTTACTTAATAACGCACATTTCGCCATAATATGAGGACTGCCATGAGCTCAATGTTGTTTGTATTTATATTTAAGTTACTCTTTGATATTGCAATTAATGTGTGTTTTATTTTTTGTCATGAAGAATGTATACTTTAGTTCAAAGGGACTCTTACATATTCTTTTGTAACTTCCAACAAAGGCAAAAGACCCTTTATCAATAGGTATTTGTAGAGATTCACATTATACAGTTGTGTTTATCTTAAGTAAGCCATTATAGCGTAGTATCTTATAAACTTTTCGTGGCACGAAGCAATATTCGTTGAGGAAGGTTAAGCCCAATGTTTTCAGGGTCAAGAGCGGAATACGTGAACGGAAAGAAAGGGAACGATTCCTTTCCGTTTTGAAGAAAACCTTTCTTAAATGGATGTGACAAAAATAACCGCTGTCTTTGAGGATGCCGAAAACAGTATACCTACTGAAAATTCATGTGATGACAAAATCGATGGCTTTTTTACGGTTGTAAAACAAAACATGATTATGTTATAAGAATTCATTTGACACGGGTTACAATATTGTGAAGTACATATATAAGAATATCTTTGTTTACATTAAAGGCTTTGGGAATAATTACGTAGCTGTAATTAGTATGCTTACACTAACAACACGTACCATAGACATAGCTGGGGCATTACTTGCATCACAAGCAGATATAAACGCAACACAGCCAATGTAAATAATAACATAATGTATTCGCATCCAGTTGACCGAGTGTGATCCCGAAAGCGTTCCGAGGTGATAACTTTCGGTGGATTCAATCAAATCAGTTAAATGTAGCTGTAAATTGGGCAGTTCCACTTGAGTGATATTGAGTAATGGTGGCCGCGTCGATATTGATGGCGAGAGCGGGGCGCGCGCCCTATCTCTTCGGTGACGTGTTAATTTGTCAAAACCCGACGTCATAAAGAAAAAGTTAGAAAATTCACACATGATGACTGGCGAGAGAAAGCATCCAATCGATTATCTATATAAAACTCATCATACCTGACACATGAATTATGGCTAGAGCTCTGAAAATAATGTCTAAACTAGAACCGTAAGAGATTCTGCTCGTAGGCAACAAAATCTGATTTTGTGTTCGCCTAAGTAGTCCAAAAGGTAAAGATAACAGGTCACGCGCGCACGTCTGCCGTTACCCTTAGCCTCTTACATTTTATTACGTCCCATTACCTGGGATTAAGTCGGCATGCATCGCGTGGATTCTGTTTCATGTCGCCAGCCCCGGCACTAATGTCATCTGCTACTCACAACCCCGCTCAAATGCTAATTTTAAAATATGAACTCTTGCGAACCGACGACGACAACGCCGACGCACATGTAACCTTGTGGAGTCACCAAGCCTGAAAGAATCCATTATTCTAATTAAATCTACGACTTCAAATGCTTTTATACGACTGCTCACTCTTGTTAAGACTTTTCTTTAATCAAATGTCGAGGTTTGTTACTCACAGTAGGCCCTTTGAGGAGTTGTAAAAGAGATGAAAAGATAAAGTTTAGTCGGGGCGCCGAGACCAAATGTGCACTAATTGCAGAGTAGACGAGTGAAGTATGTACACCTGGGAGTAGGTGCTTGAACCGGCTATGCGAGGCCGGTGATTTCATAATCAAGTACCAACTGTAATATAATTTCCCGGTCTGCGCTAATGAACGTGTATTTTGTTTCATCTGCCGTCAGTAGAACGTAAAACGCGCGTCATAAAATCAACATTTCATTTTGTCTGAGTACGCCCGGCCCGACTCGCTGGCTTCAGCTTAAAATTTGTGTCATTAATATTTTTCATTTCCGCTACTACATAAAAATGAGAAATCCTTGTCGGGGCTAATTATAGTCGAATTTAGAAATGTTACAAATATTTAGGTGGACTGAATAGCTTTTGCCTTTTTAGTGAGCAACGTTGAAGCGTGGGACGTGCGGAGGAGATATGTTTTATTTATTTTATTGTGTGTAGACAAGTGCGGAGCGGACGCGGGCGCGCGCCTCGTTCCAGCGGGTTTTGTCAAAGAGTCTCCGAGATAAATCGCCGGCGTACGTGTTGCGGAGAGCTGTTCGATGTATCACGCTCACGTATCCAATAGAACCGGCACAGACACGTTGCGTGAGGCTATTTTCCCTTCTCTACAGCCTCATAAATTCTCTCCTTATAAATTAGATTAAAACACAATGGCCCAAGTAGGTCTACCTCGCAGTATTAACCTTGCCTACACCTTATGTGTCGAATAGTTACAAACTTTATTAAACTAACTCGATGGATGTGTATTAACTGTCTTACCACAAAAACTTTTAAACGTCAGTTTATGCCTTGCCTAAAAAAATGTCAAATTATGACGTTGACATATGGTTCATTTTGCAGCCAATATTTTATTAGACAAGTGTAAAACAGGGTTTAAAGTTTTTGTAGTAAGGCCCTAATGGCCTTACTACAAAAACTTAAACACCGGTTTTACACGTGTCTAAAAAAATAGTGGCTGCAAAATGAACCATATGTCAACGTCATAATTTGTTATTTTTTTAGACAAGGCTTAAACTGACGTTTAAAAGTTTTTGTGGTAAGACGGTCAATGTTTAAGACCCGTGCTTGTTTACTTAGGTATTGAAGCAGTATTTACACTTACATTGATGAATTTTACATGTTATATAACTTTGAAAGGTTTCGTAATTACTTAAGAAGTTTCAAAGACTAAGCTCTAGACAATATAATTTCTTAAAAGTTTTGGGATTACGTTGTTAGGACTTTTGATAACATATGTGGGTAAATATATAAAATTCGACATGAAGCATGTCGGTAGCTTATCTAAGCGCAAGTTGTAAAAGTAAACTGAGGGTTTGTTACTGCGGGGCTCTGCAGATAAGCGAGTACCTAAAGTGCATTGTTAAAATGATATACTCACATTATGTAGATTGTTTTGCAACATCTTCTTTCATACTCGTATTATAATATTATAGATGCGAACCGTATTAGATGTGCTTTCATGCTGAAAAATGTAGTAAGCAAGGCAGCAAAAGACGGCCTGATTCCTACCGTTGTGTTTCACTTAGCTTAACCTACATAATAATAGTGAAGACTGCATCATGTAGTCACATCGAGGCAAATACTAAACACAGGCCAATGTAACACGGAGCTTGAATACACACGTGTTCGTACGAGAACGAGGGTTACCGGGAAACTGCCACACGTTAATGTAACTCTCTTTGCAATCGTAGTGCACAAAGAGCTCCGTTAAGCCGGTGTTCAAACTTTATGTCTCACTACTGCCATCTTTAGACCCGACACGTGATTGCTCTTTACGATACTCGCTAATTACTCTCCGACCGAGCTCGAATTAGAACTACCTTCCTACCGAGCTCTGTTCGCAACCAACGATATGTTCTAAATAATGAAGTCAACTCACTTTCATAATTTATGAATGTTATAAAATTTTATAGCAACTTTCAAGACGGGTTGATGAGCAATCAAAATTCTAAGGTACTCGTAGTAATACCCTGCTTGAAATTTAGCCTATGCCCAGGTTTAAATTACAAATAAAGTGAAAATTAGGGAAATTGCCTGAACGTTACACTTTTATAGTACACGCGACCAACATTTCTAGGAAACTAATTTCTGCTCGTGGGCAAAACTCAAACAAAATAAATTGAAAAATTGCGGAATGAGTTTCTGTGTACGAAACAAGCGACAGATTAGATGTGTTTTTGTTTTTCAAATATTTAAGGAAAAACTTCAGTGGGTACCCAAACGTTTTCAATTATTCAAGAGACATTAGAATTTCAATTCAGCGAAGCGTTTTATTTTTATATTTTCTTATTATTATGAACAAGAAGGAAGCCATTAGCGTGTCGAGAGTTGAAATCGTCGGTTTTATTGCTCATTATTCGTGTTTATCATTTTTATTTTCAAGTGGTGCTTGTCTTCTGGGAGTACTAGAGGAGATTGAAATAATTTATGATATTATACGATGTTTATTTTTAAAGACTCGTGGGTTGCTTCGGTACTCATTAAGTATCTCCATTTTCCGGTTTTTATTTAAGTTTTAGACTGATGCAATATTGCTATTAAAAACAATATTGTTATATGCCATTTCCGGACATAAATATACCTAATAATTTTTCTGTTGGTACACCAGTTTTTTATGTTTTTCTCTGGTGCAATATTTTCTTTGTCGCCAGCAACTCCCATGGGAATGTAACCTACATATTCTTTACTTGGAAACGATTCTGCCCTAAAGCATAAACGATATTGTTTTGTCTCGCAGTGTTTCTGTTTCTTTCACTAAATATTTGTGTAACTACTGTGCTTAAATAAATAAAACATTGAAATGAGAATTAATCATAATTTATAGTTTTGCGATTGCAATTAAAAGGGTACGCTATTCAAAGCTGCAACGAGAGCTTAAATGTCATCCGATGCGATATTGAGATAAATGATGAATGCTAATGAAGCTTACTATAATATTACTTCAAAGGAAATTGTAAGGTAATTCTACTGTATTAAATATCTAGATAAGCTGAATCAACGTTAAAGTAGATATTTGTATAAAGGAAAATTAGAAATCTCGTAAAATGTCAGGGGATTGCGTCCAAACTAGTTTATTTAGTTATATTAAGTGGCAACATCGTAGTCGAGCGGTCGCTGCAAATACGATAAGTAAGCAAAGTTAGTCGAATAATCTCGCAATTAAGTCAAAGCTTAGGTTTAACTTCACATTGAAGAAATAATATGATTAGACACAATATTTTAACATCTCACAAAATCTTACCGTTTACGAAAACCCTATTTTCATTATAGGCAAAAGTTAATAATAACAAAGGCGATTCTATGTGTAGTAATGTAATTTTTTTTGTGTTTTGAAAGTAATCTACCTATGTAGTATTGAGTTTTAAAAAAGTATTCAAGGAATTAAAGTATAAGTAATCTACATGTAATTTTTTTTTTATAGGAAGTATCATAAAAAAGTCTCATCCCGACCTCCACAGGGAATAGTTTCTGCCAGCACTATACATTTCTGCCGCTAAGCAGTATAGTGTCTGAATTGGAAGGTCTGCGCGCCGGCAAAATTACAGGCACATAAGATATCCCAACTATGTCTCTAAGGCTGGTAGCACATCGGCGAACGCTGGTATTGCAGGTGTTTATACAATGCGGAACACTACATCACAAGTTGTGTCTCAAGCTTTATATGTGTTTACGTATTCGATTCCTTTTTCGAAAAGTTTGTTGTAAGAAAATGTTTGTCATTTGTTTATTCTACACCAGCCTTTCCCATAGTCATGTTTTTCCAGATTGCGCCAAAAATGCATCAAAAAATTGCCGTACGTCCACTACAAATACGATTATAGATACCGTTCGCATATTATGCCATTGGACAGTCAAATATTAGTGGAACGTGATCATAATAATATTGAAATCGCCATTGGAATAGCATCGCTCTCTATCGTCGATGTTTTATTATGCCGGCATCGATGAAATTGCGCGGATTTATCGACCATTTTTGTTACTCCGTATATTTTTGGATCGTTTAGTCGGATATTTTTACTAGCCGCGCGTGATGAAAGTTTGAAATATTTTTATAATTAAAGGTGGAGAATGAAAACCTGCTTCTACGTTTTTATTAACAAAACAGTTTTGTTTTATACAATTTATGGAAAAGGAAAATTAAGACACGAATGGTACAGAAATAAATATTTATATATGATGAGTAAGTGAGGTTATGTTTTCTGTCGGCTCTTAAAATAGATAGCCTCTTCCCCGGCGGGTTGTAGGATACTCAGGGATCATATCAAGTAGATGGGCAGCAGTCACCTGTACATAACATTTTGCTATGACCTGGTTTCCTAAGATTTACGGGTCAATTTGTCAAATGCCTGTCGCGTGTTTCATCTTCTCGGAGTGAGGTCGCTAAACATAGTTAGCTAAATAGCGTTTGTGTAACAAGTTAAGATTTTAGCTTCGACTTTCTCAAAAGATGATGAACCAAAGGGATAAAAGACCAAAGACTATCAAGAACCATTTATGTAAGAATAATATTAAACGAAGCCAAAGAAAACTGTGAAGTGAACTAAAAATTTATAGCAAAATCTTAATGGGTTTTTGAATCCAAGCTAGGTCCCACAGCACCAGGAAATCGCAAGCAGTCAAGCGAACGACGACCCATTCTGGCTATCTTCTTCATGCCAAAAGCAATACCATATGTTAGTGTTTGCGAAACAACCTGTATAAACGCAAACTTTGAAACTAATATCCAGCTTTATGTGGTTGTAACTGTCCATGTAGTCATTTCGCTCCACAAAGATAAACTGCAAACATTTTAACAAGTTTGAGGTACCTGACAGGACGGCTAAAAAGATAAATAATTTCGAAATAAAAGGAACATTTTGCAACTTATTCCAGTTATTTATTAAATAAGTCGGTCTTGTATTCGACGTTTCTTCGTTCCTGCCGATCTTTCTTCCTTATATTTTATTATTTGACTTGCTCTTGGATATAAATAGAATGCTCCAAACTTTGAAGGCTTTACGAGTGTTCATTGAGAAGGTATTATTTAGACTGGAGTTGTATCTACTCCTTTTCTGAAGATTATGATCCAAGACATTTGTGATTTGACGTGAAAAAATAAAATGTATAATGGTTTGGAAGAAAATTGAATCCATGCTAGGACTATCGTGTCTCTTTCTTAGTGAACTTTTTCACGTCAAATGAAGGAAATAGGTAAACGCAAAAAAGAGTTACACAAAAAAACCTGCGCAATTTTCAGAATAATTATTTAAATAAAAATGACTTTTGACCCTAATAGAATCAGAATGCTGACCGTATAATTATAATTAATTTATGGCCGATTTAAAACTTTTATCATCATTGAGTTAATTGTCCCTTTTCTTCTTCTTTAATTAATGTAACCAGTTGCTTCACTCGCAGACTCAAAAAACTTGGCCCGGTTGAATGTTTTAAAATCCCTGATTTATTAACTGTCCTTTTATATGTACTTACATACACTGCATTGTTTTCAAGGCCAAATTATTTTGTTAATATTCGAGTGCTTTTGAAAAACGACCCCTGTCTTATGAAAGCTAATTTATTGTTTGAAGCTGTCTCAATATTTTATTTTGTAATGTCTCATTATTTTCATATTTTATATAAAACGTACCCTCAAGCGAAATCTTCTGAATGACAAAACATTTTGACATTCGCTGTTAAATGAAATACGTTGCCATTTATCATAAGATAAAACCAAAAACATAATAGGATTCTCTCTTGTCCGTCCGTATGTTTCTTTTTTATTTATATAGGAGATTTACAGCACGAATCAAACAAAAAATTGGGAAAGACGTAAGCCGTTTCAGGGTCGCTGGTGGAACGCACGAGAAACATAAACCTTTTGGTAAACTTTGTCTGGAATATTTTTGTTTGTATTATTTTGCGTGTGTATGTACATAGGTTTGGTTTGAGGAAAATATAGCCTCCAATATGTCTGTTACATTGCTACCGATTGATAACTTACACCGAATTTCAGACAGATCTGAATATTTCTATAAAAATATCAACCTGCGTAACCTGTTGTCACGAACATGCCTGTTATTTTGGTAAGAGAGATAAGTTATTGCCTACATAACAAAAATCTATTGTAGAAAGAGAATCCGTTATGTTAATAACAAGTATGTAGTGCTTGACATACTGAATTCAGTCTCAGCGTGGACGCTTCACGTCCGTGAAGTCCGTCATCGTCCAAGCTAAAGGTACCCATTCGAAACAGGCTGGCTAAAGATTTTGTCAATATGTCAATAGCACAGAGTATGGAAATGTATGGCGCAGTTTACGAGCCATGCGACAGTCGCATGTTTCGCAAGGATACCTTAAGATTGTGGATAGTATGATTGAGTATCGCAACAGGACAGCAGCAAACATTATACACGGATGCATTTCCTCATTCATTCCACTATTTACCACCTAAACGCGTCGTGTTTCGGAAACTTTCCATGCATCTTTCACATTGTGCCATTTTATATGGAATATGAAGCGAAATATAAAAGTGCACTGCAAATGGAAGTAAGGATTGGCGCACAGTCTGTTAGAGCGACGTGAACGCGTGTTACTAGTGTCATATCATGAACATGTGTTATCACTTGAAATACCTACATTATCCATGTTTGAATAGGGAACTAGCGGTCTCCCAAAAGCTTCACCCGTGTCCTGAGCAAAAGGAAAGCTTCACACACACAATAATAATTTCTTTGCACAGGATTTAATTTTGTGTATGTGTGTTATTTCAATTGTCAAGAATCTTAACATTCCCATGTCAAAGATAGGTATGTACTGACATTTGCAAGATGAAATCTGAGAACAGCGATGCAAAATAAACAGATCCTAGCGTTGGCTTGACACAGAGGTTGTCGCAATTTACCTTCAGCAGTACTGCAGCATAATATGCGTTCGCCTTAAACATTGCAAATGGAAGTTAATGTGAATGCGAGTTTTGTCGGAGGTAATAAATGTCAGGTGCATGTCCGTCGCCGTTGCGTCCGCATGCCTTGCCCTGAAGCTTTTTCTACCTCACATTAAAGAACATTTTTTACAGCCAGTGCCAGTAATGTATATCTGGTGGAGTAAATACTTCTTGCTCAAGCACTTTCTGTCTTCAATTTGATGGCGCACTTGATAGCATAAGTTCTAGACGTTCATGATTAAATTAACATTCTAGATAGAGTAACGTGGTATGGCAAGTTAATGAATACAATTTGCTCTGAGTAACAACGCATTTGTAGTAATTGACAGTTAGTTTCGCAATTTCAAAAAGATGTCTAAATACTTAAATTTCAAAATTCCAGCAGTCAAAGTACAATCCATTGTTCGAAGATAAATGCGAAGATAAGCCGGCTATACTGATTAGTATACGGTGAACACGTATTACATAATATTGTTACAAGACGTTTACATTGGCGCGGTGCGTTTAAGACGCCATATACATCGGCGCGGCGCCGCGTGGCTTCCGCCGAGTCAAACACGCGGTTGTGGGGCTAATAGCACATTAGAGCAGCCATCTCGACGGCGCAGCTTTAAATATTAACGCCTCGAGCCCGCTTGCAAGCCCTCCCACTGAAAAAGCCTTTTTATTTGTGGATAACGAGATCGTGCACTGCTTCTACTTATAATGAAGTTTCTTATTTCCTGGTAATGAGTTTCATATAGTTATTTATCGCGCTGTTAAGTTGAGATAAAGGTGGTCAGCGAAGCTGCAGCGCGGGATTTTTCTATGGATTTATGGTTATGACGTCGTTATCTCGGAACACAGGTCTGGTATTGCAGCTATTTAATTAAAAATATACCTATAAGTACTACTTTATTTTAAACAAGTTTGTCAGAGAGATTTATTTGATATACGCCGCGTACATGTTACGGAATGATGAGCGAATTTCGACTGTTTCCTTTCGTGTCGGTCGCGCCTCACGAACAGATGTGCACAACCTTCGCTATGAATATTTATGACTCGATATGTAAACGCCACTCAATAAAACGTTTAATTTTACGTTTTCCCAAACCGGAATTGTCATTTTCCTCTGGCTTTATTTTAATAAGCACAAACAGTAATATATAAAAAGGGGGTTGAGTATTTTTAATCTCGCGAAAAAATTTTGTTTATAACTCTGCAGTACAAATAGCGATATTTTTTCCGAAGCTATAACGATCGTTATTAAAAACTTGTTCGCGATTCGTGATTTTAATTTTTCGACAAAACTTTCGCAATATTTCTCGCTGGAGGTCGCGGCAAAACGAAATTTGCATATTCAGCAGTAAAATTTACGTCACAAACAATGCCCTATTACGGTACAATGGAAATGTCTTTACATTGTTGCGGGCGGCGGGCGGCGGTCGAGCGGTCGGCCGGCGCGCGACGCGGTCGAGCCGCGCGTTTCACGGACTCAAAGGGCGACCGTCGGAGCTGATTTACGGCGAGGACCTGTGGCTGCTCGTGTTTAAATGAAAATTATACACGGGCCCGGCGCTATGGGGGCGCGACCTTTCCCTCGTAAAGTAACTAATTTATGAACTCGTGATACTTCAGCGGGGCCGCCCGCGCTCCGCTCTTGAAATTTTAAACACCTCCGCTGCTGTGCAACTGCTGAATTTTTGACGCAACGTTACACATCTTGACTTTTCACAGAATCAATGCTTTTACATGTGAAAACATCATACATCATAAGTGTAATTGCTACTGACACTTTACCCTCCTTTCTAATCCGAATCAAGGCATTAATCACAAACTCTGGGTCACTCAAACTCATTCCTGCATTTAGAATTAAATTAGAAAGCTAGATAATTAACTAGATGGAAAATTAGATAAAACCACGATTCCACAAATTACACATTTGTTCACTAGCTGTATGTTGTTCAGCCACAGATAACACGAATACAACCAGTTCTATACTCGTCCAATAGTAAAAGGGCTATTTGGATTATCAATCCGACTATGATCAATAATACATTAACTACATTAATAATTACAACATAGTTGAAAAGCCATTATGACTTTACAAACAATTGTGATAGGAGTTTCGCACATTTCGTAATAAAAAGCCTTTGTTTACACGTATTACGCATGGGTAACCTTGCCGCGAGTTACCTCCCTGCGCCCGACCCAATCTGTCACTCCCCTCTCCAACCACAACAACAAATCGTTAGCGCCTAGTTAATTGTCAGTTTGTACTTCAGATTAAGCTAATTAACGTAACACCATGTATATCACATAAGTACCTAATAATATATGCGAAGGTACAAGCCATTATACAGCGCTAACCCGTATCCATATTGAGTGCGGCCCGGAATTTTGATTAAGCACAAACTAGATTATGTTAAGGGTAAATTGAGACCGTTTCTTAAACTACTATACAGTTAATAGTGTTTGCTTAAACTTGCTAGTTACTTATTTGCTCGCCGACATCGGCTGCGGAGTTATGACGGAAGTTTGCTTATGTGTACCTCTATGTAAGTTTCAGACTTAACTATGCAAATTACGATACAAATCTGCTTCGTAGTGCGCGCTTTTTGGAGAATTAAAGAGAAACTTTGTGCCTGTACTTAGTTGATAAAGGAAGGATATGAGAAGTTGTTTTTAATGAGTTTTTTAAGCAAACACAAAGTAACATTAAACGCAAAACTTTTTATGAAAAAAATATAATACACAGGTAACCCAAATTCATTAATTCTCACTTGAGACGTTTACAAGAAACAATAGGTATATTTTCATAATACAACACATTTGTATCGCAAACACATAAAGGGGATTTAGAAAGTGCTATATCTCGATTTAAAACATTGAAATAATAATAAAGTAGGGATGTAGACCAGTTATTGGCACTCACACACTACATCCCCTAAGATCTCTCGCGACACGTACGTCGCGCCACCTAATCTGTATCTTCGTTCACGGAGCATGAATGTTGTATCAAAGTTACAAATATATATTGACATTTTCAGTGGCCCGAGTTGTCTCTACAGAATTCACTAGTATTCGGCTGAAATGTTTTCAAATACTGCAGAGTGTTCGTATAAATATTTATGTCGGTGACTGTGTCATTTACATATTTTTGGGCCGATATGAAAGCCGTGTGAAGTGAAGTCGCCGACCAAATCATATAATGTTGGGTACCTGGAGGCGTCAAATGCCTTTGAAGAAAGGAATTCAAAAACTGCTCATCTTTTGTATCTGAACAGTAGCCTTTTGCCGAGGCTTTTATTTTCTTAATATAATTTTATGAAAATAATCAAATTGTTGATTGAGTGGAATACTGAAACGTCCTGATGAATTTCGTGGAAAAGATGGAAAACACAAGGAAAAGTTTATAAAATTTTAAGTTCTTTATTTGTATTACATTGACAGGAAAAAGGAAGTAAATAAATAAGTACATTTTTTATATTATTTGTGTTTTAAACACGATGGGGAACTGCTTTAAATAACGGAAAATACATCTCAAACCCACGCAAACTACCTGTACTAAGTGTAGGCAACTGTAAGATCCTTCTGTGTTTAAATACCTCTCAACGGTAAGACTGCTCAACTGTCTCAGTAAATGTTTTACAAAAGCATTCTGCCGCCTTTCATGAAAATACAACGACAAATACGAAAATGATTTACAAAGAGTTTACAAAGACTGATCATTGCACATTGGCCGCATATTTCGTCAATAGGAAAAACAAATGACGGTATTAGCTCACGAACCTTGTTTATTCGGTCACTTATGGTCATCCTAGTAGTCAAAGGGAAACAGTCATAGAAACATCCGACGATTTAAGCCAATGACATCAGCCAGCAGCGTTCGAATAAATAGCAGTTCTAGACTCATATAAACAGTCGTTTATGTAATTATTCGTAGTCAAGAGCGCTATACAAGCGCAGATGTTCAGCCATTTGCGAGGACATGAAATATCGAACCTGTTAACTTTATCGTCAAGATTAAGCTATAAAACCCAGTGTTCATTAAGCTACACTCTCAGCAAGTCTAGTTTAGTGTAAATCAGCGCATCTATAAGGTGGTCGAGTGTCCGTAAACTGAATATTTATGGGAAGGCACTCTCAATGTACCTACTAAACGCGCTCGACACAAGCGTCACAACGATTTTGCATAATTTATGCACTAAAATATGCTGAAATGTATGAAAATAAGGTGGTTAAAGGACTGATATCAAAAGGTTGAAACGTATTTAAAACTTAATTAACGCGAAATGAATTCAAAACGCTTTTGTAGCTGACGTTAAGGTAGGAATAATGGAAATTTTCACTGACTAAACGAGGGGTTTAGCTGAAGAGAATACGTACAAGTATTGCGGGGAAATTCAATTATAAGTAAAATATGAGTAAGTAAGTAGGTAGGTAAGTATAATCAGATCGGCATCAGACATTTTCATGACACGGTTGCAATTTGCAAAGCCGCTAAATCGTAATGGTGGTTATCCTCGGCGAGATGAGAATATCTCCAGTGGGCAGGCAACGCGCTCACCATTAAATCCTGACTGGCCCCCTCCCCCCGCGGGCGCGCCCCCTCCGTCTAAATCCCCCGTAGCGGCGGCTCGGCGTCCTCCCGCCACGCTCATGCAAATTATTCACAAAGTACGCGTGTAAAGCGCCCCGCACGCCTAACTGGCCACCAGAGTACCCTCCTATATATACAAAATGTAAAACAAATGAAATGAGCTCCACTAAAAACTGGACCCAAAGCAAATACTTTTATTGTTCTTACCGCCACTCTTGTTCCCTTTCAGAACGATTTGTCTCAAGCTGATGGGAGAAGTGTCAATTTTCTTTCCGTGTAAAACTTCTTGATCTTGTAACTTTAAGGCAGTAAACAATTTAAGCTTTAAAGCTAGCTTCCGGGAAAGATGGAACTTTTATTTTAATAATAAAAGTAGTACTTACGTACTATGCTTTAGCTATAGCGTACAATATGGAATTGTTCTGCTCTAGAATTCTTTATACTGTGGATAAAGTGGGAGGCAGATTTAATTATCCAGTTTACGAAGAATTAATTGGTTTCTGTTTCTTAGAAAATTAAATGTGGGTGTAGCGTGTCTAGTATATCGTACGTAATGTTAACACGTGTGGTGCTTTAAAGGCCAACTGCAGAAAATTAAAATGTATGTGACACACAACCTTTAGAGAACTTTAATAAAACTTTAGTTACTTACTCAAAAGTAATCCTCTAAAGTATATTGTGTTGAACTTGCACCCACAATGATGACCTACTGACATGTCACACAGTGCTGACGACTAACATAAACACAAAAAAAAAGATACTAAATGTACCTACATGTTCAACAGATAAAACGAGGCTTAATTCTGTTATTCAAAAACACAATACAAATAAACTTTTTTAATCATCACACATCGCAGATTTAAATCTAAACCACAAAAGGATTTAATAAAAGCTGTCTATACCAAAACAGGACAACAAAAATGAGATATTAAATCAGGCATTTAACTAGCAGCACAATGCTCGCAATTCATAAAGAATATTTTTATGAAAATTTTAATACTCGGCCATACATGCGACCTCCTCTCATAAATCAAGTACTTCCGGCGCCCTTTGAATTTCCGCGCGCCGATGATATACCGCGGCTGTGACAATGCCTGCCTTCGCCATTTATACACCAATATTCCTTTTGACAGTGAACGACACTAATTGAACGAGCCAAGCCGCTCAGCTTTCTTTTTTATTTGTTTAGAAACTGCGATACAAGTTTAAACATGTTTCTCATATGGCCACGGTTCAGTGATCTTTCAGCGACAAAGGTCACAGTAAGCATGTGTGCTTCCAAAGGTTAACCGACGATCATTAATGAACAAATATATTATGTACATTTCTGTGCGGTACTTAAAAATGTATAAACATTGTAGCAAGATTGTAGCGTCTACGAGAGCTACGATTCGTAGCCGCTGGCAATTTGCTACAAATAATGTAACCGCAAACCGCCTTTACATTTTTAAAGATAAATGTATTTTTTATTTGATTTTATTTACATTTTGTTTTAAGAATTGGTTCTTAAGATTTACGGTAAGAGCTTACGAAAAGTATGGTTCTATTCAGTGTGCAGCTGTGTCGTGAAAATCATGCGACTTATGAATACACCGTTATGGTGCTCATTAACAAGTACTCGACGCAAGTCGTTAATATAAAGAAGCGTTTCATGGTAATCCGATGCCTATTATCCCGCGACACTTGTAAACATTATGGAAACGGGCTATTTCGCTTTAAGGATGTTTTTCCTCAAATTCTGTGGCTATTTACACATCAAATATGGTTTTGCCAGTGGCTTTCAACGGTAATGAAGTAGTGGAATTCGCCTACGCGAGCCTAAATATCAAAGTTTAAATCTGGATTCAAAATCGGTGACCTAAATTTAGAACAGTGAATGTGCTCAGAATTCACTACAAAATACTTTATTACAGATTTTTATGTTTATTATTCCAGACTAGCAACTACAGATATTTCAGGAACATTACTTAAAATACAGGAAGATATAGTTGAGCATCATGTAGGCAGTTAGTAGGAGAGCCGCGTTCGACCGCCCGCTGCCGTATGCTCGGATATTCGTTCGGATCTCCCGCTTTTCCTACAGATGGGAGTGCAGATATATATTTCTGGTAGGTCGCGGCCGACGTGCCGGCACCGGCCGATATTTCGTGCTCCCTGGGCGACAATAATTTGTTGGTCCGTCGTGCCACGGTTCGTGTATTGCCGACGATTTATCTCCTTCAAGCGTACACTCTAATCGTACCCGATATGAACGATCGTCACTGCCGGTTTGGGATTTCGCGGTATAATGAAAATTACTGCTTTCCATATTTTATTTCAAACTGCTATTCAAAATTTTACACAAGCACAAAATGACAGAGTAAGTGTTTTTTCAGACGTTTTACGATATTCAGAGCAGATGCTTACAGACGTTTTACTGCCGCGAACGGAGAGAGAAGACGGTTACTGTCGGAGACTTTTTAAAGTTTCCTTCTATGCAATATTTTACGAACTGTATAAGCTTCGAAAATTTTACGACGTGACACTTTAAATTCGGCTTCACTTCTGCTATGATCCATATTTCTAATGCAGTGCGAAGTAAATCTGTGTTGGTGTCCCTGAGACCACGTTCAACCAATATTTGAGTACGCTCATGTTCGTAAAGCTATTTGGTTTACGACTATGGCGGGTACATCCGAACACAACTCGGATTTCGTATAAAAATAACGAATATTTTCACTGGCTTTTTATATTTCAGTGTTATAAATTAATCATCACAAAGTCAATGTGTTGTATAAATAAAGCTTAACTAAACTGATGGTCTGGTATTTATTGTAATTACATTGTATATTTGCACAGTGTTTAAATTAGTTTTTGAATAAACATCACAAGCAATTTAGCGTTGTTTATATCAGGCGGACTAACTTGGGTGTTTTCATTCGGCGGTTGAGTTTACAGTTCATTAGAAGCAATTTGGCACGAACAATATAAATCGATGTCTTATAGGTTGTTAAGGTAAACGGAGCACTTGTTTATGGTATTTTCGTACCAAAAGCGGCCAAATTAATAGTGAGAGAGTCCATTATCCTGCATTAAGCACTCAATGGGGCGAATGGGACATAATGGCGCGTCGCCGCCGACGTTGGCCCTTTTATGCCTCCTAATAAAAACGTCACTACTGCCCGATACACATTATCTGTTTTTTAATAAATCGCAAATATCACGTTCCTTTATGGCTTCGAAGTATTTTCAAATGATATATTTACGTTGGCAGTCCTTTTGTATGGATCGGGCCTACGTGTGGCTCTTTGTCAACTAGGCTTTAGTGAATTTTTTGCATGAACGAGCAATTCGTTTTCAAGTACCTATTGTAATTTAAGATTAGTAGAATCAATAATCATCAATACTGTATTAAAGTTGTTTATAGGTATTTTTGCAATGTATTCAAATCACATCCTAGTATCACGACAGAGAGTGTATGGTGGACACAGTTGCCTTGTTTGAGAGTTTTGTGAAAGTCACACTTGTGTTGCTGTAGTAAGATCAAAGGCAAGAAGGGATAACTTAATATTAGAGCTTAGTGTCAGCCACTCTATGGGTTAAGCTGCTTCTCAGCGGCGGCAACAGAGGTCATTTGTTATGCCCCGAAACATGTCGTGTCGATACTACGAATTGCTCGGCGAGATATTGCTTTAGTAAATATGTGTTACTAGGTGTTAACCTTTAACTTTATTCGTTTTTCTTTGATGTGAGAATATGGGATTCTTTAATAAGATATCAGAGTTATCAATCATGGATAGAAAATAACGTCACAAAAGTCTTCGGCCGATTGAAATGAATGAGTTCAATGAAGCAAGACTATCAGAGCTAATGAAGCTGGTCCATACTATTAATTCTGTGTTCAATAATTACGATTTTAGAGCGTGGAATCGCTGACTACTGTGGATTGTGAAAAACTCATAACTTTATTATGGGGGATGCCTACGTTCAGCAACGGCGATTGGCTCATATGATGATGATTTTAACACATAAAGCCAACTTATTCATTTATAATACGAAAACATAATATCATATAATCATACGAATACAATAACTTAAAAAAATTGCCCACAAGTTAGTCACGCGTAATTTACAATGTAATAACACTACCGATTTGAGCTAGCGCCTATCCGGGGCCCCATAAATATACGTACGTCAGGCTCGGCTGAGTGAGTTTGTGAGCTCTTTGAAGTGTAGATTAAGGTACTGTGTCACTAAACACCCCGACACTGAGGGTTAAGTGTATCTTGTTTTGTATGAAATATGCCGTTTGGACGACATTGTATTAACAGCTACTTTTACTTGCAAAGATGATGTATTTTTTTTGCGTGGGTATGAGATTCTATGTTGTGTTTTGTGTATCGAAATGCTACATTTGATAAATGTAATAGAACATTGGAAACTTTTAGTCGGCCGATAATTAGTTTGGGCTCATAAATCAATGTGGAAGATGGATGGTAGAACGCATATCACTTAGATGAGATATTTAGTCGACATTAGACCGACTGAAAACTTTGATTGTATTCAAGATTTTCATAAAAAAGAAAGCGACAATCATCGCGTCGACTGTCAGCCGACTGTTTACTAAATGTAAAATAAAAAGTTTCTTCGTGGTTTTATTAAGAAGGTAAAAATGTGTGATAGAAAATTTAATTTCAAGTGTTGGGTAAACTTAGTTTGACTTATGTAAATTCTTGTTTTACTTCTCGTCAAAAGAATAAGTAATCATGCTTTCTTAAGTACTTGTAACTACTTTGGAAAACATTTGTGATCCAACTTTATTTAATTCAGTTGGTTATTTACGTTTTTTATAGTAGATAGAACGATTTTCAATAAGAATGAACTGTCAATGTGATACATTATGTATTCTATTCCGTATGAGCTAACACAAAGTGAAGGGAAACGTAGTGAGGAAACCCAGTGTTAATAATTAATTCGGAGCGTGTAGGCTGTGAAGTTGCGCTATTTGTTGCCTTAGCGCCAACTAACGACGCAATGTGGGTAGATTGAGGGCCACGCATTCACTACAATGACTGACAATCGGTTTAGGCTCAATTCGTCGTACGACCACCACTACGCGATAAAATATCCTCACAATAGAAACAATGTTCATTGAACTTAGGTTTATTCAAGTTTATTCCCCGTGACGGACCCTGCTATAGTTTCAGACAGTGATTTTGTGAATAGAGTAATATAAGTATCGTATTGTCTTCGTCTTCTATCCGACTTAATTAATCCAGTCTCTTGCAACGGTTTTCGTTGTTAATAAACGTCCATCTCTTCATCTACAATATTACGTTTTCAATGCTTAATTATATCTAAGCTTTAGATGAATTTATGATAAAAGTAAAGTAAAGTAAAGTAATCTTTATTGTATTGACTGTGTAGGTTACAGGTGTTAGGTACATAGTTATAGTACAACAATCAGCCCGTTTGGGCATACAATAATTAAAGCCCATGCGGGCAGCTACATTATTATTTATTACATTTAACAAATTAAATAAATTACAATTTATCATTAAATCTAGAAATTTGGTTATTATTATAATTTATTACATAAATTCTAATTACTTATTTTCTAAGAAATCCTTTATTGTATAATAACATTTTTCTGCTAACCATTGCTTTAGTTTTATTTTAAACAATCGTAGTGGAAGTTGTCTGAAAGTTTGGGGTATTCTATTATATATGATATTATGGTATGATATGATAGCTTTAGATAATTTATTTTACTAAGACTTTTGAATGAAATAAACTTTTCCATATTCTGCCATAAAATAAACTTTTAATTTTGTGAATTCTGCGCTTTTGTCAAACTTTAGTATGCAGCCAAGGCACTGTTATAAACACAGAAATTCTGAAACTTATAATAATTGTAGCATGCAGTCACAACAACTTTACGACTAGAAATATACCGAGGTTTGCGTATTTATTTTGAAAGAAATACAAGAAATATCCACTTGCTTTATACAAAATATCATTACGGTCCGTTCTCAGGACAGCTATGAGGAAAACAAGCTAAGAAAATCGTGATATGAAATAGAATAGCGTGAGCTGATGAAGCCAGGGAAGAAATGCATCGCAAACAAAAAGATGGAATCAAATAAACATTACGAAGCCAGATAAATAAACGCTACAAAACATTGATATACGCGGAAAAGCTCATTAAACCTTTTATTTATTTAATCTCATAATGTTCATGAGGTTAAAGCGAATTCTGTAAATAAGCTCTGATTTAGCTAATGTATGCAGCTATGGTAAGAGAATACATTTGGATCATGGTATCTATTTAATAGGGGGAGTGAATGTAAAACAGTGGACGGATATTAGATGTACTGATGATGTTGACAACTGCAGGTAAACATCCGTTTGTACGTTATTATTAGCGCGATCGCAAATATTGAGCCCAAATGCCTAGTTTTACTTTCCTATCGATTCGTCAGTAACATACAACATGTAACATTGAATACGTAAAACCTGTAAATAGTTTTGTCAGAACAATGAGCAGAATCAATTAAACCACTTTCTAATAGACTTTGGTAACATTCTTCAAAAATCTTCATTAAAAATATTGTCCTTATGTATTAATAGGTCAAGCTATCACGTGGGCCAAAGAACTCGCCAAAAGGCGTCGCTTCGGCGAGTTGTCGCAAGAAACGCCCGTAGAACTTAAACAGCTTACAAAACCTTCACAAAAAATTTGGTCAATTGAATTAAAAATCTTTTGGGGTGTCTGAAGTTTGGCGTGGACCACATCCTGTAATCGCTGTCCGATTGTTTGTAGGAGAAAATAGGACACACTAAGGTAAAGTGACATTTATATGGTCTTATATGGAAAGAAATATGGAAGATTTGCCTTAAACACATGTCTTGCGTCTGTTAAATTTTGTGGCAAGACCAATATCATATGTAGTTTGAATATATTTTTGACACAATTCTGCTTTCGACCTGTTGGTCTCGACCCCCGAACCTCTTCCAGTATAAAGTTGCAAGTTCTCTAGCCCCGTCGATTGTGTACCGACGCCTAGCCACCGCACGATCCGGAGATTTGAATATCATGCTGATGGATTAGTTTGCCGTTCAGATTACCGATGTCGGACCTTCTACGGTCAGTTGTCGACTTTACAATGAAAATTGGTTTACTTTTATGTGGTGTTAAGATCTGTTATGAATTGGTTTGTTGAAACGGTGAGTCCTACATATATTTTATGCGAATTACAAGAATCGTTTTGCTGAAATACTTTTTTTCAACATACCTATCTTATGCTAACCTAAATAGGGGTGTAGGGGTGTGCTATATGATTATGTATTTTGACTTCTTGTAGAGAACAAAATAGAAACTTCTAAACATAGGCATATCTTAATAAGTATTTGACCCTTATGGCGAGCAGGGTCACCTCAGATAAGACGATGAGATAGATAAGTTCCCTCAATAGCAATGGCGATCCACAACAAAATTCCGAGACACAGAATATAGGCGCATGTGACCCTCCACCACCTTCCTCCACCACTAGAAAATGAGTCTGACCAGTAACTCGCGCCATGTTCTCTGATGACAGTTTCACATGTAGGCGCATTTTTGGTAAGTACGTACCTATTCTTCATAACCTTCTAATTCATCAAAACATAACAAACACGTTATTAATATGCGTGGAACATGTTGTAAATATCTCCACAAACCAAAATGTCAAATTATAATTTATCGAGGATATTAATCCATTAAAATTATTCATTAACCCGTCCCTTATTCTTCCTTCATACAGGCAGTAACAATATAAGACAGTACGACGATGCTTCTATAGCACTAAAAAGGGTGAGTTTGGCAATATGCCAATACAGTGAGGTGATCTTTATGTTACGGTGCCTATATACCTTGAAACCCATGCCATAACAGACGAGAATGGCCTTAGTCCACAAAGTTATTGTATCCCTCGTGTGACGGCGTAAGATATACATTCAAGACGTGCGTTGTGTTGTTTTCTATTAAGGTTATATGTTCGCAAGTTAAATTGAAGTAGTTTTTGGTACATTTGTATAATGAGCGAACGACACATGGTATTATTATTCCTAAACTTGTAACTTTTTTTTATGAAAACCTACGCATGTGTTAAATTATTTGAAACAGGAAAGAAGCTTATACATGTTGTTTCAAAATTAATTAAAACATAAAAGTGAAGCCGAGAAGCTCTTTTTTTGAAGTAGTTTTAAAAAAGAACTGGGTACTTATGTATCTCGTGCAAAACAGTCAAGCGTATGTTTAACTTAACAGTCACGAACTTTACGAAAACTATGACACCTGACATTACCAATTACAGGTGTAGAAAGTCGTGGCGCCAGCAATTAGTCGGTGCGGAAATAAACTGGGCCAGCCGAGGCTAAACTTAGTTAGGCAGCCCAGCCAAATGTCTTCGCCAATAAATAAACCTTTATTTTAACCGTGTTCATAAATTAGTTCGCAGGTTTTTAGGTCGAACGTTTTAGGTACATTTTAATCGTAGATATTTTCAGTTACCACCAATTTTAGAAATTATGTAATATTTAATAAGAAAATATATAGGTACGATACAGACTGAAGCACTAAATAGTATTAGCTACAATTGTTATATATTTACAAACAATAGTTCCTACATACTAATATGATTAGTTATTTTTATGTCTCATAGCAAATATTTACATTACACCTAGTCCATACAGATTAAATATTAACCTAAGAGCCCAACATTTGTGTACAAACCTCACCTAAGTCTATTATGTAATATTGTGATGACACTCAGATAAAATTACCTTATTAACGCTCCCTTTATTGTTGTTAAGGCTAGCATTAATATGAACAATAAGAATATACTACAAGTGCCTCCCTTCAAGAACACTTAATTTGCCCAGATAAACAAATTTTAATCGATTCTATATTTCATGTGTGATAACAAAGCAACGGGCAGCGCGGACGAGCGGCCCTCTCGGGTCCCCAAAGATAATTTTCATAATAAAACATCCCTTTTCTCAGGCACTTTGCTGTAAATCAAGTTTTCCGGCCACCCTTTCAATTTCCTGACCGCAACACAGTTCCGTTCAAACGAGATTTTCATTAGACGTTCAAATACCCTGCGTTTGGAGAGATAATATTTTTACAAGATGATTAAGAATTCGCTAAGACCCGTCCTTTCATTTTTCTTGGCACGGCGGCAGGTAACAATAATCATAATTAATTAAGTTCAAAATATATGTACTCTTATGTATTTATGGAATCCTACTTAAGTCTAATGTAATGTTTATCCCCACAGCAACCTGAGCTTAATCTTAATAATTTAATGAGCAATAATTAAATTTCTAAAGAGCATCTACATGTTAAAAGCACGTACTTGCACAGCTTTTGAAAAGATCTCATTACATCTAGAGGCCCATAAAAAAGAGATAAAAGTAGATACTTAATAATTATAAAGCTAAGCTCGGTAACAGCGTTGAAAGCATTAACATCTCAGTTGGATGCGAGAGTATTTCACAAACGTTAACACTCGGTCAGCTGGGAATCGAGACGAAATTACTTTCAACTTACTTGAAACATGAACAGACAAACTCATTACAAATGTTACGATTAATTTCACCCACATTTTCCGAGGGATTGCCATTAAATTGCCGCAGTTCGTCTTGCAATGTTTGTGAGACATAAATGAATAAATTGACCTGATTTGTGTGAGCGCTTGTTAGAAAACATAATAAGATTTTAAATTTTAAATGAACGTTTTGCGGTACAGATGGAAAATAAAATTTGTGAGTGTCGGGGCTGGCGTTATCAAAGGCTATGCAGGCCCGTGTGATCCTCGGGGATTCCATTATTCGAAATTAAGAGTTGTTTGTTTTTATTATTTTTTAAACAACACTTTTATGCAAATGTTCCCGAGTATTTCCTAGCGATACTCTGAAGGTAAATAACAATTGTCTCGTTTTATTTACAGAGTAAATGGTAGTTAAAACCCTTTATTCGTAGAATAACGGTAAGTGGGAGTGAAAATCTTGGCTGGCTTTTCTCACAAATTGGTAATTGAATTGAGAGAGGCGATGATTTCAATAATTTTGACAAACAGACGAGTATTCCCGGGTCCTGATGACGCTTTCCGGCTTGTTGAACTTTCTCGACGTAGTGATCTGTTAAAACACGTTGTTAGGCAATATTTATGGGGAATAGATTCTTTTGTTTGTAATTGAAACACGTGTCAAAACACGCTTTATGTAACAATCCACAATGGTGGCGTTTTGGCGAAAATTACACAGTAAAAGAGTAAACTAGTAGTGTGACCAACATCGCTTTATATAAACGCTACAATTTTGTACATGAAACGTTGCACTGCAAATATACATTTTCACCAGTCGATTATTTTCACGTTGATTGAAATACGGTGGAAATGGCTCAGTCCTGAAACTATGTCAATCGGCGATCGTTTAGTATTGGCCTATGTAAATCTATACACATGCGGGCTAGTAACGAATTTCATCATTCTCCAGCTATTTATTTAAATAGCTACGTGCATTTTTGTTTTCGCATTCATTCGTACCGGTACCATACATCGATTTATCGATATCATGGTAAAAAGGTATAATTGAAAACTGTTATACAAAGAGTTTCCTAGAATTGAAAGGACATATTATAAAACACATATTATTTAATAAGATCAAAAGAAATGTAGATACTTACTTAAGAACATTTTCATAAAGCATTTAGAGCAGATTTCATGTATTTTCAATATTATATACGGAACCTGTTTGACATAGCCTTGTTATCTAATTATTGGTCACGCTTATATGATCACAATTAGGAGCATACGATTGATTATCATAATGCGCCATTCAATAAATTAATTACGTCTGGATAGGCAGCAATATGCCTATACCGTAATATTCCTCTACACCTATACATTATCGCATAATTTCTCTAATTTTAAGCAAATATGATACTGGTTATTAATCTGTTTAGAATTCAATTTTCGATTACATTGTGGATCGGTGAAAAGCTTGATTGCAAAATGGATATAGCTGTTTAGTAATTATAGTCATTGTTAATCAAGTATTCCTGTATAACCAGCTTGGTTGCAGTCTAAACGTTCAGCAGAAGTTTCGCTAATGCATGTCTTGTGTCCTAATGTACCTAACAAATCTACAATACATTTATTAGTCATCATTGATACAATGATCCATGTCATTGGTAGTGATCCAAGTTATTAATACAATGATCCATGTCATTGATACAATGATGCATTTCATTGATACAATGATCCAAGTTGTTGATACAATGATCCATGTCATTGATACAATGATCCATGTCATTGATACAATGATCCATGTATAATTTTTTGAGCGACTCTCTCATGGGATTACTCAGAGTCCTATGGAAAAGGTGGCATTTACCATCCATGATCAGAAAACCACCTAAAAATAATAAATACGTGTTTTTTTATAGAAAAAAAAACTATCCAGACATCTGCATCCCTTCTCAGGCTAGTTGTAAAAATTAATCGAGTGCGAAGGGTCACAGCCCCTTGAGGATGAGCAGGAAACATGTTATTACAGTAAGTGTAACACCGTGCATATCGTGCGTAAAGATTTCAGTGAAGGTTTCAGCCTCAATGGACCGAGTTTCGACGTATTTATTAATTTGAATGCCATTGATTTTTACGTGAAAAGTAAGAAAAACACACTCTATGAACTCCCCTTTGTTCACTCTATGAACTGTTATCATTTGTCTTATTAATTTTTTTTATGAAAAAACGAGATGAAGTCAGTTTTTCCTTTTTACCTTCGAAACACCTACACAAACTTAACCTAACTCTGGCCTAAGTTAGCATAGCATTAGAATATCAATTAATTCACCTTTTAATATTGTATGTGACTTGTTACTATACAAGCAACAGAAACACAATCTTGCACTACAGTATTTCATCCTACAGTTGCTACGAAATTGTAAACTGCCAATGTCCTGGACGTTTAACGCTGCAGGAACTCCCGTTTTTCACAAAGACCAATATTGACTGTCAGTTCACCCCCATCGCATGCGACGTAATGCTAGTTTTAGGACATCGCCCACACTTAATTAACAGACACGGATGTGCTACACCAAACCCCGGTCTGAACCTTAGGGAATTACACACACGATCTAGAAAACCGACAGCCTCTAACAAACATCAACAGCACCGATAACTGCTATTGTGCCTCCGTAGTTCTAATAAAATATCTACCAACCGACTTTATTGCTTAGAACCCTATTTACCTTTATAAACACAAAAATGTAGACAATACCCCAATATACGCGTGATATAAGGTAAATAACATGCCCAGTGCCAAATATTGGCAACCCAAATGAAATGAAGACCCCATAAAAACCGGCGCGAAACAATTGCTATTATTCTCCGTTATTACTGTTCAGGTGTGTTTCAGTGATATATTGGTCTATCGCAACGTTTTTGTGGTCCAACACAGTTATGCCAGACGTTTAGAATTTTAGATACCTATTGCATTTTTCCACTAAAAAGGCGATAGTTTCTCATTAAAGGAGTACTTTATCACTATTGACAACAGACAAGCTTCGGCTTTTATTTTAAAAGAGTAGGTAAGCTAGTAACTGGCTAGCACAGTTTTACTGAACAAAAATGGTTGAATAAAAAAAGCACTGAATTTTAAGGGTTGTCCTGTTAGAATACATATGCGAGTAAATATTTGCTTAGAAATAAGTACCATGCTTATAGTACGTAATAAAAATATACGCAGTCTTTTACTTACAGTATAAACGCCACAATTCGCTACTTTCTTACACATTTTTATGGGCGCACCTTTTCATAAAAATAATATTATATTTTTTCCGTGTAAAGGGATAAAGATGATCTTTTTCTATTAGCACTTGTAAATGTTCAAAGCAATATGTTGTTTGGTGAGAAAGTTGTAGAGTAGCCTCGGGGCGGATTACACGTCGAGCTGAGACACCGGTTTTTATGGCGTGTTGCTTATTGCCTTTCGAGTTACGAGAGGGACGTTTTTCACCTCCGCGTGGTGTTGATATAAAGTTGGCGGTCTCACGCACATTACGCGCACCCGGCGCCGCCCCAATACAAACAATTTATTGTATTGTTATAGATCTCGGGCCCGTCTTCCGAAACATATTGGTCTCGAAGTGCGAGGGACAACGCTTAGTCACTCGATTCTATCTACTCGTCTGAAAGGTGTTTAACATAACTCATGTCGTATAAAACGATTTGTAGCTACGTACATCTTCTACGCGTGTTCAGAATTTTAAAATAAAATACGATATAGCAATGAAACATTTGAATAAATCAAACTAGCTTTTATGAATTTATTATGTCAAAATATTGAACTCGCCCATAACGCAAACAACGTTTGAAATATTTACAAACATAAAATCGTTTAGGAAAAAAATATGGCTATTCGGCGCTTCGTTAAAATAGTTAATTCGTTTAAATGTTGGGTACATGTGTTGACAACGGTTGTTATGTGCTTATGTGCAATTACAGAGAAGAGCACATGCAGTAGATCAAAAGGCTTCCGGCCGCCGGAAGGACATGATACATAGTGCTAAATCCGATTAATTTGTGAAACTTGTTAGTGGGACAATACCGTTTAAACACATTCCGTGTCGGCACTGTCTCTCCTGTCACCTCGAACACTGACGCAATTAATTCACGCAACGTAAGCTCGAATCATAATTGAAAACAATGTAACTGCCATAAGAGCCTATCAGGTACACTAATGGGATTAAGTTACGCCGTTTTAGTTCTGAGCTCAAGAAAATTGGAGAGAACAAATTGTTGGGTGATTAATAAATGTAAATGTCTTGGTGATATGTAGCTGTTGTGGTAGGCTACACGCATAAATCTGTATGGGTGTGTACTAAATTATGCTCAAACATGTGTACCAGATAATTGGATGGAGAACAAAATTTATTATTTTGTAACATAAGTTTTTCATACAATAAGATACTGAAAGCAAAGTGCTTTTATTTTAGATACCCAGATGTTATAAATTCTGTTAATTGTTCTATGTACTGTCCAGATCTTGACAGAAGACTTCAAAAGCTTGATAAATATTTATAATTAACTATACTCAATTTAGACATAACAAATATTAGTTTAAACCAAACTCCTCGAACTTATTAAAGGTACTTCAAATTTTAATTTCCCTTGGTTTTCGTAATAGTTCGTATTTCCGAGCGTGTAGTCCGCCCTAATATCGACCAGAAGATAGAGCTATCAGTTTACTCAAGGTTGTCAGTCAACTAAAAATAAAACTGCCCTAATTCGAAACATTTCCACTAACAAAACAACATTTAATCCCGTTCCCCACTCCCCATGCAAATTAACATGAAAAGCTTTTCAAATGGCGAAAAGCAAAACTTTTGTTTGGTGTTTTCACCGTTTAACTTGAATCATTCACGTGTGAATTTCTAGCCGAATGTTGGGAGGTTGGGCGTAAGGCCTGGGGCAGATAGGCGGCTGATTGCAGCCTGCGGTAATTACCGAACGTGGCCGGTATGACCACTGCTTACCGCGGTTTTACTACACACAATAACTCGGGATAAAGCGTTGTTTGTTCGGATGAAAGGATGTTTTTCCTACTTTTTTGTTGTTTTCCACGTAAACGTACCCGTCATTGGTGACTGAGTTTATTAACGATTAGCGCTAAATCATGTTTTGCGTGACAAAAGTATACTGCGCGGTATAGAAAAAAAATAAAAGTCTAAAAAACTGTTCTATAAAAAGTTGTTTATTTTACGAAAGGTTAGAGGTTGTTCAACTATCTAGGAAGCGAGGCTTACAGCGATATAATATCATTTATTTTTCATAAGTCCTTAATATTTGAGCTCTTTATTCATGTTACATTTAATCAATAACAATTTATTTCTATTGATGGAACATACATAGGTAGGTATTAAGCGGAATATTCGCTACCATTGGCCAAACCAACTCGATTAGATCCAGCGTAACTGCAACTGATGTAATGATTGTCATTTGTTTCATAACTGGATAGCCAATGTTTGACGTTATTTACGAGACGTGGGGGTAACTCATCCATCGACCGACTCTCAGATCAATGGTCCAGTACACTACATAATAACGTTTAAAATTTACTTGCAAACAAACTAAACTGTATTTCAAATGCCATTAAGTAGTTTTTCAAACGTCCATTAGCGAGAGTTGTTGTAAAAACAAAGTTTTCAGCTTACATAATGCAAGTTGCATTTTGAAATGAATGAGTGGACGTGTCAAATCTCTTAGCTCCACCGAGCACATTATTAGCACAGCTGCTAACAGTACATAACCTACTTACTACATTGCAGCTTTAAGAGGCTTAAGAAGGAGTAAGACAAACTATGCAGAGTGGACTGCGAGCCCCTTTATACATATAAATACGCGGATATACAAGTTTATAATAAAGTTCATGACTGATTCCACTGCCTTTATAATTTGCATTTGTGACTTTCACATGAGGGTAAATAAAACGTGTGATTCATATATCATGCATATTCTCTCAATATTGATTTCAAACTAAGTAATATGAGTGCAAGGTCTTTGTGATAAAAATTTTCTTCTGAGATTATCACTAGGTAGATTATTTGACGAATGAGTATGTGTGTGGGAATTTCGGAATTTGGCTCAATATTCGTAATCAGCGAAAATGTCACAATCCTACCTTAGCTGTCCAATATTAATTATTAAACCCAAAATCTATTTCAAAGCTACGTCCCGTGCAGTGTTGCGCACTTGAATGCAGAATTGAGATTCCACTGGCCAAAATACATTGAGGATAGTTCGTTGAACCAGGGAACAACAAAGCGTTGTACCAGCCGACCGTAATGATTCGCAGCCAAAGCAAAACAGAGCAGCTTTGTTCACAATAAGAATGGCGTGCTGAAAGTGAACATAGCATCTCGCTTGTTTTCCTTCAAGCGGTTGGTATACTACCAGTGTACTAACAATGTTACACCAGTGAGGCAAATGACTTATTTAGTAGCTTTGCTGCCGTCAATCAGGCACAAATCTTTCCCTGCTCTTAGCTGTCGATGTCTGTAAAAGTATCAATTTTAATATTGGGCTACGTTCAGCGATGGACGGCACTTGACAGATTACTACTCACACAGGTATTAAAGAGACAATTACCTACAATATATACATTAATTAATAATGAACATAACGATGTACCTACTCCTGTAATCACATATACAACCTATAGAATATATGCTTACATAATAAAAGCAACAATCACACAAAACAATAGTACAAAGTCACACAATGGTAATATGAATAGAGACGGAACTATAATAAGACGATCACCAGCCAGTGGTCATTCATAGCATAGTGAGTCGATTACTCCGGCCGGCCGACCGAGGCGAATTGACTGATCAGTCAAGCAATCGTTCATTCGTGCTGAAAGACGACTGTGTGTCGTGTGAAGTAATTATATCAGTACTATGTATCGCTTGCACTTCAGTGAGCCGACAAAGGAATTGTCTTGACCACTTCACTTTGCGGCAACGTGATCGCTGAAACCACATTTCACCTTATCCACTTGACAAGTATTTACATCATTGATCTGGTATTCCATGCAGTATCCCTTTTCTCAGAACGCCCATTTGAATCTTTTATTTCAACGTAGAAGACCACTGGACTACACCAGAGGGAAAGCACTCCTAAACGAATATTCTTGGAATATTTTTCTTTGTTACTTTTCGTGGAAATTGCATCGCCAAAGATGTAATAGTGAAAAAAGTTGCCTGATGGAATAATTCTTTATCAAAAGCATTTTATTTTACACACAACGGAACACAATAGGACATAAAAGCATACCTGAATATAGCTGTATAAAATATTTATACATTTGCTTTTGTTATGCATAATGTTTTTAGAAAAAACTCGCTGAATAGAAATTCTTGTCTCGTGGTTCTAGAATAAAAATACTGTAGTTTATTGTAAAAAGTAAAATCCCATTTAAAGTTCGCGAGAGGATTCTTTTCCGTCAACAGAAGAGTTAACTTAAACCCACAACCGGTTTAAAACCCACGTCCGTACATTTAACCCTAACTCTGCATCAGCTAACACCTTGCCGGGCAAAAAGGACCAAGACCCAATAACAACGTACGGAAACTAGACGAGTGCCGTACTTCTCACTGTTTTATTCGCTTGTCTGACTTTTAGAGTAGTCTGTTTTACCTGTGTTATCCCCAGGCTTAATATACGAGTCTTGTTTAGGTAACGACAGTTGGAATGCCTGTCGCTCTAAGACGTGCTTCCAACACCATTAGGTGTGTTTACTTTTTGTTGTAACGCCTACAAGGTAAAGTCTCAAATTTTGTGGTTCTAAATAATTCTGTTTACATTTCTACGAGTTCTTCCAGTTAGCTCCTTTTTTGTTTTGTGGAAGAAAACCTTCAAATTTTCCGACCCTCTCGAGCCAACACACCTACGCGGAATTTTTATTTATAAAAACCCCTACGGTAAAAGTTGAATCGAAAAACAACAGACTACATACTCCCAGTCCTTAATGACACGTAGGTACTGGTAGAAACAGTATTTAATAAATAGCCGAGTTCTTACTTTTTACAGCATAGAGCAAACACTCGTGCATAATGGACGGTTGAAACTCAGGACAGTGGACTTCCCAACACAATAAAAAAATACAACCTTCCAACGTAAAAACTATTCCGCGAACAGGAAAATCGACAGGATTTCAACGTGTGCATTTAATATCAATCACATAAGCCGTTTACACTGGAATTGCTAATAAAACGAAGTTTCCCTTTGCATACACAGAATCCTCGCCTACATATTGTATGTAGCACGTGATGAATAGGTATCGACAGGTGTATATTCATACAAGTCAACGCGTAACTTTAATAAATAATGGGTGAGCTCCAACTATCAATCATTCAGCGGAGGTGTTAGCTAATTACCTTCGCTGTACGTTAAAAGCGGTTGTGTCTATAACAACCGCGGGATGGGAGATGAACGACAGAACATCAATCAATGTTAGTAACACATTTACCTACACAGACCTTTATTGTCGTAGTACTGCGAACGAGAAAATAAGCTATCGATCTAGTGCCGTAGCTGCAATAAATAACGATGCTATGTTAAGTTTTAAAATAGGAAGCGTTTTGTGAAGATATATTGGTTTACATTTTGTAGAATATACACGTAGAGTTTCAGTTGAATCAATAGTTGTTAGCACGCAACTCGTACACGTAGGCAAGTTAAGTTATCAACCAGAGGATTATAGGAAAAATAGATACACGCATGTTCTATTACTACGTCTATTTGAATAGTTATTGGATCCAGGTATCGATAAAATCAGTTCCAAATACATTCAAAGTGCTTATCTAGACAGTGATCGAATAGACAGTGTTACAAATAAAAACAATTTTGAAAACATACTCATAGTCATATTTTATTTATATACCTGAACGTAATTCGAGCTCAGAATTATAACAGGTGTATAAATAAAAGAATTACATTACATTGCGCGCAAAACGTTCAAGATTATACAGATAGAAGGAACATACTTATCACTTCTTTCCTGTTGGATATGACTCGTGTGGCCGTCAGAAAAACGTGGCAACGTGACTTAATTTACATTCCATAATATTCCAAAAAAATGCTTCGCATTTTTGTAACTTCGTGAAGCAAACAAGGAAGTGATTTCGTATTGTAGCACCCCAAAAAATGTACCAACATTTTTCTGAATCGCCTCGCGTTCCTGCAACGCAAATATTCTTTATGGCGTACAACTTAAAACGTCCCGACAATATAACAGAAATACACACATGGTGAGCAAAATATCGAATCTTTTATAACAATATGCTTCATGGTTCGACAAACAAGCGTATTTGGAGTACAGAAACAAGCTTTGCTGATTGCGAATGGCGCTTACCGTCGAATACAAATTGTAAGCGTATTTCCTTCAAGTTAATTCACCAAAGTAGAATTGACCTTAAGTAGACAATTTCTGCCAGTAATTTTCGGATTTCGTGTGTAAAATATTTTTGTATGGTCGATATTTAAACCATTTTTATTTCAACGTATATTAGTTTATTCTTATTATGTACGTATATGTGTTTTTCATGAAAGGTATCTCAAGCTGAAGTCAATCGTAGCACGTAAAATACTACCTCTTGAAAAAGAGGAAAAGCTGGTATTTTTGCGTTCGTTATTGTCAGAGCAAGGTTTTTCTGAAAGATTTTTTTTTGGAAAGTGTACCTACCTAAGTGTAGTGTACTGGAAAAGCTGTCAATTTGGTGTTCCAGGAGCAGGCTAGCGTAGATTGCAAGTCAATATGTTTTCATAGTGTTTTTTAAAAAGCATACCAGAAAGTCTTGTAAAAAAAAACAAAATATTTATAAATTACCTGTATTAAGTTAAGTACACGACTATTAGTCAAAATATCAAATAAATATAATATACCTACATAGCAACTTCACTGGTTTGATGGCTACCATAAGATGTCTCCATGGCTATCCAAGATTTGTGGCCCTCCGATCTCGAAGGTGTCGCATTAGCGTACGATAACCAGACATGCTGCCTGGAAATAATAAGAAAAAAACATTGAATAAAAAGTACTTTGCCAAAGATTTGTGGCTGAAGGCTCTAATCGACAATTTATTTCTTTGTGTTGTGTTACGAATAGCAAAAATATATAACATGTGTTTTCGGTCATGGCTCTAATCGTCAATTTTTTTTTGTGTTGTGTTACGAATAGAAAAAGTATTTATATAACACGTACTACTGGGTTTAATCACATATTGTTTTAGGTTGTCAATATCAATACAAATTCTAAATATAGCAGAAAAACTAAGTATTAAAAAACATTGTCTGCTGGGCCGAAACATTTATTGTTAGTGTGCCTCATTGTTTAGCTAAACGACGGTCATTGTGCTGCGAATCCTCAAAAAATGAGCAACTTTCAACAAAATGTTTTTGTGACTCCCCACGGAGACGAAGCGGCGAAAGTAAGTCTTATAATTTGAAAAGGAAATCATTGTTTTTAACTTCAGAAATCTTGGTTGATATTCGTGTTTTGATAGCCCTTAATATGTATATAAAATAAAATTGTCGTACCAGTTTCTCTCTTGAAGCTATAATTCCTCTTAACCCAAAGTGTAGTTATAAAGTTTTCTAGAGAGCCCTTAACTCAATTTGTCTGGCGGCCACATAAATATATGACTAAAGCTAAGTTTTTCAAGACGTAGCGTCTGAAGACTTTGCAAAACAAAGTATTGACTATAAATCATTAAAGACTCGAGAGCACTACACCTATCAGAAAATAGAACAAGAAACTATAAATATTAGCCTTATTGAAAAACAATTTCTTCTTTATTTCTTACCTGATAGAGTAACCCCAAGTAGGCAGCTTAGAACTCCTAATAAGATCCAAGACTGTCCTTCCAATTCATTATTTCGATTCATTTTAAGACCGCACAATATTCCAATAACTCCTGAAAAATTATATCATTGATTTATTCTATTGAAGAAAATTATGAAGGTGATATGAGTTTTATTAAAAAAAATATTGCAGCTAAATTGATAGGATTAGAGTAAAAAAATGGGTTTTCAATTAGTTTTTGATATCGATGTTTAATCAAAATTATGTATCTATTTTGATTAAATTATTGAAGTGTCTCTGGACACAGGCCACTCCTAATCGGTCCTTTGAGAAATCAATGAGGCTTATGCTCAGCAGTCTTATGTCTGATTATTACTATGGTCATGATAATATCTTTGTAATCTAACTTATTTAGCGCATTACATTCACAAATCGAGACATTACAAGTTCTTGTGATATCGACACGTCAACCAAGTCTTAAAATAAAATGTATCATGACTTTGTTAACAAAGTTCTATTCCCTACAGAACTTGGTAGAGTAATATTTGTGATGTCTGGGTAGATAAGTATTTGAAGTAACATTTTATTTGGTAAATATAAAGTGGTTATATAATACTCCTGATATTTTTATGCCCCAACTATGTTTATTACTTATATTTGTTTATTTAACCCTTTTTGTCAGGTTCAGACTTGATTCCAATTATCCTCACCAGGATTTCTTAATTAGCCATAAACTCGTTACTACATTGTCCACGTTTCTTTTTTCTTTTTTGCAGTAAAGTACACACCAATTAAGAAGAACATTCCTCCAACTATAAAGAAGATAATCATCCATTTGCTGTAGACAAAACCTGAATGTGAATTAAAGAAATATTTAAAGAAATGTGATGAAGTCCTCCATAATTATTTACACTGGTTGTCATCACACAATCTTTTTCTCATCGTGTGAGCCGCCAGTTTAATCTCCTAGCAAAGCGGGGTATCAGTTTTTACATATGAAACTGACTGATAAAGACTGGCAAATACCTATATGACTCTAGGCTGATTTATGACCCACTCAGAAATCAGTATTCTTAAAGCCAAACTTTTAGTCGTCACGGAACATTACCATTGCCAGTTGTAGAAACCGCAGGTATCGGCGGGTGGAGGCATGGCAGAGGTGTATGAGCAACATGAACTTGTGCCCGGAATATAGTTGCGAACTGCCATTGAGTTTTGCGAGCACTGTATCTAGATTGCACATTCTAGTCTATCTTATTCAATGGCCCTGACTGACCCTGTAATGATGAGTAAGAAGCCAAAATCGAAAATTATTGAAATCTACTTACTTCCATTTCCTTGTACTATCTATTCTCGCCGGTGGTGGCATATTTTGTCGACATGTGGGCAAACTGGCCTCTTTTAAACAAGCACTTAGCTTAAATAAAATGTATATTTATGAATGGAAATACATGTTACACTCCATTCAACTTTTTATGGGGAATACGGACAAATACGGACAATATCTTTTCGAGATTCCCTGAATGCGGATGACGTGTGACATCCATGTGTCAATTATTACTTTATTGTTCTGCCGCTAAGAAAAAATGTTGCCTAATCAAAGATAAAAAGGTCTGTCTTTACTGTTTCAGTGCAAAACCTCAGATAAAGAAAAGCTCAAGAAAAAATACTTAGCTACAAATATAACCCGTTGAAACCACGATCAAAAAGTTGGAGTTTCGAGCCAAAAATTATGTTTAACCGTACAAAGAAAGGTCAGGTCGGGAATAAAGTCCATTGATTTCAGTTTACAAATCGACTTTTTGTGGTAATAGTGTGGTGTTAATGTGGTGTGCGGAGAGCGGAAAAGTGCGAGCGTGAAAGGCGGGCCTGCTCGTTCAATATTCATGAGCCAACTTAAACGGTTAGGCCACGAAGTTAGAGGGGGAAATCGGAGGGAACATTCTTGTCTTATAAGTCAAACGGAGTAATTTGTCAATGAATGTCTGAGTTGCAAATGGAAAGCAAATGTCACGTAGCAGCGCTTTCACACTAACTTTTCCGCTCAGTTTTGATGCACAGATCGTACGGGCGGACAACAATTGACACTTATCGGTTGAAACGATAACATGACACGACGCGACAGGTATTTTGCAGCTCAGAATGTGTCGCACGTAACAAGTCCGCTAATGCAAAAGCGCTGTAAATGTCCATATTGTACATATTATACCTAATAGAGCGGCAAAAGCAACTTTAGTTTATAGTTATACGAAAATGTATAGGTACTCATGCTTTGTGAGTTATTTGTGTCGCTACATTCCACATTTTCCAAGTGAAATACTAAAAATGTCACTACAATACCGATTGAGATTTAACAGAGCACGTAAACATAAGATTGCTTATACGAGGCTAGCTGCCCTGACTGGCAAGATTTTCAATCAATACCATTTCTTTTATCTTCAAACTATTATAATATTATTCATGAATACTAATTAATTTATCACCCGCAGTTTTCAAGGCTCCACAACGAGCTGCTACGTTCGAACCATTGAACTAGACGATTAAAATAACTGTTGCCGTAATGGTGTCTGTATTTGCCTACTCCGTTGCAGTTGCAATTGAATACGTTAGGAATTAGGTAAATCGGCTCTTTTCCGCATCATTAACATTTGTTATGTGTTTAATTCCGTGAGTATTTGCATCGCGTTATTTATTGTTATATCGCAATCTTATACATAAATAGTAATTGAGGTTTAAGTATGTGTTGTTCGGTAGTGTCCGAAAGGTCTCTCTGTTCGAGCTGACACGTTTAATTGTAATATTATAAAAAAAATATTAAAGATTAAGTTTTTCCATAATAATTTGGAGATCAATCTGTCATTTTTCTGTACCTACATAGTAAAACTGACTACGTAATGTAATACAATGAGGAAATCATATTAAAAAGCCTACAATAAAAGAGGATAAAGAGATATTAAATCAAAAATTCCGTAAAATAGATTGAAAAGATTATTATAAGTTTAAGCAGCTTACCGAGGGGCCGTCATTCCAATATCCCTCAGCCATCCATTATCGAATCAGTAAATTCGATTTACAATCCCAATTCGGAGTTTGATCCTTCTGATCTGCAGTCAATCTTTTAATGACAGATTTCAGTTACCGCGGAAGATAAATGGCAGTTGAAAATCTTTGTAGAAAGCCAACAAATATTGGATTAAGGACAAAAAATATGTTCTAATAATATTGATTACTTTGAATAGTAGCTCTGTGTTAAATGTTATTTCTATTGGTTTAGTTTAGGTTGGTAACGTATATGACATGTAAGTTTTCTAAGCATTACATAAACGCTCGTATCATTTATACATATGTTTACAAAGATGGCTCAAATGAAACCTTTTTCCAACTACTTATTTTTATTTCTGCGGCATTTTGTATTAGCAAGAAAAGTGAATTTCCCATACAAATGCAACTTAAATTTTAACTGAGATGACAATAGTGTGTTGGACAATCGATATATCCTTTCAGTCAGCCATTTTAAGCCAGATTTTTTGTGATCTTTCGTATACCTATCTGACTGGGATCCTATACCGTACCTATGTCAGCGGTAGTACTAGGCTGCTACACTATACCAGCATAAATTATGCAATAGATAAACCTTAGTGAGAACTAAGGCTGCTGCTTGGTTACTGCCTGAGTATGTGTGCTCGTAACTTAGGTTGTGTGTTTAAGTATGATTTAGCATAAACCGCCTCGGTTAACCAATTGCTCTAGAAGTTGTTAAGGTTATGAATAGTGCTGAAATATTTGGGGTTCTCACATAGCCATGAGTAGACTGATTAAGAGAACACAAAAAGTAATTATGGAGAATTTTTTACAATCAGAAGAGTGTAGCAGTAAGTATGTCTATGCACATTGGGATGGAATTCCAAGGTTTTTACCACTTGTCATGGTAAATTGGCTGCTTAAAATTGGAAATATTTCGGAAGGCTGAAAAGAGTTGGAAAGACGTCTGATAAACTAGATATCCCAAGGCGAGCCTATCGATATCGCGGTCTCAATTTAGAACATTGGATTTGTGTTTAGATATATTTGCATGTCACCTGGCAAGAATTTCCTGTGTGCCTCCAAGAAGTGCCTCAGTTAAAATTTGTTTTATAGTTTTTAGTGTATTTTTCTAAAAATCTATCCGCACAAACAACTTTATTAACTGCCAAAATCAGGCAGCACATAAATTACCTTACGATTGTGTCGCATACAATAATGCGAACAACAAATCAAACATAATAGCCATTATTATTTCAAATGTTCAGTCGGTTCCGAGAACAAATTATTGTTCTCATAAGTACTCAATTAATTCAAAACAGTTTGATATTTTGCTAGATCATAATTAACGTCTCGGTATAATGTATAGCTGGCATTTAACGTGTAGCATTACTCATTACAAGAGCGGCCGTGGCGCCATCTGTGCGATATTGAGTGCCATAACGTATCATTCATCTGCGTAACAAATGACACTACGCAAGAAAGAGACAACACGCTATGTGTCAAATGCTCGGGGAAAGTTATTGTAGGTGTCGCTTGAAGCTGTGGAGATAATGTTTTTGTTGCGATTTCTACGTTACTTGTGTAGGCTGGACTTAGTTTAAGTAAATATTTAAGATATAAATATAAACAATATTTGAATCCATTTTAATAATAACTGTGTAATAAAACATTCCCAGCTTTCCCCTAAACTGTGGTGGCCAGACTATTAATAATCTCGTGTTATATAGGCCTATCCGACTCCTTATTCGTACATCTGTGCCTTACTGACTGAGATTAATCCTACGACTGATCGTTCATTTATTTTATGAATGATTGCGTAACTGTAAGATGAAGGAAGAATACAAGCAGAACGTAATGTAGAAAATCTGTTTTTTAAACGGGAATTTCTTTTTGGGTATTTTTGTTTGAAATAGATCTAGATACTTATGTAGTACATATTATATTATGTCTATTATTTTAATCAAGCGTCGTGCGTTTATAAGTCGCAACACAAATCACGTACCTATAGGTACCTAAGTAGGTATACCTAAATCAAAACATTGCTCAGTAAAAGACGATGTCTATTTTCTCTCTAAACGTACAACAATATTCATCCATCAATGGGCATTAAAAGGCGCACTGTGAAGAATAGTAGTCGACTGTCGAACCAGTTTAGTTCGACTTCCACCCAATCGATTATGCTACCTAGCGAGAGAAATTGGCAGCGAACATCCCATTCAGAAAGCTACAAAAGTTTGGCACATTACGCTGTGACGAAGCAAAAATAAGGCAAAGGATTGCAAAGTAATAAAACTTTTGTCTATGTATCTCGGTTTTGCAGTAAACACGAATATGAGTGGCTGGCAAGCGAGTAATTACAGCCGACGTCAATTACTTAAAACACAACCACGCGATTTAACAATGAACTATACAGGAACCCATGGAAACTTCTACTGAGCAGGGCTTATAGAAAAAGTTACGGTAAAATAAACCTTAAACCAACAGTTAGAAGGAGCAGTTTCGATCATCTTAAGAAATATTAACTAGTCTATTTAATTTTCAATTTGCCGGTGTAAGACTTTAAGTGATTCAAGCTCCATACATTATTTTGTCATTACCTTCTTCTGGCAATAATTTATGCAATATCCGGTATAATTAGTACAGTATTTATTAATAGATCACAACAACGGTAAGCTTGTCTGCACCCCATCAAAATACGGAATATTCTTTATATTATTATGTATTTTGTGTCAAAAAAGTATGAAGTGGTACCTAGGAACATTGACGCAGTTATCAAACGTTTCCACGAGCGTCCTCGAGTGTACTCGCACGCCACTTTTCACTTAATGTCGCTCATAATAAAATTTATTATTCAATGAATTCAGAGAATCCTCTGCACTACTGTCTGTCTGCTGAGTCTAGAGTACCTGCCTATGCTAAAGCTTGTGGCACATTATAGCAGCACGGCAACAGCACGGCAGCAGCACGGCGTTGCCTCGAATTAAGACTACGGCTAGCTGCCGGCGCGCCAACCACGCACTGTCCGCACGCCGCCGGCGCGCCGTCCGCTCGCCGTCGGCGCGCCGGCCGCGCGCCGGTCGCGAGGTGTAAGCTTGCTATCACCGCAAACTCAATATTATTTTAAGATGATTATGATTGATGTTATGATTGAACACGACGTAATGACGTTGTTTCGCTGCCGGCTCGGAGTCGGCGCGCAATTAGCACGCCGTCGGCGCGCTGTACGCATGAGGACCGCTCGCTTGCAGCAAGCGGGCGGCGAGTCGAGTTGTGTGGAAGCGGCAAGCACGCTGACTGCTCGCCGTTGGCTTTTTCATATTGACATTACGAAATATATTATAACATACACGATTTAATGCTCTAAATTGAATGACAACTTAAATGCTGGTGTGGAGCCGTGCTGTTGCGGTGCTGCTATAATGTGCCACAAGCTTAATGCTCCTCTTCTTGACACAGTCCCTGAGTTGCCTTTTACGATAGTCACAATTGACATGCGACGGCGTTTTTCACTGTATTTGCTAGAGCACTTATTAGTTAAAAGGAGTATGTTGTCAAGTTACTGATAAAAATCCATCCATATTAAAAATGAACACTTCAGAAATAATCAAACCAGGCTGAAAATTAGGAAAAAACATAAAACACTCGCTGAAAAGCTGTTGTAGCTGAAAAGAGGCAGTGGCACATATCAATATTTAAATTTTTGAAACTATTTTTACCAAAAACATTGCTGTTTTAACAATATCAGACTGCAAAAGTAAATGCTGAAATGCATGAAACAAAATTGATATAAGGTTTCGACTACAAAATAAAAAGCTTTGTTCGACATATTTCAACTCTGATCAGAATTCGGGCGAAACAAATGCATGCATTTACAACAGTGGTGTAAACATATAAGTTTATTGGCTATGCATAGATGTTGGACTTAGACGTTGGATGTTTGCGTCTGGCGCGATTCCATTACGGAATCGAATATAAGTTAGGGCAACAATGTTCCGGGCCACCCCAGTCCCTAGGCGGCGACTTGCAAAGCGTCCTTGTATTGCTTCGAGCTCTTGTTACTTGCATGAAAATACTACAAACACTGAAACTACGTAAACATGTATCAAGTATTTATGTTTGCAAGTTTTGTTCAAGCATTGCTTTTGGAAAGTTGATTTCTGCATAAACATTGACGGTTTGTGTAATAAATAATGCTGTTCAGAAATGGTTTTAGAATTACTTCATGTTCATACCATGGTTTTGAAATTGCTAATGAAAATGACAAAACACCATCACTTATTATGACACCTGTGGGTGCAGCTAAGGATAAATAAATTAAGAGTCATGTAACACATCTGTGGCATATTACCTGGTGGATACGGACTTATTTGTAAAGTATGTATTATACAGTAATACCTACTTGTTGTGAAACACCGTATCTAATAGATAAATTCATAAATCCAATAGTAAGTTATAACTTCATATTAATGTATTATGACGTTATAACAATACCAGCGAAATAAATTATGTAGGTGTAATAAAGTTGTTCTTGATTTCTATCACAAGGCTTATAATAATAAAAGTTAGGTATAAAAGCTATTGACTTTTAAATCTAACATTACAATCAGTCCAAGCCCACGCAAGCTGTGTTTAGTTTAGCATTAGTTTTCGACGACAGCTTGTGGACACGATACGCCACGAAATTCTCTTCAACGATAATACGCCTTTTATAATTAAAACGGCTGTTATACCACTGAAAAGAAGATTAACTATTGCGGGCTTAGACCGGCGACTATTCAATATTCATGGCGTGACAACGAGGTGGACGTAAGCTCTCGCCCAAATTCTAACTTAAAGTAGTTTGATTGTATTTTGCTATTACCGACTCCACTACCGAATTGTGCCACTATGATGTAAGCCAGGTTTAATTAGAAGTTATTAGTTCTAGCAGTAGTTAAAGGTTTATTTTAAGCTCTGGCTGTGGGCGGTACATTTTCGATAGTCGCAGATTCTAGCCGTGATATTTCCACCAATTTTGGTAAAGTAGAATCGAAACTTTTAAGTAACTTTTGCATAAAATCGATTTTCTTTTGGAGTCGTCTTGTGATTTTATAATGACTACCAAGACTTACTAAAGATTTGATCAACTATTATAAGAGATTCTGTTCATTGATAAGCATGGTTTTAAATGACCTGGTGGTTGATGACGATGGTTTTAAAAACCTCAATAATCATCTATTTAAAAAGACAAACGTGATAAAATCTTTATGGTGATGTGTTGTGATTTTAGGCCGAATATTAACAAACAAAAAAATATGACATCAGATGTGACAACAGATTAAATTCAATGGCCCATTAGAAGCCGAGGACTAGCTATTAAATTATAATGTACATCTAAAGTACCGTCGCCAACAAAGTCAGCAAATAATTCTAGTATTCACAAGCAACATTTAAATAACAGAACCTTTGATCATTACTCAGAGGAGACGTAATTAGCTAAGTAGTATCGAATAATTCTGTGTCAATTAAGTTGTTGTAAAGTAACGGTGTTAAGCAACTTCTGTTTCAGACCGTACCTACCCACTACAGTTACAATACAGCCGGGTACTACCATTAAAAGTTTAATGTTTCACATTAAGCTACCTATTGTCTAATTAATAGCAGGCTAAACTGAAACAGCACAACAAAATAAGTCTCAGATATCAAAAAGTCCCTAAGCTGTTACGCTAACTACCGAACTTGGTACTGCGATGTTAACTTTAATAAGCAAAAATGTTTCACTTTAATGGTCCGCAAACATTGAGCTGAAGTTTTTATCGGCAAGCGTTCCTGTAGGTAGTGTGTAGACACGTCCAGTGGGCGCTGCTGGCTAGTCGCGCAGCGCAAACCCCTCGCCCGCAGCTCTCCGCGTAATTAATGTTTGCTTCAATTATAATGGGAAGGGAACATATTTTCAACATTTTTCCAAACTTCTGCCATTAAACGAAAGCTGTGCTGCACTTAATATACCCAAAGATTCTTTGCGGAAAATATAATCGGCGAGGTAATGTGTTCGTCAAAGAATTAAAGTTCACGACAACGGCAGATGCTACGACAAAATCGATAGAAATTTTGCACCAACAAAAACGTAGAGCTTGCAAAAACGCCTGCAACGGCTGAGTTAGTAATTCTTGTGGGCTTTTCACTTGGAAACTTTACAACAAAATCTTGAACGCTATCCTAAGTAAAAAGTTAAGGTTCTTATATTTTAAAGAAAAAATATCTTCATAAGTTTGTACCAGGCGCAGGGGAGAGTCACCCGGTTTACACTTGGTTTGAATGCTATTAATAAAGTTTTAACAATGCATTTTCAATTACTTGAATGCTAATACTCTTCTTAGCTAAACTTTTGTAACAGAATTAGGGAGAGCAGCGGTGAACAAAGCTTTGAGTAAAAATTTGACCTCATAAATTCGTAAACTTTTGAAGACATTTAAAAATAATCTGAATCTCTTTAGTTTTACATTATACGATGAGTCTTTTTGTCAAGAAGCTGTTTTATCTTTTTTGCCGTTCAAAAAGTAAAAATATAGTGGTAGCAGTTTAAAATTAATGAATAAAATTGTGCTTCAACTGGTCGTCCGCCGCACGGTCTGCTAAGGAGAATATTTCGGTAGGCGGCATTTTAGCATTTAAACCTGAAGCCAAAAATATGAATACAAAATCATATCAAACAATTGCGCAACATTATGCGAACGTTGAATTTAAATTACTCTATTTAAAAACTAAGCTAGTTAGTTGAGAGCACTTTATTTTGCGTCTAAACACGACAGAGCAAAAACAGTAGATAGATAAGTGAACAAACTGGCCGGATAAACGACCTCCATCAGTGTTTCCGTAGTGAGAAGCAATTAATGGTGTACGTACGCCAGGGTAATTACTGGAGGGGTAAAACCGCGGGAACCTGCAACAATTACCCTCCAGCGCCTTCACTTTTGACAACACCTCAAGTATTCCTGCTTTCTGCTTTCTTGTTCAACATTTTAAAAAATGGAATAAACCGTTTTTATGCTTTGATCTTTTTATAGCCACGTGGAGTTGTGAGACTGAAAAGAAATTGTACAAAATTACCATTATAGGTGCACATATGTACTTTGTTGTCGGTATGTAGAGGTAGTTAGATAAACATTATTAAACATAATATACCTATATGTTACTCCCTTTATTTATATCCATGTTTCCATGTAAAAGCCTTTTATCCACCTGTGTTGAAATATACAATTTCATAAATTTATCTCTATGTTTAGAATTTATATGGAGTCGTTTGAAGCATGCGGATTACACGGATCAATTATTTGATTCATGGAATGTATCTGATATTTTAGAAATGATCCAAATTAGGTTGTTGTTAAAAACTGTAAATCATTTGGTTCAATAAAAAATAACAACAAAATAGCACTAATATTCTCTTCATAATAAATAATGATCGTTGCCAGGGCGAAGCTTACGTTCTCAATGAGTATAAAAACACTCACGTCTGGCAAAACATTCCTGGTATTTAGAAGGGCTTTCAATAAAACATGAAAAACATATCAGAAAGATTTATAAACACAGAAGGACTTTATTTCAATTTAAGTGATGCGGCACAAACGCTTGTAGAAATGCAAAATTCTTATAAACAGAGTTTTCGAGTAGATCCGAGCGGTCGGTCAAGCGTGAAGAATGCATGCGCTATTCGGAATCCTACACAATACACGAGTTTAGAACTTTGTTGCGACTGTTGCAAGCGGCCCTCAATAAAACGCTATTGCTATCGCCATACTTCTTGGCGTTTGTCGCTGCATACATTTTTACACATACATAAATAGATTGTGGCACAAGTTAAATTGGAAAAATCGTTCGATGTTAAAGTTATGTAGCGATCAACGGTGTTAAGATTCACTGGGTCTCTGGGCCAATGCATTTTATTTTTTGTTATCAAAATATTGATTAATGCGGTTTGTTCCGCAGTATTTCACCTTCAGTAACTCATCAAATGACTAAAATGGAGTAAATAAATTAAACATTTGTTGAAACAATCCTATCAATGCAACACACTAATTCGCATACCAATAACAGGAGAAGGATTAAGTCGAGCGCAGTGCACGCAGTGAAATTGTAATGCATAACAATACGTCACCATTTTACATAACATCTGCCGACGATACAGCATTTCCATGCATGTCAACGGCATCCGAATCGAGTTGTCGGTGACATCCTTGCGTCATAAGTGCATGTTCCGACGACCCGTTGCCGTGCCGTGTCGTCCCGCGGGAAGATCGGGCGCCTATCACGCGCTACTCGCATCGGCAAACGCCGCATCGGGGTTGTCAACCTGAATATTGTAGTTTGACCGTTTGTGTTGGAAAATATTCTTTGTTTGTATTTATAGTACCACTTGTATTATGTTATTTTATCTATCTATCGTGAAGCTGACTTATCTGTATTATTTTACCTGGAATCAAGGGGTTGGTTCTCTATAGATGCAATTAGTATCAGCGTTCGTCGAGCTGTACGAATTGAAGTATTTTTTACTCGTGTTCAAATACTCGTACATCCCAGCAGTTGAAAGGTTAACACCTCTGTAACAGTAATACCCGTATGCGACTTTTACGCTTCCAAATTCAAAAACTCGTTGCCGAAATTGAGGCTGGCAACACAGTCCCGCACCGATTGACGTTCGTGCTCCATTCGCCTGAGTTGTTCAGCCACGGGACTCTATTTACACAAAACAAGATTCGCGTCTAGTCCCAAAGCGTCGTGTTCTTTCTCGTTGATTTTCTTATTTTCAAGTCAACGCTTTAGTTCAGTGCTTTACGCCCGTATTAGACATTGTCAGGTTCACTTGTTTACTGGCAATGGTAGCATTCGCTTTATAGTACCATGTGTGAGTTTATGTATCTACTGTTTCATGAAACGTGCAATTTACTGTGAATGCTGGCAATATTTTTTGCGAATCTGAATGAAGGTTTAATAAAATTATTGTTATTAATTAGTTACTCAACTAAAAATACCAAAATTTCTAAAGCTGATAATTAACATTTACTTTAAAAAACTTTTTACATAGTGTTAAAACTTAAATTGCTTTCTTTTGTAAACAAGTCTGCAATTAATTTGATTAAATTCAACAAAGTTGGTTGCATTTTGTTTATTATTATTTATTTTTGTCAACGGCATCGGTTATTTTTTTATTTATGAAAAGTTTTAATTAAAACCAAATAAGTTGAAGTATATTTTATTTTCATAAGAAGTTTTACTCATGAAAGTTAGAAATTTATTCTAATTTGGGGATGCTCAACATTGTATTGATATCCAATCCGAGTTTCGGATCTTAAACTCTTTAATCCTTTTAAATCAGGGGTTCTCCCTATCTTTGCAGGTAATTTAAATAATGAATTTAAAAAAAATATTGGAATTAGCGTATGATAACAAAATATTGTGTGACACGTTTTTTATTTAAAAAGAAAACATTTTATTTTGGTACATAGTTACCTCACTGTTCTCCTGCCCTTATCCCAATTTTCTTTGGGATCGACGCAGCAAGTTCTCTTTTCCAAATTTTTGTACATACCTAAACGTCATTATTGAAATAATGTAATGTTCTATTCTATTCTATTTTTGAATATGGCAATCCGTGTCGATGTCAATAGGGTATTACATGCATTTTTGAAATATATCTTAAATAAATTCTTTAGTCTTAATATATCTCTAAAAAATTAAAAATATTTTTTTTTCTCACGTTATGTACGAATATAAATTAATTGTTTTATCATAATTTCAAATTTCGCGCGTATTCCGCGAAAACGCGGCACACAACGGACGCCATGATTGTTTTTTGGTCATGACGTCATTACGTTAGTAAGCAAACTACAGCTGTCAGTAATACATATTTTGATATGTATTGAAAATTTTAATAATGAGTAATTATGCTCCGTATCGTTGGTGTATTGTTTCTGAATGTGAGAACACTAGTGTAAAAACACCAGACAAATTATGGATTCAAGTACCAGTGGATATAAATATGAGAAACACTTGGTTAAAAGTTGTTTACTACCGTAATGACGTCATTAGCATGGCGGCGACATTTCGTAGTGTTCAAAGACAGATAAAAAAACCTAAAAACTTTAAACTGCAATAAAAAATATATTTATGTACCTTACGAAGTGAAACTAACATTTCCCGATTGCTTTTCCTCTAAACAATCATTGTAAAACACTTTTAATTTTTTTCTCATCTAGACTAAAATACCCTATTCGACGATTCTGCCAATGACAAGTGGAATGAGAAGCAAGTAGTGCTTTTAATGAAAATAAATGTAATGTGGTTATGATAGTAAGTACCTCAAATCTTTACCTAAGATAATACTAACCTACATTTCAAGTACTAGATCTTATCCTGACGCTGTTAATCCGGCACGGCTGGGTATGTTGCGTGTGACGTACCCAAAGCCGCTCAAAGATTGACGAGGGAACTAGACGCCTGCAGGATTTCATACAATGACAGGAGCTTGTGTCATGCACTTGTCACTCCTGAATCTCTAAGCAAAGTACATGAGGTGCAGGTCCTAGAGGATTAACGTAAGTAGGAAACTCCTTGTGTTGCTTAAGATCTGGTTAATAATGATTTTGCGTCATGATTATGTAGTTGGGCTCTAATTTCTTTTTATTTGAATAGGCACATCTTGACATGAATTATTCCTAAAATTCAGAATATTATTGTTATATTCAACACGAATTTTCATTACATAAACCAAGCCGTTTCTGGGTATCACACACGGGTATAAAATTGATCGTTAGAACGTTATAAAATTGATTGTCAAGTCAAAGTTCCGATACGTTTGTCTTTCTATTATGTGGCCCCGTCGTGTGTGCCGTCAGCAAACATTTGTAGAACGTGATTCAACTTAAAAGGATGGATTTATGTTACTATACTGGCTTTTGGACTCGAGAGAACTAGCTTTATTTACAAGTATCTTTGAAAACAAATAAGATGGATGTTACAAATTCATGAAGTTGCATGAGATAGTCAAGATACTCAGTCTCTAGACAACCTAGTCAGTTGTAGATATGAATACAAATATGCTGAAGTTTGTACGTCTAGGGTTCGGTGTTACAGATAGCTGTCGGACAGTTTTTTACAGTTTTATTGGAGTTCCAAATTTTCATCTTTTATTGATCTGGCAATCTCTAGAATGTTCTTTATTATATGATATCGTTAAAACTTTGCTGAGATACGGCGTGTTTTAAGCTATTTAAAGGATTGGGAGGTCGAGCAAGATAATATTGCTTTGAGAGCTTATGAATAGGTATGGAGGAGAATAGTCATTTTGAAACATTTTGGACATAAATGGCTTACATTGTTTGATCCTTAGCGTTATTAAACTATCTTGCAAGACTCCATCACATTCGCCCAAGATTGAATTGTATTTAAGGAGACATTATCAGCAGTGGTATTCAAAAGATCAGTATTGAGGGAGTCCGAGCGGCGTCTCCCTACATGCCGCTACGTCAGGACGCTTAAAGGATTGTCAGCCAGCGCCGGCCGACGTCGCGTCCCTTGTTAATATTCCAACTGACATCACCGGGATCCACTGTCTTGCGAATCTTGAATAGAAGCCTCCACAACAACAAAAGGCTTCCTGAATTTTGAGTAGTTGACGTAAAGACAACGGCGAACAGGAAACAACCCCTCAGTATAATAAAAGTAACTCTATCTCTTTTGTGATTAAAACAACGGACTCTGTCGCCTTAGACGTAACGACTTCGGAAAGTAATTTTGTTTTCGCCGCCCCTTTGATTGATGCGAGTTTTTTCAACAGTATTTGATTCAGTGTGCAATTAGTGTGCGTGGAGCACGCTACTTGTCTGCTTAGCGGCGCGCCGACCGCGCTGAGCTCGCACATTTGTACTCACCGCCCACAATTAGTCCGGCTCACCATTGCTCACGTTCATTTATACAGCCGAGAAAATACCGCGCGTGGCACCGCCGATTAGCTTTACAAGAAACTCCTAATTGATCAGCATAAAGAAATCAACAGTATTACCAGTTTCAGAAACGAGCAAATTACCAAAGCATTTACTATGATTAGTTGCGGGGTAGTTTATTTAAGAAGTTAACTAATGTTCGGCTAATCAGACCCCTTTGTGAGTTTAACACCAGAAATAAATGTACCTTTGTGTAATTAATCGTTTGCGATAGAGGAAGAAAAGTGAATCTTTGGTAGTATAGACGGTGGGTAGGGACGCGCGCCTCACCGCCGCGCCGGCCATCCGCGCGCATAATGACGCCAATTAGTCCGTGTCACCGCACCTAATTTATGTTAGGACCGGCCGAACCTCCCCTAACTTTTCTCATAAATAAGCCACTTGCAAAAAACAAACATCCAGTATGCATTCAATGATAAAGCTTCCAATTGATAGCCGCGCCAACATTGTACGGCCATTACATTATAAAGGCTCATTCATGCGGTGTCGCTGCCATAATGCCGACATAGTTGTTTGTACTGGCCGAAATATCTACCTAAAACTGATGATTATTATGCAATGGATAACAACAATACGGGCACTACATACGATGTTATCTGTAGCCATGTGCTGAAATAAAATACTACATGTGAAATTCGACCGTTACGTATTTCACAGAAGGAATACGTACGAACGTATACATGTTCTGGTGGAATGGAAATAGCCTCTACAGAATGGCTCCTTGCACTAAGTGCCCATAATTTTAGGACATTTTCATTTAATGGCACTTAAAGCTACCAGTCTTCGTACCGTAATGATTTCTAATGACGTGCCATAGCGACGCTTAGCGCTTACTTTGGGAAATTCGAAGAGCTTATAATGGTTCAAATTACTAACAAACCATTGACACAGAAAAACAATGAGAAACGAAAAATACATTTCTTCTTAATGACTTCAAGTTTCTTCTTTGTTGTTGTAAGTAATTTCCCAACGTCGTTTTGTAAAGTTTTTTTAGAGTCCAGTAAAAATATTAATCTCGCATCTTTCACACTAATTCGAAACAGTAGTTAACGTTTAACAATTTGCAAACCTATCACACGTATCTTGTTTTAATCGGTTCTAGAAAATTGTTGTCCATTTCCTACGTGATCATCCCAAATGATTCATAAATCGTACAATAACAAATGCAAGCTCACAAACAAACGGAACAATTTAATAGCTCTGTAACCGATATCACAACATTTGTCAAGTTATTAGGTTACACTCACTAATGGGTAACAAACTATTGCTTACGCAGCAACGCAGATTAGTTTATTGGATTTACATTATTACACAAATAGCAACAAAGCCTCTCACAAATCAATTAGGTGATCCGAAAGCCCGGGCTTCAGATAAAAGCGACGGTATTTCCTTTATACTCGCGGTTAAAAGAATTCAATTACATAATACTAAGGAGATTAAAAAGGCTAACACAACTCCTTTGAGATGAGATAAGGTGGGTAGCTATTTAATTATTGGAAACGTTTTCCGCTCCGCAACGCTCAGCCGGTTAATTTCGAGTTTGAAGCTAAACCGATTCGACGACGCAGAATTAATTTCTCTTCATAAATTCTTTGATCGCTAAATCTGTGATAGTTGCCCTAAATGTTCTATTTAGTGAGACTGCTATGCTGGCACAATGGTTACATTGACCATATATTGTACCTACTCAATCCTTTGTATAAAACGAATTATTATTATTAATATTATTTTTACTAATTCATCATTATTAATACTAATTCTCATTCATTGTTTCTAAAAGTAGTCTCTGTAAAGGCTTTATATAAATAAGCCTAAGCTCAAGGCTGTTCTGATTATTTAGAGAACACTGAAGCCTACTTCTAAACTGACTTCTTTAAGTACTAATAAGGTATGTTTTTCTTACGAAGTCATGAATAAGGGTTTTATCCTTTTTCTAAGCTTGACTCTTCTATAAATAGAAACATCTCGGACGAAAGGCGACAACTAGACAAAGTTCTGTTTAGAACGAATCAAATTAGATTATTACTGAAGAACTTTCGTTGGGAAGTGGTTTCCGTGATAAAAGGGAAAGTAATAAATTATATAGATGTTAAATAAAGGACTTTATGAGACAGTCGCCGTTATTATTAAGGCTTCGTGCTAGCGATGATATTTTTCTATAAATGTTTGATAAATCATAGGCATTCTTCTTTGAAAAATGTTATTAGCGGGAATTAGGTCACTGATATAAAATTTTATAAGATTGCCTGAGGAATTGGTATTTAGGAAAAAGGCGATTGATGTACTTAGAATCAGACCGTATTTTAGTATTCAGGTGGATTGGCTTGTAGTATGAAAGGAAACAAGGAAAACAGAATACAATAAATGTTTTTATTCTGTAGCATGTAACTTGTCTTTTGTTACATTTTCGTGGAATTCACGTGGTTGAGGAATTCACTAGCGTGGGGTGACATCGACCGCCTTAATTTAATTAAGAAAAATGTACTTTAAAAGAACTATAAATAAAAACTTCTAAATCAATCTTCTTTGCTATGTTCTATAACATATTGAATTTCTTCTGCTGTAAGGTTTTTCTTCTCGAAGGGGAACTCTGGATGGTTGTACCATTTCGCTGGAGTTCGAAGCCGGTAATTGCTGTTGAACGCCGATAACTGTTGAACTTCTTCTGGGGTCAGCTTGAAGTCCAAAATGTCAAAATTTTGGTGAATACGATTTATGTTCGTTGACCGAGGTATCGCTACTATGTTGCGGTCCAACTGTGGAAATATTGCAATGTTAATTTCGTAAAAGAATTAAAAGCCTAGTTTTTAATATATATATATATATATATATATATATATAAAACACATTTTTCAATAGCTACAATAGCGTCTAAGTAAACGAGGTTGCTCCCAAAATAATTTATTTTTAACTTTGATTTATTTATATAAAATAAAATATAATATTTCAATTTTGAGTGGTTTACAAAAATCTACAATTAATCACTACACAAAGACTAACATATCGTCCATCATAATGTATAAGTTTTCAGTCAAGCACGTGAAACATATTAAACCAACCATTTAAATAAATATAAGCGATTTTCCACTTACAAACGCAATCAAAGCCAATTGGGCCCGCGTACCCAACTTTAGGGTTTAAATTAAACAAGTTGAAAGTGATGTTGACACGTATTTGGAACTGTCACCTCGTCAAAGGTACGGGATAAGTAGGACAAGCACCTAAATGGGCCGAAAGGATTCCCGCCGCCGATTAGAAGGGAAGAATCGGGGGAATTAGAACTGTCAATGTGTTACAATGTCAATTTGATTTGTGTTAGTTTAATTATTTAGGGAGGAATTTCGGGTAGTTTTCTGTGTGTGAAATTCATACTTTTGTAGGTTGTATAACATTTGCGGTACAGATTTATGAATTCTAGCCAGCTAAATATGACCTATTTTATGATTAAAACCTAATTCGTAACATGACACTCCTGGGTATGAATTTTACGCCGCGAAAATTGTGTTTGGTCTCAAACATGAACTGTTCTACGTACTCATTCAGAAATATCTATGCTTCGGCCTTCTTTTAAAGTATTCTATTTCTTACGTCTCATGTCGTGTATCTACTTAATGTATGCCTTATTAAAAATATGATATGGATATTTATGTACATACATTGTTGCTACCCCCATTTTCCTTTTCAGTAAAAAAGTATTTAAATCACTGTCTTATTATACACAGGTAAGTTTAACTAGAGTTGGATTCCACACTGGTGCACTTTAGTAGGTAACAAGATTTCAGCTTAATGCGAACAGAATATTAAGTAGCTGATAATCCCAATTCGCTTTTTTCTATGAAGTCTGGAAAGTTCTCTAGTATTTTTAAATTACTGGAATCCATTAAAACATTTTTGAACCTGTTACTTTGATATTCATATTTCCCATTAATACAAAATGGCCGAAATGGAAACTGATAGTAGCAAGTTCGCCGTATAGACAGGGATATATCCATCGATATTAAAAAAAAAACAAGGTTATAGTAGGATGAAACCCATTAAAAAACTAAACTAAAATTGAAATCCAGTATTATCTCTACTTACCAAATATCTTAGCAAAATTTGCGGCACAGTTTTCCTATACTTGCTCCCAAGAGCTGTCAACGTGGGATGGTTGGCTCGTGGCTCCGGCCCATCCTTCTTTCGGCCTAGCACGCTGCCGAATGGACTGTACCCCATCACCACCACGCTGTGGTTGCGACACCAGTCTACTAGCTCGTCTTGAGTTATTGTTGGGTTCACCTGGTCGTAACAAAATTTGGTGCAAAAAGTTGGTAAGAAAAACTCTAGAAGTTAAGGCACTTACGGTCTTTCAATATACCTTTATTTATTTTGTATTCATAAGTCTTTTTATTAAGATAGGTATTAAAAGGCTGGGTAAATGGTTGATAGTTGCTGGTACTCAAATGATGTTAAAAACCAAGAAACAGATCTTTTTGCTACGCGCAGAAGGCCCGCTTTTGTGAAAACTAAAAACGTTGTAAATCAAATCGATTCGCATGAAAAACCAGCTACGTTCTAAATTTAAAATGAAGTTAAGCAGGTTAATAAAGAAATAAAGATCGTTGAAACAGATATGTATTTGGTTTTTAGAAAGTATTTTGGATTGTATATTTGCCCCAAATTAAAAATACAGGGTTATTAAAGCCGACGAATAAAATCTATCCGACTGTATTTATTTTTACCCTTTTTCATAAACTCAAAGCGAATCGTTTACCTTTGAAAACGTAGCAATAAATCCGCCAAGTTCTGTTAAAAATAAAACTAGAGTAAACATACCTCTATTTGTAGAACTGCGGGCTTAATTTTCGAGTTATCCCAAAGCCTTTGCATCTGTGTCAAGTTGAAGTTGGATACTCCTATAGACCTCGTCAGGTTCTTGGCTTTGAGATCTTCCATTCCCTTCCATGTTTCCAGGTAATCCGTGTCGCTAATTGAGCCGTTTTTCTGAAACAAACATAACCATGTTCAACATTTGAAGGAAAACAGCTTATATTATGTTGCCGCTGCTGCTGGAATGGAATTCAATACGAGAATTTTCCTCGAATTTTCGTATTGCAGAGCTTTGAAATATAAATCCCTTCCCATGAAGCATGTCATGGTAACTGTCTCAGCTTGTATCTACGACTATGCTTATGATTTAAGTTTTTACTGTCAAAAAATAGCTATATTATGTCGCCAACTACATATATGAAATCCTAGCATTCAAAATAAAACACCCTCTAAACTAGAAAACGAGTAACATATTTCGTTGAGATTTTATGCCGATTTACAATATCATTCACGTGGACGTTTCAAGATTGCTCCACTAGAACTTTCGCATCGCGATCCCGACACGTGATCAGTTCATAAAAGAGGTTCGATCATTCGAGGTTCTAAATCTGGAACTACTGAACGAATATCGTTATCGTTACAAATATCGAACGAATAACATTGCTATACAGATAATATGGAATTCACACCTATCAAAAAAAGTAAATGAGTTTATTTAATTTAGGTATTTTTGTTAACAAATATGTATACCAAATATAAGCAGCAATTGACTGCGAAATATAAAAATCAAATAGCAGTAATAATACAGAATTTTAAACATCAAATAAAATTGTACAACTATCTCAATTATTAACCTATCAGTAAAAATATTTCCCAATTCATTTTATTTTACAAAAAAAAAATGAAAAAAAAAAACATTGGGACATATTTTTTCTTTTTTAAAAGAGTCGGTTACAGCTATTACTTTTGTCTTTATTTAAGGTCAAACGTACCTGGAGTACGTAAAGCAGAACTCGACTGTTCCTATGACATAGTTCGCACTGCTGGTAAAACAAGTTTTAACTTAGAAACAAGGTTTGTCTGAAACTTCTACCTACGATCCGAGTTCTTGTGTAACATAAATTAAATTATTATTGCTTCTAGTTTGATATAGTTCAAAGAGGAACATACTTCAATCATGATTTAATTGTTCCCACCTTTGCTCTTTAAATAGGGCTGTATAAAATGTGTAGGGCGTCTAATTAAATTGAGAAAACGTGTTGGTAGGTCAGGTAGGTGCTTATAAGGCTTGTAAGACCTCTAGATTTTTGTTACAATTTGATCAAAAAATACTGTAAACAATCGATAAACAAATCTGTACACTAACATTACAAATTCGAGTGAATACCAAAACACGAAAGTACATAACTTTATCAGCAATTCAACATGAAAATCAAGTCAATAAATACATTGAGTCTACGAATTAGTTATTAAATATTAGTCAGCTTTATCTGAAACTAAAATTAATCAATCAAAAATCTAATTATATTCCAGTTACTGAAGCGAAACTTCAAGAACCATATTGAATTGCAAACTAAATAGTACATAAACTAGCGATAAGTTCGGCGAGTTGGTCCGAAAGGGCTTTGCTTACTTAGCAAATATGGTGAACGTAGATACATTTGTATTTGTTTTATTACACGATGTTGCTCGATATTTATTTTGACATCGTAATATATTGTGAGTGAACACTTTGGGTCTATGGAATAGACGAATTGTTTTAATTAAATCAACGATGTCTCAAATATCAAATAATTTGATATAATATTGCTCATGTTTGGTCTAGTTATGCAAAATAATGTAGGTATCATATTTCCCTCCGTGATTATCCTCTTGTATGCCGCTAATTAGAGAACAATAGAAAATCAATTGTGTCTCGTGTGGATCCACGCAACATACCTACAAGAGGTTAAACCTAATTTTTCATTAACTCAGATACTTTTATACTACTACTTTTATATAAATAATGGAGAAATAACTTTTTTAACTTGACATTCAGTACATCTAAACAACAGCAATATTTCTCTCTCTACTCATAACCACACTTGACAAATAAAAAATGTTGTTCTCAACTTCTATAATACCACTAGCTTCTTTACGAGTTTATATACAAAAAATATACAAGAACTCCGATATTTTAAAATGAGAACACGAGCAAAAAGTTTAAAAGTTTCCCAGAAGTCGTTCCTGTACACTCAGGTCAAATGGTTTTAGCATGAATCAGTTTACGGAGATTTTTCGAACAGTCGTGGTGGCCTAGTGGGTAAAGGACCAACCTCAAGTACGAGGGCGCGGGTTCGATCCCAGGTCAGGCAAGTACCAATGCAACTTTTCTAAGTTTGTATGTACTTTCTAAGTATATCTTAGACACCATTGGCTGTGTTTCGGATGGCACGTTAAACTGTAGGTCCCGGCTGTCATTGAACATCCTTGGCAGTCGTTACGGGTAGTCAGAAGCCAGTAAGTCTGACACCAGTCTAACCAAGGGGTATCGGGTTGCCCGGGTTACTGGGTTGAGGAGGTCAGATAGGCAGTCGCTTCTTGTAAAGCACTGGTACTCAGCTGAATCCGGTTAGACTGGAAGCCGACCCCAACATGATTGGGAAAAGGCTCGGAGGATGATGAGTTTACGGAGATTTTTTAAACTTCAATTCAACCTTATTTATGCAAGCTTATTTATGTTTTTTTTCAATCAATTAACATGTACACACACACTACAACCATTCAGGTATGCAAACAGCATTATTGAAACTGCTTCGCTTAAATGGACGTATTATTCCAATTCTTCTAATCTATCGTGACCAGACTGCACCACAGATATACACTCAGCAATAAAGCAATTTCGTCTATTTAACGTTGGTTCCATTGAGTGAAACCAATATGCAAACCAATATGCATTGGTCAATGATACTACAGCCTAATATAGTTACTTAACATAAAATAAATGTCATCTTAAACAAAGAAACCAACCGTTACAAATATAATATTAAAAGCTTGATACACGAAACACAAATAACTACCTACGTAACCAATGAAACAACCAATTCTAAAGTAGATATTGATTGGCTTGTCGAGGCTGTCCGGAGAGCGGCCGCGGGTTACTCTATATCTGGCGCAGTCAGCATCGATCCATACAATAATAATAATGGCGTCCACGGCCGATTTCGACCACGGCGGCTGTTCTCATTAAGGAGATCGGCTAGTTACGCAGGACATATTATAGTGCACAAGCATTTGCGCAGACACAGGTGCACTCCCTATTCCTTCACATTTATAACTCGTTGGGACGGCAATCCGACACGACCGGAAAGAGATCAGGCGCAGGACCGACATTTACGTGCTCTCCGATGCCCGGGTGAATCAATCACCCGAGACCCCGAGCCCAGCAGCCGCGCTTGCGACCACTAGACCAACGAGGCAGTTCAATAATATCTCCAACAAACCAGGAATGATATCACACAATTAATGACCCATCCCGATACTTGATATTTAACACATTAATTACATAAATTATGTTATCTAATGAAAATGATATCCATTAACCATCCAAAACGCCTATTTATTAGCAACGTCAAAGCGTTTTACATATTGTATTGCAGCAATTAACGGTTAATTTAGAAAATCGTTAATCTCGTGTCGGACAGATTTTATGTTAATTAAAATATAAAATTATGTCGAGCATAATATCGCACATTGATAGGTACTAGATAGATGGATTCAAGTAGTTTGTCCCTTTGTTCTCTAAACCATTAAAATGATTACAGATTTTAACAACATATCTGATGTCAAGCAGACAAAATGTAAATACTTAGATTAATTTTAATTGAATTACGCATACATTCATACGAAATTGCCTTTACCCAAATAATCTGGTTTTATTATAATAATTAACTTTCTAATGCTGTTTTAGGCCATCACCGAAGTTCATTATGGGTCGTAACTTGTGACCCTTCTCCTCAGGCAAGTTTTCCCGTTTATGATAAGTAACAAAATTGTTATTACCTTCTCGATTCATTTAAAAGCAAACTTTTCGTAAGCTTTTGCATCGTCAGCTAATTTGATTAAATTCTTCCTCGAAGCTGGCTTTTCGGTGGCAATAACAACGAAGGAAGAAACACAGGGAATATTTTTCTTAAACGAAACTCTTTAAAAAAGGGATTTTCTTATGTTGTTACCAGTGCGTAATTAAGTAGGAACCTTCACAGATGGCTATGTATTTAAATCACCCATTTGATTACAGTATTATATCTGACAGAGAGGAATGGAAGAAAAAGACATGCTGCGCCGACCCCAAATGACTTGGAAACAGGGCAGGAAGATGATGATGATTTGACTATGGATTACATGGTTTTTAACTAGTTACTACCAGGATTTTCACATTTTCTTCATGTTAATTTTGTCAATGAAGTACATATCTATATCGCTTGACTATCGTTGAAATGATTTCAGTGTCTTTAAATTAACTTCAAAACCTGGCAAAGAAAACAGTGAGAAGCAAGTTCGTAAATCAATTCATCTCGAAATGTTCGCGTCATTTGTTCAAGTTGTTTCACAAGTCTCGGCGAGGTATCGAATTAATCGATATGTCTCGGTAAATATTTGGACGAATCGTTGCAAGTAAGTTAGTTTCAAACTTAGGACATACATATATAATGTCTTCTGATCCAATAAAATGAAGACTAATAAAACTTCTCAATCTAAAACGCAAAGATAGCTCAAAATTATGATACACCGTGTAGTAGGAATATCAAAACAATTGCAATCCAAGACACACATTTAGGCAGTGCAAACTAAATATAAAACACATTCCAACGAAACCTCAACACGATTAAATTTAACAAACAGCCCACGATTTCCATGTAGCCGTAACTAAAACAAGTAGCGCATTATTATTAAAATGATTTTGTATAACTACACACATGAGGGGCGCGTGTTTGAACGTACTCAAATGGAGTCTTGTAAACTTTAATGCGTTCCAGGGGATTGTTTACGCTGGGAAGCTGTGTAAACACGAAATTAGTTTTCCGGGTATATGAACGAGGTATTGCTCACCTTGCCTCCATAGTGGTTTTATTAGAGAACACCTGCTTTCCTTGAGTGTGATAAACTTCTGTCTGTCGCCTGAGTGATAATTGGATGTTCTGGGATAATAAGCTCTTTGCTGCTATGATGGTTATATACTTTGTGGGGTCTTAGAACAAAAAAGGAAATTAATGTGTAAAACTTACCGTATACGCCATAGGATAATGGACCAAGTATAAATCCACGTAGTCCATCTGCAGTTCTTCCAGAGACTTCTTCAAGGCTGGCAACACCTCGTGCCGCTCGTGGGCGTCGTTCCACAACTTTAACAAAGCAATTAATTATATACTACCAACCAAATACAAGCAAAAGGATTTTCATAATTACGAAAACCAAAGTTTTGTTGCCTCTGAAGTACTCAGCAAATACTGTTATCAAAGAGGGCTTGTTATAGTTCAAGTTATTTGGACCAAAATAAAGGTTATGAAAATAACAACGAAATGTAAATTTGTTATCATAAACATTTAGTTTGGTGGTAAGCGCCACAATTACTTTTAAACAACGAGCCGTTTTAACTTCGAAGAATAACAGTCAATAAACAGACCTTTCAAAGTTTCATTTGAGCTTCACAAAACATTAGCTCATTCTATAACTTTTTATTTGTTCAAGAACTTTCATACATTGTGTGATGCAAAGAGCATAAACAATCTCATTGAAACTTTTCGATCGTATATAACAAAGTTGTCGAAAGTCATAAACACGCGCTGTCCACATACAATGCACTTAAATGGCTGGAGCCTTTAATGCAGTCAGAAATCACTAACAAAAGCAAACTATAAGAGCCCTCTATATATTCTTAACCACGTAGGTACCATTAATAACGTACTACGAAACTCATTTTCGTAGTGACACTCACGTCTAGGCTCCTTTCACTAGATATACTGAAGTAATAATATATGGAATAACTTTACACGAACATGTATTTACCACAATATAACCAAGCGCTGCTGAAAGGAATTTGAGGAATATGTTTATTCGTGATCAGTCTTTGGAATAGCTGAAATCACGTCCATTTTGCGGTAACTAATCGTTTGTGAGTTTGAATTTAACAATTTCGCTTTTATAAGTTGTAAAAATTTTATACCAATAATTAAGCGAAAGTTCTATATTTATTGCATGTGCATCCATTAATGGAAAGTACATCTCCATAAATATTCTTTTGTTATTCCAAATTATAAAAATCAAAATTAAAAAAAGAATTACCTTAGTAGTGATGTACACATCTTCTCTACTGCTACCATTATTGTTGTCGATAAAGTTTCTAACGCCGAGGCCGACCTCGTCCTCGACGCGGTAAAGGGCGGCGGTGTCGATATGTCGATAGCCGGCCTCCAGTGCCCATTGTACGGCCTGGGCCAGACTGTGGTTCACTGGCAGCACCCGTGTACCCTGGGAACATGATCGCGTTTGTTCAACCTGTGGTTACCGGCACTCGATACATGGGTTGGAACAATTTAGGAATAGATTTTACTATGTTGCAAGGAAGTGTCGTTGTGTTGTGGGTTAAATGTTTACAATTTTTGTCTGGTGTTTGTTGGCATTAACTTTGTCAATATATCAGTATGAAACATATAAAATTATTATGGAATTTTAATCATTTGTCATCATGAGATTTAAAAAAGATTGACTCTGTATTCAACGGTTGTTTGTAAATCAGCAGCTAAAAATGCAATAAACTTAAGATAAATGAACTTTCACAAAGCAATGATGACAATAATTTATGTTCTGAACCCAACACTACGCACTGGATAAACACAACGTTAGCAAAACACAACATCGCGCTCTGTCTCCACGCAGACGAACTTGCTGGCAAACGGTAGTTTAGTAAATAATCCTCTATTTCAAAGTTTCAATATCCACGTACGGTATACATAATGAAGTAAACCGTATGTTCCCGGCTGCATTTGACTAAAGGCTTTGACAGGATGGATGGAACGCCATCTTAATCAGCTTTCCCAAATCCCGCTGTGAGTGCTCTATTCCTGAGATGCTATTAAGATTAAAAGCTAGTACAGTTTTCCATACAAAATTCAATACAGTGCAGCGAGTTTGCATTCTTTAGTAAGTCTCGTCATTTCGATTATAGACTGCTTCCTTAAAGGGATGCTTCATAATCCAACATGCATTTAGCGTTACTTGCATCATGATTTATGTAACATCTAAACGTCTTCTAGCAAAATAATCTATCATAAAAGCCCATTAAGCTATTTCGCTAATGTGATCCTAGCTATCATTAGGTAAACCAAATACTGAAATACCACAGCAGCAAAATACCTGCCTATCGCGAATGCCATACATAGCTTTTCTCCAACTCAATCCTAAGAGTGTATGACCTCTCGAAAGTCTCTTGAAACCATTGTGCCCAAAGTATGCAACCAGCTGTCTAAAATTGTTATCTCGCTAGTATGGCCTTTTAAAATTCTCTTCAAATTGTGTAGGTAAGTGTACTTACATCGGCGAGATGACCCAAACTGGTCCCAAGGGCAATCGTAGGTATCTCATTGCCATCGTTCAGCTTAAACGTCAAAGGACTCTGGCAATCCACCTGTTGACAGTTTTCCAGCTCATAATTATAAGATAAAAGGATTAAACAAGAAAATCTTTCATCTCTAATTAAGTTTAATATTAAATAAGCTCTTAATTCTGTTAAGTACTAAATAATCTTTACTGAAAATTAAATTATAAAGTCCATTATTAACTCTTCGGGTGGATGCGTTAATATTTAACTGAATTATAAAATAAATAACATTAACTTATCAATTTTAAATAAAATTATCAGAAGAGTAAAACCATATCGATGATAATTAATAATATAATTAAACTGGACCGGATTAAATTTCAATTGAACCAGTATGTAATTACTTATGTCAGTGTACTTCTTACTTAATTATTTTTAGATGGAAATTCTTAGTTGTTGTAATTAAACCTGTATTAATGCTTATCACAACAATATTTGTATTGTTAGACGATTCTGCATTCATTACCAATTTGCAGCTGAATGGAATAATATCCATTGAGGCGCAAATCTGCGTAATAGGCATTACCTATTATGCCGTAACCATTGTATATCAACTGTAAACAATATGCCTATTAAATATATTGTTTCAAGCATACCAGATTATATAAACAATAATTTATGCAGACTATTTTTGTAATACTTTATAGTGTACATAATGCGATTGCCGTAGTATTTGTACAACCATTTGTTGTGTCGATTGTAAAATACAATTTATTTATTGTGAATTTAAGGACTAAATTACGGTTTCTAAGAACCAAGCTTTTATCATTTAAAACATCAGTCAAAACAAATAAGCACTAAAGAAAATAAAGGACTTTTATCGGTCTGAAAATAAAATAAAAATTGAGCCCAACCCGAAAACTAGCTATTATTTTGATTACAAAGCTTGGAACACCTAAGTTTAATCAATAAATATTGAAAACACTTAATTGGACGGAAAACGATATGTACGTGGCAATTACATGTAATAAGGTAGCTGGAAACTTTTTTATTGAAAGAAAAACCATCAAAAACATTTTCACAATTAAGGTGGGAGCGGTTCATAATTCCAAGAAATGGATAAATATAGCTACCTATGTAAATGAGTGGCGCAACCCAATTACCTGCCTACTCGCCACTGGGGAATAATTATGTACTAATTGCATATCGAGTTATGTACAAGCCCAGTCTACAAAAACTAGCACGTTTAGAAACGAACACTATTGAGCGAGACCAAGATATGTAAAAGTTTAGTTGGCTTTCTGAGATGCAAGGTTAATTTGAGTATTATTCATACATAATTATTTATAGTAAAAACTTATAATATATACTTTGCTTTAAAAATATAAGAAACCAAGATAATTATACACAAGTTTAGCTAGCTTTTTTTACCTACAAATTATATTAAAAGTCACAAAGTTTGCTTCAAAAATAAGATCATAATGTCTTACCAAAAGGTGATTGAGTGCGAAAATCAAAAGCAAGCGAACAGACACGTTCATTATCACTGCAAACTAGATAGACACTGAATTATCTAGCAATACTCTATTGCCTCCCCCTTTGGTCAAATTAATAGTTCGATACGTCATAAACGTGTTATTTAATTTGAATGGATGTGATAAAAATAAAATAACAGAATAATGAATTATTCACGTGCAAACTCAATTTGATAGCTTTGTAATTGATTATTTTAATTTAAGCATAAAAGCGCTCGCGCTGGTACAAGTAAGAGAAAGGGAATGAAAGGCAATAGCGAAAGATACATCAGAGCCGAGCAGAGGTGAGTAATTTTTTTAGTAGTCTAATTACTCACTACGCGTTATTAAGTCTGAATATCGAAGTACTTTTAGGTCAACGATTATGAGACATGAAAAATATGCACAAAATATTCTATGTCAATGACTCAACCGTAACAACATTTAGGCATCGTTCAGACCAAACGTATTGTCGGCCGCTGACTGTGAGCGCGCGTTACGCAGTTTATTGCTTTTCCATATATATTGAAATTGTCGTTCACACCGAACCGACTATACGCTGTTACGTCGTCTGTTGTAGCTGACTCTCAGTGGCCGATTATTTTACTACGCGACTATGCACGGCGGACGCGGATTGGCTACGCGGACGCAGTTGCCGAATAGCGCCGCTCCGCCGCGTACGCACCGCCGCGCCTCGGTACAGCACGTCGATAATTAGTGTCCCTTTTATATAAACTTAAACGTATTAAAGATAGTAACTCATCGAATGTTTTACTGTCATACGAAAATATTTCTTGAACTTATTTGGATAAAGTCTATATTCGAAATATAAAGTATGAAATTGACCAAGAAAACATCTCTTCAAATTGAAGGGATGTACCCACAATCTCTTCTTTTTATTATTTTCGTCTTCCTCTAGAGCTTCGCAAATGGCAACTATCTGAATGCGCATCTAGTGTGAACCTACAAGAGCCTATTCTTTTGTTCACACATGTAGCGCATCGTACGCTATAGCCTATTGTCGGCTTGGTGAGAACGCGTACTGCAGATTGAGTCGACGTTCACACTGGGGCAGACAGTGAGTATACTCACAGTCAGCGGCGGACAATACGTTTGGTGTGAACAATCCCTTATAGTACTAGGATATGTACGCAGTTCCTCCGAATTGACCACATTATAGATTATAGATGAACTGGAAAGCGCATCTGTTTGCGGTCGCACCGACAGACGAACGCTTTGCCGATATACTGGAAAAACAAACCACGTCAGTTACCATGTATTAACAAGTACCATCGCGCATTAATGAATTATTTATAATAACGACCTTATAATGATGTGTGTATCATACATTTTATGTTGAGATAATAATTTAATCATAATATCACCGTATTTTTATATTATTTAAATAAAAAAACGGACAAGTTCGGTGAGCCACTGCTGGTTTATACGTGCCAAAAATGTGATTTTAATCTAGTGAACATGCGAAAAACAAAATGTTAATTAAGCTATACCATAGCCACAGCCCACATATGCCACTGCAAGGCAAAGGCTCTTTATAATACTCTGCCAAGTATGGCCAGCGATACGCAATCAAAAGCCTTTTGCACAAAAAAGGAATATGCCATTGATATTACGCAAAAGATTTATATCTCGCGCAATATCAAGTCGTGTAATAACAGTCATACCAGCCAGTTATTTAACTTTGCGTATAGCGAACCTTTTTCACAAAACCTAACTTTCGAGAAAGAATGTCTTTCTCTATGATAAAAATAGTCGGTTCAATTTCTACATAGTAAATTCTCTGACATATAGATGCAATATTTCATAATTGAATTGATCTTCTAAAACTATCTTGATAAAAGAATATGTAATACTCCTTCATGGGAAATTCAATCTACCCTTATAACGTTACAAGGAGACAACAGAACGGCAGAGAAACTATTAATTTTAAAGGAGAATCCCTATAAATAAAAGATGGTTACATAGACGGACAGATACGTAGCAACTCCGTTTAAAAAGTTCCTCTTTGTTGTCTTGAGATAAACTGCGGCATCCCTCGGGATTTGTTCCACGCTTGGGCCACGGAACCTAAAGACATCTTTAATAAGAAAATACAAAGACTTACGAATTTTTAGAGTAGGTTTTCTTCCCTTGTTGACTTTAGAGTTTTACTTTGCGAGTTTTTAATGTGCAATTTGATGTTTAAGCTGTGGTAATTTAGTGTTCGTCTATTTTTTTATAGTTTGCTCCTATTAATTTATTTATGTCACTTGCGATATTCTGTGTTATGTATCAAAAATAGAAAGACAAAAAATTCACAAAAACACTTTTCCCTATATTCAAAATGCAACGTTCCATAATTCCTAAAAGCATGTATAAGAATCCATAGAAATAAGAAGATCCGTATAAGTCTGTAAGAGCATTGGCAAAGCAAGGCGTGCTCCGTCGACACGATTAAAACAAACGTATTTTAATTAATGGGGTGGGCGAGTTGCAAATGCGGCTTGCGGCATTATTTTCGTCTTGTTGTCACCCTTGCTTTACAGCTGCGGTCGTGGTCCATGGCTGCGTGAATCTTAATTCGGGACTAATTGATTAGGCTGGGCTGGCTGGGTTAGGTTCTATAAACCAATTATTGCTTTAAATTATAAGCAAATAATGTGAAATTGTTGTGTGAATGTATGGCTAGTTGATTTCTTTGACTTTCTTCTTAGAAAATAATTTTAACAGATTTTTCTATTTTTGGATGACTGATTTTAGTAGTCACAGGTAAGCTTAGTAGTCACCATAAAACACTAACGCATTTAAATCAGCTTTCTCATTTGTCAGCAAAAAACCCAAATTGCTTCTACACTCATTATTAAGTATATTCTTCTAAGCGAAATGAACGGAATAAAGAAACCAAACATATCGCCGTACCCACACATATAGCCCTATATTTGTTAATTCTATATCAAGGGATACGGCTATCTATAAGCTTAATGGCTTCGGAAACCAATGACCTACTCGACGGACGATTACGAAGACAAAATACGACAAAGGAAATGTCGGAAAGTAATTCTTTCAAATACATGAAAATAATAAGGATCATTATTTAATTCCGTCGTGTTGGGAGAGGAATTCGTATAAAACTGCTTGTTCTGAGTCACAAAAGAGGCTTTTTTCGTCTATCTGATGTATTTTTTCTTTTGTTTAAGTATTAAGTATAGTTACAGTGAGTTATTGCATTTGTAATTAAACAGTTTTTGGGCATGTTACACTGATAGGAGTACCTAATGCCTAATATGTGATCCTGAATACCCAATATGTGAACAAATGATTAAAGATAATAGAATTCTCTGTACACTATACAAATGTTTTCGAACAAAACACCGGGACCAGCCTTGACGGCATATCAAAAACGTTGATAGCCGCCATTCGAAACCTTTTGTTCTCAGAATCATGTAATCGCCGGTAAAAGTTTACTGTCCTACCTATCTCTACGCCAATAAATATCATGTTATCCCATCACACTAATTAATATTGGCTTTTCTATTTAGTGGAAACTAGAGCAATAAGGCCATCAATTTACCCTACACTCGAATTTATCATCGTAATAAAACTCACGCTCAATTTTTGAATTAATTGTGCCAATCCGCTATAAATCATTGCTATTCAATGCAAGCTCAGAATACTCCCAATGCATGTTATGATATACGACCATAGACTATGTACTACGTTTATTAACGACACTTTGAAATAATTTACTCCGGTTATAGGTATATTAAATTGTTCCAGGAGTTTAGTTCACGAACTTAGGCTCTCAACTGCCTCACGGGAGCAATGTAATAATAGGCATATTCCTTCATGAATATTAAGTTGTTCTCTGAGAGTTTCATACATTTTTATTGTGTATCTTGGCAACATTGCGTAATTGTTGTCGTTTTTTCCCATAGAACCCACGTATGACCTTCTCACATAAATTAGCAGTGACAGTCCCATGGTTTCCAGGAAGAGTATTTTCTTTTACGCAATTACATTATGTTATAATAAATTATTATATTATTGTAAACCACTAAATATATTATCTATTTGAGTAGAAAACTGTTTAGCTCATACCTAAGAATTTGGCAATACATTAATTAATTCTAGACGAGACGACAATCTATGTCCTAAATTAAATAGTCTTGAATCGTGAAATTGATATTCCTAGAATTGATATCTCTCTTTGTACAGGACTAACTTAGCTTTATGATTATTCTGTGAAATGTACCTAGTTAATTAAACTCAAACATGTAAAAAACGATAATTTATGTAGTACTAGAAAAAATGTAATGACGAATTTTCATAAAATAATTTAATTCGCCGCCAGCCACAAAACCATTAGGGCTGATAATAACATTTAGGCAGGGTACACATGCAGGTCACCACTTAACCTAAACACAATATACCCGGTGAATGAAAGAAAAACAAGCCGTCCGTCCTTATCGCACGGAAGTCGTAAGTGTCAGGAGGAGGAAACGGCTAACTTAATTATGCTTGTAGGACCAGCCAAGCGACTTGACAACGTCATTGTATCGCCAGCTCACCCTATAGACCCTATGTGTAAATACTCCTATAAATATTCAGCTTGAAACAACAGTCGCTTGTTTACGGGCTGTGCGAACTTAGGTACTGTATGTAGATTACTAAGGAACACTAGGTTTACTAAGATAACAGGTTAGAAGAGGTTGGTTCTACGAAAAACCATTAGAGCGGTTGGATGACGCAAAGACACCATAACATCTACTGAACAAACGTATAGGCACTCGCTACCTATAAATATCTATTCATTTTCTAGGATAACCCGAAAAGGTATTTGAATGATGTCAACGTGTATCAAAGTGAAGGCCATATATAGAATGGCTTGAAAAAGTGTCCGTCTAAAGCCGTCTTTTGAAGGCAGACTTTTCATCATGTCAGGTCCGTGACGAAACTATATTCGTTTGATATTCTGATTCTCTCTTAAAATAAAGGAATGGATTGAAGTAAAGGTATGAATCTATGCTCATTTCTTTACAACGGTCGATGTACTACTTCTCATAACTACTACCTATACATAAGAAATGGTATAGAAGCATTAAACTAGGAATTCTCAATTTCAACTTTAAAGCCAATTGAATTGGCTTCGAATAGAAAATTAACGTACCATTAAACTCCAGCTGTGTTGAATCGAGGTCGAATAAGCTGTCAGGCGGTGTAGCCCACTAATAGTATTGAGTTTAGAACCGGCGGGACGTGGATACCTCCGCCAGTATTCCCGAACCGGCTACAGCTAACCACGTCAGCACACCTACGAATTTTCCAAACTGCAGAGAAAACCTATTAATATACAACAGGACCAATATAAACGAACTCAGAAACACGTAACTGACCTGCCGTGAGGAACTACAATATTGACAGTATACTCTGTATGTAAATCTACTAAACTTTCTTTACAACAAAAATATTTGGCGAACTCGAATAACTCTTGACTTTTGTTGACTTTTTTCACAATGACATTTTCAAAGTAAAACACCATTTCAGTCCACGCAATGAGGAAATAAAGAAAACTGTTATCGTATACCAAGGCCCGGTGAATAAATAGAGCTAAGTAAGCGTTGTTAATGTGGAAAATTTGCCATAAATAGTTGTTGTTTTAGGGGTAACGTAACACATACATATGAAACGAGCGGGTAATCTAGACACACGGCAGTGTGTCCGCCAAGTTCGAGCAAAAAAAGCGACACACCGGCCGTGGGTTATATTACACGAACCATTTCGGGCCAAATTCGACCCCCCTATAACTCAAAATCTATTTTATTTACACATTTCAAATTTCTAGTATCTGTTGAGACCCCCTCACTTATCTAAAATACAAAATTTCATTAATATACCTATTGCAGGTCGTGAGATATTGACGTCAAAAAATCGCTATTTTTACTATACACTCACTGACTGATTCACTTATTCACTGATTCACTGACTCACTCATCAAAAACCTAGACCACTTCCAATGGTCGTATTGACTTGAAATTTGGCATGGAGGTAGGTCTTTATGTCAAGGTAAAGGGAAAAATCTGAAAATGGCCAAGTGTGAGTCGGTTTCAAAATAATGAAGGTGTTTTATACCCGGTGTAAATTTATACCCCTAAGGAACTAAAATGAACTAAATTTATCTATATTTATATAATATATCTTCGAATGGTCGTACCGATCTGAAATTCGTTACAAAGGTTTGAATTTAGTCAAAGTAAAAATCTGAAAACGGCCAAGTGTGAGTCACTTTCGAAAATAACGAATGTGTAACTTTGATCCACGAACATAATATATGATAACATGTCATGTCAGTCAGTTGGTAAATCTAGTCCATTTAGTTAATCTAGTTCATTTCTTTGTAAGAAGCATAGTGCATATTCAAAAATCTGAAAGATAGTATAAATGAGACATTTCCTTAACTAACTTAATCATAAGAAAAAAATAAAATAAACAACCTTACAAAAATAAATGAAATCCCACCCAAAACAAAAATGTGAAAGGCTGCCAAGTTCGATAATATGGAAATCCTTCGCCTATAAAAGAAGTGAGATCTGAATAAGTACCAAGTTCCACACACATACCTCAGTTAAAAATAGTTACTTTTTAATAATGTTACTTGGCAAGTTTTAATAGAAAATTAAATACTTGATTCATTGCGTTTAGTAGGTTTATAAGAAGGTGTGTGAAAACTTGCCAAGTAACATCATTAAAAAGTAACTATTTTTAACTGAGGTATGTGTATGGAACTTGGTACTTATTCAGATCTCACTTCTTTTATAGGCGAAGGATTTCCATATTATCGAACTTGGCAGCCTTTCACATTTTTGTTTTGGGTAAATTATTACACATGGACCCTTCGCGGTTGAGCGTGGAGTATTGTAAATGTATCGGCAACAGGCGGGCCGGCTGTTATCTGGTTTGCTCAACTAAAGCACTGACCTCACCCACGCTCCGAAGTCTTCGCTCGCTCCCTCGGCGATATATATTATTCTCCGCAGCTCACACGAAATTAGAAATGCTATTAATGACTGGGGTTTGAAACACGCTGCAGCTTGTGTACTTTGAGTGTGAATTTGTTGAGACTTGGGAATGCATTGTGCATGATGAATTTAGCGTAAGCCTTATTTAGACTGAAAATCAACAATATGTTTTATACAGTGGTTCATCTTGTCAACCAATTTGATTATATATCAATGAAAATTTTGAGGTATTGTCTACATTTTTATCCAATAATCTACATGACCACATCTAATTCAGTACAGCCTTCAAGATAAACCTATCGGGAGACATAACAAAGAAAGAATGTTACATTCGCGTTCATAATAGTTGAGGTCATCAGAACCAAAATTAATAGGCTTTGGGGAAATCTTCCAAACTAGATAATAACGTCTAATTTATTCATTTCCTACTTAGATATTCAAGCCCCGGTCTCAATTTCATAGAAAATAAAGGAGTTGAAACAAACGACCAGCAACTAGGTAGATAACAAGATCAGGCTCGTGCTACAGTTTTAATTTACAGAAATGTCTAGAGTTTTTCCGCGTAGTGAATTTTCCACTGGCTCCATTCATCAGGCGACTGTCACTGTCCCCTGCCGAGCAATTACTGATGTCGCACTCGACTGCACCGTCGCAATTACTACCACCTACCTCCACTTCTGTACGAATACTTACCGCACAGTGCCGCGCTCGCTGCACTGCCCACATCTTTTACTTTATTTATTAAAACACGCTACTTTACTTAAAGCATACCCACAAATATAAATCATTACCCAAATCACTGTAACATAGCAAATAAATCTTTATTTGCATTTTCAAAGAGCTATAAAAGGCAAACCCACGTGTTTATTAGAAAATGCCTTTCCTTTCACATTTCGCGGACGGATATTTTCCTGTTCGGCGGAAATTTACCCTTACACACCTGCTTCTTTTATGCACACCGACAAAGCGGCCCATGCTTTCATATATTTCGCAAAGCCTCCGAGGTCTCAATCAAATTAACGATATTTAAATTAACTACGACATTCATACGGGAAAGACGGAACGAATCAAAGGCGCTTGAATGAATAATTCTGTGGCATCCCTTTTGTTACTTTCACAAAACTCGACCCTCATTGAGCGTTCATAACGAGCGGTACAGCAAAATATTTTTTTTTCCAAAAATTCACTTCGATAAATACGTCATTCAATTTTGGAGAAATAAAAATGAGTCAACGCAGAGAGTCAACAATGCGGAACAAGTGAAACGCTCCAATAATAAAAAAAAGGTAAAACGGATCGCCTGCCCCGATTTTCAATATCGTTTTGCAGGTAAACGAGGGTGTTATTCATATGTGTAAAGAGGGGTTTCCTATGCGTGTAGATTGCTATCTACATTTATTTCATAGAGACCTTTCTTCCCCATTATTAAAAGAATATCATTTATATTACTTACACTTTATCTCAACGGTGACGTCAAAAGATATTAAGGTAAGAGTCGCACTGTTTATTCTTTAATCTTTGCTTACTCAGATGCGAAAATCTTGGAGCTTGTAAGACAATTGTCAATAGTGTATCACGGGCTCAGTACGTTACGCTGTTCGGGAAGCTATTCTCAGGGCACCGTCGATTCGGCGAGCCTGATGGACTTGGATACACAGATTCCGATATCTGCAACTGTTCAAACTGGATTAGTTGTCGAGAGCCTTTGCAAATCGAACCGAATAACCCGAATGCTTGTCCCTAACCGGATTTCATCTTCAGCGAGTATACAAATGCTTTATCATATTGCTAAAGATGTAACGCTACAAAGCTTGGAGCTATCCAATGATTTTAATAGTTATTTCCATGAACAAAGTAGGTATTTAATTTCTAGAAGGGTTAAAATAGGTTTCTGATTTCAGGGGCCTATTACTACTGGACAGCTAAATTAACTCTTCCCACGGAAAATACACAAGGAGTAAATATTTCGTGTAATGGGTTCCGCACCCTTTTAATTGGACCCATGGTAATGGGACCTTTTAGCTAAATAAACAAAAAGTTTCCTAAACTAGTCTATTAACTTGTAATTTATTATTAAACGTTAGTTTTGGAACCAGATATAACTATTTTGTGACCAAATTGGCGATACCAACCTTTTTAAAGTTCCGTATCCAAACCCAAAGGGTAAAATGGTCACCAGACTGTATCTTATGAAGCTTGATAGCAAGACAGTTGCAGTTGATGCATACCTAAATATTTTATTGCCAGTATAAAAATAAATAAAAAACAATACAAAAATATACCAGAATAAATAAATATTTCAGGGGACTCCCACGCAAATTTTGCTCGTTTTGCTTTGAATTGTGTATTTATTTTTTTACTTTATTACTATTTCACAATGAAAAATATTTTTTACTATAGTTAGATTTTAACCAGTTCAATACATAAATATAAAATTACCTAAGTTCATCGTAGGTTTCAGACCTCATACGTATTCGCAAAGCCTACGCAACCGGTTACTGCCCACATTATTCGCCATCATTACCATTGCAAGCTTTGAAGATTAGTCAGCACTCGCACTAGACTATTGTATTAATAACTAGAGGCTAGTTCCCGAGTGCGCCAGACAGTTATCTGCCTCTGAAGAGGGCTGTTCGATTGCCAATGAAACGGTTATTGGCCCATACGAGTCATATGCACACATTGCAACTTCGTATTGGAGACAATAGCTCGTATTATTTCTGTAGACATTCGAATGCGATAAATGTTATCATTTGAGCTTGCGGAATGAATTGGTCGTTGCTCAACAAGTTTTACTGATTGATCGATCTAGGATATATTTCAAAGCATACAAGGATTGGTGACTGTAATTTTCTTCCCACGTCTAGGTGTAGTCTAGTCGGAGCAAGTTATTACAATGCTTAAGAACCTCTCAACCTGGGAAAGTTTGTATCAGGTAGGGACCACATTATAAAATATCCTTTGATGGCTTTGATCATCCTCTTTCTTAGGACCAAGTTCTTTTTACATAGGCTTCGACGTTAGAGAACTAAGAAATGACTACTACACTTCTAATCTAACGACATGTTTTTAATAATACTTTTCAAAAGAAAATGGTTGAGCCTAGAATAGCTGATCACATTACAAAGCGACGAGCAGTACCAGTACCTACTAAAACCACATTATTTTCGCTCAACATATCGAGCGCGGAACCTGTACCTACATACGTTGAAGCGACGCTCCACATATACTATGCAGTTCTATTACCGTTCTACTTTTGCCGCGTCATTGAAATGCCAGCAAATAAAACCACATTGGTCTAGAATCGCCGCCGCTATAAAATGGAACTCCAAATTGTGTGCTCCGACTTTCCTAGTAGACGGCTTTTTATCTTTTTTACAAACTATCTTTGAATCAATTCAGCAGGAACTAACTGGGATTGGAATGATTTTTTACTAGCTTCAGTTGAACTTTCTTGTCTGTGTATAGGTACGAGTTGGAAAGTTTTAAGTTCATTAGTAAATGAGCCGTTTAATTACAATTTATATAAATAAATATTTATTTACGAGAATAGTGGATGGTGTATGAAATAATCTGTTTGGAATTAAAAGTTCATTCATAACATAAATAAAAAAAAAACGAAACGAAATATACCGATATCATAATTTGATCTGCAGTATATGTTTGTTTGGTTGAACGCGCTTGAATCTCAGAAGCAGGAATCTGATTTGATCTTTCAGTATTAAATAACATATTTATAAGAGGAAGTAGTTCCCACAGGACGCGGGTAAAACCACAAGCGGAAGCAATATAGTATAAAAAAGATCATAATCTAAACTCAAGTCTGGTATCAGCAACAGACCCCGTCTGGCGACCCGTCACGACGCAATCATATAGGATCCTCTAACAATACGGGCCGTATCCAATTTCTCATCAAACCCTTGACCCGACTGCCCAACCAGCAGCCGAGTTATTAATTTTTAAGCTACCGTATACCGTAAAGCCACCTTTTATATAAGTACTTACGTACGTGTAAATTTACATTCAAAGCATTTGCATTTAATTAGTCACATTTGAATTTGATGTGAACTTCGTGTATTTTTTCAACGAATAACACACAACTTAGTGCTTAAATAAATTGTACGAAATGGTTTCTTTATTTATAATTTGTTTTACTTTTAAAAGTTACGAGCTCGTAACCCGTATAAATTTCACGATGCGAAGTCCTATATATACCTTAGTACCCGCGGTTAGGCTTACAGGGTTACAGAGCTTATCTTGTGTAATTAAAGAAATCTATCAGTATCACCTCTGAAGTAAAGCCGACCTATTGTATCTGATCCGTGCCGAGAAGCATGCGATTGACAGACAAAATGAGGATATATCCGACAGGTCTCCCTAAAACTCGCTCCTCTACCTGCGCCGTGAGATATTGAAAACCGAGCCCCGGGCTATCCGTTTGACCTTTTTTATTGGCAACATTTCACTCGTTCCGCATTGTGAATCGTTTGACTGAAACGGGTTGCGTTGTCAAATTGCTCTGATATTTTAGGCGGTGCCTGTATAACCTTCATTTACATGCCGCGCTACTTTCCTACGTCATAATAGGGGTCTTATTTGCAGTGTGTTGTCACAGAGTGTTTGCAGAATGTCGACACTATATTATGCGGTAACGACGTTGATGGCGTGCGGGTGTCGGTTACGTTTTTCGCTTTGGGTCAATGTTGTTGACATGACGCGTAAATCTGTCCGCTATGTCCATTCAGATTTTTTATATGTGATGCAAGCGCATGAACTTGGGCTGGAAAATGTAAATACAATTTTTACACTTAATAAAATCCGTCGCAGTGGTGAAAGGACGGGTTCAATCTCTCTCTTTATAAATTCACTAAAAAAATCAAGTCTACATATGTATGCTAAAAAGTAAAGAGACATCTACTAAACCTCACACGCATCTAAAAACCTGAAGTTTCTCCAAAGCCGTCTTACAAACGGCTGTTCTTTGTTGAAGGTAGCGTATATCTAAAAATCTTTTATCCTTCTCCCTGAGGTGAGAGTTTGTTACCGCAATGACGTCACTACCTGCGTTCATTTAAAGTGACATTAGAAAATGGATTCTTCATGTTGCAGCGATATTGGACAAACACTTTGCTTGTTGAAATGTATGATAGAAACATGGGATGTGTTAGTTGATGAATAATCTTGCGATGTGCCTGACAAAAAGCACAGTATCAGGCCCTATATCTCAATAAAAAATTGTTTATACTTTGTTTATAATAAATAACATAGTTACATAAACACATCCATTGAAAATTGAAAATATATCATGCGGAGCATCCCACAGGAAATTATTTTTACGTAAACATGTTGTCGTGAATATTTTCCACCGCCATCACCTTTTGTAACCCTTTTACTGGTCCATCACTCTTCGAATAACTCTCAGAAATATTGAATTTCCTACAGGAAATTAATTGTTAATCTAATTATTTACTCTGACTACACAACAAATTTTATACAGCCAAAATATTTTTGGTAGCTAGCTATAGATAATTAAATCCAAGAAACAGGTACGAACAATCAATGTTTTTCTCTACGCAATATAATTTATTTCAACCTCGAGCTTCGCCGACTTGATGCCATAACCATACGTGACACAAATACACAAAAACATTTAAAGTTTGCAACGTGAATCGTATCTCCTTACTTGTATGATTTGAGGGCAAACATTACGCGGCTTGGAGAGGGTGCAGTACCAACTGCCTTGGGATATTACTTTAATCGCGGAAGGCTGTTATGGTCAAAGTTTGAAAGCGTTGCCAGTACCACAACTCGCCCGCTTATTGCTCGCTCGCCTGTTATCGTTCTCTTAACATTTTTGTTTTTTACTTCTCAAGAAAATGTACTGTTTGCTCTTAAATGCAGTTCAGAACTTCGAATTGAAATAAAAATAAGAAGTTCAAGAAGTTTTAGGTTCTAGTTCGCGATTTAGTGACAAACTTGAAATACTGAGACATTTTTAAGCACCTACTTGTAAATAAAGTAACGATCTACTGTATCTACTGGGTACGCTTTTAATGTTTAGCCGATAAAACATACATGAGTAGTGAAGATGTAGTTTTACTCTTGAGGAAACGAAAAACCTAACTACAAAACGACTTGAGCTAACGAAGAATTCATCCAATATATTCACACTTAAGAAATCTCAGTATAAATAAAAGCTCATAAAAGGTTTCCCATAAGAATCTTTTAAGGAAAACGACTTAAGAATTAAATAAAAAAAATAATAGTAAAGTTTAATATTAATGTCTTTCTTCGAATACGAAGGAGTTAAGTCGCCAGCTGTATTTATTATAGCCACTTCAGCGAGCGGAAGTAAGCTCTTCAGTGGCATGAAGTAGTTTTAGGAACAGCAGTACAGCACCCAATGCTCTCTGACACGGCAAAGAAACATCTGCACGACAAAACAAAATAAACTCTAATGTCACAAGTCATAGAATTCAAATTCCAATGCTAATACACTACCTACTAAAAGATTATGGGTCGTTGTAATTTAAGATCTATTAGCACGCTTTTAAGGTATGTTATGTTTAGGAAATTGTTCTCTGCAATGCCTGTACTTTGGTGGATGCGAGGCAATTCTCTTGTAATCTTTATTCAGTAGGTGCCATTGAGACGAAATATACAGTGAACTACACTGAGTAAGTTCAAACTGTATCGACGTCGCGGTTCGTAGCTAGACTATAATATTAAACGACACACAAAAGCATTATGCCTTTTAGTATGAAATATAAACAAGCCATTATCATCATTACGCAGATAGTGTATTTATTAGTGCGATTATACCCACATTTGCTGGCTTCCAATCCAAACCAATGCTGCACTGCTGTGATTGATTAATATTTTAGCATTTTAGTTTTTGAAACGTTTCCCCATTATCAATTAAAATTAATAATAATAATATCTATCGTTTCTTTAATAAAAAGTTAGTAAGCCTTTCTTAACGATGCTTTTCTAATAGGTATCTAATAATAATGGTAGGTACGTAATGATGAAGACATCAATCACCTAGCATCAAAGATTATTAGGGTGATTTAGCCCACTCCAATGCCTCATATGCGATACACCTAATACAGGTAATCATTGCAAATAACGACACTAACATCTATAAGTAGCTAGGGAGACTCATTTCGAATAAACACATTTAGATATGAAACCAAACAAAAAACCTAACATGCGGGGAAATGAAACAATATTTAAGGACGATGCCCAAATCTCGTAATACGCTAGGGTCCACTATCATGTTACCCACGAAAATACGTAACATTACGTGCAAAGAGATCTTGTTTTGCTCCCTAAATAAAGTAAGTCAACATTTTTGCGATGTTATTACTAGACTATACTTATAATAGCAAAGAGACGACACTATAATGGTGTGAAATGGAAATGTGTCCACGACGAAAATATATTATGTGTACTAAGATAAATAGGGGTCTCAACGTCGCCATTTTAGCTCTGATGTAACTGCAGCGTATGCACTTTTATAAAGTAAACAAAATCCCTCAATTTCAGAGGGAGTTTCACAAAGAATTAATTGTTATTGACAATGTTGCAGCTGTGTGTTTCTCAGCTTGATTAAACTGGACCAAGTTCACAAATTAGCCGTCTCTGCGGACTCCGCCGAGTTGCGAAATGTAATGTTAAAATTGTCTGTATTACACAAATTGCACTGGGGGATTTTATACATGTAGGATCTACGAATTAACAGACGTTGTGTGTTTTATTGCTGTATTTGAATTGTAGTTAAATAATGAGAAGAAGCTAATATGCCGTTCAAAAAAAACTGAATGTACTGTACAGACACCAACAAGTACTTACTGGTAAATGTTTCTAAGGCGATTTAATAAATTCTTGTGATTTATGTATGTGTCCAGGCATCGACATTTTAAATAAAATTTTTGGAGCATGTAAGCTTTTTAAAGTATAAATCCAGCCTGAATCACACTTGAAATGGCATACAAATAAAGGAAAACAAACATAAAGATCATTCAAGATATAGACAATTTATTTAGTATAGGTAAATAGGTAAATTGTCTATCAGTTATGAATAGTTGGAGCATGATACGTTCGCTGAAACATGTTTTGTATCGCTAATCATATTTCCGGAAAATGTAGTGCTGCTAATTATGGAAGCGATGTAAACACTAATGAACTATTCAAACCTAAGGCGATTTGAAATACGTCGCTTTTGCATAGCATATAAATTCGGGATAATTAGGCATATTTGCCTAATTATTTATAGACATCTAAAGCTGACTTTGAAATACAAATAAGTGGGAATATGCGAGCACACAATATTGGTTTTGGATCGAAAATACCAGCTGTAAGACAAGATAAATTTGGTGCGCAAACTGTTGTTATAATCCAAAGTGGTAAAAAGCAAACATTGGTTGTGGTCGCGACCCGATTCCTCCAAGTTAATTGGTGTCATTAGTCATATGTCGGCCCGCTGCACACAGCACCTTATCTCCCATGATTTGTAACTCCGCTGAAGTATAAATTATATGCCCGAGGCTAAATTATAAATTAACGAAGGACTTTAGCTTTAGCTTTGTTTAGCTTACTAATTGTGATAGCTGTTTCCTTTGTAATTGCCCTTGCGGTTGTTTTTCGCCTGCCTTATGTATTTTTAACGCAAAATAATTAATTTAACATAACATGCTAACGAATGAGATTTTTAATGAGCGTGTGCCCTCGTACTATAACGATGATGTTTTTGGAGGGATGTTCAAGAAGCATCTTTTTGCTGTTATTATTATGTAAGCCGGACGAAGGCATTAGGTACAAAGGACACAAAGTAATTTATCCAGGATTTCTCTGCAATTAACATCGTATGCCTTAAAATCTGTATAATAAAAATACAAGCTATTTTTTTTCCAGGAAGTGAAACTTGTTTCTATCCTCGAGGAATTTAACAGCTCACGCCATCTGCCAAATATTGCCCAACCTGGCTTGTTCGAATCCCGCGTTCAGGATTTGTGGGGCGGAAAATTGTAAAGCTTATTCGGTAGATGGAACTGGCAACTCAAAACCACAAAAGAGCCCTTGAGCCTTGAACGACGCCACATTCTTCAAAGTAACCGACGTCTCACGTTATGTAGTACCTACTTTGTAGCATCCATCCATTATGTGAGTGAGCTAAGGTAAACTTATGTATTTAGTACATTTTGGTGCTAAACTCATATATTTATTTAGCGTTTTTTACAAGTTCTCTTTGAATGACCGCCCATTTCATGCTCTCCGGATTCCTTAGCACTATCTACCACAAATTTTGATAAATGTATTGTGAGCGGTTACGAGGTATAGGGTACGCAGCGTATTCGTAGGTTGTGTGATAGGGCCCTTAGTACTGTAATTTATAAGGTAAAAAGGTTAATAAAACATGTCTTTAATGTCAATATTCTTTTATTTTAATAAAAAAGACCATTTCAACATTCGACTAACAAATCACTTTCTCCTTTGAACAAATACAGCTCCACTCCTCTAAAATAGACATCACAGATAAAATATAGACACAAAATATCCTTTTTGCCACTAAAATTGTTACCAGTTGTCTATCAAACGCTGTTTAGCTTTCTTTTGGTTCATAGGTTTGGAAAAAAATGCTTGGAAACAGTACCCAGTATACCTTGGCACGTGCTGAAGAAGAAAGCTTAACTTTAATGTACTGAATTGGACATTTCGAAGTGTCAAGGTATGCTGGGTAACTCCTAACGCGTAGTACGGGAACTATACTTTAAAATTACCTATCTAGAATCTATATAACAGCTGTGTCTATCTACACACAGCCTTGACATTATGTTCTTGATTTGTCTACCTAACATCACCATGATAAATATAAACATACCGACATAATAAGGTATGCTTCAGTAAACATGTAATCAAGTTTACAATTATTTTATAGTTGCCATCAACGTCCTGATCCTGATGACTTTTGTCGTTTCACCGACGGTTGCACAAAGCTCCATTACAGTTGAAGCTTCCTTAAATCTATTGCTGACTCTTTCTTTGTCAACAAGATAAAAAGTGACAGCAATACATTTAATGAAGCAGCTTTGATGGAGCTCTGTGCAACTGACGGTCAGCCGACGTAAGTTCAAATCTAAATGACTTTTACACATTTTCCTTGTAATAGGAAAATTACTAACATTTCTATTCAATGTCAAGAGAGGCCGTTCGTACCACTAGGCTACGCTAGTCTTCGATACCCGAAGATGGTCTCTCAAGTGACTAACGCTATACAATTTCAAAGTGTACATAGAGTTTGGAGCTACATATGCACGAAATGCCGACATTTCATCTTGTAGCCGTTTATCGAAGATTTGCGTAGCGTTGTGTTCGAAGAGCCTTAAAAATTGAAAATTTACTCCTGGACGTTACAAGTTAATACAATAAGTCCGTCTTTAGTACAATCATGACTACTGTTTCAGATAATACACAAGAGCCTTAGGCACATGCATAATTAGCAAAAATGGCTACTTTATTTCTCATTGCAAACACGAAACTGTCGAACTTCCAGCTATAAAACAAAACATCAGTCCATCTTACTATGAAATTATTATGGTCACCCTTTTGATATTTTATTACATCTCTAATATTTTATTAACAAAATATACAAACCATTCCATAAACGGACTTTGATAACAGACAGCTTCCATACAAACTATAGATAATAAATATTATGCACAGAATATTATTTATTACATATGTAAGTATTTTAGAAAATAAAAACGAGGTCGATTGCATGTGATGTACATTTGATATGTTTCATAATAATGTGATGATATAAATAAATTAAAATTAGCTTGACTTACTACACTATTGTTTTCCATGATATAAGATGAAAACTGAACAAACTTACAATACACAAAACGGCAAGATGTCTTTGACTGAATATTGGTACGTGTTAAAAGTGAAGATATTAAATGTTGATATTTTTCTATATTACATAGTACAAACAGATCTACAAACTCGTAAACCTGACAAGAAATTGATTTCCAATAGCAAAAATCGTCTGTGAATATTTTTTACGATCACAGCATCGAGTTTTAAAATTCTAATGAAGTAGATAGTAGGTACGTAATCATATTACAATGGATAACAGCGATTTGGGCAATAGGTAGGTAAAGGAACGGCGCAGAAGTGACATAGCAAACTTAACGAGAGGCGAGCTAAACAACATTTCATAGTACAAAATAATTATCTAACAGACATGTGCACTTAATTGTATGGTTAAGTACAATATTTACATGGCGAATACACATATTATGTACAATTACTTGATTACTAATCCTTCATCCCTAGCCGAAGATAGCAACATCATTATCCGTAAAAACTAATTATTAGGTATATAACTGGTACATAATGTTTTAATAAAATATTCTTCTGAACTTACGTGTTTTTTTTTTTCGTATAAAAAAGCCTTACTCCAGCTAAATTAAAAGTACAACAGTGAGATTTTTTTTTGCATTGAAGGTGATTATTCTACTGGAAACTTACTATTTACATTTTCTTCAAAGCTTAGTATTATAAGGCTCAAGTTCACCGACAATATAAACGTCAGTTTTTTTTTTCTAAACAACTGCTTACAGTGAATTTTCACAATAAATTTTCGAAGTAAACGATTGCTTTAAGAAAAACGGACGTTTATATTGTCGGTGACTTGGGCCTAAGTAATGTCATATTCTATTCTGTTTTTGTAAGTTTGCCTATAAATTATTTCCGACGACTTGTGAATCCAGATTTGTCATATTTTCTGACCGATTCTATATTTTCCATTCTCTAGATATTATTAATTCTGAGATATTTACGTAAATACAATGATACGATTGGAATTGCAAATGAACATGTTTTCAAAGCCAGATAGACTGCTATCTAATACTGATAGTGGTGACCGAACATTGAGCAAATTATCGACATATCGACACATTACCAGAATGGCACAATCCTTCCTCTAAACATTAGAAATAGTACATTAATATAAGCATTTAATAATTATATAACATTACATAGGTAAGTAATTGTACTTGGTTTGCTAAAATTAATGAATTTAAACTTAATAAATGTGGTCCTTTGTAATTATTATGGGTATGCTGTAACGTTTTTCTGTTGGGGCTAATATGAGGCCGTACATTAAATAATTATAATTACCTACTTTAGATTATGTATAAAATAATAAATTAAAGTATTTCAACTATATATTTATAGGTATATATTATTGTATTATAGGTGAGATGACGGCAAAGAGAAAGAGTATGGAAGAAGAAAACATGCTGCGCCGACCCCAAATGAAATTGGGATAAGGGCAGGAGGATGATGATTATTGTATTATAGGTATCGACGGGTTAATGAAAGTTTGAAATAATGTTGATTTATCATATCTTTACGTGAAATTATAATTAACAGCCTCACACAATACATTCGAAAGCAACAAAAGCACAGTACCTATTGGTAGGTACCTTTGTTATCGTTACTCGCCTGTTACTGTAAGCAGAAACACACTTTGAACAATACGTACGAAAACCGCAATAATGCAGGTACGTAAAATCAATTCTTATTGTGTATGTTCCTACTAGATAAGTGACCGAAGTACCAGTAAGGCCGTTTACACATTACACAATTATACATGACACATCGAGACCAACTTGTACGAGCTTACCTGAAAAGACGCGAAATATGTAAACGCCCTTAGGATCATCAACCGATGAATACAGCAATGGACATAAATACGAATTTAATTAAATGCATGTTAAATTATTCAAATAGGAACTTATAAAATCTTCAACTTAAGAATAAAGCTTTTATCTCACATAATAATAATATAGTTTCCTTTTTCTCTTACCCAATGTAACTTGCTGTAAGAAAAAGCCAGAATTATCAAAATTGTGTTGCTGTAAATTGTACAAAATAAAAATATAGTTATAAAACTTATTTTTTGTAAAGATAGGTATTTTTATACAAAAGCTAAATTATCATTGGACGTGATAAAAATGGATAGTTCATAGATGGCCTGCTTAGGCCGCCTGTAAGAGACGAGGCAACATAACCGTACACCAAGCATGGAAAATACTTTTTTATATAAAATTAACTGGGATGCTCACACGTTTTTCTTAGCACAAAATAAATTAATAACGGAACAAAAAAAACATATAAACTTTTAGGTTCTCCTACCTAATACCTATTGCGAAATGCCCAAGACATTTTAACCAATCCTGAGATAACAATATCGAACGCGCTACAAACCGGAGTTCAAATAATGTTAGACATTACATACATAATTATTATAGAATACTTGCCGGTTCCCACATTGTTCTGAGAGCCTTTGCGGAGGTTTTTGATTCTGTGAAGAAACTCGTTGATTTAGTTGTTAATTCCTCGTCGTAATGATATTCTACCGTTCCATTGATAATCCAGTCGCTGCAAATAGTTTACTTTTACCAGACAAGGCGATATATTGTGGTTATATTACTGGTTATAAATCAAATAAGCAAGTGTATTAGGTATTAGAAATTTAGGAACATATATTAATGTGTCGGGATACTGTTATCGTGAATAATAATTAGGTAAGTTTGTCGGAAGGCTATAAAATCTAATATACCAATACATAAACGAATCCTATAAAGAAATTGCAAAAATTTGGCAGTGGATCGGATACTTATAAATTTTACGTTGTAATAAAATTAATTGGCAAGCTAAAATTGCATAGGCTAAATACTGAATGAATAAAAATAAGTTCTGCTGAAAAGAATACCCTTGTTAAAAATAAGAAATAATGAATATAATATTATTAACATAATATAATATAATTTTGAATATATAACAAATAATACATACAAAATACTTATATAAAATCGAAATAAAAAGACTAGGGGGGATAGGTATCTTTTTTTCCGCGGGCTGCGGAACGGGATACCTATTAAAACCGACATAAAGTCGAGAAGGTCAAACCTACCTAATATTTAAAAATGCAAAAAATATGTTGAGAAATAAATAAATGAACAAAAAAGAAATAATGAAAATTATGAGAAGTTAAAACTGGAAATGTTTTACAAGAATCTACGAACCGAATGAATAAAAATTATACAGTTCTTTTACAGGTAGGTACCTAAGTCTACATACAAGCTAACATGATCAGCCGGTCAATTAAAATGTACTAACATACAACAGTTTTATTGAATATCTGGGTTCCGAAAATGCAAAGATTATGCAATAAATAAAACTGATCTGAACTGTTCAGTTTAGCTTAAATACCTATTAGAAGTTAGTTTTACGCTACAGAAAATAATACAACAGAATTTTGCCACAAACAGCATGGTTTACTACAAATGGTCTTACTACAAAAAAGTTATACAGATGTTCAAAACGTGTGTACACGTGTCGAACGGCTGTTACATTTTTTTTGTAGTAAGACTATAAGTACATCTTAAATATCCCACTAAAGAATCCAGAAGCTACAAAACAAAGAGAGGAGTTACAGGTAAACATATATTCTTGTTCACATTCCGAGTTCGGGTTAAACTGTACATTTTAGTATAGAAAGTCTACATAGACTAACACATTTATTCCCCGTTCCGTGGCTACTAGGAACGTGATTCCCAAGTGTCCCGTTAAAGGTACATTTCCGTGCCTTGTGGCGTATCGCTCTTGTGACACACATCAGGAACGGCGGCATGATTCATATTTGATGTCGCATGAGCTGCGATCGGTAGCATGGCTCAGAAATGAACCTTTAGGAGACACATTTGTGTACTATATACTCCCATAATTTATATTAGTGTGGTGTTTACGTGGCACAGGCGTTGATTAGTCGCTTGCGTTCGTCGACAACGCGTTGTTGTAGCTCGTCCTTCCAGCGGTGTGCAGTGCGGTCTATTGTCGACGGCACTTTTAGGCAATTTGAACCGCCAAATTCACATGCGAGCTGAAATAACATTTAACATTATTACTTTCCTGAATAATTGTTATCATGTTTCTCTCTTATCTTAGCATTATCTGCTATTTAAACAAAATATTTTTGTCTGTGAAAGTATAAAATGTATCTAAACAGAATGAATATTTTAATATGCAAAACGATGACTCTCCGCAGGACTTCTCAACAAACTCAAGAAGTCGTAAATGTAAATAAAAGTTATACAAAACTTACAATAACCATTTAGGAAGGAAAATACCCTTTCAAACAAAAATAAATAATTGTTCAAATCGGTTTACAAAAGATGGAGAAATGCGCGAACCAAGATAAAAAAATTCAAACATCCGAATTTAGGCCAAGTCACTGCTACTGCAATGTGATCAAAACTATTGATATTATCACAAAATACTGATTTATTATTACAAATTAAATTAAACAGTACTTTATTGGCATCTATGCAATGTCAAATCTTTTTACGATTTTACGTTTGTTTTTACGTTTAATGTTTTTGGTGCGATAAATATTTACCCGGTAATGATGCAGCAGTGCCCTATCATTGGGTACTCCCACAGAGCTGGCGCCGGGCGCGAGCTCCCACACGAAGTGGTTGCCGAGCTCGACGGCGTCGCGCGGGCGCAGCGCGTACTTGCTGCGGTTCTTCAGCGCGTGCGGCGTGCTCCAGCGACGCGTCTTGCGCGCTGTTAGGAGAGGCACCTTTGCCTCGGCGTCGTCCTGGAAACATTAATAAGTCAGTACAAGTAAAACAAGTAAAGTATACCTGATCTTATCTCTTCTAATTTTTATCATTGTAAAAAAGGATCTGTATCTTTGTAATCATAATTCTTTTAAGAGATTGTGCTCATAGGATCCACTTTTTGGAATTTGCAACTAGTGTCTTACTTTTCATAAGAGCTTGCCAAGGCCTCTTCAAAATAAAAACTCGGAAACCCTTGAGCCGAGGCAGGCATGTCATCTCATCTCGGTTGTGTGAAAAATAAAAACTAATGCTGTCACAATCTCACCTCTCATCCCAGAGAATAAAAGTTAAGTATATTATCACAATCTCACCTCCCATCTAAGATAAAAGAAGGCATTCCTAAACAGGAACGCAGAAGGCGCCTTCGAGGGCGGGTTATATGACGCCCTGAGGGCCGTCAGTAACGCTGGCAGCGTCCTCTCTCGCCGCGGCAGTACCAGCTCATCCACGTCTATGACGAGCAGCCAGCCGGCGCGCGACATCGACCTGTATAGGCAGTCGTTGAACGCTGCGAACTGGCCTTCTGTTCTGTAACCGTCAAAAATAATAATTTAACTCATCTTCTTCAAGCTTCTGTGTTCCATAATGTTAGTGAAGACCTACTGTTTTGAGTAGTTTATATTCAAGCTTAAATAAAAATAAGGAGCTTTCAGTGATTCCTCTTTTACGCCGAATTTCACGCTTTTAGTTAAGTCATTAATCGTGGTCAAAGCATCAGACTCTCAAGTGCGAGTATACGGGTTTGATTCAGGCAAGTACCAATGTATGTATGGACCTACTGACATGTATTTTATTTAAGCAAGAGTAGGTATACTAAAAATCGTAGTACTATATCCATAGCTAAATACTTTTGTTCTGACCACATTCTGAGAAGAAAACAATATTATTCATAAACCTCACCTGATTTCAACTTTAGACAATATAGGAAGTTTCCACGACAGTAATGTGACGAGGCCTTGCTTGCGGTAGTCCTCTAGCAAGCACGCGACGGGCCTGCTCAACGACTCGTTGTACATGTAGAAGTGACTCGCTCCCAGCAGTCGGTTCATCTCGAACCACTCCACCAGCCACTGGTCGCGGTCGTACGAGTAATGGAACGGCTTTACGCAGATGTGTAGTGTTTCCTGAAATGGTAAATATTACACTGTTAAGACTGTACTAATACATATGATAAATAGAAAAAAAATGTTGTTTGTTTGTACAGGCTCCGAAACCAATGAACCGATAAGAAAAATTATTTCACAACTGAAAAGCTACACTCATCCCAAGTGATATAAGCTACATTTCATCCCGATATGGGCAGTAGTTCCCACGGGGTGGGTGTGAAACCGCGGGAAAACGGCTAGTTCTTTCTATATACCTACTACTCGCTACGTTTTACCCGGGAGTGAGAAGAAGCTCCCATAAGAGAGTTAACTGTAGGGAACAGGTACAAAATTAAAACCAAAATTACCTCAATCCCCGGTTTAGCTTCGGTATCGAGCACAACAAGCAGGTTAGTGGGTGGTACATTGGGCCTGTTGCTGGCTACCACCGACACTGAAGCACCCACAGTCTCCTGAGGCTTCACGCCCGAGTCACGGAGAAGGCACAGCACGTACGTCGCGCTGTATTTTAGATTCCAATTCTCGCGGATCGCCTGTAAATTAAAGATCGAAAATTCGATTACAATGTTGGAAAAAGTTTTATTTTAGGAAGTCCCTTATCGGCTATTCGCTGCAAAATTAAATTCTCTCGAATGCCTATTGAATATTTTAGAAGCGAGCATCTCTATTGATTGGAATAGAAGACCTATATCTAGCTTAAAAAAATAATCCTAATTCAAACGAGTGATATCGTCATGCATACCAAACCATATTACACAAAATACATAAAGTACCGATTATGTAAATTCGAATGGATATCGTTTCGTGTATTATTTGTGTATAGATAAATCTCGGTGCTAAGCCGCTCAATGTGACTGTTTGGCCGGCTTCAACGCGCGCTTTCAGTTGTAAGCGTTTGTCGGCTCACTGACTCACTAATGCTCGTTCATAATAACCTATAATATGTTATCAAAGTTATAATAAAATCATATCTGTTATGTTACTGGGCAGATAACTTTTAGGTAATGAAGAAATAAATCAATCGCTTTTAACATCCATTTTACATCCACGACGTAAATTGTAATTGTTTTATTTAAAGTGCATATAAAATCATAGCTATTGCTCTATTGTGTACCTAAATGTTGTATTGTTTGAAACCATGTAAGAATACAGACTAGATTTACGCTGCATCAATTTAACCGTCAAATCCGTAGCGGACCCCAATCGGGGTCTGAACATCAATGTCACCGTAAGCTCGGTTTAGACCCCAATTGGGGTCTAAGAATCAGTCATACACTTTCCTAATTATTTACGCTCATATTTATTTTCTTTCCAATCAAACCACATTTGTGAGTACTAAATAAAATAACTAAATCAATTTAAATTATTTTTACGCATTCAAACCTTTCATATTAAGCATCCCGTTAGAAATATACCTTTTTAAAATCCAATCGTAATTACCGGGAATTCTGATCGAACTCGCCATGTTTGTTTACATTAGTTGCTTTTTTTAAATTTGAAGACGCATAGACAAGATGGCGACGGTGATAGAAGTTTTGCATCGAATGATCCGAATCGTTAAAATAAAGAATCGATTTAATAATTTTATATTATTTGATATTATAATATTACTAAATTGCACTTTTGTATACTTACCATAATCTGAAAATAAATTAGGAAAAGTAAAATGACTTAACTTATTTTGAAAAAAATGCTAGAAAATCAGTGGTAGAAAATACGTTGTAGCCGGAATAAAAAAAATCTTCGGTTTTTAGGGTTTCTGAAGACGGCAAATGAAGACTTATTTATTTCTTCGGGTGTTTTATGTGCAGGATTCCTGTAGACCTGCCAAACTTAATGGCGATTCGTTACTTCCAACTTTTTAACTGAGCGGCAAAGCTATTTGACGAGAGCCGTAGTTAGGTGTAGTTATCGCAAAATTTTATGACGAGTTTATTGTTTGAAAGGGAACTATTTGCCCTTTCATCGAAAATCGCTGTTCATCGAAAGCTGGTCCAAGATGGAAAGATGGCCGCCGCCGACTTATTTTTAACCGACTTACCAAAAAGCGGAGGTTCTCAATTCGACCGTTTTTTTTGTATGTTTGTTACGCGATTACTCAGCCATTTATTTATCGATTTTGATGATTCTTTTTTTGTTTGATAGCGTATACTTCCGAGGTGGTCCCATTATCATCAGGTCAGGATCTGATGATGGAACCTTGAGAAATCGAGGGCGACTTTCGAAAGTTGCAGAAATACATAGGTTGAAATCTTATCACTCAGGTGTTTGCCTGGTAGCACTATTCAACAGTGAAGGCTTTGAGCTGACCTGATGATGGAGAGCAGTGAAGGTCGAGAGAACTCGACAACTGAATATTTAAACTTTCTCGTGTTTGTGCTTATATTATTCGTATTTACGAGGCCTCTGCAACAGTGAAGGAGATGGAGACGAGAGAAGTTCGGTTGTCGAGTTCCCTCGACCTTCTCTGGTCTCCATCATCAGGTCAGCTCCAAACCTTTACTTTTTCATAGTGTTATCAGACATACATCTGAGTGTCAAGTTATAACCTTATCTATGCTTACAATTTTCGAGAGTTTCCCTCGATTTTTCAAGGTTTCCATGATCAGATCCTGGACCTAATAACAAATATGGGGAATATAGCCCTTCGACCAAAAACAAACATCCAAATTGAGAACCACCTCCTTTTTGGGATTCGGTTAAAAATATTTGGTGACTTTAAAATCAATCAATTATTATTATTGTTTCTCATCATCAAATAAGTACCTACATTATATTTCAGAACACCAGGCTTACCCTCCGCCGAAACAAAAATCTTAGAATTGTTGAGAAATAATATAAGAATAAATTAAAATTCCGTAATAGGTAATAAAAAATCAATTAAAGTTAAAAATTATCACGAATGACGCAATATAATACATATAAAAATTTAATGCTAAAATCTTTCATAAACCTTAAATATCTTTTTTCTTAACAACAAAAACAAATTGAACCTATAATTTCAAATTAATAAATAAAATTGAAATAAGTTGCTATTAAAAAATAGGTATATATAAAATTGGTATTCGATTATCCAAACTAATATTATAAATGCGAAAGTAACTCTGTCTGTCTGTCTGTCTGTCTTTTCTTCACGCCTAAACTACTGAACCGATTTGTGTGAAATTTGGTACAGACATAGTTTGAAACTTGAGAAAGGACATAGGATAGTTTTTATTACAAAAAAAAAAAAAAATATTCCGGACATATAGCGCCATCTATTGGTCAAATCAAAAATCTGCTGGTAGTCACTATTCCACGCGAACGAAGTTGCGGGCAAAAGCTAGTTTATAATAAATATCCGATTTAGGTATCGAATGCACACCGCTGATTGAAAAAAAAAAAACTCCTTGTCTGTGACTTTGATCTTGTAAATTGTTCATTTTTATTGTGTATTTTATATGCTGATTTTTTAGTTATTGATCATAAATAAGTGCACGAAATATATTGCAACGGATTGAAAATGTTATAAATATGACGTTTGTGTTGTGTTTGAGAAAGTGATGCGATTATTTATTGGTAAGTTTTCACCAAATTTGAAATGCCTAACTTTTCGATAGACTTAAAAACACCGTAAGTAATTATTATCTTTTTCTAAATTAACTGACCCCATTTGACCTTTGCACGTTGTTGTCAAATAAGTGAGCTCTAAAGTTATAGTTAAAATACTTCTGATCAGGCATTACGGACTTAGAATTCATGTGTTGAAAGTTAGTACAAATTTTTGACTTCCATGTCGCGATTCAAAATATCCCGCCGAATCAACGGTAAAGTCATATGTCAAAATCTTGTCGAGCAGAGGGGTTAAAATCTGAGGCAATATGTACCATGAACTTAACCGATCTATGTTGCCTTGATTGCAGACACCGCTTATCTCACTCGGTTATTTCAAGTTGAAGGTACGTTTGCCATATGATTGGCCATAAAGACGTAACGTGTTGAAAACACATAAAACTGTGCGAGTATAACAGCTACAGATGTAATAAAGGACGACAATGATAAAAACCTTTTTTCAGATGAGCTCGTCAACATTTCGTCCCCTATCTACTTTTTTTCCAATTGTGCACACGTGTGCCTTTCCCAGTAGAAATGGATTCCTGATATTTTATCGGCTGATAGTTTAGTTGGAATCGCTTTCGACTTGATTACAAAATTGCGGACATTTGCCATTCGAAAAAGGAATGCGGAATTGAAATTATAATCGCATGGTTTAATGATTAGCAATGTAAAAATAATTTTATTTCATCCGCTTTGTTGTTCCTTTTTGTTCTAACAATAACAGAAAAATATAACACATAAATCTGATAAAACGTGTTTTACGCTGCAGATACTGTAAATAAATTAGTGTAATAAAACGTGTCGGGAAAATGTTACAAATACTAATAAATATACTTACTTCAAATATATGTCAGCTTCAAAGTGAGAGCTTTAAACATTTTATTTCCCAATTGTCATCAAGGAAGCTATAAAAAATCTATAAAAATGCTGAAGATTTTAAAAAACAAGGACATTAACCAAACATGGAACGACCGAAGCATAAATTTCATTTATTTTCAGTCTTACATTTCAGTATATATTTTTATGCAATAGCCGTAAAAAAAGTTCAATTCATATATAAAGTACAACTTTTACGATTTGAAATTAATGCCCCTTGTCTCTTAGTTGGAAAACTTCGAGTATTTATATTACAAAGTTGAATAATTTGCGGAAATTCTTAAGCCGACATAACACAGTTTCATTTCCTTCAGCGAAACCTTTTGGCTAATCGACTCCCATTTATCCTTTCCACACGGGCAAACCGTCAAAGCATACCTTTTTGAATTCTTGTCGCTAAACCTTCGCTAAGCCACAACGATTTTCGCTATTCAAGCCTATTCTGTGTAAACTGAACCCTGGCTTGGTTAATATTAAGTTACTGACGACAGAAATATTTTGGGATTTAAATTTTCACCTCAATTATTTGGGGATATTCTGAAAAGGTGTCTTTTGTTCAGGATAAGTCTAGCTTTTTATACCAGTATCTTTAGCTACATTATATTTTTTTGTGTTCGAATACTCTAGGGTACTCCAATTTTCGGATAAGCCTAAAAGCGCCTTATCTTTGTTCGTTTTTGAATAATAGTTAGATACCTACCTACATACCTATATAGATTTCTACCTACTAAGTATCATCGCAGTGATAAATAAAAACGTAAAGGCTTTTTCAGTCTGCTAAACTGATCGACTACACAGAACCATACCTTGACTTTAGCTTTCAAAATTATGTTAACCAAAGCTTTTTCTTTTCACTGTTAAGACATACTGACAGCTGTCACTAAAACATCTTTGGCTTACGGGTAATCAGAAGCTGGTAAGTCTGATAACAGTCGCTCCTTGTAAAATACTGGTAAGTACTCAGCTGCTTATGGTTAGACTAGCATCCAGGGAAAAGGCTAAGCAGAGTATCCTCCCCACTCAGAGACATTTAATGATTACTTAAGTCACTCCTTAGTGACACTAAGGAATGGCTTAACCGTCAAATCCGTAGCGGACCCCAATCGGGGTCTGAACATCAATGTCACCGTAAGCTCGGTTTAGACCCCAATTGGGGTCTGCGAATCAGTCATACACTTTCCTAATTATTTACGCTCATATTTATTTTATTTCCAATCAAACCACATTTGTGAGTACTAAATAAAATAACTAAATAAATTTAAATTATTTTTACGCATTCAAACCTTTCATATTTAGCATCCCGTTAGAAATATACCTTTTTAAAATCCAATCATAATTACCGGGAATTCTGATCGAACTCGCCATGTTTGTTTACATTAGTTGTTTTTTTAAATTTGAATACGCATAGACAAGATGGCGACGGTGATAGAAGTTTTGCATCGAATGATCCGATTCGTTAAAATAAAGAATCGATTTAATTATTTGATATTATAATATTACTAAATTGCACTTTTGTATACTTACCATAATCTGAAAATAAATTAGGAAAAGTAAAATGACTTAACTTATTTTGAAAACTATCGCAAAATTTTATGACGATTTTATTGTTTGAAAGGGCAAATAGGTAGTTGGAAGTGCTACTCGCTGTTCATCAAAAGCTGGTCCAAGATGGAAAGATGGCCGCTACCGACTTATTTTTAATCGACTTCCCAAAAAGCGGAGGTTCTCAATTCGACCGTTTTTTTTGTATGTTTGTTACGCGATTACTCAGCCATTTATTTCTCGATTTTGATGATTCTTTTTTGTTTGATAGCGTATACTTCCGAGGTGGTCCCATTATCATCAGGTCAGGATCTGATGATGGAAACCTTGAGAAATCGAGGGCGACTTTCGAATCAGATCCTGGACCTAATAACAAATATGGGGAATATACCCTTTCGACCAAAAACAAACATCCAAATTGAGCAGAGGGGTTAAGTAACTATTAAATGTCTCTGAGTGGAGAGGTAAGACTATTAAAGTGACCGTACATAGAAGCATACCTTGACTTTAGCTTTGAGCGTGAGCGTGCGGTTATCAGGCAGCCACATGCGACACATGACGTTGTCCGCGCCTCGCGTCTTGGTCGCCGCGATTATCCGCACCGCGGCCACCGTCCGTCGCTCCACGTACGCCGAATACACGTAGAAACGAAACCTGGAAATGAATTATAAAACTAGTTAAAAAATGTTGACGTTGAAAAAAACAGTTAAGTAAAAGTCAAATGTTTTTATTTCAAATAGGCCTTTGCAGGCTCTCATGAAACGTCACTAGTTGCACGGTTCCAAAAAGTTGGACATATAGAGAAGAGCCGACAAGAAACTCCGTTACATACCCTCGGTTGCTGAAAAATCCATTAAAGTTAAAGCTTCTTTAAATATTTTGCTGACTCTTTCTTTATCAACTAGAAAAAAGTTTTAGATTAAATAAAAAGCAATGGATTAAAAAGCTTTAATTTTAATGGTACTTTCTGCAATTGAAGTTTAGTCAACATCTCCGAAAGAATATGACGACGTCTATCATAAAGAGGCAGATCTATGTTACATATCCTAAGTGCAAGTACTAAATTATGCATGAAATCTCAATGACGCACTGCGTATTCTATGGGGCTTCTCATCCAATTCTCTCAATCACCTATCGATGTGTAAGTAATAACACTTCATTATTACGCATCAGCTTAACATTGTCGATTTTACGAGCGAATAATTTTCGCCTCTCAACTACGTATTTCAAGAGCTACTCACAACCCTTTGCAAGTTCTAAGACGAATTTTCAGTTACGTTAATGATGTCCTTCTGACATTGAAAGAAAATCTATACGATCAATGAATATAATATTCATGCACGAATAGCTCTTTTGAGACACGACAAATAGGGTATGTATTCATATTTTAGATAGGTACATATGTGTGTATATTCCAAAAAACAGTTAGTCAGTGAATCGGAACATTGAACAAAATACTAGTTACTGAAATAACGGTTGTTAAAATACTGTCTAAATAAGACATAGGTTTGGTTATGATTTACTTAGAAACATTAATTAGCAAACAAAAAGTCACGCAGACTCCACCCAAGATTAGCGAACACAGAGTGAGATGCGTCTGGGAAGCGACAGACCGATTAATATTCAGCATAATGTTTCAAAACAATGCTTGCACACGTACACAATAGTACGCTAAGCCCCCATCTCTCCAAAATGTAAGGTTGTCACTACCTTATTTTCAAAAACATTTATTACACAAAATATTTTATATCAGCATCAATTGAACCAGTTCATATTATGTAATACATTAAAGTATTTCATTTTTTTTGTAGGTTTACACAATGTACCTACGTTGGCACAAACTGTCAAAGTAATCAAAGTAAACAAATTGCTGAATATAAAACGAGATGAATAAAGATGTTTTTTGTTTAAAATTGTGTCCAATATTTTATTATCATTGCGCTCAAGCGAAAACACGAAAACCATTGCATCAAAGAGAAACAAAGGTGGTTCTATTTTAAAATCATCTTAAAACTACTCTGTTTTCTTAGTTGGCAACCCTACCAGCTCCAAACATACGGTGTGACTAGCATCGTGTTGTGAACGCTCACGAGAATATCCGGCCGGAAGGGACCGCTAGTTTTGTTTGTAATTAACAATGGAAGAGGGGAATGCTCACAGTAATCACTGCTCCTATTGTGTGTCTACCGATTTTTAGGGTGCGTCTACACAGTGAAGCTGGAGCAAGTTAACATGCGCAAGTGACGCGCGCAGTGCAACTGAGCACGCGGGTGGGCACATGCGTGAGTCGCTGGACTCGCACGTTTTTAAAACTCATGTGCCTCAACATGCACAAGCTACTTGTACCGTGTAGATGCACCCTTACTTCAGAGACGATAGTCACCCGTTTTTACTAGCTATAAAGTCCGGGCTAAGATTACGGTAGCGTATTGTACCTACGTTCGACAACAGTTTGTGTCATTCAAGAAGGACTCTGTTTTTCTTACAGCGATTTCTTTGCAACGGTTTTTTTTTATGGTGGCTCATGTATGAAGATTAGTAGCCGTTAGTTTTATGGCTTAATACGGGGTTTATCATAGACGAAGGTGCAATGCGGGTGTCATCGATACGTAAGTTGAGGTGCTTGGTATGGAATTGAGTTCATGAGTGAAAACACAACGGTACTATAAAAGCTCTTAGAAAATTTATGCTATGCAAATCGTAACCAACAATTATACTGAGTAGTATATCGGGTGTGTCGTTCATAATCACATTAAATGAAATGCGTTAATATACTGGTTAATATATGTCGATTAACACAAAGATAAAAGAAAAATATATATAAATAAAAAAATATTTTTTTCAAACAAAGTAAATGGAATAGAAATGTGCAAAAATTAGAACACCTGAAACAACTGAAATTCTCCCTTGAAAACTGACAGCTGTCAACTGATCAAAACATATGATACTCCTAACTTTATCTCTGCTTTACACATGATGTTGTAAATTATTAAAACGAAAAATGACTCCTGTGGCTAAACCACTGAATGGATTAGATTATTTTTTTCACAATTCGCCATAGAATATCATAAAGTATATGCGATATGATTTAATGTGATTGTGAACGACACACCCGACATATCTAATTTAAACCTTCCTAAACACATGTAAAGCAGTCAAAGGACTGCGAATTTCTCATTTCACCACCAACTAGACGTGATCATTCATATTTAAAAACACCTGTCGCAGTGTAATGTCCCTACCGACTTCACCCTATTCATAAGGGGTCAGTGGGTCGGCAAAGCTCTTTACTTATATCTATTCATTGAAGTAACACTGCCTTACTAACACATGATATCCTTTGTTCTTTCAACCACAGCCACGGAGTAAGGAAAGATAAGAGGAGATGCCATTACACAGTTAGGTCACGCACCTTCTTCTAGGTCAAATTCATACAGTGGGCTTACGAAAACAATCAGTTACGAGTGAACTAACGAAGCGTTCGGGCTCTTTGAAGACATCTCAACGATCGTCAACGATTTTTGGTATTACAAAAAATGTTCGTGTCCAAAGAAAGCATATACATAGGTAAGGGCGAAAAGAGTAACGTTCCTCGTTCCCCGCTCACCCGCATTTTGGCGAGCTATTTTCTTAGGCGATTTTCCGTTATGGCACCTTTGCTCGTCATTTTGTTCTCCATGACGACATCATACTCGAGCCTGGTCGGAGTATAAGCTAAAAATAGACCACACCATTATCAGCCATTACTTCGTAATATTCCATTATAGGTGGCCGTGTTACGGGGATGGTAACTTACACCTGTGTTGTTACAATATCGTAATGGAAAGGTACGCAAAACAAGGCTATTGCTGAACATTATAAAAATTGTTTGCTTGATCATGTTTATAGAAGCTATAGATTCATTTTTTTACGAAGTACCAACTGCTAGTTATTTTTTAACTTAAGAAATGATGAAAACCCTTTTGTATATAGATTGATATTTTCCAAACGGATTGATCCCTTCAGAACGCAGATGGAACCGTGGGAACAGCCAGTTGGTTATATATTTGCTAAAGAATAAATCATATACGCCAATATTTAACATTCAATTACAATTCAACCCCACAAACCCAATCTCTAACTTCATCACTTACTTCAATTATTCATTTCAAAGCAAAACAGACTCAACCGCTCGAACCTAGCTCACAAAGATATGTTAATTGCTATCGATATTAAATTCCTTGTTATAAACGGAATCACAAATTCACGATCGGAATCGGGAACGAGACCGAAGCTTGTAATAAACGGTGCCTATCCAAATGCAAATATTTGTCAACGACCTCCCAGTGATACGAAATTTGCGGCTGTGACGTTCAATTGTTTATTTAATACCAGCCATAGACATTCTTGGATGCCATCGATCCGTCTGTCGCCAACTGAACTATTCTGTTAGCAGCCAGTTAGTTTCGAAGATCTGATATTAAGTTCATCCTTTATGTTTTGGGAGAATCATTTTGGGGTGGTTCTGTAAAGAAAGTAAATTGTATCATTGTTATCTGTAATGGTAAGTGGCGTTGACTTTATTTATATAATGATCGTTGAAATTTCTTTTTATTCTCATCTAAAATCTCAAAGGAGCAATCAATTTTTTTGAAAACTAACTTCCCCAGGCTTAAAAATTATCCTATGTCCTAGATAAGGCTCTAGTTTATCTATGTTCCAAACTTTATTTAAATGATTTCAGTAGCTTTGCCCTGAAAGTGGGACAGACAGACAGAGTTACATATTTTTTGGGATTTAGAATATCCGATTATCTAAATAAAACACTAATCTGGGAAACTAATCCTCAATTGTATATTGTAACACATAACACGCAAATCAGAACGGCACACAATGTAAACATTATTATTAGGTACACATGTACTGTATTTCATTGATTGAGATGACTAATGTAGGTTAATAAACCAATAATGTAAATGTTTCCTCATTCAAATATATTTATCAACATTGTAACCCATTGTTGAATGAATACCTACATGTTACGCAGATACCTAATATTGGTCCAACATTGCTAAAATATAAATCGAGACTGCCTAAAGTCGTATAGTTTATGGTTTTAGGTATATTTTAATCGATTTCAAAAGGAGAAGAAGCTTCTAAAATCGGCCGTATGTATTTTTATAAACTAATTAAAAAGGTAAACCTCCGAAAAATAAATATCTGTATTATGTTACGATTTTTCCACTACCTTTTCAACGCAAAATTTTAAGGGAAGCAGTAATTACAAAAACTTTTTGAAAATCAGCTCAAAAATTTTCTTAGATTGTTATCAGCGTATTATGTGTGTATTCTTTCTTATTCTCCCTCCCGTCTTAGTTTCCATTAGCTACTTACATGCAATAAGCAGGCAAGCGGATCCTATTGTGTCGATACAATATTTATAGATAAGCAACATTCATTGTCTGAAGGAAAATCTAGGGCAGGTTCTTATTCTCGCTAAGAAAGTTAAATCTGTTAAGCTCACAAACTTGGATCAATAACTACTTTGTAACCTATTTAGTAATTAAATTCAAGTTTTTATATAACATAACGGAAGCAATGAAATTATTTCGTTCATTTTTATTGTGCCTCTGAACAAAACACAGAAAGATTTATTACCCCACAATGGCAGAGCCTAAAAGGAAAACAGATGTTGGAAAACCAAAAATATTGCCCTGTTTTTGATGGGCTTATTGTACATCTTTTAATTTTGATTACAATAATTTATAAATTTATGGAATATGATCATTTCAGACTAAAAACCAATGCATATAAAATTCTGTGTAATCTAGAATTCATTGGTATTACAATAGTAACATAGTTGATGGAATATTGATCTGGTGTTTGCTGTTTTATTAAACCCCGACTTTGTAATTGATCCTACTGTACTATGTAAGTACTTATAACTATCTCAAACAAAGAATAAAAAATGCATCATTAAAATATCTAGACAGCAGATACATAACAACGTTGTTAAAGCTTCTTTGTAAAGGAATCTTTTGAAACTTTGACGATGCCTTAATATTCACACATATTTTCCTTCGCATATTTTAGAGGAATGTGTTCAAAATTCCAGGACCGTTATTTGCGTCAACTATGGCAATTAATTAAAGTTGAAATACTTTGTTTGTTATACGCCCCATACGTTCATATGATGGTGTAATTTTCGTAATCTTACAAATTCGTCATGATGTTTTTGTTATGTTACCGTCTCCATAAATGAACAGCAGTGATCTATCTATGATTACATACCCTAAACTCATAACAATACAATCATTATTTGATTTATACCTGTCACGCAACCTCAACAAAACACAAACAAAACTAATAAAAAAGAAAAATGACTATTGTGAACAACATTTTTTGTGTGAGCATCAAACGATCAATCTCACACCGAAATCAGGTAATTTCACAAGTGCTCAGCACATTCAGGATATGAAGGCTGGAGTGCTAGTGTATGCTCACACGGTCACACCTACACAAGTAACGCGACGTACGACGGGAAATGGAAAAAGCACTTCATTTTCCAACGTCGAAGAATGAGGGGAAATTGTTCGAGCGACAAATCCGACAGACGCGACGCCGCCTCGTCTAACTGCACTTATTTACGTTTCGTTTTGCAATTCATAGTGCTGTTAACGAATGTTGTTTTATTTTTATTATAAAACTGTCTTTATTGGTTTGCTAGCAATCCAGTTTATTGTGTTTTGATTTTCTATTAAACTTAGGGCTTTATCTCACAAATGAACAAACCTCCTTGTTTGGTTTCGTAGTCAAAAAATAATTAATATAAAGCCATTGAACCGTTCTGAGATGGATTATCTTTTCATAAAATGACAGCAGTGAATGATTAATACCCGAGTTTAAAATCGAGCCGGCATTTCAGTTAATTATAAGATGAGTCACAGCATTGACTGGAAAACTTGACATTATGAACGACTATTATCTATGGTCTCCACAAACTCATTTGAGGATGAGGCAGTGATAACATAACATGTGTAAGGTTATTAGTTCATTACGTAATCTACGTACAATCTTCAATGAGGTGCTCGTTGGCAATAAGCCAAGAGAGCGTTGCTACCGAGGGGCCATATCACAGTCTCTCAGATAAAACTAAACAACAACACAATGACCCAATGAAATAAATAAATCACCTCATCTCGAAAGGATTCAAACGAAAAAGTTACAAAACACATGTTTCGGATAAATAAAGATCGTCCTAACATTTTTATCTGTCCAGTTTTGCCCTTTCTATAAGCCTTACAAATTCGATGAATGGGTTTCAAAGGTTCAAATCAATCTATGAAATCCCTGTGGATATACTTGTAAGTGTGCCACCTGGGTTATTTCAGCGTTCGTGATGTAGCAATTTCGTTACACCACCTGAGTATTTTTGTTCAGAATTTTATTAATAGAATACGATATCTACGTCACTTTAAATTAAATTGAATTTGATAACAATGTAAAACTATTTTGGCTGCTAAGGTATGTTGATTTAAATCTAGTATTTACAATGCTTTGATTTTTCGAGAGCAGTACCTACATACAGCTACAGAACATTGTAAACACAACCATACTAAAACAAAGTGGAGCAATACATTTTAAAGGTCCAATTTTCAGCATCGGTATCAAAATTATACATCTTGCCACCAAAATCACTTCTTAAAACATGTTACCCCATTTAAGTTAGATCTTAAACGAGTTACACTGTTAGTGAAAAATCTTAGGGATTTATTACCGACACGTGTGCTACGAACCACAATGGAATTTAAAGCTAAACTCTTAAATCCGTTACAGCTTCTCGCTTCTCGTAAATGTCGCCCATTTATATGCTCCGAGGATCCCCACAATCGTTTCGATGATATTCAATGACGATTTTATGAAAATTTCTCTAAAACTGAGACGACTCTTCGGAACTTTTCCAATTTTTAAGGCCACGTGCGCGGATATTGGCGCAAATCTTATTACCAAAAACTGAAGTCAAATGAAGCGAACAGAAACCGACTAACTGCTTTTCGATATAATCCAAACCGATTTGCGTCACCTAATAGGAGGATTATTTTTCTAATTCAGTTAAGATCTTTGGAGCATAATAATACCTATTGTTCGAAAGCGTTGGCATGTCGATTAACAAGATCGATTTTCAAGATTAACTGAGATAACGAGAGATATTGAAAAATCTGGCTCCGTTTATCAACGTGTTATACTTAACGTGTTATTTTTGTGATATCCAAACTGAAATATGATGGAAACACACAGCATGGTCTCGGATTATATTCATCTAACTTAGCCATAATTCTGTAGGTACCTCCTCGAATACAGTCAACAAGCTCAACAATAAATTAACATCCTCATCTATGTGAACAAACACACGCAGATAATTCGCATGCTAATGCCGCTTTCCGCTAATAAACCCTTGAAACAATTGGAACAAACGCTCAGTGAATACGTCAACCCATAAATATCTACATTCTATTAAAACCAGGAACGGAAATGGGCTTAGAACTAAGTATTTAATAATAGTGTCAGTGTGACGCGATAAATGTGTGCTTTTGATAAAATATGCATTCTACAATTGACTGTTCCGTTCATAATGAAATAGGAATTTATGTTTCCTGCGTTTGACGTAAAGAGCATTATTAGCCCCTGAGAGCGATCACAAAGAGAATTTTACCGTTCTCGTATATCATTAATAGCCTACTATTATACACTCAACAATTGAATTTCGATGATTGCATATTAGGCGATATAAAATATAGGGCATATAACCCATAACCCTTTGGGACTACACGCCTGTGGGAAAGGTTACGTTAACCAGAATCGACGGATGTAGGTACGTGCTATCTCAGGCATGATATAAATACGTATTAAGAATACTTACGACCATTCATAACCTAAGGTACCGGCGCTTAAAAAACTATGCTGGTATTAAGTAGTAGAAATGAATATCTTTATCACTAACAACCATCCATCCTTGAAGTGCTATTCACCTTAGACAGTCTTATCACTGTGACCAATTTCTCTCACACTTCTGCTGATATCAAGGTATCGTATAGACAAACGAAAATCAACATTGTTAACTAGTTTTTTGATGATAAGGTCCCGACTCCATCGAAGGTGAACGAAGAAGCTTCTATGTATCCCAGTGAATTTGTACGCTTAGGGATACTACTGAGCGAAAACAGACGATATGTTTGATTGAATAAATAAAATGCAATTGGTTGTGGTCGCTTTGGTGGGGTCTTGGCCTTAATGCCGTTGGGTTATCGTTGATTTGTGTCAAACATTTTTTAGTTTCATGAAAACCCATTGTTCACTGAAAAATCTTATGTACGTAAGTATGTATACTTATATATTAGGACCAGTGAATTGCGTTGTGTTCGACACTTTTTCAATCTCACGCTACTGGCTTTACTTCAAGTAACTGGATAAAATATTTGAAGTCCTTATTCAGATTCTAATCTATCTTGAAAAATGTTTAGCCGAGAAAATATTAGACATACAGACCGTCTGACGGATACATTCACAATGGGTTATGTTAGTTATGTACGCGATATAACTAACAGTATTAGGAATGAGGATATGTACATACCTAATATATTGTAGCTTACAAAGAGAATACCAAGCAAATTGATAGGGCGTGCACATTATGTGCAAATGCGTTTGTATGCGACAGCCTGTACAAACCACTAATTGTTCTAACACAATTAGGGGCTTCCGTTCCAAGTCAGGAATTTAGGGTTAACGTCACATTGCAGCGGGAAATGTGTACGATGACCCTTAACTATGAGCGGAACAGCGTATGCAAAGAATATATGCCTTCATCCAGAAAATGTGGACATATCAAAAGAAATAAAAAAGTGGTTGTTTTTCTAATGTAAAGTGTAACACTTCCTAGCCAAGAATCTTTATTATTAGTACCTAATTAATCACCGAATTTTATGTATGCCAATATGTGTTCTAAGCCAAGGCTCATAGATTTCTAAAGTAACAGAGCGAATAATGACTATCGCAATATTAACTTACGAGTAAAAAGACCTGGTACATTTTGTGCTGAGACGTCAGATGTATCCAATATATCAACAGAAAGTGCTTGTGAAAACGGTACTAAAATTCAAGTGAGGCAAATGGATCAATGCAGCGACCGAGGCGAACGGATAGTCATTTATTATTCATAATCGTGATCTTCGAACTAAGGGTTACTGCAATGTTACAGCTTTCAATAATATTGAACTATTAATGCAGTTTGTATAAGTCTGGGTACACACTGGTCGATTAAATAAACGCGAAGTTGTGTAACGATGGAAATATTGGGCTTACGAATAAGTATCCTAATAAGTTTCTGATAGAATATAGAGATGAAAACAATGCGACGCAGATCAATTTCTATGTATATAGATAATTTTTTAAAATCCTACTATAAAACGAGCACACAACGCGACGAAACATAGGTATTAAGTTGAGTACTTTATCTATGATGACATTATTATTTATTAATTTAGAATCCTTTAGTATTCATGTACATAAACGAAAATATTTACGATCATATCACATTGTCTAGATTAGATTCATCGGCCTAATCACATAAACAACACAGACAAAACCTCATATAGAAGTCGAGGACATAATATCTACTTGGTCAACATCACAGACGACAACTCTTAGTAAACGCTATGAATATAAATGATTTAAATATGAACAAAGCTCTAATATAAATTGAAAGAACTACAAAAACATAAACTAAAGGATTTAATAGGAATCGAGTGAGAACGTTGCAAAAACATAACATACAAGATTGCTTTATATGCCAAAAAATCCAAAACATAAATCAAAATTCAACAAGAGCATTCTGCTGCAATTGAAGAATTACTGCTCATAAGTGCAAGCAATTGTCCAAGCAATTTCCCAATAAAGAGTATTTTTTTTTATATACTGGTTGATAAACCCTGCGACTGTTCATCACAATAATTGGTAACTAAGTATCATTTGCTATTGCACAACGACATTTTTATGTGTTATCTTTCTGTAGATTGCATTGAAACTATAATTATTCTGGCTAAATTATTCAGGATATCAAAAGCAAGGTCCTACTGTACTACACAATTAGATATACTTAAAAAATGTGTCACCATCTAATGTAGGTCATCATGTTTCCCAAAACAAACAGATACTAATGGCTTGTTAATTACGAAAAACAAGCTTTATAACAAAGTAGTTTTTCATAACCAAAGCAAACAATTTATGCAAAAATATTCCATGAATTTCTGTAATAATGTTTGCGAGGAAAAATCTTCTACATATGAGAGTGTGATGTGATGGATACCAGGATTACATGAGAACGTAGTAGTTGGCGTTAGCTGGTGTCCCCACAAACACCGCAAGCGACCCTACACCACGGGACGCTAATGGACATAAATATTTTGCGGGCTGAGGCGGGATTTGCGCCACAGTTACAGAAAATTCCCCTTCAAGTATTTTCCCCGACTGCCAGTAGCGGAAGAGCCTACCCGAAATAGGTGGAAATATATTTCCGTTTTCAACGTGAATAAAATATAGTTCCGTAAATAATTTATCAAAGAGATTATTTTCTTCCTAAAAATCATAAGGTAAACAAGTTCTTTGAAAGTGAATTTCTGTGGTGAAATTCGATTGTGATAAGAGTCATACAAAATATACTGTTAAATTGGACGTAAAGAATAAAAATAAATAACAAACGCTTTTCTAAGTCGCTATCACAAGAAGCCAGGTTATTTACTGAACACACCTACCTATACTCAGAGGTATTATGTACCTCCTGTCAACTCTAACTAACGTGTTTGGCACAGGGATGTCGAATTATCTAGAACACGGAATCAAATGTTAGTCCCCGCTGATAAAACAAAAGAGCTACAGGCTGTTTCGCGAACAATACCACGCGTAATAGTGATAGCTTGATATAAATCACTTGACGTATCACATACGTGGTCTAAATACGTGCTTAGTTCACTTCATCACGTCTATTAGCCTTCTAATTAGACTAAGCAACAGCTGCTAGTAATTAATTTATATGTATACCTAATGTAAAATCTCATCCACTCATCCTGATAATGTGTTGAGTCTAGAAAGCTTCTAAAGGGATCTTTACGCAGTTTTAGAAGAATAACTGTCTCGTGTTTCGTGCTTAGATAGTGACAAGAACGAACAAAACCAAACTTCTGACAATAACCGTTTATCGTCGAAAAAGAAACAGGAAAGTCGTCACACAGTTAAGTAACGAAAATATGGGTCAAAGTTGTCTATTACAAAATGGGCCAAACTAAAAACATTAGGAAAACTTTAGTAAAATATTGTTATTAAGTTGTTATTTTACATAAATACGATCATTTGATTATATTTCCTTTCAGTTATGAAGCCCTTTGTCAAACGTAGTTTAATGTTCAATAAGTACTATATTAACTTGTAAATGTAGGTCCTATGTATATTTTCAATGTAAGTAGCTTTTACGTACTCATGTATAAGTACGCAAATTCCGAATACTCAAAGGAGTTCGAGGTTGAGCATAGGTACTTACTACTGAAACTAGAAGCTCTATGTACTTATCTATATATATTTGTATAACCTTTGAATAGCTAAGCGAAAAGTTATGCGTAGGTATATCCAAAAACGTATAAATTACATATTACCTAAGCATCTTCGCCCAATTAATGTCAAAAGGAATCTTTATGAATAGCTTTTAATTGCAACCTTTTCAAGAAGGTATTTCAGAAATAGAAAAGACAAACAAATAAAGTAAAGGGCACCACAAAATGTGAGGTACCTCGCGACGCTAAACTTAGCTTCCACTCCACTGAATAAAGGAAAACCTGGAGCTTCGGCTGCACAGTATTTCTAGACGAGTATTCCCAATTGACCACCTATTTTTAACCCCCGACGCAAAAACGACGGGGTGTTATAAGTTTGACGTGTCTGTGTGTGTGTGTGTGTGTGTGTGTGTGTGTGTGTGTATGTGGCATCGTAGCTCCCAAACGGATGATCCGATTGTAATGCGGTTTTTTTTGTTTAATAGGTATATCAGTCGGGAGTGTTCTTAGCTATGTTTGGTGGAAATCGGTTCAGGTCTTCAAGGTCATCAGCTCGTTTGCTAGATGTGATAGGAATGTTACACGCTCAGTTTACTTGCAAGTATATGTGGGATCTGAAATTTGAAACACTAATGTCTTTTGGAACCACTGAGCTGGTCTGCTGTTAGGGCACGAAGGTAGGAGACGTAACCCTGAACTGCCTTTTAGTAAACCCATCGAGTTTGGGCTCGTTGAATTTGTCTTGACGAGTTCTCTTCATGTTTCTGATTGACGAGAACCTGATGCTGGAAATGGGATGTGGCGGATGAAACCCTGGAATGCCGGAATGAAACGGATAAACCAATTTATATTTTTGCTGAAAATCTAGAATGTCCAAAGGTTAATCTTTATTGTTTCTCAATCTGTGCAATTATCCCAGAGCCAGTTTGTCATGAGGATTGTTAAACAGCTTCTTTTGGCCGAGATCGCATATAGCGACCCCATCTTAAGATAAAATAAATTAAATGAAAGAAGGAAAAATTAAGGAGCTCCTTTAAAAAGCATGAAATAAAATTAAATTATAAATTTAAAAAAACCCCCGACCCAAAAAAAGTACGCTATAATTATGACAAAAGGTTAAAAACGCTAAACCCTATAAAAAGCAAAAAATAACTTTTAACACTACGTAAACTAAATTTTGACGTGTCGGGGGACCGCTTTTTACCTTCATAAATACTTACATAAATCAAATGATATACCTACCTAATTACAAAATTCGTTTACAAAAAAACACGTATCTAAAGTAATGAATTAGAGCGGTCCCCCGACACGACAAAATTTAGTTTACGTAGTGTTAAAAGTTATTTTTTGCTTTTTATAGGGTTTAGCGTTTTTAACCTTTTGTCATAATTATAGCGTACTTTTTTTGGGTCGGGGGTTTTTTTAAATTTATAATTTAATTTTATTAGAGTACCAATGCATTTGCGCTGTATCTTAGATGTTCAATGTACTGGCACGTTCTTTCCAACTTAAATGGAAAATGTGCTTTTAAGACACCTTAGTAATAATTGAACGGGTTTATTTGAGTTAAATAATTTTCATTGAATTTATGCTATCATAGCAACTTAATAATAGCACCCTTAAATTCAAAGTTCTTGTTAGATATACGCCTTATTCATTTTACATACGTATCTCATACATGTAAACAACTATCTACATAAGATACGTAGTCATCGCCCGACGTGACACAAAGGTCAAAATACCGAGTGATACAGAAATAGACGTCTTCGCGTCGCTTCCATTAAACTTTAAAACAAAGTCTCACACCGAAGCTTTCACTGTAATTGTCAACATAAATAAAAACAATCTTGTCAAGGCTTTCACACTAATTATTGTTAACAGAAATACTCGTACATCACAACCATTATATTCCTAATCAATAATGCAATTTCCTAGTGCATCCAATGTATAATACAGTTTCTGTCACCCACAATGTTGGCAATAATAGTAGAATTATGAGAGAGACGGTTAAAACGGCTATCAGTAAAAGCATTAATGAGACTCACGTGCATATTCATGCGTATTTATTGGCACATAGAAATAGAACTGTGATTTGAATTCAGAATATGATTTTAACATTGTATTCCGCTGATTGGCAGAGCTGAAATGTTTAATGAACTATCACCATTCTAAATGATTTCGTTTTTAACTCTAATAGAAACTGTGTGATTGTAAACTTACTGAAATGCTTAGTGATTTGATCACGTATAGGAATATAAATAGAAGCACGTTTGCCAACTTTACCCTCTCCCATCCAAGCACAAGTCGATCTAACTTTATTGACAGAAGCACAAACTAATTCTAACGATGTTGCACCGCACCAATCCAAATGATTAAAACCAACATAATCACTGTGACCCCAACAAAATCGACGGTACTTAAATAAAATAGGGTTGTTACAACGCTACAAATACAACAAAGCTTTGCGGTAACCGTTGAACAAGTACATTAATCACGCGCTTCAGTGTTAACGTCGCGCCTAAAACGCAATGGGTACAACACAAACACATTGGTGTTGTTGGGCCAACATTTGTCCCAGCATTGCAGGTGGCAGTTCTAAATGAGTTTCACACCACATCCCGTATGGGCCGCGCTAACAGGCTGCGGTCAAATGTTCTGCGTTCAACATTGTTAATCTTATGTGCAATTGTAACGTAGCTCTGCTGTTTCTGCACAATATTAATATAATTTTTACTCACAGTTTAGATTACCTGATCGATCTCAGAGATTCATATAAGATTCGACAGTTCTGTCCAATCGAGAATTTTCACAGAAGTGGCATATGAATTGTACAGCTGCCTAATCTAAATCTAATCTAATCTACTCTGTTACCATCCTTGCAAACTATCAATCAATTAAGTGAAAACTCAAATGTTTTAAAAACAAGGAATACATTTTCTGCCGTCATATTATATGGTAAACACAATTCATGATCCTTGATAAACAATGGAACAGAACATGGCCTACTTTCCACCAGGAATGACAATTAAAAACCTTAGTTGTCTTTGTGGTTTCCATCGATTTTTTTCTTTTGTATTTGACCTGCATAATTGCTTTGTAATACTGGTATCATAGACTTAATTTGTCTCTCTACTTGACTCGTATATAATTAATTAAAAATAAAATGAGTTAAACATGCTGCGTGTGTTTCTTTGATAAGAAGGAAAAAGGAAATGAAATGTTCTTTAACAGCATTAGTAGTAAAATATAAGGTTAATTTAGTATTCGTTTAATTAAAGAGCACTGAAAGAAGTTAATATTTTTTACTGAATAAATGAACCTCTTTAGTTTTACGGTTAGGTAAATTCATTAATGTTTTTTGTTTTTCAAAAGAATGCAGACAAATTAAGTTATGCTTGTGTGCTTAACGTATCCAAAAACAAGTTCTTTAAATGTTTCAAAGATAAGTTATACAATTGACTGCTTCTATGAAGGTGTAAAAGAAAATACTTTTCTCAAATGCCAACACCTACAGAGGAAGTTACCTTTGCGAAGCCTACAAATAGGGTAGTCGACCTAATTTTGGTCATACCTACTGTATCGATTGACGCGAGAGCATTTTTAGGGCTGCTCTTTCATAGAACCAGCGATGTGTACCTAATCAGATTCATAAAGATTTGTTGTGTAAGATGTGGTTTGGCAAAAAAACAGAACGCAAACGAAAACTCCTCATTTTACCCTTAACATAAGACATTTAGTTTTCCTTAAGAAGGTTGGTACATACTTAGTACCATTCTAAACTTTATTATGCATAGCCTCTTTTAACAATCCATAAGAATGTAACCAATTACTTCTAAACATTTTAGAATTCCGTAATAAAAAGTACGATTAAGAAAATAAGATGTCTTAACCTATACTTATACATAATCTGTCTCCTTAAAGTCATGTTTCCAGGATCCGGCAAACAGCTTATCTCGATTTCATTAAGACCCTTTGGCCCGGTTTAAAGATAAAAATAAATAAGCTTACGAAGCAAAGTAGCTAAGTAATGGCTAAAATATTTTGTAAGGAGCCGCATCATCATTTAGGAAAGAATGGCATAATAAAATTGTTATCCTACAGTAAAGTTTTAAACTAGTAACTTATGAAATAATTGTAGATAAAGTAGTTTAACAAAAGCTTAGGTACAAATTGTACATAGCGACCCACCCCAGCCGTACCCAGGGAATGGCCTCATCTTTCCCCATGAAATAAACCTTTCTTTAATGAAAACCACATGATAATCAGTACAGCTATCTTTGAGTATTTTGCGAAAACGGAAAGACGCGGTGGATAACATTGTTTTAGATTATATAGTGATTGGTCGAAAGGCTTCTTCTAGTTTATTTCGCGGAAGACTAAGTCTCAGGTTACATAGACCTGTGCCTTCACAGTCGACCGGTTAATACGGGCTAATCATATAACCTAGTTAGCAGCGGGATTTCACACTAAATTGGAGTATTTTGTGTTTGCCGGCTTTTTGTATCTAGTTTGTACTTAAGTTCAGTCTTACACCAAAACTAAAATTATTTTAGGTACTTAAATAATTTATATAAAAAGTATTCAATAAATAGATGTATGTAAAAAATACTATCTGTGTGAACACAACAGAAAACCACTACACAGTATTAAATAAAAACAAAGATTTTTTAATACACCCGGCTGAAACGGTTTTTTATTAAAATTACTTACCATTACCCAATATTATAATTATTAGCCAAGAACCAATTTGTAAATCAGGTTACATAATATTAACTACTTACCAATACACAGCATATACACAACATAGTAAGTATTTCCATATGCGATGCTAATACGCCTAATATACCGCTGGGGATTATGTCCATCCTATTACCGCGTATTACGTATATGAATGCCTAATCGACCCATTTTGAAACTGAATTAACATTAACATTAACCAAAAACCCGGAACAGTAAATAAAACTCGTGTGAGTGGCTTATTAACGTACCTATTGAGTCAATTAAATAAACGTGTTATTACGCTCGACACAATAATTTTGAAAGATACTTATTAAATCCGCATATTTAGATACTTTTTTTCTTATCAATATAGTTTTCTTTTCAATAGATGTCTATTATTATGAACATGAAGGAATCTTTGAACTTTAAATACTTTTGTTGTTTAAAATATCATTCAAGGTTTATAGGTACCTTCGTATTAACTAAACATGACCGCAGCAATCACAAACCAGCGTCCAATTGATTGTCCAAGAAGGCAAGGTTGTTTACAATCCAGAAACTCAAACACCATCCTAAATTCCCTTTACGAATTACTGGGGTAAATTCCTCGGCAAGCCTACCTTGAGCATAACTTATGTTCAGCTTGAACATACAAGGGGTGGCCAATAGGTACACATACCTACTGTTGCGCACCCACAGTTAGTCCAAAAAGTTTGATTACTATGTTATTGATAGCAAAGAGAAGGACAAGGAAATAAAAGGTAGACTTTGTGCGCCAATTTAGGAAGTACCTCCATCAGCTACATCAAACAAGCAAAAAATATTTGCAGACATAGTTATCTGTATAGCCCTGTTAGAAAATTTTAATACTTTAACGAACTAAGCATACTGTCTATTACAATTTGCATAGGTACTGTATTTTACAATTAGACTGAAATAACAAAATAGTTAACTGAAATAACTACCTGAATTGGAATAGGTTAACCTCAACCTCATAGATAATGGCTAATAAACTAATTTGTCTCAAACACGGCGAATAATTTTGCTAACACTGTTCTCGCGTTTAATTTGTAATTGTTGGACCTTCTAAAATATGTAGGTATAATTTGTGAAGCACATCTTCATTTTCATCCAGATGTTTAGAATTAAATTACTGATTTCTCAGAAATGGCAATTTTCTAGCATTTTAGTTACACAAATATTAAAACGATAAATGTTCATAAATTTTGATGAGCTGGTTGCATCAAAATGTTAACTTAATGCTAATAATCAATTGAATCAGTAATCGGTTCGTAGAACAGTTTTAAGTGAACTTATCGATTTTCGTCCATTATGTACACTGTAAATTTTTATTTCAAAGGCGTAAAGGTTTACGCTACAAATATATAACAAAACTATCATAGTAGGTAAAACAAAAAAAAACACTAGGCAGGTATATCCAAAACGCGTCTAAAAATTCATCCCCATCGCTGTCAATGTAATGTCAATTTCAAAGTAAATGATTCTGTACTGCAAAGTTCAAGTTCGTTTTTAACAACAACTTGTTTACATAATTGAGTCATTATTTACTCTGCGCTGTGGTTAAATAAGGCACTACATATTCAACCTTCACGTTCGGTCAATCAAGCGAAATTACCATTTTATGTAGGGACGTTCGTGCTGTCAGCATGTAAGTAGAAAAGCGTGTTTTCGCTATGAAATGAGAAAGGCGAGTAACCCAGATGGCGGCGCTGAGCTAAGGGTGAGTCCTGAGAGTGGGAATTAACGCGACGCGATACGAAGCGATCTAAGGCGAATACTACGCCACATCACGATTTCCAAGCCAGTTCTGCATTACCTATATGTGTAAATGGCACTCCTACGAAATCTTTCTCTCTGGTCGTGTCAGATTGCCGTCCCATCGGGCTATGAAAGCGAAGGAATAGGAAGCACACCTGTGTCTGCAGAAATGCTCATGGAGCTGGTTAGCGTAGACGTGCACGTCTACGCTTACGTCTACGCGTACGCATCCGGTCTGCTCGAGCCTTAAACTCCTTAGTGAGAAAAGCCGCCGAGACCTATGATCGGTCTCGACGCCATTATTACCGCGCCACGTCACGTCAGATAATAATTTAAAAGAAATCGACTGTTTGTTGTTTTCGCGTAATGTCGCGCCGCTACGCGTTCGCATCGCATCCCTCACAATTTCACAAAGGACGCAGCATAAAGCTGTGAAGGCCCGTGCTATACAATTTGTGGTGAGAATATGTGGTTAGCAAAGTCGGGAGTACGTCGTCGTTTTGTGACGGGCGGCGTGTGTCGCTCTGATAACAATGGCGCGGCCTGTAACAGAATAGACGAGACCGCACTAATTGAAATTAATTTTCATGAACTCGATAACGTATCACATCACTATTCTTGGAACGACGAAACTGCGTTTGTTAGCGAATATTCAATTACTCATGGTTTTGTTACATAATAATTCATTTCAGTAATAAATTGTAAACTGAGATTAGGTACTGTTAGAAACACGGATTTATGTTCAACAAGACTATTAATATCAAATACGTAAGCAATAAACTGAAACTGCTAATAAATCTATAAACATCGCCTTTAATTTCAAGGACTCTGTTTACGACTCATCACTAACAAAACGATAACAATGAGAATCACACATTAATTTGATTTGAAAAGAAAATATATTAATCTCCTGTGTATTGTTACAAAGTTTACTCGTAATAGTATTTTTGCGAATTACGTATCGGCTGGTTTTCACCGTTTTATACTTTTTTTTGCGCTAAAATAGAAAATTACATTATTTTTTGTACTTTGGGGCGGAGGTATAGAATGTCATTTTTAATCTCATTTATTACCGCCTAGCTTCTTTTATAAATTGGGGTCTTCTATTTTTAGTCCGTCCTCTTGTTGTAGTGTTTCTTTTGTCTCAACGTTTTACTCAAAAATAATTTCTCATTGAGATCTGGCTTACAATGTCATAATCCACAGAGCAAAGACTTTTTCACATGAAGAAAGAACACGATATATTGTGTAGGTATATCTTTTTTTTCGTAAATCTTACAAACCAACTATCCTTACAATTCCAAAAAGGTCCTTTTCATATAACAAAATACTGGCCATAAACAAAACGCATACAAGAATAGAGTTACCTATACAAAGTAGACCTATTTACATACACTGCAGTCTCCGTGCGGTTGGGCCAAGAATAGCTCGCCACGTGTGTGCGGCCGTTCCGTATGGTTTGGACTGAGTTATGGACGCCATCAACACGTATTGTGGCAGAGAGAATACCATGGACAAGGAACGACATGAGAATTTCAAATGTTGGAATGCATTCTTGTTAGAATATGGTAAGCAATGCAAGCCGAAAAAAAAACCATAGGTAGACTAGAAATTGTGACTACCTTTTTAATGTGTCAATTGACGAAATTAATTCAACATTAAATCCATTGGTTTATTAATTTACACAAACCACAATTACACCTCATAAACACAGAATTAAATATTAACCCAATTACCGAACGTTCCACAAATTATTTAGTAACCAATAATTGTTTTAGGAGAATAATTATTCTCGTACTACGATTGCTGTTGATTAAAGCTGAGTGTATTATACATAATAAGTATGTTTCGTACTAATAAAATTGAACCACAAACATCAATCAACCGGGATCAAGTTATAATTTGATAGTTAATAGCATTGAGCACGTTAATTCGGTAATGCATGTTGTTCTAAATGGTCTGGAAAGCTTGTATATACGTATATACTGCTATATAAACAAACATTTACTGTCTAATATAAGGTATATTAGACAGTAAATGTATTGCAGAGATTCAAACGATCTCAGATCACTTACATGCTCCACATAACTCAATATTGCTTTGTAACCAACTTCTACAAAGTGCCTTCGTTTTCAGAAGTCTTGTTTCTTCGAAATATCTAGACCAATACACAAGTAATGTGATGCTCAAAGCCCTTGCGCTGGGATTTCAGAGAATCTGTATCAAGCGATATAATCTACGTCAAGCGTAAAATAATATCTAGTTTATATACATATTTTTCCAGGTAGTCACTTTTTAATCTCTATATGAAAAACAAAAGAATTGTTACTGCGACGGCGACGCTAATTGAATATCCAGTTTGGCAATTGGCAGTTTATAGCATCGCTATTCATAAGCTTCATATATACCACACAAGTACATAATACGATGTATCCTCAACAGATCTCATCCGCTATATACAATGACGATGATAGGTAGCTGACAAGTTGATAACAAGAGCTCAAAGATCAGAACTCAGTACTAACCTCAAGTACTCAACCTCTATGTTCAAATCGTTCGTCGTCAAGCCGTGACAGATGTGATCTATTTGATAAATATCTGGAGGCTCTGTTGATGGGTTGCTTATTTGATAGAAGGAATGTCATAACATGTTGCCATAAATCACTCACATTTTGAGAGGTTTTTGTACAGTGATGTCTTATGTGGTATGTCGTTCGAATTGTTGGTATGTTTACACTCGCTTTATGTCTGAATATGTCGTGGTTAAAGAACGACATTCAAGTAATTTAATTAATGACGTAGATGACATTTTTACAAATTAAACAATTGTTAACAAACGTTTAGCTCTAAAAATAACTTCTAACGGAACATATTCCTCACAATGCGAATAGTTGGTGCAATTAACTCGTTATGCTACTGAACATAGACTACTATGTATATAATCCACCTAATAAAACATGATAGGGATAATAACATCAGCTGGTTACCGTGCTACTGAATGGCGAATCATCATTCAATTTACTCATCTCATTTAGCCATTGTAAGGCCATTGATAGAGGTCAGTGATCTCTCTCGTTTACCACAAAGCTATTCATAATGACACATATGGCTAGCGGACACATGTGTTTTACAAAAAATACAGTTGTAAACGGAAGAGACCATCTATACACATATATGGACGAAACTCCTATGCATAAAACGATAACTAGGTAATAACAAGCGCGAAATCAATAACGGCGCCACTCGCTTTTTTATTAAAATTCATCATCCCGCCATATATGAATCTGTGCGATCATAAATCCGCAAACGTGACGAGATGAATTTGCAAAATGAAATATTTCATGCAAGAAATTTGACTGAGCAACATTAATTCCGTAGCGAAAGCACCCAAAGCAGTTTCTTGACATCCCTAACATAATCGAGGCTGCCTTCATTATGGAGTTTAATCCACATTCCGAGGCACTAATTAAATTCCTTCAAACTGTTGAGTAAATCTTTTCAATTTAAAACTACTAGACAAAGTTGTTACGAGTGGCGTGCGATGCGTGTTAACTGTTCAGTGCTGAAACTCGCTCTGTAGCTATAACTTTTTATTATAGTTTTGCTAATTCACACGTTTTATTGTTAAAGTCCGGATATAATCATAACAAAAGAGATCGTTTCAACGCAAGAGGTTAATAGCTGCCATCTGTTAGACTTAGCACCCGAAAAAGCTGGCTTAGCAATTATTATTTTTAACCGAAATTCACGATGAAATATTCCCCTTGACATTTGCTTTGATAGTTAGCATATGATTTGCCGAAGCTCGTGCTCATATTAAATTCAAAGATACAATATCATGAAAGTGGACGATTGCAGCGTAACTATTTTCCAATTGCATTTTAAATGGGTTTCCATGAAATATGGAGAAGCGGTGGCTAGGCACGTCGCTAATATGTTTGTAAATATTGACCCTCTTTAGAATGTAGACGAACAGAACAAAGACTTAGATTACAAACTTGTGTACGTTTTATGTGGACTTAGATCGCTATATTGTTCCCTCATAGCGCTGTAAATACGGGCTAGAATCGTCGAGTTGGGAGTCGTCGTTTCAATTTTAATCTAGGCATTTAAGGGTTTACTTATAATATTTCATATACTATTTAGGACATTTTCTTCTATTTTCTGTGTTAACTACTGGTGACACAAATCAAACCCTGTAAATAAATTAATATTAAAACGTCAACTTAAGTCTTGAAAACCATAACCGTCAACAGGTTAAGTTATCAAAATAAATAAAAGCAACCTTCAAAGGTCAGTAATGTAATGTGTTATGTAATCTACTCTATGAAAACACCAATACCATATCGAAAACTGTCAACGCTGATAAATGAAAATATCACGCGGAAGATTTAAGAAAATTTTAACTTTGCCTACCTATACCTATGTGGCCTATGTGTACCTATATGTCGGTACCTGAAAAAAACATTAAATTCCCCGATAACATCTTTTATTTGTATTTACAGAAGATTTGCGAAGCGTGTTACCAAAATTGCTTCTAACAAAAATAAATTTCAGATTTTTCAGAACAAAATGTGCCATTTAGGGTTTAAAAAGTATTCATTCAGTGAAAGATTTTTATAAGGACACTCGTAATCATATAATCAGCTGGGTTTAGCTATTCGTGTTTTGTTCACAACGTTATGTTTGAGTCTTAAGTTATGAAGCGCAGAAGCCCAGACTATGTGCCGCAGAACAAAACCCTGTCAGAAAAACCAAACACCGAATATCTGACGCAAATAATACGGTTAATTGATTACTTCTAAGAATATCGACGACGGGAATTCAGGTGAAATAAATATTTTGATCTCGGCCGCCAAAAATTGCCATGCAAAGACGTGACACAGCATACACACATACATCTTATCTTTAAACTCAATAAGTTATTTCAGTTCGTGAAGTCACATACCCTCGTGCCTGCCTTGTAGGTAAGATTCCTGTTCGCTTCTAACACAGGATTCTTTGCGGTTGTACCTCCTTCTAGTTGCCTACAACAGTTCTTTGTATTCCTCCATACAAGATGCCCTACTTTGAAAGTACGCTCGTGGAAAACAGGAATTGTTATCAATTGATTGATCACGATACTCGTAAACAACAAAGTATGTTCTAGTTGTAAAAACAACATGAATTATGCTAAAATTACATAACGCTTCGTAAATTATTGTTCGCTGTTTAAGCACTAAAGTTTACAAATTAAGATTGTGATGAATATTCATAATGAAACAACGTCATAACATTGAGTACCTAGCCCAGTTGATAAGCTTTTCAGATCTGACGCAATGTGAAAAACTTTAACTATAGGCACGACCAGAATGATAGGTACTATGCTGATATGTAACGAATCTATATTAAAAACAACGCAAGCGCACATAATAAAGCTTTTATCCAAAAAAAAGCACTTGACATATATTTTAGGTGCCTAACGTGTTTTATGTGATTACGTAACATGACTTTGCATACAAAACGATATTACATGGCTTATCTGCCTCACTTTACTCCAATACTTTGTTGTATATTACTAAGTAATAGGTAACGTTATTAAGCACAGTTCACGCTCCTAAATTTTCAAAGACCGTGAAGCTACCTTATTAAAACGATACACGTTGCATACAAGGCGAGGCAAATGATATTAAAATCAATTTACGCCTGTCTGCTCGGTGAATTCAAGTCGAATCGTAAATGCATGCATAATTACCTGCAGATAATCAAAATTACTGGTTGTTCAGTGTAAATTTAACGAGGTTTGTTGTAACAAACGAATTTTTTATTTGATTAGCTATTGTTTGCCTTCAATATTCAATGGGCTGAATATTTGTTGATAAATTGTTCTCAGAAAGGTGTTGACGGCGACTCCCGGGAACTGGTGCTATAAAGAGCCAGTCTAAACTCTTTGCTTGTCACGACCCTCGACCTCTGTTTCGAACGGTTTTGTTAGGGAACTCTTTAATAAAGCAACTCAAATGTGTATGAAAAAAAAATAGAAGAAACTAATTAATGTACGAGTTCCTTAACTGCTACTATGGTAACATTTTATTATTTATTTGTATTGATTTTCTTTCTTTAAGAATGTTAGGACGCAAGAATAGATTAGAATTTTCACCTATCCATGCAGTTCACGAGTGTTCATCAACGGATTAGCGCACATATTGAATTTTTTAGAAATCTCAACTATATGAAATAGTGATAAAGTACAATTTAAATGTGGATAAAAACAAGACTCTTTGAATTTTACGTAGTCAGTTTCAGGCAAAGGTAATTTAGACATGTCTTTTGAGTTTGAAAGACTCGAAATACTTTTAACAAAGAGTTTCTTCTTGGCAGATTCACGAACATCTTTAATGTCTTGTTTTGCTTGTTGCCTTTGTTTTGGTATCTAAGCGACTGCACGTAAATATACTTTTATCTTTTCGCGTGATTAACTTTGATTTGCTGGATTTGAATTACCTATGGAGTGGAAACAATTTTTAATTATTTCTGGTTGCGCGATACTATTGTTTTGACTTTACTTTGTTTTTGGTTTTGTGATAAACGTGATAATATCTCTTTAAAATTTTCGAATAACTAAAGATTCATTTAGAGCTCTAAGAGCTCTAAAATTGTTCTGCTTATTTAAAAAGAGACTTAATCACTTTGCTGCGTCGAGACTGGAAAGTATCTATACCACTTTAGTCTTATTTTACTTTTCTAATTTAAACCAATTCAAGTATTCGAATCCATCATTTAGCCTTAATTAACCGTACCTCACTTAAAAAAATGCTCGCTTTATATAACTGTCAACCGTTCTATCCACTTCACAACTAGAGTAACGTCCAAAAATATTTAAAAGCCGCTTTAAATTCTGCATTAATAGTAAAGCAAAAAGTTTTGGAGAGGGGCGTGCCCTCTGCACGGCAAGAGTGCTTGGCGGCGGCCGATGACACTCGTCGAAGCCTCTCTACTCGGCTTGTGGTGCAATTGCTTCCGCTCAAATCATCTAGAAAAACACTTCAGATTTTTTCCCCTACTTCTTGTACCCAACTTTCCTTATGGGGTACTGCGGTTGCATAAATAATTAACTTGTATACTTTTTTCATTATGCAAAAATTCAATATAGTTGGTGAAATTTTTTAATTAGTTATTATATTTTGCACTGTTTTCTGCAAAGCAAAAGCAGGTTTGGTTAACCACACTATTAATTTACAACACAATACTAGTACAACTTTTTACAATACAACAAAATTCGTTCATGTAGCAAGCAGAAAATTCCCGGTCGTACCCCAAAACGAAAGCCTCACCACAATCGAATAGGTTCACATTTTCAGTCCTGCCTGAACCGCATTTAAATAAAACAAAATTCTTTCCTTTCGTTGGCAACGCTCCACTCATTTCCATTTTCTAGTAGGTTGAGTGAGAAACGTGGTCTGAAAAACATTTCTACCGTCGTGTTCATAATACGTGGCTGTACAATACCGGCCTACATTCTGACAGGTAAGCAGACGTTGGAAGGGAATTTAGGGTACAAAATATAAAGCAAACTTTAGAGCACGAATGAGACAAAGCGCGTTATTGCGTTATAAAACATACAACGTCTAGTAAGCCGGTTACAGCAAACATATTTTATTGTGCTCGTTTGTTGAAAAGCTGGCTGCGAGATGATACGATTATAACGGTTCCCACTTTTACAGCTGGTACATGGCAAATGAGAATGTTACATTACTTTTTGTATGAGTCGTAGGTACACGTGTTGTTTATTTTGATACGTAGGTACATAAACCGAGTCAATGGCTTATTCCTATTAGTTAATTTCAACAAGTTACCTAACATTATAACATCACGACAATTATTTCAATAACACAATTACATTCTCCGTAATTCCTGGTGTACCTAAATAAGTAGGTACATGTGGGTAAATTAAATCAAACAAACTATTAGAAAAGTACATTACAAAACGTGATATGTTATGTAATGTTTATTCAATACTCAATGAGGTGTAAATAATTTACAATTTTCATACCCAATGGTACATGGTATTTTTCATACGTTGCGAGCAGATGAAAATCCTCCAAGAGCACGAATATCTATTTCCGTCGCGGCATTTAACGTGTCACAACAAGTCTTTATTCCGCCTAACATTTTATTACGCGACTTTACCTACTGCTTGACGGCTGGGATCAGCTTTGAAATTCGGTAAAATATGACTTCAATGAATAAAACTTTGTTACCCCGCGTCATATCCAGAGCTTCTGTTGTGACGTAATGTGAATGTGGCACATGTCTGTACAGGAATGTGTTCGCATGTTATGAATGGATATTCGAAAGATATAAATAAGTATAAGGAAACAATGTGTGTAATCATTCGAACAATTTCATTGAGTATTTGTAAGTATAATGTAGTTACATAAACCTTTACAAGATTTGCAATTTGCGCCACTTATTCAATTTCCCATTTTTAACGGCGTTTATTGTTAACTAGCTTTTCCTCACGTTTCCTACCGTGTCCCGAGGGAACTACTCGCAGTCTTAACGTCAGGCTAAAGGGCAGGCAATGCTATTTGTGTTATTTTTTTTAAATCGACTCATTAGTTTTGCCGTGAAATCGTGACGGACACACAGAGTAACTTTCGCATACAATAATTAATATTATAAACTTATTATAACCCAAATTCATGATTAAATTCAAAATGAATTATCGTGATTACGGTTACACGTTCATCAAGATAAGCTTCAAAACAAAACTAAAGCAGTTTCCCAAAAAATATTCAAACCACGAAGTACAGAAAACTGTATTGTTCTAACTCAACGCATTAACTTGACAGGCTGTCATCTTGTTATTTATATTGACGCCACAATAACGGTTTTCCTTGATATCAACTCGTTTTACGCCGTGAAGAGGGTTTGAAGGAGACAGGCCGTCGCTAAAACTTCTAAACGTGGATATAAGAAGGTAACACGACGGATATAACGTCATGTTGTAATAATATACTTGGTTACTTCTATACTTCTATCCTGAGGAAGTTCGTTATTTTTTTTTTTGTCAGTTAACTGACTTCAAAAAAGAGGAGATTCTCAGTTTGACCTGCATGTGTGTCTGTATGTTTGTGTGCGATTATCTTAGGTTTGGCTTAACTGATTTTGATACGGTTTTCAAAATAGTATTTTTCAGACTTATGAAATGGATGTGAATAGTACTTACAAAATGGGTTTTATTTTTCGTAAAAAGCTTTTTGTTAGTGGTAGGTATATGTAATTTTACCTATAAATAATATGTAGTGTGATTCATGTCGTCACCTGTCATTAGGACACACCAAAACTATCCTACAAAATGATATACCTATATACTAATGATTTAATGACAATCCAAAGGAAACAAATACAATAAACAAATAAATGTGCCAATAGAGTAGAAAGTATCTCCCTAGTCGCGCGACTGTCATGAATGCGCTAAATTATGGTATCGACTTTGATACCAAAATGGAATCGTATTATTAGGCATCTATATTCAGAAATATTCAGTATTGGTCGGAGTTCCGAATTTCGTTTCCTTTAATGACAATAAGCTGGATTTATAACTTAGGCAAATAGGTTCAGTGTTATATAATAAAAGCAAGTTATTGTGACGTACCTATAACATTGATTTGAATAGTTACAGTAAATCAAAATAACGTTTTCACGACCATGAAACATTAAATTATAATTTATCACCATGAATGATTCAATAGCATTTCAAAATTATGAATTAAAGAAAATTACATAAATCGTTTTATATAATACAATGTCACTTCAGGGAAGTTAACATACTCGCTCAATCATCATCATCATCATCTGAGCCATAGGACGTCCACTGCTGAACATAGGCCTCCCCTATAGCCATACTCGCTCAATAAGCCACTAATTTACAAATAATTAGGTACAATTTGTGGTTCACGTGAACAAAGTTACTGAATAATACAGTTTTCATGCAATCTTTTTTATAGAAATAGGAACGCCAGATAAAGGATATGAAAAACAACATATCTACGTACAAAAAAGATAAGAGAATTCCTTTTTTTAAAAGAAGGCCGGAATTTTCGCACCTGAAATGTTTATACCTAAAAAAGTTAACGAACCTATACCTAAAAGAATTCCTTTATCCTTACATACCTAGATACTTATCTATAACCATATGACAACATATACGTAGGTACCTACTACTATGACTTTTAGTAGCTAACTCCATTAAAAGAGATCATTATTTTTGTTTGGGAAACAGGCCCTTCTTAAATTGTACCGTTCACCATCACAACGCATATTGATTGGTTCATTATAATATGGAGATTACAACCACAACAGCATTGGTTGACACGGAACAATTTTTTAGGCAATTCTTTGGCAAAATAATGTTTATAAATAAAACCGGCTAATGTTCCCATAGTCGGGTTGTTGGCAGCAAGCCAGACGAGTCCCATATAGGAAGGAGGTTTTATTCCTAAACCCTTCACTTTTGTTTCGACTTCAGTTTCATAAACTCGATTCTCGTAAATATACGATGGTGAAAGAAAAACGTTACCACTTATGTAGGTACTCGAGTGTCTGGAGTGTCTGGAGTGCTTTCTAATATAATCTAACAGTTATGTACAAAAGCTGAGGAAAACATTCATCATTATAATTATATAGCAAGTAAAGAATCAGTCATTATCAGTGATATCAAGCTTTACGTAATGTTTACTTATCTATAACTTCAGGAAAAAAAAATCATGAGTCTAAATTCTTCACATTGCATATGACCTGCATATCAAACATAACAGCTGATATCAAGTTAGAAATAAAAGGAACAGAGGAACTACTATCGAATATTTTCAATAACGACGAAACGAATTCCAACTTTTGTGTACAATAAAGAATTTATTGTTTGAAATCAGTACTTCAAAGTTCAAGTTTCTATTTGCCGATATTTGAACGAGAACAAACAAAAGGAGGTAGGAACAGATAGCATCAGTTCCGGCATAGTTTATAGAGTATTATTTGCGTGTGTATTTATCTGTAATGATAGTAGCAACAATAGCGTTATATTTACAATAGCCTACATAAAGTATTATTATAAATTAACTTACACACTACGTTTCCCTCACTCGCGTGATAGCCACTTGCGTTGTTTGCCTTGCCTCATCAATAAAGGCCTGAATACATGTATAGGCAGGCAACATCATTTACATAACTCATTATAAAGCAGCGTTCCGTCTGAATTCCTGATGCGAAGCACTAAATCCCGTTCAAGCCTAGCTTGGAATCGATCCCCACCTCAATAATTAAACCTCCGTGAACAATCAAATTGTCAAACAATAAACCGCGGCTCAGAGAACCTTGAGAATGAGGCATAAACAAATAATACCATCCTTTCAAACTTTGCATAAGACCTCGACTCCTTCTTTAATTTTAAACTTTATTATACCCTATTTATAAGACTAAAAGAAGGTCTAAAGTTAAAAGTAATTCAAGCCTATTTTCACACTCAATAGGGTAGCCGTCAAAAAACTGTTGAATGATTGTACGAATCGTCAGAATATGACAGGTTTAGAATAGTGTTTTGCATATATTTGCGATAAGTACTTGCATATAGTAAGCAACTACATGCTAAACTTAATATAATCCGAAACAATAACTCATTCAATGAGCTAGGCACTCTAAATAAAACTGTACCATAAACTCCCTTCCATTTGCATATACACATATATTTCCATTTAATTAAAAGCCGACAACAGTATATTTTATTTTAATATTCAACACTTTTTACAGGCATGCATACTAATTAATTGGGTGCTTTAATTTCCCGTACCTGCGTTATCAAGCCCCTTCAGTGTGTGTGAAAGTTTGTTAATTAGGTAATGGGTCAGGAAGCACTAAACATTTTTCCTCGACTATACGCGTACTTCAACACATAAGCATATTATATAAGCTATAGGCTTTGGTATTGGATAAAACGGCTGTAGGAAAAACTGGCGCAACTCGTACTACGACGGCGTTGATATAGTTTGCTCGCTACGAAAGCGTAGCAGCTTGCTACGCCCACTCATTGACAGGATTACACTCAATTGAGACGGCATCATCAGCAGATAAAAATAGCATCTGATATATCATTTAGTGCTGTCTTCAGTCAATTTATATATCCTTTAATTATTTTAGAAGATAAACGACGCATTTATGGTGATTATACTCAATACAGCTCGTCATACATACAAAGGATTCATCGTATTTCATTCTTCATACTATTCTTTTAAAAGATACATGAGTTCACAAGGATATCATATAAGAAGACTTTATTTCGAAAAGTTTCTCAATTACTTATTAGGACTCTTCACGTAATCCCACATAGAGAATTCCCGTAGCAACACGACAGAAACCCACTTAAGGCATTACAATAAATCTCTATAGAGGCATAATACGTGCGTAGTTGCTAGTTTTCCCACCAAAAAGTAGAAATAAAGCGTTAAATCACCGAAGTCGTTAGCAGGACCAGCGTGTAAATGCTTTTTACTCTCACTAATAGTATTTTAATAGCCATAAAAGTAAATAAAAATAATCATTTAATGTGACGTTGGACGGAACACGGCGGCGACAGTAATTATAAAATTCGGGAGCTCTATTACGAGTGATGAGAGTTATTCGTGGTAATTTGTTCGAATGGATTAAATTGTTTGGGCCTTGGCGTTTTGTTGTACAACTTTTATTGCTGGGTGAATGTAGGTATAATTTTTATATAGCCTGTAACTGTCGGGAGTGATGTCTACGTTCACAGACATTTTAATGCAGAACATGAGATGTTACGGCAGAAATATTCTAAATAGACGTGTTTCAGTTACTAGGACAGAGGATCGTGTTTTACTGATCTCGTTATGGTTTTATACCTGGACTGTTTGGCTATATGGAAGCTTATCATTCTGAATAATTTAGTGTACTTATCAAGACCTGTATCTGACGAGTAGGTATTTATACATATAAAAGTTTAAAAAAACCTACTAAACCATACCTTTATATATTTTTAATATGACGCTGCACAGTCTCGATAAACATTATTATCAATTGATTAATCGTTTGTTTTAACATCGAATTGGCTGCGAATATTTTATACCCCTTGTACTGGACATGTAATATGTATGAACATTTCCACGTTATTGCAGTTGTTATTATCGTAATATGCAATGCATAGCGCAACATGCAATGTTATCAATGTGGGACATACAACGATCTTTATATCCTTGCTAAAATCAATGAGAAAAAAAAAATGCATTTGAATTTGTTACACATTAGAAGTTAAACGGTGATATGGGAAAGTTTGAAGCTTGAGTTTGGACATAGAAAAGTTTTTATATGCATATGCGGGTTAGGTGCATGGCGTAAGTAGTTCCCTCGGGATGCGGGTTATACCACAAAGAATAGATAGTGCATTACAAAGCTACCTACAATCGACAGGATCCAAATGAACCTGAAATAATGCGAACTCTGAGAATACATTAATTCATTTTCTTTTATTTAAACTCCATTCAGCTAATGGAGTGAACAGATTCAACTCGCTACAGTAAAACCATGTCTGTAATGAGTACAAAAAACATTGCATCCCTTGATACAGTAGACCCAATAAAAATTGAATTGTCTTGCTCTCTAGAGGGCCCCGGTGCATAATAAATTAACAATTAATTGATTAAACCTATAATGGGACGCCGGCTCATCTACTTTCGATATAATGGAATAAACATGACCGGTTGCATCGAATTCATTTAAGTAATTTTTTTAAGCGTTTTCATTTATGTACTGCAGTCACTTCACTCACAAAATTAATACATCATCAAACTAAATGTAAACATGAAAAAGTGCTCCTTTTTTCAGCACGCTGATATTAATCTGTATGAATAACGATAGCTTTATCGTCATAAAAACCGTTCTAATAACCATTAAGTCAGATTGAGGAAAAAATATGTGACCTTTTATAGAGTAACCAAACATGACATTAGTGGTACACATTTAGTATAGGTACTGGTATCGATCGCTCTGTGTATGTAGATGAAATCTAGTCTAGTGCCCCTAGTGACATACATAATAAATTATTCAACAATCTGTATCGAAATATGAAGCGTTGAACTGTAGCTGTTTCAGCGTTGTAAATATATTTCGTTTGCATGGAATACGTCGATGTTTTAATAAATATTTTAGCGGCTTTCGCTAGTTTTCGAGTATTCGGTAGCTTTACAGATTATGGTAATAAATTGCCGTCCCTCCCCGAGCCATATGGCGACACGACGGTGATTAACGAAACTTAGATGATTATAACAGTTGGTAATTATGTCATCATAGTTTGTTGTTTAGGATACTAAAGCGGGTCTAATTACGGGTAAGTTCTAAGCAATATATAATTTTTCAAGAGTTAAAATAGGTATCTGATCACTATATGCTACAATTTATGTGTAAGTATTTTATTGTATTAATCAGATATTTTGCACATTGAATAATAAAAAGGTTTGTAATATCTGTTTGACGAGTGTCTATTTAGAGATTATATTTGGAAGTGCGTACAATTTGTGTTCAATTTGTAAAATATTCATAAAACAGCTTAATTGAAATATACAAAAACCTATGCCAGTTATTCCAATGACAATTTTTTTTAATAGGATTACGGCCAGTTGCAATATTCCAGTAAAATAGTTTTGAATGTTTTGCTTTTTTTATACATTTTCACAAACGTTGAATGCTTTCAAATGCATCATCCTAATTACAAAAAAGTCAATCCGCATAACGGTATATTTATGGAAAACATCACAGTTTCATTTTCAATCAACTAGGGACAAAGAGCTCGATGATTAAAATAGGTTTTAAACAAATGGTGTTATTATGAATTACCGACTAATATTTAACTTAACTGTAATTTTAACACTGGCCGTCAGTCAATAAATTGCTATTCCAATTTTAAACTTGATAGTCGAATTAAAAGAACTCAATTCTGGGTCGACCGTCCGTGAACATCATCTTCTCCGAAATTTATTCTATTTATAAATATTGTGTGCAATAATGGACAATAGTAACTCACCGGGTTCCGTCGACGGGTTGCCAGACAGCGTCCAGTGGGGCGTGCGCTGGTGGCGGTGTCTCGCCTTCTTCATTACTCCCTGGATTCGTCCGTCCGTCCCATCCCTGGCAACAAAACAAAAGAAGGATGAATAAAAATGAAAGTTACGACCGTTTTCAATATTTTATCTATCTGTGGATTGAGATACTATTTTGACATTAGCCCCATAGATAGGGCTGCCATCTCTAATTTCGCCAAACCCGGGCATAGATTCAAAAAAACCCGGACATTTTGCGTAAATCGCATTTTTTCCCCGGACCTGACCGAAAATAATATGTAAAAAAACAAGACCTCATTTTCATATTATTTTTTTAATTTCACACAATGGTCCGGGTTTTCTCCGGACACTTCTTCAAAACCCGCCCTGACGGCCCCCGGACGGGCTCCAAATGAGGACAAATCCGGGGAATCCCGGTCAGATGGCAGCCCTACCCATAGATGTATCTAATGTCGAATTCGTACCTATCTGTTAGTATGCAAACAACACAGAATATTGGAAACGGTGCCACTTATGCTGCATTCAACAACTCAATAAATCAGTCGACAACCATAGTGATTAAACGAACTTATCTACACGGGAAGCTCATTGGCCTGTGCAATACCATTCTAAATTGCAATTCACATTAAAATGCGTTACGTTGATAAGTGCAGCAATGTAATTGTAATCTAAGGTTATTTGTAATTTCCGAAACATGTTTTATAGCAATTACTTCGAATTTGATATGTAAAAACTCAATTATAATTATTTTACAGTAACCGCTGTGAACTGAAAAAACTGGATTTTTCCTTGGCCCTTTCTTAGATTTCAATCAATACCGTCATCGTTTAAAAATACTCAATGGTTTTTCCCACCAATACGTGCCAACAAAAGACACAGAATAATTTCCACCCGGATTACCACTTTGGGATTCTACCAAAACCTCCTGTTGAAAGTTTCGCAGAGAAAAGTATAAAGTACATAAATTAACGTTCGAGAGCACGAACAACAAAAAGCATTTGTTTTAAACTTCCTTCGTGAACACATGCTTATACATATACCTAGTTGTATCAGGTACAGTACGCCCATATATTCCGTTAGCAGCGTCATAAATATTCGAACTACAAAGGCAGTTCAGACAATCCTGACTTAAAACTCGAAGAAGACACTACCATTAGCCCACTAGTCGTAAAACCTTAGAAATACACGTCTATACGTTAAGCTTGTACACAGCCTCTGTTTTCAAATTGTTCTGTAATCTCGTTGAATTAAGCAGATCACAATAAGCTCGAGGTATTTACATAATGCTAATTATTGTATAGTTCTGTGATATCATTAAGTAGGTATCAGAGTTTTGAGACAAAAGTGATTATAGTTGGATGAAATAGTTATTGGGATTAAAGCTCAGTTTTCAACTGTTTTATAAAGTTTTATTTAGCTACCTATATACATATTTTTTTCTTGCTTTTAATCACAAGACATGCGTCAATTATGAAAACGTCTGCTTTATTGCACTAACGGTATCATAATCTCTACATAGCTAGTATCTACCTGGTGATGTTTCACAATGAATATATATTAATCTCCAAGTCTGTCTCCTGTACCATTTCTATACAAACTTGAAATGTCGAAAACATTGTTTAAAAAAACGTTGCTTTATTGCATATTAAAAAACGAAACGTGAACTGATTTGCATGCAACAGCGAGAATGATAAAGCTAAAGCGTTCACATGAATCGTAAGGATTAAATCTTGCGGTACGGGATATACATTTTTCATTGCAATTTATGTTGTTTGTTAAGCCTTTTTAACATTATTTATACAAACGCTTGGAACACCTAATAAACAAAAAGGGTAAGTCAACATACAGAACGATAGTATGGAAAAAAATCCCCGTATGAAAACATGTAGGTAAAACTGTCATCATTAAAAGACATTTTATGCGCACAAACTGAAACTTCAATAGAATGTTTGCTACATACATAAGTTGATGATACACAAAGTCACTGACTGATGGCTCTAATAAGCCGGCAATTTAATATTCGATATCGAATATTTGTAACATTATGTGAGTGACACACAAAACCTCTATGATCAAAACTAATCGAGCTTCTTCGTAATAACGCCGATATTTTGTAAAGCACTTTATAGCTATAGCTATACTATGTAGGTACCTACAGTAACAACATTATCAAAGGTAATCGCGGGTGAATGACTGTGTGGGCAAATTACTGTCCCCACGTCGTCCCCTACATGTTCACTAATAATTATGATACGAGCTACATAAATAGCGTAATTAACTAATCAATACATAGCACGGCTTGAAGTGAAACGAATGTGAGCATTACTAACTGAAAGTAATGTTTTTGGGGAATGAGATTTCACTAATTGAACGTTTAAGGTATACGTCAATGCATTTTGTTTGGACTTCACCTTCTCTTTTATATTTTAAAAAGCTAGGCAGATGACGCCTGCCGGGCTACGGGATTGTTCGATAGAGTCACCGCGGCCCTGATGCATAAAGGGCTTAAGAAGGAACATGGTGGATATTAGACAGTAAGAGTCTTACCCTTCCACATTCTTACCATTTCACTTACGCGTACATGGTGACACTCACACATGATATTACTTGATTTATAACATGTTTGGACTTTAAAAGAGACTATGACCCTTGAGTTTGTTTCGGCGTTTCTTCTCAGGGATCAGTCAGTTAGGAAATGCCGACCTCAGCATTCTTAAAATGACGTGTAAAAGTGATGTAATGTCCAACTTGCAAAATAAACGATTTCATTTCATTTCATTTCATTTCATTTCATTTCATTTCATTTCTGCACCCCACAGCGGGAGGGGTCATTTGATGATTTCCCATATAAAAAAAATAATGACAAATATTAGAGAAAACATCATGGAAACTTTTAGAACCTAGAATTTTTTCCACTTCAAGAATGAGAAGCAATAACTAAAAAACTTAAAACTATTGTATTTGAGCCTTCCATAACCGTGTGTGAAGTTTAATGGCGCAGCACACAAACACAATTTACCCCATATTTACAAACTGCGACCGCGCTATAATATGCAAATGGAGTATTGCTTATGCATGTTGTATGCCTAACTACTCTCGTAAATTATTAATCAATTGCACTTAATTGATGTCCTTCAAGCTAAATAAATGTTATTACTATAGCCCCTTTTGTTGGCCGAAAAGAAAATATTGAAAGGTTTAAACAATATAAGTAGGTACCTTCGTTCCAATGCACTTTTCTACCATTCAGAGAAACGTACATAACAATTTTGTATTTTCTTTTACTGCAGCCAACATAAATACCTATGTACAATTAAGGTATCAGATTCAGTAGCAATTTAACGTATCTCGTGAGCAAACCACCTAATAAGCCTAATAAGCCATAATCCTACCAACTTGAATACATTTCTGTAAACACAAACGAAATATAGCTACATACATGAATATCTTTATCCGGTTATCGCATTGCATACACGCAAGCGCTAGCCAGCGTCCGAGCATTCTACGTAATAAAAACCCGAGTGTAGTTTCATCCCTTTTGATAGAAAGGTTGGGCGCCAAGAATTTTTATTCTTCCCTGAAGCTTATTGGGCATGACGTGGGTATCCCAACGGTTCTTTCACCCTACTTGCCAGCCCAGCTTACGTATGATATCCAAATTTTATGTTATGCCTAACCCTACTCGCGATTTTCGTTCATAAACATTTCAATTTTAAGTCTTCGTGGCTTAGAAGGAACAATATAGGTGCTTGAATTAAGTAGATGGTTATGATAAGTCCTATAAAAATGTAAACGAAAAAACTCACAGGTTCATGAAAATATAACTAGATTTCAATCAACCACACTTCCTCTCACACATTTTAAAAGGTTCGAGAACCAGTTGTAAAATAAATAACAATTACCCAATTACTTTATCTTAATTTTCAAATGCAAAACTAAAGCGCATTCGATAAACCAAACGCTAACTAGACCACAATTTCTAATTTTAAGCTATGACTCACGTGCTTCATAAAATATGTAAACTAACCTCACAAAGGAAATGTAAACAGGCAATAAAATAATTAAAAACCCTTTTTAAAGTTAATTACCAGATAAGCATAGGCATGCCAACAAAAGCATGCACATATATTGGACACTGCATTTTGTATCACGTGGAATGCAGTATTACAGTGCAATAAAAATATATCAAAGAACATAAATCTCACCATATGATCGTGTTTTTTATCTGCATATTTTGAAATATTTTTTTAATACCGGCGGATCCATTCATTTTTTTAAATACAGAAGAAACATTATATTGAATTCCTAAACCTTGTTTACTTTAATATCATGCGCAGTCGCATGATTTATTCTTAAACAACAAACCTTAACAAACGTCATTGGTCATGCCTCTAGTTTGATTTCATATTGAAGTAATAAAAACTACGCCTATGTAGATTTTTATCAAAGGACATGGTTATGGTCAATTGAATGTAATTTATTCAGCGGTAACCGAAAAAGACTGCATACCAAAGGTATAAAAAATATGACAACAAACAAGAGTTTCAAAGACTCATTACAAAAAAAAAACTTCATAAGTACAACATTTCTTCGATTTTGTACTTATGAAGCATTTTTTTTCTATTAAATATCTCTTTTTTTTATTTAGTAATTTTCTATTACATTCCAAATAAATAAAAACATATTATGGCCACCAAGCTATAAAAAAATTAAAATAAATGTGCAATTTTAATATTCAAACTTCGATCAAGACATTGTATTTGAACACTAATCACGAAGCGAGCGGGTCATTGACCGGAGCATTTCAAACAATCACATTTTCACAGATATGTGCTAATGGAAACTCACGTGCTAGACCTACGTAAATATAAACGAAATACAAAATCATGACATACGTTCATTCATTGCTTTGTATGTATAGGCATCAGACATTTTTATTTGAAATTAAATTCATCAGCTTAATATGAATAGCTACTATGTACCAAATGCATGAATAATTAAAATGCAATTCAAACATAAACAATTAACTTTTTCAATAACGATAAGGTCATTCTAGGCACCTGTTTCATTAATAAACTCGTAAACATTTCGTACAAGAGAAAGAATTAGTTCCACTGCTTGTCAGCGTATGATAATAACACTTCTTTCACCTGAGGTCATTCTAGGTGCCCGTTCTATTAATTAACGGCATAAATATTTTTACAACTGAAAGAATTAGTCACGTCTGGTAGTCATTGCATAGTAAACAACAAATATCATCAAAGAGTAGATAATTGTCTTGTGAAGAGTATGTTTTACTTTTCACGAAATGGAATAGCTCGGAGTTGGCCTTTAGCCAATTAATTGGTTCTGCATCTTTGTTTGAGTTTAAACATTTTCTATGCATACAAATACTTAACAAAAAAGTTCATCTATAAAATGGTGAAACTAAATAACCTTTCCTTGTAAACTAGTAGGTACTGTTCTAAAACTTCACTTCTGCAGCGTCATTGACATACATTCATCTCCGCCGTAAAAGCGTCTCAGCCATTTAAACCGGCTCCGAAATAGACTGCACTACTGTTCTGAAAAGTTTTTATTTGTGTGTTAATTCTCTATTCTGTTTTCGTCAAAGGGTTTCATATAAAAGGGTGCCAGCCTGGTCTTCGTTATGAAAGCTATGAATATGAAACTCTCTATTTATGCCGCTATTTTAAATTAAAATAGTAAAGGAAAGTACATAGGTACCTGGTTTCGCAAATTCAAATAATAGTTTGCGTTGTGTTTGCGAATATAAGGTTTGTATAGGTAAATTGAACACCTGTATCATTATATTTTTGTATGTTGTGTCGGAAAACAATTATGTTATTTATTTATTATGTTAATGTAAAGTTAAAGGTATCAGACATCTCCTTCATAGTTATTAACGAAGGTTAACCCTACTATTATTAATATTAAAAGTGACTGCAAACGTAAGTGCATAAAAATATGAGTACCTAAGAATCAGGTGTTACTAAAAATGCATATTCACATGAATTATTTTTTGTACGTATTACTACTATACTCCAATTCGTTAAATTGGCCCTTTGGGTTCCCATTTGTATGATAAATACAATCCTTTTGGACTCAACTTTTTATTATGGCGACATATTTTACCCGGAAGAATTTCATTAGCGTCCCTGCAAAATGTTGCTGAGGCCCAGATGAAAGATGCTGGCAGCTTTGTTATCACTTTTTATATTAAGTATGCAAAAGTAGTAACACCATTATAAGAATTCTCTCAGAAAAATGGCCGTCTCAAAAGATGAACGATTTATTAATATCAAAGGACTTTTTAAACCCTTGTCAAGGGAAATTGATAAATCTAGTTAACAAAGCGACGGGACGGACAAGATCGTTAAAGGATCGAGGTTGTCTATAGATACGTGTCTATGGTCAACTTACTTTTGTCAGATTATGTAAATCTGAATGTTTTTGGCGAAATTGAAAATTTCTGAATATTTTCGCTCTAATACCACTCTTCTTTTTACACTTATGGTTTTTTTTTTAATTCCTGGTAAGACTAATTGTTTCAAACGTGGCCGCCAAATACGTTTGAGCACTCACAGATCGTCTCAACAACCGAAGCCACTTTAAACTATTGAACAATCAGCTAGTTGTAGTTACTTCGGTAGTTAGCTAAACAAAAGTTTTCTCTTCAATCGCCACTACCTTGAAGCTGGGTCTTTGCTCACTCTATCTTTTCTCCCCCGAGTAACGTGACACCTTACCACCTTAACGTCATTAGCAAAGTTGGATGTAGAAGTCTGTTGTTTATTCAGTAACCAACGTAAACTTCCATAGGTTAGAGCAGGATAAACGACACTTTTATTTACTTCGCCTTACATTCGGTTGCATGCGATCCCTCAGAGAATTTACCTCTCAAGGTATGGCTGAAAATTATTCATGCTCTTCCCCTACATTACGTACTTGTCTCACGGGGATAACTTAAGGGCTAAAAGATGCCGCAAAGCAATTTTTGCTGGAAGCGAAGCAGTCTATGCAATAAACAATTTCTTGGAAACTAGGCTGGAAACTAGAGAGTGCCGGCAAATAATAAATAGGAAAAATAAATTAGTTCCGAAGCTCGTTACCTCAGCCCGATGAACCCGCTAGAACAAGTTAGGTAGGACATATTTAAAATTGATTGCACTCAAGATTGTTGTTTTACGAGCGAGCTTAGTGCGCCTTACCTTACTAATAAAATTAATGAACGAGGAAGCTCCCGACCGCCACGCGGATGGAAACTCGAGCTCTAGGAATTTCATCAAGGGAAATATACTTTATTTTTGGGCAAGATCTCGATTTTGTTTGGTTTTTGTGAACTTTCGTATACAAATTGTTTAAGTTATTTTAAGGATATAGGAACCTATGAAACTAAATATTGGTTTATTGGTTGGTACTTAGGAAAGTAATAGTTTTCCGTTATCTAGGTATATCTATTGTTCTAAGAATTAGATTTAGGAACTTTACTTCTAACAGGCGGTAATTAAAACAAAATGGGTATATCTGTACATAAAACTAATGAGGTAACTACTGCCTATTCCCATTTAGTGAGCCGTAAGGATGGCAATTACGAAATGATACACATGCCAGTAACTCAACCGCCTCATTCCGTCTTACGACCCTCTCGGGAGAGGATGGGGTCACCTGGTTGACCGACACCCGAGTCTTTCGGTCAACCACATTTGAAGACTGTTTCTATCGATTTTTCCAACTGACTGACTTAATAATAGTAGATAGATTAGAGACAGATTGACAAAAGCATGATAAGTATACAGCCTTCAAGTCATGTTTAACCCAAATCATGGCGTTTGTTATACCAACTCCTACATTTGAAGAGCCAAAAATATAGTCAAAGAAAATAATAAATTTGAACGGTTTAAAAACATTTTAAAGGTTTCATTCGTGTTTTTATCTCTTATTATGATAAGATTTAATATTGTAACTTTTCTCTTTATAGCCCAGTTGATTTTATGTAAACTTTACGACTTTGAAGTCACTCTTATTGTTTTTTGGTGAAGCCCAAACATTTGATCAAAGTTGGATAGTAAAGAAAACTTTTAGTTTGATAACCAATCAAGAACCGTTTCAACTGTTTATTCAGTCTCGAAAAGTTTGTGTAGAGTGGATGCAGAAGGCAGGCGGAGGAACAACCGCGCAAATGTAATAAATGGACTTGTTAGGGAAATTATATTAGTAGCTTCTGTCTTCGATTTTACTGTCATGACTTTATCGCGCAGTGGGCTCACAAATAGTTATAATAGCAACGAAAAATAGTTCTTTTACTTTACCGACATTTACCTTACTGCACCATGGGCATAGGTAACCGAAGTCTCCAGCTAAAGGGAAAAGTAACTCGATCTGTCTGTCAGACAGTCCGGCAAAAGAACTACAAACGTACTACTGAACCGATAAATAAGGTACTTTCTATCAGGGACTAGGAAATATTTCCCTCGATACTTGGGTGGAACTGCGGGGATCAACTAGTGAGAACAATGCAAAAACAAAAGAGCATCGAATACGATTACTGCAATAAAAATAATCATTCAATTTACTTGTGTCAGTGGTTTCATGCACGCCTGAACGCATATACGCTATTAAAATATACACCGTTGTTGATATAGCTAAGCAACATTATCGTAAAAAGTGGTTCCATGTTTTATTGTGTATTAGGTTTGTTTTTAATCTCATAAAACACTAGAATGCAAGACGTATATTCTTGTACATTTTATAACGATGAAAAGGATCAACATTAATTAATTTGAGAGCTAGGAGTGCATTTGAAGCAAGAGTTAGGTACATAGTTAGTGGAACTTTTAGGATACCTATAAATTACATGAAGTTTGATGCTACCGGACCAGTATTAATGGAGACTTTCGTATGCAGGTCATAATAATTTTGCTGAATTTATTAAATAAATAAGACCATATTTATATATATCATAGTTGTTCTGTATTACAATTAGTAAATAAATAGTTAATGATATAAACAGTTTCTGCAGTGATTTAATGCAAAACCACTCAACTAGCACACTTTTCTTTCCCTTCGAATTCCCTCATTTGAATATTTCCAACCAAATTCTATGGGAATCCGAAAAACTCAGTGAGTAGGCACCTAGTTTCGGTTTGCCACAAAAACGAAACCAAATACGGAACGCATTTCGTGCTAGTTTCATGTTTTAGTTCCCGAGCAAAAACACGAAAAAACCTAACTACGAATAAAGTTCGTGGAAATGGATATTTAAGTCTCACGAACGGATTTTTGTTATTTTATAAAATTGTGCATTTGCAAGGGTAGGTACATAATATAAGTTGGTGGTACATGATATGATAGGAAATGAAGTTGGTCGCATATAACTAATGAAGGGATGCAGTGTGATGTTATCGTTCAGATTGTCCTTATTTACTAAAGAAATAATTGTAATGCAATGTTTGAATCGACAAATAGAATTTATACTTATTCATTTTAGAGTGTTGCTTATAGCTAGCTACTTATAATTTTTTTTTAAACTGTGGGTGGAGCGTGAGGTAGTGTCAGACACTTACAGCCTTACTTATAAAAATCAACAAATCATCTTCTAAGTATTGTTTTAACTAATTACTACTTAAAGCATTAAGTAGTGATTGAATTATTTTGACCTATAAACGTTGCTTAAGCATGTCTTAAGTAATGAACAGATAATGACATAAAAACATACTAATTTCTCAACACTACCGGAATGTTGGTAGCTTAAAAAAATATTTGTCATCAAAACGTTGTGGAATGGCAACAATGGCATCCGTAAAATATAAAATTAAAAAGTTGAGCTGTCAATAAACCGGAAATGAAAAATCAGCTGATAAGAATCCAGCCATTTTGCTAATTAGCGGGTTAAACAAGGGTGTGAGGCTACTTAATTTGACAGCTCATTTAAGACATTGCTAAGAAAATGATTTAGTTGAGCCACGTTTCTAAGTAAGAATTTTTCTTAAACACCCCTTAAGTATAACTTATTATTTAATTCACGTTTACAAGTAAGACCGTTAATGACTAAAATCTACCACGGCCCTTCAGGAGCGCTTAATGAATCAGGTTACACTTTCGATAAATCCCGCAGCCCAAAGGCTTCCTTAATTAAATCATTGTTTTCCATAAGCATTTTATTTTTGCTATGCTGTCCCACTGCTGGGCAAAGGTAAATTATGATTATAAAAACCTACTGATATTCATTTTAGAGATAAACTCACAAAATTTCCAATGATACAGTTAACAAGCATTTTCCTTCCTTGGAATATTGTAAGCATTAAAAAACGGAAAACGGAAACTGTTAATTTAAATTGTGATAACGATACAACATCTAGGTACTAACAAGCTACTTAATTGCCACAAACGTATGTACGTAATTAGATGTTTTTTTTTTGTTATCACAGGCTATGAATCTACAGACTGAAGCATTGTCTATTAGTTAAAAATATTTTTTATAGTTTTACCAATGTTTAGGTACATCTTCTGATTAATGGGCATTACCAACCGACAAGAAAATCTAAATAATCAATTTGAAAATCACTTTTACATTAGGTATCACATCACTAAGTATCTCATCTCATATTTTAATACGTACCTTCGTGCACTGGGAAACACGAACTTATTCGAATGTTATGTAAGTCAATAGATTAGATAGATTAACTACCTTGATAGAAAATCTCGAACACATAAGTACATGGGTACAGCAACTGTAGACAATAATTATCCCTATTCTTTCATTTGAAAAGTCGCTACTGAAACAATGTTAGATGCCGATGGACTAATATTGTCTTCTTAGACAAACAGTATTCCATTGAGTACCTACATTTTATATTTTTGACACTAAAAGTGAACCTTTATCGTGAGCATTCGCGTTACATGTAACGTTTCGTTTCAGTTTTAAGCATAATGTTGTATTTCAATACTCGCTTCTGCTCCCTGACTAAAGTGATGCTCAAAAAGTATAGGTACATAACAAGTTCCCCTCACTGATGCAATTCACAAAGCAACGTTACATTACAGGTGAATGCGCAGTGAGGGAGTACCTTTCCGGTCAGTAGTCAAGTCCCATCATAAAGAATGCGAAAGCTACAAGGGCCGCCAGTACAAATATCATTATACAAACACTTTGAACCGTACCGAAAAACCCAAAAATTCACGTTTCTGTAGATTCCTGTACTATTATCGACAAATACAATTGTTTGCTTTTTTAGCGTTGCATATTAAAATTTACAACAACCGATAAGTGTAGCACCGCCTTTATAGGAACAAATATTTGGTACCTGTGCTTTGTTTCACGGCGTTCAGGTTTGTTTCTCGTATTCTGGAACGATACTCAACGTGGATTTTGAATTGAAAATCTTATCGATCGAGTTCAAATTTAATGCACATGTTTATGGCTGTTGTGATGTTGTCGGTTGGATATTTCCCGAAAAACAGCACCTTTTCTTTGTATACCAATCGTGACACATAGGTAGAATAGTGACACAGGTAAAATCTCAATTCCCTATTCTGAAAGAAACAATATGTATATGAATTCACTTTCTCCGTCCCGTTGCTCATTAAGTACAACATACAACCCATACATATTTTTTACCTCTAGATTTGATAGTGTCATTTAGATTTCATTAAAGCGTCAAAGTACTAATTTGTTATTTCCTTTTGATAATCTTATATCAATCCAATATTTTATTCTAAAGTGCTAAGATCTTGATTGTTGTTTCTAGCCACCCTTTAAGGTTCTACTAACCAACTAAAAGTGCATAACAAAAAGCTCAGCAGGCGCTTGTTATCTGACCCTACCCCACGAAGTAAAGTGGAACATAAATCCACTGAACTCACTCACCTACACTATATTGTTCCCAGTAAGTAATAGGCCAACTAATTACTGTCATCCATGTAACATTAACAAGTTAATTAGCTTACTTAAGTTTTGTTTACATAAAGCTCTCATAATATGAAACCTGTCGAATGATGAGAGCAAAAATATTGAGCGATACGGTGATACACGCGTGTTTATCTAATCTTACCCCAATTTTGTGGATAGGTGAATAAATATGCTCTTCGTGTATGATAGGAAATCCTTTCCCTTTCGCATCAACGCCTCGAATTACTGTAATGTGGAATCAACCTTCGGAATGCTAAAAATATTAGCTGTGTATTTACAAAAACCGAATTTTGACTTAATGAAATGATAAAAGTATCTAAGTACTACATAAAAACAGTAGGTACATATAAGAAAGACTATGAAATATATTTATTATAGAAACTTTCTAATCGATTAAGATCAATTTTGAACAGAAAAGGCTGCTTTCTATTCGCTTTTAAGTCGTTTAGTCAAATATTATAATCGTATTAAAATTCAATGAGGCAAAGTTATTCTATGTAAAAAAGTTTTATCTAAGCGGATTTCAGTCGAACGATTAAAATCGTGAACGCTTATACCCCCTCTTCCTTTTGTTTCTTAATATTCTATTGATCTAAAATCAATTTATGTAAGTAGACCAAGTGAACCAAGACCCAATCTGGTCAACATTTCTAACTAATTACGCCTTACAATTTTACGATTTTTTTACATAAAACATCTATCAAATAAAATTCAATAAATACACTATGTACTTTAAGTATGAGTATCTCATATACAGAGAGTTTTTTTTACATACTTTATGTACAAGTATCTCGAATAAAGAGAGTTTTTTTTCAGTAATTAGGTGCTTGAGTCTGGATCAAGACTCAAAAAGTTACTGTAGGTAGGTAAAAAGAAAGAATATTATCACTATTCAATTACTGGTACGATAATAATATCCTTTAAACTTCAAACAATACCAATTCACCAATTAACAAAACAATTATTTAATTGTAATTTCCAGAGTAAACACAATGATAAAGTTGACTCCGTTGAACAACTGTGCCGCCACCGAAGAGATATCAATTTCAACGCTGTGTAACTGATATTGCAACCGCTTGCAATATTCATTTAATGCAGAGCTGGTTGCCTTGCACTCTGAACTGGGTAGCAATAATATAAAGGGTTTTATTATTTACTGTTTATCATTTTTTGGGTGTAGATTAAACAATAAATATTATGAGATAAGGATAATTTGGAGGACACGTCACTTTGAGTTCAATGAAAATAACTAACCTGAACAGTAACAAAAAGTAATTGTCATAATGTCAGCTATGTATGTAAATACAGTAACTACTGAAAGTGACCCTTAACTGGGCTTAGCCCTAAACTCAATCATAATGTCAAACAATAGGCAACAGTAGATCATTGATTACAAAATCAATTTCTAACACAAAAGAGATACCTCAAACCAAAATGCTAACATATTTCGGGTAGAACGGTCGGAATCTGCCTCGAATACCGTAAGTGATTGTAACTTGTATGTAAATACACAACGCAATTTATCAGGCCCAAATTGCATTTGCCGTTACGTCGAAATTGGAGCGTACCGGACGCGGACATTGAAAATTCGATCAACGTAGGAAATTCACTTAGCGTCCTCCCTACGCACTATACACCCTAACTGGTCTGAGCCTGGCAACAGGTGCTCAACAAACTAACATATAATACGAGCCAATTATCTACACAACTTCCCATACAATCATGAAAGGAATAATGACAAAATGAAAGGGGAACTCGGACATACAATTGCTAGCTGATTATATTGTCCGACAATAGGACATGTTCTTAATACATGGTCATCATCCAATCGAAACCTCATAACATGATTAAGGCATCATACTGTTCAAGGCAATATGATTATCTCAAATGTACTGTCAGACCTACTTATTCATTTATACGATCCCGCTAAAATGCTTTTATTCCCTAGAGACACAGCAAAGATCCTTAATCTAATGGAAGTCAGTCGCAAATACTTAATGCTTAATGTAGTCTCTTGTAGCCAGCAATTTGATAATAAACGATGCTCTCTGAAAGCGTTTATTGTCTTAATCTTAATATTGTCATTAAATTATTCATCGGGGTGTCGCTAATGGCAAACTTCGGACTTACCATTCGGGGTAAAAGGACACGAACTTGAGACATCGTAAAGTTTAAGATAAGTAAAATTACATCATTTATCCATTGATTGTCATTTAATGAACCATTATTTGTTTCCGAAAATGTTATGTTTCGGTTGGAGTGTAGCCTTAGGGGCACTATGGAGCAAGGACTTAGAAAAATTTTCGTAAATTTTTTTTTTTCGAAAATTTGCCGATTTTTTTGCAGAATCGGTTTGACCTTGCCTGCAGCAACCATTTACGATCTGAGAAGCATGGCCCTAGGATGCACTGTTTCCGAGTTATGGGCCATTTTCAATTTTCGTATTTTTTGAAAATTGTTTATATTTCCAAAATTCTAGCTCAGACGCGATTGTTTTCGAGAAAGAAATTGTTGTTCCACTCGAAAGCCACGACATCGTGTAAAAAAAACCAGCAAAATTGAGAAAAAAAAAACCAACATCAAAAATTTTCTAAGTGTCGGGCGTCGTTTCAGCTTGAGTATTGTTAGGGGCGCAGGACTTAGTAAAATTTTCGGAAAATTTTTTTTTTGTCGAATTCGACCATTTTTATTTCAGCAACTGATTTTGTGACTCCTTAGAAAGCGTTTATGATCTGAGAAGCATGGTCCTCCGACGCACCGTTTCCGAGTTATGGGTCATTTTCATTTTTCGTATTTTTAGAAAATGGTTTATATTTCCAAAAAGGTAGGTCGGACGAGATTATTTTCGGGAAAGAAATTGTTGCTCCACTTGAAAGCCATGACATCGTGTAAAAAAAACCAGCAAAATTGAGAAAAAACATTACCCTCCTTCTTTGGCAGTCGGGTAAAAAAAAAACCAACATCAAAAATTTTCTAAGTGTCGGGCGTCGTTTCAGCTTGAGTATTGTTAGGGGCGCAGGACTTAGTAAAATTTTCGGAAAAAATTTTTTTTGTCGAATTCGACCATTTTTATTTCAGCAACTGATTTTGTGACTCCTTAGAAAGCGTTTATGATCTGAGAAGCATGGTCCTCCGACGCACCGTTTCCGAGTTATGGGTCATTTTCATTTTTCGTATTTTTAGAAAATGGTTTATATTTCCAAAATAGTAGCTCAGATGAGATTGTTTTCAGGAAAGAAATTGTTGCTCCACTCAAAAGCCATGACATTGTGTAAAAAAAACCAGCAAAATTTAGAAAAAAAAAAACTCTCCGAAAATTTTACTAAGTCCTGCGCCCCTAACAATACTCAAGCTGAAACGACGCCCGACACTTAGAAAATTTTTTATGTTGGTTTTTTTTTTTTCTCAATTTTGCTGGTTTTTTTTACACGATGTCATGGCTTTCAAGTGGAGCAACAATTTCTTTCCCGAAAATAATCTCGTCCGACCTACTTTTTTGGAAATATAAACCATTTTCTAAAAATACGAAAAATGGAAATGACCCATAACTCGGAAACGGTGCGTCGGAGGACCATGCTTCTCAGATCATAAACGCTTTCTAAGGAGTCACAAAATCAGTTGCTGAAATAAAAATGGTCGAATTCGACAAAAAAAAAATTTCCGAAAATTTTACTAAGTCCTGCGCCCCTAACCATACTCAAGCTGAAACGACGCCCGACACTTAGAAAATTTTTGATGTTGGTTTTTTTTTTCTCAATTTTGCTGATTTTTTTTACACGATGTCATGGCTTTCGAGTGGAGCAACAATTTCTTTCCCGAAAATAATCTCGTCCGACCTACCATTTTGGAAATATAAACCATTTTCTAAAAATACGAAAAATGAAAATGGCCCATAACTCGGAAACGGTGCATCCTAGGGCCATGCTTCTCAGATCGTAAATGGTTGCTGCAGGCAAGATCAATCCGATTCTGCAAAAAAATCGGCAAATTTTTGAAAAAAAAAAAATACGAAAATTTTACTGTCCCAAAAATTTTTTTTTTTCGAAAAAATTTTTTTTTGGTTTTCTTTGCTGCTCATAGTGCCCCTAAGCGTATACTCCAACTCCTACAACTCCGCCCCTAAGACGACCCACTGACCTATGTTTCATGTCTGTATCTGCGATGTCGGTATTAAAAAAGTTTTATTTCCTCGTTTTAATCTTCTTCTTTATAAATTTTAATAATACGATTGAGGGAGGCCAATAAAATGATATGATGACTATGATGATGATGATGACGGTGAGGACCATTTCTAAGAAAACTTCGAAAGAATTTTCTGAAACAGAATCTCAACATGAAAACCGAAGGAGAGGTAAGTAAACGAAGATACTATTATCGCAGTGCCTACACTAAAAACATTAATTTAAACCATCTTAATGTATTCCACTTACTAATGAGTACAGATAGAAGTAGCTGAACTTTTGTTTCGCACGCTGTTGTTTCAACGAAACTAACGCGAAACTTCAATGGAAAAAGCTTTTTGTAAAAAAAAACAAGGCTGGAAACACATTAACCTGAGTAATCTGGAGCAGTTTTGTAAAAAAAAAGCTAGTGTTATGTGTCTAGTTACTTTCTAGCTTTTCTGCAACATTAAGAAGTTTTTATTTAGAAAATATATGTTTTACGAAACCCTACATAATGCATAGGACTTCTAATATACTTTCATAGTCTACATATGTAGTCCAACCCGCATTGAGCAAGAGTGGTGATTAATGCTCAATCCTTCTCCGTGTGAGAGGAGGCCTGTGCCCAGCAGTATGACAATAAAATAAGGCTGTAACTGTAACAGTACCTAACAGTCTATCTATATAGTAGGTAAGTTCTTGCAGATACGACATTGAAAACTAAATCCGTAATACTAACTGTACATTTGACTTTACGTATTTTTGACTATTTAGCTATTTTGACTGTGTGAACGTTATTACAGATTATCTTATTTATTAGAAAAGACTCAATCGGACAAAAAATATAAGTCACTAACTTCCTGAGTGCGGATTGCTCAACTTAGTCCAAGATGTAATTAGCCTTTGTCACAGATGAAGTAATTTGCCAATTCATTCTATTAGATCGTTCGTATTGCAGATATCAATTATTATTTCTCTTTTATTTTATTCTCTAATTTAATTATCTGTGGGATTTTTTGCGTATGTAAAATAACCACTCAGATTACGCAGCGCCCAAATAGTATGATTAGAATAAAAATATTACAAAATGTGAATTGTTATCTGGTTCTAATCAGTTTTAATGATTCTTCTATTTTTGGAATCCGCTGTTCAATTTATTTTTAGACCAGCGCCATTCCAAACAGTCACATTTTAAAATAATAATTCTGTGGCCTAGTTTCCTCCTTGCTTGATATATTGTTTCGTTAACAAAGAGGCGTTATGTTCCATACATTATTACATGCACGATTTAACCAATCCGATAAGTAGGTAGGTTTTATACGTTATTCAATAAATACAATTTAATTAAACACCAGTTGCGCGATAAATTAAATTCGCCAACTATGAATTTTGTGTTCTTTGGAAATTTGAAATGATTAATGTCTCGTTCAGACTCATCCATGAACCATATACTTATTTAAATTCGAGGGAGTCGATCTCCGCCAAGGTTATGCTCGCAAAAACCAGTTCTCCGGTCAAAAACCTGCATTTCAAGAGTAGGGTCAGCCAGCTTCTCCCTTAAGTCAACATAATTAGTGCAATAATAGTTGTAAACCTGTATATAACAAAAAAATATTATTCACATGAGCATCTGGAGCATCGATGTCCCTTTTATTTCTATGACGGAAAACGAATCGGTATCGTATTTTATGGAGCCATTTATTTAACACTACAGTGGGTCCTTATTAATTTTTACACTATAATTATTCAGATATCATATAGGATATTCTTCTATTACCTACACCAGATGCTAGCTGTGCCATCAGTTATCCTCAAAACACATCCGAAATACTCAGAAACATGCAGAATTCAGGTCACCCATTAAAGAAATATTATGTCCCCAGCCAAAAAACTCAGGTAACTAATCATTCCAACAAATTCTGCAAAAACCTGTTGAGTTGTTAATATATTCTCCGATTAAAACGAGGTCAAAGGCCAACTCCAAATTCTAGTCCCGGTAAATATAACGCTGTCAGTTCTTTAAGTCCATTTGGACCGTTTGGACGTAAATATTTGTTCGACTCTCAATCAAAACAAAGCTTACGTAAGGAATGTGTTATCAAACAAAGCTCGAGTCTTACGGTGTTCGCAGTACCACTAATAAATAGACTTTAATAGACCATTATTAAGCTTCTCCATTCATAAGACCGGGTTCGCATTCAAACAATGTTCCCCTCGAGCAAATGAATGTTGCCCTCATAATGTTAATCTCTCCAGTAAACGCCATCTTAACTGGTTTAATTTTTGTCTTCTTATTTAATTATTACTTACTCTAAATATTTGATTCAAAAATATGCTATTCTGTTGCATTTCCAGTTATTATTAACACCTATGTCATAATATTCTTTGACTCATTAGCACATTTCTAAAAATATTCCCTTCTCATGGTTCCCAAAAAACCGTTTTATGTTAGAAACATAACAGTTTTGGCTTACTACATCATTCTCATTTTCAGCAGTGACGGTGGGCATGTACCTATATTTTTTTGTCAAAAAGTCATGTCTCTTATCCATGTTTTGACTTCTTTGTATACTAAAATATTGAACAGAACACTATTAACTATTGGAATCTAAGAAGATAAATAAACAGGGTTCCTGACCTGCAGATGTTCGCTACGCGATCTTGCGGAACCAGGCTCATTGGGCCGTTCCAGCGGCAGCAGTTCAGTGAGGATTATGACACCAAACACCGCAAAGAACATGATGAAGATGAAGAAACTGATATTGGCGCGCTCTTTGGCGCGGGAAGGCGCCGCGCGCCACTTCATCGCGTCGACACTGCACTCGCATGAGCACTGGGAGAACAGTGGCCGCTAACGCGCGCGCCACACGACTGAGTCACCAGGGCTGTAGCGCCATACCGCCGCGCGCTCCGCTACCGCGTGCCGCGTCAAAACACAACACGACGCCTTCCCACACTAACCTAACACGCAATGGTGGATTGACAGGACTTCTCGCAAACGGGTTGCAAGCTCCCGAAGAGCTTTCTTTACCCTTGACCCCCCCAACCCAATATTTTCACTTATCCGAACTAACACATTTTAATACAACGCCTACACTTTAGTCCAAAGGAAAGCATAAATAGGAAACATTAAACTGAAAGCTTTCATAAGACTGAACACTGTGAACCGTGACTTTAAAATGGATAGACGTCAAAAATTTAACTGACGTTACTATGCGAAATCGAGAAGATGCAACCTTTGAGGTTAGACATTTTATACAGTATTGAAATAATGTTTTCCACCAAGAAAGCGATTGTAGCGGTGAAATAGCAACCCAAATTGGTAGGTATCAGTTACGCATGCGCGCCCCCGCCCTTCGTTCAATGACTTGACGCTCAATGTAGAGTCTAGCTATACAAGAAGATTGTATTAGGCCTATCAGCTGTCGAATGCACCCTCACATCAGGCGCGATGCGTGGAGGAATTTCCGGAACACAAACTGACAAAATGGTATCGGAAAACAATTTTCTTTCTGATGGGGAAAATATTCTAATGGAACAAAACATTGGGAAGTTAGTTTCCATATGAATGATTCAGGGCAATTCTTTGTTGAAATCATTTTCTATTTCAGGAATAGGTAAATAATTTTTTGGAGGAAAGAAGTTAAGAACAGGCTACATACAGAACCAAAATAACAATTAGGTAGCATAGCGTAGCGGGAGGCTATGATAGGCTTCTACTAAGTCCTGTTTATTATTTATATTGGCGGCGGCGTCTTCGCACGCACAATGAAATAATTTATTAAGAAAGTCCTTCGATCTGTCTATACTCTTCGACTTTTCTTTTTTTTTGTACATACTAAACTCGGCACATGTTCATCTCACTGACCTTAACTTGACATAAAAAAAAAACATTCTGTTAAAAAAAGGGAACAGTACCTACCTAATATGCCGTACATACATACATATAGCAATAGGTGAACCTTTATGAGGTATATGAAAAAAATAGCGGAATACGCTTCAATCGTAATGGAGTCGTGATTGGATCGCAGTCGAATACGAATCGTATGTCGCTTAAGTAAAATTAGGAGAATCGGGCCCCTGTATTGATGCATATTTTTGTTACAATTAACTTTTAACGATTCTGATATAAAAAAATAGCACTCACTTTTCCCATATACAAAGTAGTGGTGGCCTAGTGGGTAAAGAACCAACCTCTCAAATGTGAGTGCTCGGGTTCGATTCCAGATCAGGCAAAAAGGGAACAGTACCTACCAATGCATTTTTTCTAAGTATTTCTTAGACACCAATGACTGTGTTTCAGATGGCACGTTAAACTATAGGTCCCGGCTGTCATTGAACATCCTTGGCAGTCGTTATGGGTAGTCAGAAGACGAGAGACAGAAGTAAGTCTGACACCAGTCTAACCAAGAAGTATTGGGTTGCCCGGGTAACTGGGTTGAGGAGGTCAGATAGAGCTGTCGCTGCTTGTAAAACACTGTTACTCAGCTACATCCGATTGGACTGGAAGCCGACCCCAACATAGTTGGAAAAAAAGGGTTATTATTGTATTACTTATTTAATGTTGCATATTACACTTAGCCTATGTTATTCGGGAATAGCCTAGCTTCCCAAAAGTGAAAGATTTTTTAAATCGGTTCAGTAGTTTCGACGCCTTAAGGCACAAGGATGCAAACAAACCCAAAAAAATAGTTCCTCTTTATTACATACTAGCGACCCGCTCCGGCTTCGCTCGGGATAACAGTATTTACCCACCATTTAATGTACTTATGTTATTATACATATACCTAAACCTTCCTCTTTAATCACTCTATCTATTTAAAAAAAACCTATTTCAAATCGGTTGCGTAGTTTTGAAGATTTAAGCGTAATGTGAACAACATTTCATATTTTAATACGTAATAAGTAGCCTTACCAGGGTGTATCGGATATCCTGGGTTGAGTAGGACAAATATGCAGTTTTCGTCGTTACTTCGGCCGAAGGATAGGCAGTCGATGTAAAAGAACAGTGATTTGATCATAACTACATTTTATTAGCAGCTAAATTCGGAGAAACAAAGCTTGTCAATAACAACTGTGTGTATTTTTTGTAAAAACTTCTCGCGAAGAACTGAATACCGGCGCTATGATCGTTATTCAGCCCCGGATCTAGGGGGGGGCAAGCCGGGGCCTGTGCCCCGGGCGGCAATTTCAGGGGGCGGCAAAATCAGGCGGCTGCCAAAGTCACAGACCAATGGATAACTCATCATTTATTTAATTTTGACCACGGATTACCTAAATAAAAATAGCACAAGTACTTACAGCAATTTCATGGCCATATCAACTTGACCGATACCCTGAGCGCGGAGTGAGACATGCTGCATGACTGCACGAACATTTATTATTCACGAGGCGAAGTTTTAGCAAACTAAAATTGATTAAAAATTATTTGCGATCATCTATGAGCCAGGAATATCGCATATTTATTTTTATTTTAAATCCTACATTACAGATTACTGTAATAGTTACCTAAAGCGCCATCTTAACCTATGGTGCAAGGTGTGCGAATAACCCGGGCGCCTCGGTCTCAGGGGCGCCGCGGGACGCCCCACCGCCAGGAATTTCGATGAAATTACACCCGTTTGATAAGTTCCACATTGTATCACGATACTGACAAGCAAAGTTCCTAAAAAAGTCGCCTTCGCTTTGTTAGATTGATCATTTTGATTATTTTTTACTTTTAACATCCTCCAACTAAGTGAAAAAATTCTCGCTCGCTACGCTCGCGGATAAATGACAATGTATATAGTGTTTTTCTGGTTGTTTATTATTTTTATTGACTCGGTCGTCGGTCATTGATTCGGTCTCTAATCACGTTTTCTTTTTTCTAATCACGTTTTCAGTACATAATTCCCAGTTTAATTTGTGAGTCTTCATACAAATCATTTAAAAAAGTTCGCTTTACAGTGTAATTGATCAGACAATTTTGTGTCGTAGGCTCAAAAAATTTCGCGCTCGCTTCGCTCGCGAAATATTATACATCATCATCATCATCATCATCATCTCAGGCATAGGACGTCCACTGCTGAACATAGGCCTCCCCCTTAGATCTCCACAGATACCTGTTGGAGGCGACCTGCTGATCCAGCGTCTTCCGGCGACCTTTATATTATACATGCATTGCTTTAATAACTTCATAAGTCAAGTCCACGCTGTCTTACCTTTTATAAGTCTAATGAAGAAAACATTTTTTTATGGAGTCCTCAAAAACAAAAAAGTTTGCGCTTCCGACTGCTTGTTACTTTACAGCGCCTTTTAAAACATATTAACTTATGGGTATCCCAAAATTGAAAAATTTGCGCGCTCGCTTCGCTCGCGCTACTTTTTACAATTGCCTGGGTCTGTCTCGACTTTCATAACTTAAACCTGGCCAACAATTTGAGCCTACAAATGAATTGGACACATTTTTTAAAGTCCTTTTACCTACCAAAAAAGTGCACTTCATTCGAACGTTCTTATTTGCATTCCTTGTAACTACTGTAAGTACTTCAATACATAGGTAGTTGGCGCTTGGGTAATGATTGCACCCAGGCGCCACATGAGCTAGAGACAGCCCTGACTGCCTTCATATTAATAGCTAATATATGGATGATAAAGGTGAAAATAAACATAAGTAGGTAGGCGGGGCGGCATTTTTCAGATTTTGCCCCGCCTAATAAAAATTGAAGATCCGGGGCTGTCGTTATTAATACTCAATATTAATCAATAGCAAGTTACAATTATAATTTATCATCATCATCATCATCATCATCATCAGCCTATCGCAGTCCACTGCTGGACATAGGCCTCTCCAAGTGCACGCCACTGAGATCGATTTTCGGCTTCTCGCATCCAGCTCCTGCCAGCCGTCTTTTATTATTTATTATATATATATATTATAATTTATGATAGGGAAATATTAAAACTAAGTATCAAAATATTCATCGGCATCGCTGTCAGCGGGGATCGTGCCCAAAAGGCTTGCTGCATTACCACGCTGGATGGCAATGCATATCCTTTGGCCGAAGTATAGGCCAGCCCTTTGGTCACGAGTCATCATCCTCCGAGCCTTTCCCAATCATGTTGGGGTCGGCTTCCAGTCTAACCGGATTCAGCTGAGTACCAGTGCCTATCTGACCTCCTCAACTCAGTTACCCGGGCAACCCGATACCCGTTGGTTACACTGGTGTCAGACTTACTGGCTTCTGACTACCCGTAACGACTGCCAAGGAAGTTCACTGACAACCGGGACCTACAGTTTAACGTGCCATCCAAAACACAGTCAATGGTGTCTAAGATATAGGTACTTTGAAAGTACATACAAACTTAGAAAAGTTGCATAGGTACTTGCCTGACCTGGGATCGAACCCGAGCACTCACACTCGAGTATGAACTTGAGAGGTTGTCCTTTACCCAATAGGCCACCACGACTTTTTGGTCACGAGTGGACTCCACTAATCGCTTACTGATTTCTCGAAAGAGTCTGTGGGCACTTGGGCCCCATGGTCCCAAGGTTTCAACATCAAACGGCTCAAAAATGCAATTGCCGGTGAGGTTTACATATTTGTGCCGTTTGAGGTTTTCCGCGCACACACACCGTCGCGCGTCGTCGTCGCGACACAGCATACCGTCGTAAAATCTTAGAAGGAAATTCGAAATACCCGCCATATTTTTTTATACATACGTATAGGGCACAGATTTTGTTTATATGATTGAACGAAATTAATTAATTATTTCATCTATAATTTAAGCAATAAATTGAGGTCACATAATATAATTATTATCTAAATTTTTGCTGCCAGCTACAACTAAAATTTATAAAAATATAAATGACAGAATGTGCTGCGTTACCTGTGACATCTGTCAAAGTGACAGTAAAACTAGTGCCTGTCAAAATCCAACCCTTACTTTATTTTTCACTTCCAGGTTGGTTTTAGATATTTTAATCATGACGAAGGAAGGCGAAGCGCCTTATAAAGATGATAATATATTTAGAGCATTTATGAGTGCTCTTTACGCGACCATCGATGCGCCTGTAACTCAATTCCGAGGTATAAATTGATAAAAGTAAAAACAGTTGATTGTTATGTAAGTGCGTAAACGAATAATGTTGTTGTGTTTCAGAGAAAATCGTTGAGCCGAACCAGAAGAAGTACCCATGGTACCACCAGAAGTTCCGCCGCGTACCTACCATCGATCAGTGCTACGATGATGACGTGCTCTGCGATTTCGAAGCGAACTCCCAGTTTAAACGTGATAGGTTAACTCTTTATTCAATGTTATGAATGTTTATTTTATTGTCATTTCATATCCAAACCATAGTCAATATGATTTGCTTCCCTTATGAAAATGCTCTATTGCTGCTAATAAAACTATTCATTTTAAGAGCTTGATCAAAATATCAGAGTGCTACTCAAAAAACAGTGAATTTAATCTTTTGGATAGGACACCTAATTGAATGAAATCTTTTATAATTTCAGAGCTGTGGACTCAGAAATCTTAGCCATCTTGCGTCAACGTTTTGAGGACTGCATGGTGTATGAAAACCCTGACCACCATGCTAAGTGTAAACCTCTTTGGGACAAATACAAGGATGGTGAAGAAGCCTGGTTCATCAAATGTAAGTTTCTATTGTTCCAGTTGTGAATTCACTTGCAACTGACATTCTAACTAATAATCAACATACCGGTTACCATTAGGTACCGGTTGCATTAAGCATGGATGATGGATAAATAAGGTTATTCCCGCTCCGTAACACCCTTTCGTCAACACAAAGTTTCGTTCATTTGCAGTGTCCATGAATGCTGGTTTTTATTGTTAAAATATGGAAGTAAAATGTCATGGATTTTTAAAATGTTTTTATACATATATTATGTTAGATCTTTTAAAACACAATTAACTAGGAAATACAAGTGGCCTTATCATGTGCATTATAACCATTTTACACTAAAATTATAAGTAGCGTTCGTCAACACTGTGAACGAACGAAACTTTTTTTCCCGATCGTCAACAGTGTTGATAAAAGGGTGTTACCGAGCGGGAATAACCCGATAAATAGGCCAATAGAATTAGTTTCCAGCTAATGAAACAGTGTCTGAAATAGATGAACAATATAATTAAAATCATTAATTATCTGTCTGCTAGATCCTAGAACATTTAATGCAATAAAATTGAGACAAACCGTAGAGAACAAAATGACTAGCGGCGGTGCTATGATGCAAAATCTCCTAAGAACGTAGCATGCCAAAATGTGGCTATTATGAGACGAGGAACGTTACTAGCTCCATCCTTTCATGCCTTCTATAGAACCCGCCCATATTTTCAAAACAAAATCACCAAACAATCAAGACTAATCTTTTACTGATTAACTTTGATTTGACAAGGAACCCGAACTCCTCGTAAGTTCTAGTAACTGATCTCAACCACCTCTCTCTTTCCTGCTATGCCATACCACCGTACCACCGTATCGGGTTCTCCTGCAACTTATCTGCGACATCACGCACCCCTAATTCGCACGTATTCATTACGAATACAATCGAGCCTGGTGACGCCGCACATCCACCTCAGCATCTTCATTTCGGCAACTTGGATCTGATCTCAACCACCATTATGTTTTATTGATCTATGTACAAAAAGCCACCTAACCTATCTTCCGTATGGCATCTCTGCTATCTTTCTGTCCTCCATGATAAAAGCATAGAGATAAACATAATGAGGCCCCAAGACAGCCTAATCGAAAGGATCTTCTGTTATGCCATGGCAATAGTGTTAATAATATCATAAACAGAAAATCTCACACAACTGTTATAGAGTATTTAAATTTGTCCTGTTTCTTGAGTTCATAAAATATTGTCATCCTCCATCCCCTGAGCCTTTCCCAACTATGTTGGGGTCGGCTTCCAGTCTAACCCGATGTAGCTGAGTACTTTACAAGAAGTAATTGCCCTGCCTGACCTTCTCAACCCAGTTACCCGGGCAACCCAATACCCCTTGATTAGACAATAGTCTGGTGTCAGACTTACCTACTGGCGGCTACTGGCTTCTGACTACCCGTAACGACTGCCAAGGATGTTCAATGACATCCGGGACCTACAGTTCAACGTGCCATCCGAAACAGTCATTGGTGTCTATTATATACTTAAAAAGTACCTACATACAAACTAAGAAAAGTTGCATTGGTAATCCAAAAAAAAATTTGTGTAGCATTAAATATTTTGATATATTGATTATTATAGATGGTGATCTCGGAGCTTACGGTGATGCTCGCAAGGCGTACATGAAGCAAAAGCACCGCATGATTTGGGAGAGGCGCCACGGAAACCTTTCCAACTTAACTACTGGTAAATGAATTCTTGGCTCAGTGCCACGATGAATTGTGTTAATATCTAAGTAGGTGGTATATGCTGTTGAAATAAAGAAAGTAAATTATAGTACAGAGTGTGATTTCATTGAATACCTTTACCACAATTGCGTTTTTCTTAATTTTAAAGAATTTTCCACTATTTATTTGAATTTGAATGCTACATAATCTCTGATTAACATTGTGCTATATTTTATTTATTTATTTATTTTATCCAGGCACAAGTCAACACACCTAATATGTATCAGACATACACCAATTTATTTCGTTATCGATATGAATTCGATTAGTTTATTTGTTAACTGTTCGTGTGGTCCCATGATCATTAGATCAAGTTGCATTCCCAGAGAAATCGAGGGCTACTGATGTTGTAGGCAAGAGAAGTAGATAATGGAGTTTTATTAACGTACGAAAGATGCGCAATGAACACACTGCTTGAGCGCAGCGAGTATGTTGCGGATGCTTGGCGAATTCACTTCGAAGAAATGTGACTAAGCTCCATATTTTACAACTGTGTCACATACTGACCTGATCTAGAATGCTACCTTTACTCAATACATATTACACATTTTGAACACAAATATTTTGTGTGTTTAAAATGTGAAACGCATTAAATACAGGACTAACGAGTCCGCTGGTGTTTATAACGTAACTAGCTTCTGCCAGCGGTTTCACCCGCATCCCGTGGAAACCTCTACACGAACCCGGATAAAAAGTAGCCTATAGCCTTCCTCGAATGGGCTATCTAACACTGAAAGAATTTTTCATATCGGACCAGTAGTTCCAGAGATTAGCGCGTTCAAACAAAAAAACAAACTCTTCAGCTTTATAATATTAATATAGATTACCAAACCAACTTGCAGTATAGTCAAGCTGTAAAAAATAGTCGAGGAGCATATAAATTAGGATAAATTCCAAACATCAGGTGTATTATTGAAAAAATAACATTTATTTTCCGACACATTCATCATACATGCAATACTGAAACAACTCTAATTCAAATACATCGATTCACTAGTTAAAACTATAACAAATAATCACAGAATTACGAAGATGTAGGAAAAATAATATTAAATGTTACATCGTTACGTAATGAACTCCGAATGCATACTTAACTCTATCTTACTGTTACAAAATACATAGTTATTGGTCAGAAAATAAAACAACAGCTTATAAAGTACTTAAATGTATCTTCACTACAGTCTTAGAGAACTTGGTAATTAATAAAAATCTTAAGTAACATTTATTAAAACGTTGGACAGTACTCTGGCCTTATGTGAACGCAATCACATTCAGAACTTACATGACAATCATAATGGTCATAAAATTAATCGATAGAATCTTACTTAAAATATCTCATTTTGATAGAATGATAGATAGATCTGATGGCCAATACTGATTATAAATGCGGACTGGCAGTGTAACAAATGTAAAATTAATTGCATTGAAAAAATATACTTTAATATGCAAGATCCCGCTTACATAAAATATATAAAATGAATTATCTGTAAATAATTTAACAATTAAATATCATAGTTCCACATTGTTGAATGTATAATATTTTATTACTAAAATGTTCATACTTTGTACCAATTTAATAATCAAAATGACAATATTATGTACACTATATACATACATACCTACGAAAATATGTAGTCGACTTATGATTACAAAACGTTTGCACGTACTAGAAAATATTTGTGATTACATTATATTGAGTTGGAACCAAATTATGGCATTCAATGGTACAGAAGTATCACAGTGGTAATGCCTTAAAATACACATTAAAATCACAAATTGTGGTATTTACAACTTTTTATCATTATCTCATCACCTCCAATATTTATTTAAATAAATCTGATAATACTATTCATTAATTAATTCAAACTAAACAAAATATCACTACCGCCTATTGTAGGTCAGCTGTCGTTTAAAACATATGTTAGACAGACCAACCTCATTAGATTTCTTTTAGATCTATAAAAATAAAATTAAGGTACAATAAAACCATGAAACATCGGTTCGGGATGTTAGAAAGACAAAATAAATTAATCCCCATTTACAAAATGATCTAAACTTGCTTAATGTGTACTTTTGTTCTTATTTTTTTACAATATTTGGTACAGGCCAATTTGGCCTAGTAAGTTAAAAACTATTGCTTTGGCATAAATTATAACTTAGCTTCGCTCGCTACAAACCAAGCTTAAATCATTTTATGTGCGTGATTAAGCCAATATTAACAGCGAATCATTTAAAATACATCATCAATCATCTTTATTGTAACTACAGTAAATGGAACTTAAGTCAGAGTCTTTCTTTATAAATACTATGTGGAACTAAGAAATTTAATTTAAGAGAAACAAACGATTGTCATAAATTAAAGCATCATCGCAATTTAGGCACGAGCATATTCTATCAAAGCAATAATATCACCTACATCTACATTCATTGAATACTCTTATAAAACCTTTGAACGTTATTAATTGACACGTCTATAAGGCCAGTTCGCAACAGTGTGAGATTCAACAATAAACTGGCGTAACTATTACGTAATTCATCACCATGAATGTAAATGTTATCTAAAATTACATAAATTCGAATGTGATATAACTACGAAAGAGAAATTAAATTCGCCTGTACAATAACTTTAGACAATATTGAGAGTTAATACACAAGCAAGTTACATGCAAATAGATTTGTGGCCGAAATATATTATAGAAGATAAAACTCTAGGACAAGAATCAACATATTGTATGATCATTGTACTTTGTGTGGGCATCCGAAAAATGTTACAAGTGCTCGAGATGTTTATTTAATAAAACTTAGCAACTATTCTTAACATATTTTGAGCCTCAAATCAATGATATGTACATTTAGTGTTTATTATTGTTTTAATCGTATCAATGGCAGTAACATCATCTACTTAACATTATTACGTAGACAATATACTGTAGATCTTTCATAAACTTATAAGTACCTTAAAGTATCATTTGAAGCTTGTTCAGTCCTTTGTTACATGAAGAGCCACGGAAATATAAAACTAAGAAAAATAATATATAAATGTCAAAAGATAAAATAATGTACAAAATTGATAGAGTTATGCAGTTACACTGTTCATAAGTTCTAAACAATTTTATAGATAGTTCATCAGGTAACAATGAGAGACCATAACAACACACACGAAACCGACTCATTTGGATACATATAAAATAGCGTTAGTCAATAAAATAAAACATTAGTTCATACATTAAGAAATATTAGAAGATTTCGGTCAAGATGATTCTTAAGACTTACCTTTACATTGTACATAGACATGGGACATTAGTTTTCAATCGGCACTTTGAACATTTGACGAATGCACCATAAGATTTCTTATACTAAATAAACACATAAAAATATAAACATCTAAAATATTATTGTTACAGACATCACAATTTATTGGACACTTACATAAGTCTAGTAGTTAAAATTCGTTGCGACCCTGATTCACATCACTCCAAAGTTTCAGGTGTCGCGTTTGGAACACGAGTAATACTAACCTACATCAAAAATATAAAGGAATGCATCTTCTTATACGACGCGGTGGGATTAAGAGACGTCGAAGTGAGCCGCCAGGCGGACACGACCTGGTGACAAATATAAGGGACCTGTTAGGAAAATACTGTCAAAAATGGGTAAAAAATAATTTGGCAATATAAATGGCACTTACGTCGGTTCTCATGGTTCAGCAGAGCTGTTGGTGTAGGCAAGGCGCTGGCCGGTGGGGAACACCATATATTGGTCTTTGGCGATTCGAAAACACGAGAGCCCTGAAAGAAAGTAATACAAGTTTTGACATATGTTGACACTTAAAACAACCATATTCCGACATCCTCTTTTTTTAATTCAAAATAAAAGAGGTTCGTTTTGGCTTGCGGATGGTAATTTCGTCGGATATGTACCTTTTGTCCGGGCGGGGTATCATGCACGGAGTAATCCTCATGAGATGGCCCGGGCACGAGCTCGCGACAGCGCGGCACTACGACGCCGGGGCACAGCGTCCAGCGACCGTTGTCCGTCTCCGTGAATATCTCCATGTATTGGCGAAGGAAGTCTACCAGGCCTTCTGCACCTAGGGTTCAAAATTAAAATGCGATTTCAGAATAATATGTCGAATTCGACAAAAAAACAATGTTTGCTAATCAAATAGACGAACAAAATTTAACTAAAAGTAAAAATTATAAAATATAAAATTAGACTAAGTTATAAATAAGAAAAGGGAAATTATAAGTGCAGCCACAAAATTATTTATTGGACACATGCTTAAACTTCTAACGGGAAAATGACATAGCCTCTAATAAACTAATTCGTCTTTTTTACAACGCCAACTAAATATTCTATAGAAAGCTTCAAGTAAAGATCATCAATTATTGTGACTTGTCCTTCTTATTTATACATTGTCATCTAATTTACTAACTCAGCCTCGATTTTAGTATATTGCCATTTATAACCTTCAATTAAAAAACATTGTATTAAAAATTGAAGTTAGTGACGAAAACGCTGCAAAACCGACTCCACGTAGTCTTGTCTGCCCTACCCCTAGAGTGCAATTCAAAACCGCGTAGGCGCGGAGGGGCGAGGCGGCCTGCGAGCTGAGGCGCAGGTAGTTTTAACGCTTGCCGAAGCGGCTGAGGCTGGCCGGCTGAGCCGGCCAGCAAGCCGAAGCTGTGGTGGTGAGCGTGAAAACCATCTGCGACGATAAGCTCGCATGGGACCGCCGGAGCCCCGCAGCACCGGAGCCGTGACAGAAGAGATGCTTGCCGCATGTTGCTTGCTTACATTTTAAACGTACTGAGTTAAAAAAATTGAAGCTAATTAAATATATTTTATGATGTCATTTAATAGTATTTTAGAAGTTTACTGTTAGAATGCATGCTACAAATTTAGATGCTAAAAAATAACCATCATGCTGAGTTGTATTTAGAGTGGTTTACTTAGAAGATAACTAGTGGCTAAGACAGTATTATTCAGATGCTCGTTAATTGTGGCTGACTTAGTAATTTAGAAGGCAACATACATTTTTGGGGGCGAATAATGATATTAAAAAGAAGCCTGTTTAAATAGCACCCATAAGAAAAGTGGCTGTAATTAAGGAAAGCTATATTAGACACAAAAGTTTGACTTTGTTTAAAAAAACAAAAGCAAAACTGACTAAAAAGTACACAAGGAATTGGTTCATAAGTTTGACACAAAACAAAAGTTAATAGAAATAAGTACATTGTAGGATTAACCATAGAAAAGTATTGTAATATTAAGTAGTTGTGTGATTATAAGAAATTAATTAGAGTACTGACCAGGATCAACTCCCGGGAACGCAGGCTCATATCGCCTGGAGTACTCTACGAACAGTTCTTCAGCGGTTGCCGGGGCGTGGTCGGACATCAGCTGCGCTAGACGCCACACGGCTCTCCAAGCCGGGGACAGGTTGAGGCGCTGGTCACTCGCCATCAGGACTCCAGCCGCTGCCAAGTGCCTCAAGTCCGGCTCGAAGCCCCGGACGCGTTTGTACGCAGCCGTGAAGTACTCCAGAGTGGAACCTCTAGCGATGCTCCTGTCTGCGCTAAGGACTGCACAAGCGGCCAGTAGTGACGCCGCCCAAACAGGCGAGCCTCCCGGAGCTACTACCAAGTTGTTCTCTACGCAGCCCCCAGCGGCATAGACTAGACCTTCCAATGTCTCAGCGTCTAACATGTCGGGCTGAAAATGGTTTTGATGCATGAATATTTTGTACACATATTTTGGGTAATGGAGAAAGTGATTATGTCTATGGTGGAATATGAAATGATGATTGTCTACCTATGAGCTTGCCAAACACTTATTGGCCTACGCATACCGGGTACGATCAAGGACATGTATACTCCAAAACAATGGGTTTTTTACATACATTTGCAATGCTGACCTGAACACCGGTATGCGTTGGCCATTACCGAGCGATCAATGTATTATAGATAGAGGGAACAGTCTCAGTTGCATAACATGATACATTAATGGCCAATTCCTGATAAAATCTCTGACAGCCTGTCAGGAACTTATCTGACAGATAAACTATAACTTTTGCTTTCACAGATCAACAATATATTCCAGATAAAGGATGCTAACCTTTATCTGGAAAATAATATTAACTATCAGATAACTAACTGACACTATCGGTAACAACTGAAACCGGCTTGTGTGTCGTACCATTGGCGGGGCGCCGTAGTGATGCGCGTAGTGCGCGGGCAGATGGGCCAGCGCCACAGCAGGCAGAGCTCTCAGACGACGGGCGATCACTGAGCGGGCAGGTCCTAGCGCCAGCCTCACACTGCGCTCGGCAGTCGCGTCACTCACTCGCACGGCGGCCGTCAGGTCCAACAGCTCGGCTAACTTGACGCAGCCGTAGTGAGCCACGCGCAGTTGCCGCCCGAAGTGCGCGTGGTACGCGGGCACGAAGCGAGAGAACTCCATGCGGAGGTTCGGCGTGTGACCCAGTAGCTCCACCGCCTAATGTTACCCAACTCGTTATTGAAGGACATTTGTGCTTTTTTTTTGAGTGGCATTACACTAAAGTTAGGTATCAATTATGTATGTTGTACCAATCAACATTTAGGCACTTCATCAAATGTACTGTGCACACCGAGTTTTTTACATAGTTTAAAAGCAAAATTAGACAAGATAATTGGTAAATATAATACCAAAATATAATGCCGCACCTGATTATAATCCTTGACAAACGATCACATTTGCTACGATTAAGTATACGAACAAACTTATCCAATGTGATATGACCTGCAAAATCGCTCCCGATACAGGGAAGCAAGGTAATACGATACATCTAACCATAAAGTATTTGGCAATAACCCTTGATGAATGATCATGATGATGACAATGAATGTATGTATGACAATATGAATAAACATTACCTGCAAAGCGAACTGTCGTGAGCGCGACTTTTCCTCAATCGTCGGGGTGCGACGGGGCAGAGAGATAGTTCCATCACCGTTAACAGTGATCATTTCAGGATTCACACGTTGCATTAACTCCCCAATAGTACATACGCCATAATCAACAGGGGAAAACGGACGTCCGGCAGTAGTGAGGTACAGTTGGGGTATATCGTGCATTTGCACCGTGCGGCCCGGTTGAGCTCTCATCAACTTCAAGAGATCTAAAGTCCAGCGACGGCTTTGAGCCGCGGGTGATATGGTTATGATTCGTGAAGATCCTGAGCCGAGCACCTAAAATAGAAAGTTCATTTTAAGTAAACTATATCACTTTATTCAGTTGTTTAGCCACATATACTGAATACATCATAACATAAATTAGGTACACAAAAAAAAAACAGTGTAAAAAGAGGGACATCATAGTAAACACTGAGCTAAACGCAGCCCTTATTTTCAGATGTGAGCTGACTATTGTAGTAATTGAGATCATTTCAGGCAGTCACATGCAATTAATTAGTTATTATATAGTGAACAAATAAACGATTTATTTATTTGTTTTATCATTAAAATATTTAATTTGAAAAGTTATGCAACATTTTTTGACTATTTACTTACCACGATAGTATTGCCGAGAGCAGCGAGTAAATCAGGTAGCTTGGTGAACCCATAGTCGGCCACGCGACATTGACGACCGAAATGATGATGGAAGGCGGGTATCAGTCTGGAAATTATGTGGGACATCAGGCATACACCTCAGAAAGTTAATAATCAATTGGCCATCTTGAAATGGTCAACAGAATTCTGAGACTCAACTCTAAATAATTATGAGCCTTGAATGAGAAAGTCTGCCAACCAGTCGTGTTATGGGGAACCAGGTTGGTCGAGTAGCTCGGTTTAGGAGGTCAGAAAGGCATTCGCTCCATGTAAAACTGCTGCAAGGAAATGATAAAAAAGTAGAAACAAAAATGATTTACTGTCTATACCACAGTAAAATAGCCTATGTTAATAGTGTAGCTTCCTAACAGTGAAAGAATTATTCAAATCACTTCAGTATTTCCGGAACCTATTTGATTCAAACAATAAAATCTTTTCTCTTTATATATAAGTAATACTAACTTGCTGAACGGTATGGAGCACCTAGGCGCGGTACGTAGCAGATCAATGAGTTCTCGTTCGAACAGCGCTAGCATCGGCTCGAGAGCTGGCGCCGTGCGTAGGCGCTCGCGTTCACCGCTAGAACGGGAGCTTTCGCCTGAAAGCAAATCATTATGAAATTCTGTGACTATAGAAATAATTATAAAATTGGGGAAAAAACATTTTTGTGCAGATAAATTATGGGGTTTACTAATGCGAAAAAGGTTAGTGTCTATACTTAAACATAACTGCATTTGTTACTTTGGGTCTTAGTATGAGATTACCTAGGCATATTAAGGTCAGAAATACAAATAGGTTTAGTTCATAGTTCAGAGGAACTACACTGTAGATAGCGTTACTTTACTGCAAGTATAAAGGTTAACATGATTCATTTTAAGTTCAACAAGATTCGTACACTTTGCTTGCAGGCCACGTGTTTTCATACCAATGAAATAAAATAAAAAATATTAATTACAAATGAAATATATGTAGTTTCTATACTCACTATTATCCGTATTCGCTAGTGGTGGCGTGAGTGCAAGCGAGGAGTTCTTCCAGGTAATGTGTCGAGAAGGGGCGTCACGTACTTCTAACCCTTCAATGCTACGCAACAACATCTCCAGTGCCACGCCGCGCCGAGCGTCACATACCAACTTGTCGAACCGAGCCTCGTAGCATTCTACGAAACTGTGGAATAACGATACATTTTAGGAAAATGGCAAAAAATACGGTAAATTTATAATTATAATATAAATTTATAATATAAAGTCGTGGTGGCCTAGTGGGTAAAGCACCAACTTCTCAAGTATATGAATTCGATTCTTACTCCATATACTTTTTAAATAAATCTTGGACCCCATTGACTGATTAAAGGTGAAGGAAAATATTTCGAAGAAACCTGGATTATGAAGTCAATAAATCACCAACCCACATTGAGCAAGCGTGGAGATTAAAGGCAGAATTCCGTGGGTCGCGGCTGACGCAGTCGCGCGCGGCTGACGAATTTCGTAAGCCGCGCGCGGCATTGTGTTGAAATTAGTAGATTTTGTTCGTCTGTTCCCTCTAGTCGAAGTGCTAATTGATATCCTTGAGGAAGAAGAGGATGACGTGTTGCTGTGGCTGTATTATGAAAGTAGATTACCAATCGACCCTATATTTAAAAGTAGAAATGATGAAGGATACTACCAAATACTGATTCAAAAGCATTTGTATTGTAATGAAAACAAAAGGAAGTTTTGCTGACTAAACGAAAAACAATTCAATTCTGTTTTTACTAAAATTTTATAGATGTTATTAAGCGCTAGACCATGTTGAGAAGCGTACGGCCGCGCGCGGCTCACGAAATTCGTCGGCCGCGCGCGACTGTCGCGGACCTCGGCAGCGGCGCCATACATTTTCATAGGTTGACTATTGCCGCGCGCGGCCGACGACTGTCGTAAGCCGCGCGCGGCTGTCGTAGCCGCTATCCTCGGAATTCTACCTTAACGCTCAATCCTCCTCCATGTGAGAAGAGGCCTGTGCCTAGAGGGACAATAAAAAGGCTAATGACGAAGATGTTTTCTTACCTTAACAAAGGCAAAATGCCTCCATGAGTCTCCAGCAAAAGGCGTACATTCTTGGCCAAAGTCGAGATCTCCATATAAACTGGCTGCAAGATACGGCTACCGTCTTCCTGTCCCGTGCTCATAGAAGCGTGTATGTGGCACTTCCAGGGAGCCTCTTCCATTTCAGAGTTGGACACTGGTGTTAAGTCTACGAGCTGAACCATTCTACCGAAACCTTCGTGTATAACAACGGTATCCTTGAGCTTCGCAATGTCCGATGTAGTTAGGGCGCAGCAATGACGACTTGCGTAGGCGTCCCTTAATCTTAGTAAAGGTAATGTGTGGTTCTTTTGGTCTAGAAGAATGGCTCGAAGACGGGCTCTTAAAACATCTACGTTGGGGGCAGGTGATGGCTTGCCAAGAGAAAGTTCTAGACGGCGGCCGGTCCACTGGTTGTCTAGGCGACGCTTGTGGATGCGTGCGATAGCGAGCCTCGCGTCCCACTCTGAACGTAGTACTACGGTCGCTAAAGGCCCCTCTCCGGCGGCCCATACGGAAACCCGAACGACTGGCACATACTGGTTGAATAGCTTCGTCAGCATTTCCTATAAAATATTACATCGATATAACAAAGGTCAATTCCAGCCTTCTAAATAACTTACCTACTTAACTCAATATAATACATGCGTTTAGCAATTGATAGACCTACATCATTTTTGTATGTAAAACATGCATGGCATGCCACAGTTTATCATTGGAAATTGAAATCAACAAATTAAAAAGATTTGAAAGTTAATTATGTGTTTTAAAAAATCACATTTCTTAAAGGTCTTTTCTGACATACAAACGGTCATGTATCCAAATTATCTTAAATACTCTTTTTTATTACATGTGTATGTATAAGATTTCAATTCCAGTTAAAAGAACCAGCATCTAATAAGGAAAATCTAATTGAATTGCTAATTTCATAATAACTGAACATGACGCTTGTCTCTACCAACAAAAACACCAAAGAGGTCCTATAACACCGATAAAAAAAAAAAACAAAACATCACATGTTACCTGCAGCACCGCAGCTTCATACGGAGGTAGGTTAGTGACGGTCAGTTCAGCCGTCGACTCCTCAGTCTCGCTGTGCTCGCTGAAGCTAGCAGACGAGTTCCACGGAGAGACGGCACGACTCGCGCTGTGCTCCCGATTCCGACCCTCCCCACTGTTGCTTGACGAACAACCTGACCGGTCCAGGTTTACAGATCCTGGTGGAATATTTTAGGTTGTTGGTATTTATAGAAAAAAGGAAGTTGAAAGCTTCTTGTATATGCTGGTCACACTATTTGTCTTTCCCGAGCAGATAGTTTTTAGCCTTTAGCTTAGCTTCAAATATGAACCTACTGTCAAATCACAAAGTCCAGATTGGATTGTCAATAGGCAGAAAATTTAAAAATAACTGTCAACATTGTACGGAGCATTTATATTTATAAAAATAAAGTACAAAAAAATAAAACCGACTTCAGTGACATTCCTAAAACTGACAAACACTATACTGAAAACCGCATCAAAATCATTTCAGCCAAACTTGAGATAATCGTGCACAAACGTCAAACAGGTCAAACTGAGATCCTACTTTTATGGAATGGCATAAAGAAGCATTTACATAATTAGACAAGATATAACAAATTACATAAAAGACCAGCAAAATCAACCTAGGTATAGCACGCAAAAGAAAACTCACCATGCGTGCCTCTGATCTTCCTAGGTTTAGGCGCGGGCGGGGGACAGAAGTCGTGCGGCGGCGGGGTGGGGGCGGGCAGTTGTTGCAGCGCCAACGCCCACTCTTTGGAGATGCAAGGCGTTCCGAACGCGTTCACCTCGTGTGGTGATGAACATACCTGGTAGAAAAGTGTACATTGTAACTTTTAGTATCCCACATTGGAACTAAAACCGGGATAGCCTGATTAAATCTTACTAATCCTTCCACGGGAAAGTTATACTATTGGATACCATGCTAAAAAAGTCGACAAGAATTTAAAATACTTTGTGACTCCTAACTACTTATTACCTCTCCAAAAAATTATAAAACAAAATAATAATTTTAATTGTGAGTACAAAATAATAATTTAAATATATCCGAAACGGTATCATAAGAGATACTTTACTTCAAAAAATACTAAAGAACAGAATAAAACTAATGATATGTCACAAACCTGAGGCGGCGGCGGCACGAAGCTAGGCTGTTGATACGAAGCCGGGGCGGTGCTGTAGCCCTCATCACTAGAATACGTCGGCGCCACCGTGTTGCGAGCGTACCGCGTGCTAATCTTACGCCCATACACATCCTCTCCATCCATACGCATTAATGCTCTGTAACAATACAAATAAATTACAATTAGTAAGTACTTGGTTAAATTACCAACAAATATGGGAATATTTGAAGTCTTTTCTGGCCCAATAACCTGGTATTGGTAAATTGGTTCTTAAATAATAGGTACTACAAGCAGTGAATGTTGTAGCCAGGCAATAGGATAAAAGCTACTGAACTCAAATCAAGTTCATTAACTTCACTGCTTGGCATTATTCTATTTTCAAATAAAAGAAAACCGTTAACATGACTAGCGGGTACATAAACCTATATCAACATACAGTGTTCCATATTCTTTATAAATATTTCATCTCAAGCAATAATTTCTATATATTCGCCAAAGAGACATTCTACTAATAAAACCTACCAAAATATTCCTACGTCACGAGGTTTCATATCGGCAATAAGCCAGCAATCAGTCTTGACGTAATTGACTCGGTAAATTGTTTACGTGCGCTACTAACATTATTACGTACTTATAATCGAGCATGAGTCGATTCATAACGGAATAAAAACATTTTTTGTAACTATAACATGAATTTCCGATCCAGTGATTTTAACTGATGTACCTAATACCGAAACAATTGCATCTAAAGTATAGATATTTCATGATTCATAGAAAAGAAAAAACCGCAAGTCATGGTTACGGACGAAACCATAGATCCCCTTTTAAAAATCTAGAAGTTACAAATAATACGTACCTAATCATAAAAGTAAGTCCCGATACAAGTCCTACAATAGATTCAAAGATGTAAAGAATCGAAACAGCTGATCAAAAGTCGAAAATAACTGTCAACGCACCTACCCACCATTTTCTAGATGATAAATCTGATGAAATTACATTTATTATAGCGAATGCAACGGATATTGGGAAAAAATACATATTTAATCAGTAAGAACAATAAATAATAGTCGATTTACTTTCATCTTTCAATCTCTGCTCAAAAGTGGGTTCATTAATATATTTGAGCCGTGGACTGTAAAGTGAATGTGCAAGTTCATAAAACAAATATTTATAGAAATAGTTTCAATTCAAATCTGTTCACCGTTCCGTGCCGCTGAGGTCGAAATAGCAATCAAGTGTGACGCTACTAATTGGCAATGAAATCAACCAATTGCGACAAAATTGAAGGATACTCATGTAAAAATAGAAAGAAATTGTCGCTTTACGGCAAGAATCAGCTGATCGAAACAGTAAGGAAAAGTCTAATGAGATTAACTTAACTTCAACTGACGACCTACGAAATGGTGTACGTGCACATTGAAACGAAAATTTAGAATGGGTTTCGTCATTCTAATGACAACTCTAATTAAGACGAGAATGATACACAGTTTTCGTCGACAATTAGGACAATATTCACCACATGCTTGAATTATCTTGGTATAGAAAAACACATATTTCGAAACTTATAAGTGCATAATAAATAAAAGTTCATCTTACCCTGATAATAACATTGTGTGTCTATTTTGGATCGCTCCAGGCGATAAATAGTTGAAAATATAAAAAATAACTTATAAAATATAGTTCCAAAAAACGTTACACTTTGAAATTTTGAGCTTTGAATTATCACTGTGTGTCCGCTCGTGCCTGACGATGCAATGACCTTTTTTAAAACTTAACTGGCGAGAATCCTATATTCAAATCGTAACTGAGCGAAAATTATGCACATGATGAGGGTAAACGAAAAAAAAATGTTCCGAACACGTCTATGATTTAATTTTGTCTCTTGACTAAAATTCAATATTATTAAAAATTAAAAGAAAATAATTGTTAATAAAAATAATGTTGATTATTTATTACCAATTAAGCGTAAATATTGAATAATAAATAATATGACGAATCGATTAAGATGTGTAGTTATTTTGAATGGTATCGATACGTCAGCTGATTCGTGTTTACAAAATCGTAATGTCAATGTGAACATTCATGTCATTGTCATGTTTTCAGTGGTACTTTATAAGAAATGCAAAATACTCACACGATATCATTGTCAATACTATTCAGAAAAAGGGAAGTGAAAAATACCACTTTACATCACTTTTTAGACATTCATAATTAGTATTTAATCAGGGTCAAATGTTGATGATGTCCTCCTAGCCGATTATCGGCTACGGCGGCTGTTCTCATGTAAGGAGATTAGCCAACTACGCAGGACATATTATAGTGCACGAGCATTTGCGCAGACACAGGTGCACTCACTATTCCTTAACTCTCATAGCCCGATGGGACGGTAATCCGACACGACCGGAGAGAGATCAGGCGCAGGACCGACATTTACGTGCTCTCCGATGCACGGGTGTATCAATCACCAGCTTCCAGGCTCCGGGCTGCTTTGTGAAAGTCTTCTAAAACCCACAAAGCGATTTCGGCCCGACTCGGGAATCGAACCCGAGACCTCGTGCTCAGCAGCCGCACTTGCGACAGCTAGACCAGCGAGGCAGTTACAGGGTCAAATAACGTATGTATGAACCTTTTACAGTAATTAAAGGTAATCCCAAATAAACGGTAGGAGTTTAGGGACAAGGCAAAATTGCGCACAGAAATAATGGGGCTCAAATTATGACTCCAAGGCGAAACACGATGCAACATGTGGCAAATGTATGTGACCATCAATACATATTTATTTCGTCTTTTATGGTAAGCGGACAATGGAAATGTGTGTAGAATAACGATTACCTGCAGAGTCTTTTAACTTTGGGTTTTACACTTTTGTATAGGTATATTTAAGTGTACATTTATTACAAAGATTGTTTACATGCTATGATTTGCGATCCAAAATTTGCGTGACCACAATGTTATGTATAATTACAGATTCTATCTAGTGCATCAAATACATACATCAGCCTAAATTCAGCCACAACAGTTGTGTGCTTTCTAAAACATCAAAGAAAAACTCATTTTCAACCTTATCTGTGGTTTGTTTGTAAACGCTCGCAATATGTAAATTATGATACCGACTCAATAATCTTGCTTTGAAGTATCTACGCATTTAATATGTAGTCATCGGTCACGATAGACGCGGTGAATGAACTAGTAGGTACCTAGTCATTATTGCTTACTGTCCTTTTCAATGTTGCCTACATGCTAGTGTAGGTATTGTTTATACCCTGTAGTCTCATCATTACAATATCGATTTGCATGACGTCATTGCCGCGTGTGTAACGAGTCAGATAAAAGTATGCAAACAAATGAAGCAATGGAATAAGCCATTAAGACATTGACCTGTGTTTGTCCACCGTGCAGAGGGGAAGCCTAATTACATAAGTATCGGTCAGGGTCCAATTCCAAACTGCATAACTATTCAGTCTGAGACGCAATTTAAACAAAGGGGACATCAACAATTACAGTGCACGCTTATTAGGTTTAGATAATAAAAGTGTTTTTTTTTTATGATTAGAATATAATATTGTTCTTGAAGCAATAACCTTCACCTCAATCACACATACACACATTTAAAATAATAGGTACTTTATTTGTGAACACGCATGAGTTTGCAGATTCTTATAGAATAAACAGGTTTTGAAAAAAATATACATATTTCTAGTACCTTCTTCGTAATTTAAACTGAGGTCTAAACACCAGACACAAATATCCTAAATCATTTATACTAAAAGGAACTTATGGTCAAAACTCTTAACACCTTCCATGTAGGTCTTTATAGGTCATTATCATAAAAAGAGCGACTTTGATCCAGTCAAATTAAACGTCATTGAACACCTGATCAAATCTGCAAGCAGCAAAAGGTCTTGAGGAAATAAGTACATTCGGAAAAACACTGATAAAATATATTGTCTAAAGTCCATATACTATATTGGTTTTCCCAGTACTAAATACTCACCTTGAAGCATGGTCCGATGTCGAATACCTGAGAACGGCAGTAGGCGCGACCAATATACTCGACAACCTCACTTCTTAGCAAGATAGACACAAGAACCTGATAGACACGACACGAGCTCACGAGGTTGATGGATAAGCAGGTTCAAGCAGGAATAAGTAAGGAAATACTACAAGTATTGGTACTGTTTCTCACCTTGCAGCATGATCCCATGTCGATTACCAGAGAACGGCAGTAGGCGCAGTGACCGATATACTCGACCACCTCACTTCTTAGCAAGATAGACACAAGAGCCTCATAGACACGAGCTCCGGAGGTTGATGGATGGGCAGGTTCAAGCAGGAATAAATAAGGAAATACTACAGTTACTGGTACTGTTTCTCACCTTGAAGCATGATCCGGTGTAGAAAACCTTAGCACGGCAGTAGGCGCAGTGACCGATATTACTTTTCCACCGCACTTCTTGGCAAGATGGCGGAGCCTGATAGACACAAGCTCCGGGGGTTGATGGATAGGCAGGTTCAATACTTCCACCTCACACGTCGGCGTTTCGTCCTCGCTTTTCGACACCTGGATAAGTTTTGATTAATATTTAACAGAGCAGAGCAGAGCATAGACATTAAACAGTTTTAGATTTTTTTATCTTGGACTTAACAAAAAGGAAAATTTGAGTGAAAAGTTGTTGTGTATGAATCATTGAATGAAGCAATATTGTTTTTTCCTTTTATTTTTGTTTTGGATGAATTAACTGTAAATACAAAATATTACTATATGTACCTACTTAGTTTTAACACATATAATAGCTAAAATATAATGAAAGAATAATAATTATCAATTCTCCTTTTCTTCTTGAAAAATCATTAAGTGTGAGTAAATTGCAGTAGGTACTTTTGTGGTTCATGTTCATGATTGAAACCACAAATAAATGTGGTATGATAAAGTTCCAACTAAATAATGACCTGACTGATTATTCAGAATATACAACAGTGAAATGACCAACAGTTTTTATATAAACATCAGCACAACATAGTATTATCTTGTCAGCATTATTTCTTACTTAGCTATAAGTGGATTATGTTTTATCAGCAGTATCTGACAGTTTCACAATATGACATTGTTATTACTGTTGAAACATTTTGTAAACATTGTAGTACTTAGTTGAGCATATTTTTTCTAAAAGAATCCTCATGTCGCTTATTTCATGGGACATAGCAATCATTCATATCAACTGGGACCTGACAAAACTCCAATTTAGTACTATAAAGTTTGCTATGTAAAAACCAGACCCAATTTGGCTTTGAATAAATGCTTAGGATCACCAGATTATTGAAGCAGTTTTTTTGATCGTCACAATCGAAAAAAATGACCAACGTCATTCAATTAACGCACGAAACAAAACCTTTGACGTTTTCGATCACGTAACTTTTCGATAAGCAGCTTATCAATTCCACAACCATACAACGAGTAAAAGTTACATCAAGGTTTGAATACTGAGTCAATTTTTTTGCAATATTGTTTACCTTTCTGGGCAGAGTAGAGGCAATTTCGTCAAAGCAATAATGTGAACTGGCGCAGGCAATTAAAGCTGCAGATGTGTTGTTTTTGTGCACCAATATCACTTCCATGTTTTTCCTGATGAATAATAATATACTTGAATTTTACAAAGGTGACTGGGTTTATTACTGAGAATGATGGTAGCAAAGAATTAAAATAATTTCCTTGAAGCAATTTTTAAACTAGGTATATTCTTTAAAGAATTTGGAAAGCTGTATTGAATTTTCTGAATTGGGAAAAATACTTAGTACTTGCGATTCTTACCTATATCTGAAGTCAGTCAAATCAGCAGCAAAGTCAATATCTCCTGAGATCAATAGAATGGCGGCAGGTGATGAGTGAAGGTCACCAAACCTCCTCATGCACTGCCTTAGTTTATCATCCGACGCGTTCTTTTGCGTCCTACATACGTGTATTAAGCTCACCTGTTGATTAAAACAATAATATGATGATATATTAGTGTTACCACAAGAGTTTTCTTACATAATTATTATGAGCCTTATGTATATATCCTACAGGGATATAAGTAGACTTATTACTAATTTGGTGATACAGGTATGCTAAACCAATTAACCACTAAACGGTATTAAGTAACATCTAAACATTCGCAATACCAAAACATATTAATCTCATCAAGATATTATCGCATTATTACGAGACATTATTTCATAAGGTCAACAAAATGATTGCCGTCATCATTTTCAACCTATCCATAAAGGTAAATGTTGAACTTATAAAGCAATCAATACTCAATATAATTATGAAGTTACTTTCTACGAACTGCAAGATTGATGAGCACATTCCAACATAATGAGTCACTTGAAACTGTAGCACTGAAGTACTTAGATGATATTGAATACATGTGTTACTACTTACTTGAGCATCATTAAGTTCTAAAAGTCGCGAGGTGGTCTCCTTCCTAACGTCACAAACTACAACGAAGTCTGCTTCTCTCCTCCCGTCTCTTACGAACTTCGCTCGTATAGCAGCCACCAGCTCTATTGCTGAACATCCTCGCGGTATCTGTAATTATGATACTTATTATCACATGCTTTTATAGAATATTAGATAGGAGCTTGTGACTAAGAAACATCTGAGGATCAACCACATGTCCGTGGTGACCATCTTGTCCTGACAAGTTTTCCGTGTTTCGGAAGGCACGATAATTTAATTGACCTCGGCTGTCATTGGAAATTTTTGACAAGACATTATGGGTACCTAGTTAGAAGCCAGAAAGTCTCACAACCAGTCCTACAAAGAGGTATTGGAGAGGTATTGTCCAAGTAACTGTTCTGTGGAGGTCAGATAGGCAGTTGCTCCATCTAAAACACTGGTTTTCAGCTGCACCTGGTTAGACTGGAAATCAACCCCAAGAAATATAGGAAAACGCTGGGCACATGATGATAGAATATTATTAAAACAGGCTAAAGGCGCAAAGAGCTGTTTCCTTTTTTTTTGTGTTTTTTTTTCTGTTTTATTCATGGCCTTACCTGGCAATTTTCAATATCCCAAAATATACCAATAGGTATGTTCATCTGTCTTTGTTTGTGGTGTCTATATCTGGACCTCATTCTGGTTCTTTCCATAGAAATCATTCCTTCTTCTCGTATTACACCATCAATGTCATCTGATGAATCATCTTCAGCATCTGTTTAAGATTTAAATTTATTTAAAGTACTGTTGAAATATGTTTTAAACAACGAAGGAGGTCCCATATCAGCTGTTTTTTTTTTTGATAGAATAATGAATATGAAATTCGATAAGAAACCATTGACAAAAGCTGAACTATTACCGAGGGGTAGAGGTGCTATTAGCATGGCTGTTGGTTGTTGATGGATAATATTGTCAGTAAATAGTTTTGCTGACTTACACATGGGTTACGAAATGGTAGTTTTCCTATTTTACATCTCTCTATTTGTTTTTTTAAATCTATACTAATATTATAAAGCTGAAGAGTTTGATTGTTTGAACGCGCTAATCTCAGGAACTACTGGTCCGATTTGAAAATTTCTTTCAGTGTTAGATAGCCCATTTATCAAGGAAGGCTATAGGCTACTTTTTATCCCGGTACGGGAAGTAGTTCCCACGGGATGCGGGTGAAACCGCTGGCAGAAGCTAGCACATAATATGTCAACTAAATTCAATATTTTCTTTGTGTACTCTTGTAACTTTCTAGAGATATTATGTCATTTTATAATATGGAATAATTTATCATAATTAAATAAGTTAATGTGTTCTCTGATGAATAAAACCCGCAAAGCGATTTCAGCCAGACCTAGGAATCGAACCCAACATCCTCGTTCTCAGCAGCCATGCTACACCAACAAGGGAGACCAATGAAAATTTTTTTCAAACTTTATTGCTTACTAAGAAGTTCAATAAGTTTTTTTATATTTTTACTGGAAGAAGTGTAATGAAAATGCCAACACTTTATTTATTTAAAATATAAATATTGGAATTTTATAAATACAAATTGTGGATGATTCATCAAAAAATTGCACAACTCATTTCATATATTTTACTCATATTACATAGTGTAATGTAATGACTTGTATAATAGGAAATTTTTCCTTGAAGCTCCTTTTGGCCCTAATCTCTTAAAGACACGCCTTTTGTATGTTTCCTAATGAGAATGATATTAACAAAATTATCTATGTTAATTACATTCTCCAAAGATAACTCTCATAACAATAACATACAATGTTTATTGAGAGTTTTATCAAATGGACTATACCTACCTACCTACCTAATTTTCTCGTTTTGACATACTGAACAACTGTACATACTTAATGATAATAATGTCCTTAAGAACAAGGCTAAGAGACTGCAAATAACATGCCACTATGAAGACAAGCAGATAGAATGTGATGGCACGATAAACGCGCGCAGCAAACGTGACAAATCAACAAATGTACCTATAGGTATAGATTGTAGCATACAATAACAAATCTATGAGCTAAACACTAACATACACAAAACTTATTCATTTCAATAACAACTTCAAATTAACAAAACTGTTTATTGATATTCATCCAAAACTTATCTAATAGTTGAAGACCTAAATAATATATACTGCACAACTTTCACATAATTTGATTGCCTCGAGAATTTGCATTTCGAAGCTGAACATAACAAACGTTATGTACGTACACCTTCCGCCTAGTTACAGCTTTCTTTATTCGCATTTAAGTTATCAGATATCGTTAAATGTGTACTAGTATACGAAAAGAGAAAAATACAACATGTCGTGGTAATATTATACAACATATTTACCTGTGATCCATGGACGGGGCGGTAACGGTATCTTCATCGCAGGACTAGACACGACACTCGCCAGACCTTGAGCCGAATGACTTCTGGTTCCCTTGCAACGATTTGGACCTAAGTTATCACAATTTGTTGACAAAATCATTGTGCGCGTGTCCACAAATTTGTTACGCGTAATTTGCAACGAACAAAAGTAGTCCAACATATGCTGGGCAAAAAAAACAAAGAAATATTCGTTATCACCGAAGAATCACAACGCGCATCACACGATTCTAACACATAAATAAGGATTAAATGCTGAAATCTCGAATGAGATTAGCGTCATGAAGTAAAACTATTAGATGTAAAATGTAAAAATAAATCAATCGACTCCTACAACGCCTTACGTAGAGCTACCTTATCATTATCAATAGAACGAATGAATCAATGAAATAAAATAAGAATGAAGTGACTGAATGGAATAACCATGGACAAAACGAGACCAACTGCGTTTTCCCTGAATACCTGCTTTTTAAGTACTCAAAAAATAAAAATTGTCTATGAATAGGCAATTGTTTCTTTGAGGTTGGTAGGCCTGGTAGTACCGTTTTTTCCGTTGTTCCATCTCTGCTGTTGCTGAGAGAGTTGTGTTTTCACAAACAATTATTTATTGTAGTAATCGAAAAATGATGGCAATAATGTATCATGTTTGCTAAAGGTGTCTGTACCTCCTCATAATACCGCATGAGAAAAATGAATACACAAAATCATTAAAAAGCATATCATATCAAAGCATATCATTTAAAATCGGGTAATTTAATTTTGGAAAAAAAATGTGCTGGCAACCTCGCAATGCGAACTCTAAAAAAATAAGGCGCTCCTTAGACGGTCTTTAAAATGCGGAATATTGCCCTACTTTTCAACATTTTAACTTCACCATTTTTGTTAGATTTTATTTTACTTTTTTGCTTTGATGAAGATTTATAAAAAAAAACGTTTGAAAACAAGATAAATCAAAATTTTGTTTCTTTTGAAATATATTTTTAATGGCTCAAAAGACCAGATTTTCTATTCACAAACTGTCAAGTCATCTATTGTCCGTGATCGATCTGTCAGGTCATTGTCATTTGTTGTCTGTCATAATCGTGAGTTAGCATTACCCAGGAATTATTTCGAAGTTAGAAAGTTTGTTTCGTTGTTTATTTCCAGTTAAAAAAGTAATTCAGCAAACACAGTACTTCATTATAATATATTTGTATAATTACTTTTACACTGACGAACGTCTTCTTGTTTCAGTTTTGTAAAAATGTCGACGAACGGCGATATCACTAGTCTTGATGCCAGCGGCAAAATAGTTAAAATGGAAGTAAGTACACGATTAACAACTTGAACTACAGTACCGCTATGACAATGGCACCTACATGTTATAAAAGTTACCTAGCCAAATGGTTCATATTTGGATAAAAACCCTGTTGTAAGGAGTAGCTGCCAGTCATCACTATTCCGATTTGATGTGTGGCAAGTTTTATCACTAGCTTCTAACCAAAACAGCGAGGTTTTGTAGCAAAATGAGGATTAAAGTTCACATGTCTTCTGTTTCAGGTGGACTACAGTGCCACCTGTGATGAAAAGATACCACTCTGGAAATCATGGGCATCCAAAGGCAAAGTTCAAGAAGCTATTGACCAGCTTTTGGCTCTAGAAAAACAAACAAGAACGGTAAGATATTGTTTATGTATTGATATGAACAACCTTTGCCAAAACTCCTTTGTTTGACTGCTATTGTATTTATGTATTTCAATTTTAAGTAATACTATATACTTTTAAAAAGACCATATCGACGCTTGAAAGGCAACAATTACTAAGCGACATTGAATGAACTTTACAGGAGAGTGATTTGAAGTTAAAAATTTTTGCAAAAAAAATATTAAAAATTACAATATAGACGGATTTTGATGCTGTTTACATACATATATCCCTAATTCTTATAGCTATTTTTGATATTAAAATAAGCCTTGTCATCCTCCGAGCCTTTTTCCCAATCATGTTGGGGTCGGCTTCCAGTCTAACGGGATTCAGCTGAGTACCAGTGCTTTACAAGAAGCGACTGCTTATCTGACCTCCTCAACCCAGTTGCCCGGGCAACCCGATACCCCTTGGTTAGACTGGTGTCAGACTTACTGGCTTCTGACTACCCGTAACGACTGCCAAGGATGTTCAACGACAGCCGGGACCTACAGTTTAACGTGCCATCCGAAACACAGTCAATGGTGTCTAAGATATACTTAGAAAGTACATACAAACTTAGAAAAGTTGCATTGGTACTTGCCTGACCTGGGATCAAACCGGCGCCCTCATACTTGAGAGGTTGGTCCTTTACCCACTAGGCCTTGTAGCTCTCGAATAAAAAGCAGTTTACGTCGCTTAGATAAAAAAATCCTCATTTGATAAACAGGTAAAACTATCCAAGCTATCACTGAATGTTATGTACAAACAAGTAACATTATTTAAATTGCATCTGATAAGTTTGGAGCAACATGTAAAATTATTTAAGCTATCGATAAAGATTTTAGAAATAACAGGCAAAAGTAAATAAATACAAATACTTAAGAATTTATAGACAAGAGTATTTATCTAAATTATCTAAGAGTTTATAAAATAAAACACGGTAAATTATCTAAATGTTATTTATACTAAATCTCTTTCATACAAAATGTATCTTAAATAATAAAATGAATGTAAATCTTAGTTCGTAAGCACTTTTTTAACGTGTGGGATCATAAATGAACGTAAAATTTGTTAAATATAGGTATTCTTTATTGAAAATCAATCTTAAAAAAGAAATAAATAAAATTATCTAACCAACATAGTTAGTAACAAAAGTTATCAAGTCAAATAAGTAAAAGCATCTAAGCGCCAATAATATTACATATTAATATGGGTAAAATTATACAAATTGCACTTTCGAAAAATAATGACATCAAGTTAAATACACTGTCAGTACGATTCACAAATACTTTTTACGTGTAGAATCTACTAAGCGTTTACGTAAAGAAATTTTCGAACAAGTGAAAATAACTAAGTCCAAACGAGTAAAAATTAAAAACATGAAAAATACACTAAGTAGATATTTTTAATTTTCCTAAGTCTAAAATTTCCTAAAAATCCCTATTTTTGCGTCGGTTAGTGAGCACAAAATTCATGATTTGGTATAAATTTCGCAATATCTAAGCGACATAAAACTCGTCGTAGAAGCACACCGATTAGACTAAACGGCGCAGAAAAAAAATACAAATCCATTGGTATATATAACTCATTTTTGGAATTTCTGTCGTTAGATATTATTGCCTTTCAAGCGTCGATATAATTATGCTGCATCACAGTAAATGTATTCTTTACACATAAAATTATTTGAAATATTTTGTATAATACTTGAGCCTGTGCTATAGTTCACATAATTTGTAAATTTTCTATAATGTTCTAGGGTGCTGACATGGCTTCAACAGCCAGGATCTTAGTGGCTATTGTGCAGATTTGTTATGAAGCAAAAAATTGGTCTGCACTCAATGACCAAGTAGTTCTTCTGTCTAAAAGAAGGTAAGCATTGAATAAATAAAACCTCCTTAAGCTGTACTAAACGTTTAGCAGTACCAAGTAGTATATTTCTTCCAGTCATTAAAAAAAAGTGACTGAAATTTTCCTCAGTTCTAAAGCATGTTTTGCACTTTTAGATCACAACTGAAACAAGCTGTAGTGAAAATGGTTCAAGAATGCTGCACTTACGTAGACAAGACACCAGACAAGGAAACAAAGATAAAACTCATTGAAACTTTGAGGTCTATTACTGAGGGTAAAATTTATGTTGAAGTTGAAAGAGCCAGGCTTACACATATCCTGGCTAAGATCAGGGAAGAAGAAGGTAATGCAGCGGAAGCCGCTAAGATCATTCAGGAGCTCCAGGTTGAGACATACGGTTCCATGGATAAACGCGAGAAGGTGGAACTGATTTTGGAACAAATGAGGCTGTGCCTTAACATCAAGGATTATATTCGTACACAAATCATCTCAAAGAAGATCAACACTAAATTCTTTGAGGAGGAAGATACTGCGGTAATTATTATTGTCACTTTGATGATTCTTGCATACAGATGATGTCTTACTAGCTGATTGTTGGCTGGGTGGGACATATTACAGTGCACAAGCATTTGTGCATGACACTGGTGCTATACAAATTCCTTCACTCTCAGTGCCCAATGTGATGGAAATCTGACAGGACCGAAGAGAAATATATTACTCTTAAAATGGAAACAAAATGACACTTGTCAAGTATACATTTAACTGTATTGAAGTAATATCAACAAAAATCATATATTATCTTTATTATATTTTTCCCAGGAACTGAAAGAGAAGTTCTACCGCCTAATGATAGCAGTTGACCAACACAACGGCCAGTACCTGTCCGTCTGTCGCCACTTCCGCGCACTCGGTCAAGCGGCCGGATCTGACGCGCTCGTCGGTAGCGTCGTGTTCCTGATCTTAGCTCCTTATGACAATGAACAGGCTGACCTTACTCATAGGGTTAATGAGGACAAAGATTTGGATAAACTGCCTGACTACAAGTAAGTTGTTTTTCCTTGTACCATTTTTCCATTGGTGAAATTAATATCCATAATTTTCAGGGAATAGTGGAATGTAGCAAGTATAGGTTTTTCTAGCAGGATTTCTTCATTATCCTGTGCATAGATCATAATTGACGACTCTAATGAACGACACAGTGCATTAAGTACATGTGCACAGATTGCCCAATCTTAACCAGCCAGCCTACCTATTACTTGTATAGTGACAACTCTCGAATTATCCTATTCCTATTGAAGATCGAGAAACTACACAAATAATCGTGAAGACTGAAGATTATTTTACATATTTTTTCCAACAATAATTCTTTTATTTATTTGTTCCCAGACAATTGTTAGGTCTCTTCATCAACCCAGAGATCATCAGATGGAACACTCTATGCTCCACTTACGAGAAGATGCTCCGCGGCACGCCGTACTTCGACGCGGCCGATGAGAAGGGACAGGAACGCTGGAACGACCTTAAGAACAGGGTTGTTGAACATGTAAGTTATAGAAGTTTAACTTTATATGCAATGCAATATTGTTCATAAATAATGATTTACTAAATTCTTGAATAGACGTTTTATAAATTCGTTAATTGAGTGGCAGTAAAAGTCTTTGTACTGCAAATTCTTTTTTTTATTTTTTTATTAGCCTATGCTGTCCCACTGCTGGGCAAAGGCCTCCCCCATAGCCTTCCATTTTTCTTTGTCCATCGCTGTTTGTGGCCAGTCCGAGAGGAAGCTGTCCAAGTCTTCTCTCCAGCGTTTTACAAATTCTTTTATGTTTTACAAATTATCCGTGGTTGGCGATGTTACTGTTGTACATGAAAGAGTGTGAGACGTCACTTAAGGTTATATTTCATGCTGAGACTTTGTTTATTTTGCAAGCACTTCTATAAAATGATAAGAAGAAGTAAGACGAGACTTCCTGTATTAATTCGAACACAATTCTCCTAAAACTTGACATCGTTTCGATCAACCTCGCAATGTTTAGGGGAAATATACAATAAATGTGCAATACATGATTACAATTATTTTTATCTATTTTTCAGAATATCCGTATAATGTCAATGTACTACACTCGCATTACACTGAAGCGTATGAGCGAGCTGCTTGGCTTGAGCGAGACGGAGACGGAAGAGGCTCTCAGTCAGCTGGTTGTTAGCGGTGTAGTTCGCGCCAAGATCGACCGACCGGCTGGCGTTGTGCATTTCAGGTAAATAGTAATACTTGATGCTTTAGAAATCTTCATCATTTCTTCCTAGACTAGACATTTTATCCATAAACAAAATCTATCCGTCTGTCCCCTTCTTCTATAACCACTCATCCATGTTTACACTCCAGACCCTACTACTATATGATTCTCATTTCTCTGCATCATATGCCCTTGCCAGGGTTGCTGTTTTCCTTCGTCGTCATTAAGAGCCGAAAGTACGCCGAACGCTAAAAAATATCTACAAGTTTTCTTGAAATTGAATTGATATTGATAAAAAATTGCTTATCTTTTTTATCCATGTGCGAGGAGTATACAATTTGTATAGTGTGTTCAACAGTACTTGTTTCTCTTTGCAGCTTGAACATGGACGCGTCAGACCGCCTCAACGAATGGTCGAACAACCTCAACACGTTGATGCAGCTCGTCAACAAGACGACGCATCTCATCAACAAAGAAGAATGCGTGCATAAACACCTCCTTGCAACGGCTGAATAGACTATAGACAAAATACATTATTTTTTTCACAGTCAACGTATTTCAAAATATTTCCAGACTACAAAGTGTATTAAAGTTCCATTTCACTGTGTGAAAATGATTATAGGTCCTTGTAGTACAATATTTTGTTTTGTATTGATGTCAAGAGGTAGTTGACGGTCACTTCGTAAACGTTAATCTGAAACCTAATGTAATAATTATTGCGCATTTTATTTTAAAGATGTTTACTTTTAAATAAGTTTGGAATAAATACTTAACTCTATACTATTCTTTTATTTATTTCTATCGTTATTCATGCAAGTGTATGTTATATTTCATGGATAATAATTGCTATCTACGTCAAATTATCACTTTCTTACAATGATTTTATACTAGCCGTTATTAACTTTTTTATGTACAAAAATCAATGCAATTTACTGCAACCAATGTCTTAACAGCATTAACTGATTATAACAACACTGAAATGGCTCGTGACTACTGGCGTGCTATCGATGATTTGTTAATATCTATAAGGTAAAGGTTTCAGTTATTGTTGCAATAAATCCGTCTGTAATTTTTAGGGATGAGTAATTTACTTTAAATCCTATTTCTGTTACCAAATCGCTTAATTATCAGCCAAGTACGATAAGATAGCTAAAGAGACGAGACGGTAATTGATTAAATGAACTTTATCATTTAGTTGCCTGTAGTAATTGCAGCCGGTTCATTAAATAGCTAAAATAATATAGTCAAAATGTTGTGTGCCATACTTTTACCTTTACTAATCCCGGTAGGGTTAGTGATATTTTTCAAGATACTAAATAAACCGGACAAGCCGGCGTTATTCGGCGTGTATCAACAGAAAAATAAATTCTTCTATTTGAAGTTTTTATTTATGTACACGGTTTTGAGGTTTAGACAGGTATGTACAAGATTTTTTTATTTTAATATTCCGATCCACATTTATGATCCGCAGCCTTGTATCACCCTTTTAGACTTCATCATATAATAATAGTCTAACTTTAATCTTGATCTAAGACTAGAATTATTAGTCACCATTTAATTAAAAGGTCAGTGTTAAAAAGCCAAGCCTAATTAGTTTTATTTTTGTAGCTAAAAAATCACCTCACCCGGCAATTTGCTGTTGAAGTCGGCAAGAGCTGCGACGGAACTTTGCACGTTCACAAACAAGATGTGGTTCTAGAAAACAAATATTATCTTGGGGATAACGAACAGGTAAATAAGAGACCATAGACTTGATATATGATGTTCATCCTCCTTGAGTTATTCTGAACATGTTATGTTAAAAAAAAATGTTTGTAGGCCATCGATGCTGTATATTTCAATGGTACGAAGGAGGGTGATGCAGTGATTTGTGGAATTGCAAGAAGGCCAAAGAACGTTGTGGATGCCTTCCTATACTTGAAGGTTGGTATAAACTTCTGAGCACTTGTTAAATTGCATATCTTATCCTTAGCTTAAATGTACTTATGTATATACTGTAACCTATTTAGTATCAACCTATCATCTAAAGATCACATCCTTAGTGAAAAAAAGTGTCATATCATGGATATTATCTTGATTGTATGTTACAAAGTACGAAGTCCGCATAAAAAGACCATTGCCATGGACACAGGTAGATATTGCATACAAAATATTGGTAATGTTATCATATCACAGTAGTTACAATCAATCGCATATCAGGTCATAAAGACATCGAGCTAAACGACCGGCTTAACATGTAATTTTCATATTTTTGGGGCCATAGCTTATATTATAAGAAGTGGATTATTAATGTTCTCAGATATCAAAGTTAAAAATCTGGCCTCCAGAATGTAATTAAAAAAGGTACATTTTTTTTCTGATTATATGGTCTGCAGATAAATCTGATTGCTGTAATATACAGGTACAGTCAGCAAAAAAAAATTGATAAAATATAAGTACCTACCTGGGATTCTCGCCACAGAGTGTTTTTGGTTAGCACGTGTGTCTAGAGTTTTTGTTTATTTTGTGTGTTTAAGTGACTTTTTGTGACTTGTTTTTGTTTCTGTGTATTGTCCTTGTGTACGTTTTTGATTGTGAACGTTTTCCGTTTAGTTAAGTAAGTCTTTAACCCAATATGGACCGCAACAAACCTCCCGACCCTGATCCGCCTGACATCTCTTTTGCTCCGCCATCCCCCAATTACCCACTTTCCCAATTCGCAGATGTTGCTTGCAGTATCGCGGAGTCCCAAATCCCTTCCCATTCCGAATCCCAATCCTCATCTAACCAGAACGGTAGGAAACGTTCTGGAGAAGATAACAATGCGTACAAACCGGCTAAGCAGCAGAGAAATCAAATAGGTCGCAGTAGATACTCTGCCACTGATAAAGCTCCATTCATTGTCCATGTCTCACGCTTGGAGTCCCAGCCTAATGCAGGTACCACATTGCACCCTGTCACTTTTGGCATGTTCTTAGTGAATAACAAAATCGCTAATGTCGTACGTGATGGCGTCAAGAAAGTTGGAAGGAACAGAGTTTCGGTAGAATTTGCATCCCCTCAGGATGCTAATTCTTTTATTATAAATGGTTTGTTAGCTAAAAATAGTTATGTTGCAGCAATTCCCACATTTAACATAACCCGTATGGGTGTTGTTACTGGTGTTCCTACCGACCTCACCGAAGAAGAAGCGATGAACTACCTCACTGTGCCCTCTGGATGTGGACGAATACTCAAGGTTCGTCGCATTAGTAGGAAAATATTTAGAGATGGTGTAACCGAATTCAAGCCTACTGAAACTTGCGTTATTACTTTCGATGGTCAAGTACTACCTACTAGGATATATTGTTGTTACACCTCTCTCCCGGTCTCTCAATACGTATACCCCACCATTCAGTGCCGCAAGTGTTGTAGGTTCGGTCACGTAGAGTCTATATGTCGCTCGAAACCACGCTGCAGCAAATGTGGCCACGATCACCCTGGTGATGGTTGCAACATTTCTGAGGGCGAGGCATTCTGTGTGCTCTGCTCTGGAAATCACTATGCTAATAGCAAGTCATGTCCGGAGTTAGGTAGACAGAAAGCTATTAAGAATCTTATGGCTGAGAAATCGCTTTCATATGCTGAGGTTAGCAAAACAATTCCTCCTGTTTCTCGCAACTATGCGAATGCTGTAAAATCTACAGTCAGTAATTCTCAGTCTTATCGCAAAACTGTTTACTTAAAGCCTAAGACCCATGCTCCCCTCTCTCCTTCTTACGACAAAGTCGCTCATCAGCATATTATTAACTCTCCCCCTTCTTCACAGCCTAATGGCTGCGCCCTCAGTAGCCCCCTTGATAATTCTAATAATTTTTCCTCTATAATTGAACTTCTAAGTAAAGTCCTTACAACTATATTATCCAATAATTCCCAAATACCGTCCAACGTCGCCCATCAACTTGTTACTCTTTTACTGAATATTAAAAATGGCGCCTCGCCAGGTATTCCTACAGTGGAATGTGAGGAGCGTGTTTCATAAGAAACATGACCTCATATTCCTACTCAACAAATACAAGCCCTTGGCTTGTTCCATCGCTGAGACTTGGCTTACCCCAAGTCTCAGCTTTCGCATGCCACACTTTAATATTTTGAGATGTGATAGGTCTGATGGATATGGAGGGTCGGCTCTTCTCATTAACAATAGAGTTCCGCTCTCGACCCTCTCGCTTCCGGCTCTGGATGGTGAAATTAACATTGTTGCAGCTAAATTCGAGGGTATAACAGTAATATCTATTTATATTTCCCACCCTCATCAAAATTTTTTAGCATCATTAAGAAACGTTTTTAATAATGTAGATGGGCCTATGCTAGTTATGGGAGATTTTAATTGCCACCATTTTAGGTGGGGCTCCAATCGTTGTGATGCGTTTGGGGAAGGTTTAGTAGAAATCCTCGATGACCTAAACCTGTGCATCTTAAATGATGGTTGTCCTACCCGCAGATCCCTTCCTGGGCAGCAAAAGAGTTGTGTAGATCTCACATTCTGTTCTGTAGAGTTGGCGGCATCGTTTCATTGGCAATGCACTGCTCTGACGCATGGTAGCGACCACTACCCCATTGTTGTTACTTTATTAAATAAAACCTATTTAGAGAAAAGTTCACCTCCACTTCTGAAATACAATCTGTCTAAACCGGACTGGTCAAGGTTTGCTTCTCTAGTGGAGGAGAAAATTAGTGTTCTTCCAAATTTAACTTCTGCTTTTCCACATTCTTCTGGTCACTGCCATGCTAAGAGTTGTTACGAGTCTTTCGTCTCAGCTATAACATCCAGTGCTGATTCCACATTCCCCCTGCGAAATAGTGCCAAAAGCAAAATCCCGTCACCTCCGTGGTGGGATCCAGACTGCACAGCCGCGATTCGCGAACGTAAGGAAGCTGAAAAACAGTACAATGCAGCGATGAACAACGACAACTTACTACAGTACAGACGAGTGTACGCCCGATCCCAACGGCTTCTTCGTAAGAGGAAACGTCGTGGTTGGGTTAAGTTCTGCACCTCTCTTTCTCCTTCCACTCCGGTGTCCGCAGTATGGAAGAGCATAAACCGCTTCAGACGTGGGTGCTCTCCATCAATATCCTCCCCCATCACTAGACAAACCGCTGAATCCTTTTTTAACAAAATTGCTCCAGCCTACGTTCCCTTGTCTTCAGAATTCGTTCACTTGCCTGTGAGTGTAGTGGATGACCCTTTGGACGAACCATTCACATTGGATGAATTAAATGCGGTGCTTCGTCATGTTCGGGATTCTGCCCCGGGCATTGATGGCGTACCGTATTCATTTATCGTTCACGCTGGTACAAGTGCGAAAATATATTTTCTTAATATCATAAATTATTGTTATTCTACTGGTTGGGTTCCTGATCAATGGAAACTCCAAATTATAATACCTCTACTGAAACCCGGCAAAAATGTTGATGATCCGAATGGCCTTAGACCAATTGCCTTGTCCTCAGTTTTGGTCAAGTTATTTGAGCACCTAATTAAAAATAGACTTGAGTGGTTGGTCGAATCCAGGGACTTGCTGCCGAGTCATCAATTTGGTTTTAGGAAGGGACTTAGCACAATGGACAGCGTGGCAACATTAGTTACTGATGTTCGTACAGCATTTTCCAAAAATGAATCTGTTGTAGCCGCCTTCCTAGATATTTCCTCCGCATACGACAGTGTCCTTCTTCCCATTCTCAGGCAGAAACTGCAAGAGCTGAGTCTCCCGGTCAAGATGGTTCAAAGTATATGCGGACTTCTTATGTCGCGGTCCTTGGTGCTGAGGGTACAGGGTGAGGTATTTGAGGAAAGATACGCATGGAAGGGCCTTCCTCAAGGCTCTGTTCTCAGTCCGTTACTATACAACCTGTACACAGTTGACATTGGTTCCTGTTTGAACTCGGACTGCCGCATTTTGCAATACGCCGACGACCTGGCGCTTTACGTTACCAATGCCTCAATTGTGGACGCGGCTTCATCACTCTGCCTTTCTTTGGACTCTCTGCACCAGTGGCTTCTAGATCGTGGTCTGTCACTATCTGCTCCAAAAAGCTCGGCAGTAATTTTCTCTCGGAAACGTCTGATCCCTCAGGTTAATATTTCAATCCAAGGTCAAGGCGTTCCTGTTGTTAAGAAGACAAAATTTTTAGGGGTCTACCTTGATGCAAAGTTGAGTGGGTCTGAGCACTTTGCTTACCTCGTCAAAAGGTGCGAAAGGGTAATATCAATACTGAAAGTCCTTTCTGGTGTATGGTGGGGGGCTCACCCTTACACCATGAAACTTATCTATAATGCGTTAGTTCGTAGCATACTAGATTACGGCTCATTTGTATTGATTCCTTGCAACAGGGGTGCCTTGGCAGCATTAGATAGGCTCCAGTCGCAATGCCTTCGAATCATCTCAGGTTGCATGAAATCCTCTCCCGTCAACGCTTTGCAGGTAGAATGCGCCGAACCTCCTTTAGCCCTGAGGAGGCAGTATCTAGCTTCCCGTTTTCTATCCCGAGTGTTTCCCAAAAGTTCCCACCCCCTCATTCCTAAACTTCAAAATTTAGATTCCTTATGCAGATCCTCCAAATACTGGGAGCATAAAGAAATCCCACTAATCCTGAAAACATACCGATTTATCCAAAATTTAAATTGCCCCATAAACCAAAACCGTAGATTACCCCTTTATAATTTTTCCTATGAAGTCCTTTGTTTTATTCCCAAGATATTCTATAATATCGGTATTTCCAAGAATTCCCCTTCGGCTAACTCTGCCTTCAATGCGGTGGTGGAAGAACGATGGCTTGGGTTTCAGAGATTTTTTACCGACGCTTCTAAATTAACATCCTGCAGTTACACTGGTGCTGCGGTATATTATCAAAACTCTAGAATTATTCTAAAATTTAAATGTCCAAAGGAGTCCTCTGTATTTACAGGTGAGTGTGTGGCATTATTGGAAGCTTGTATGTTCATAGAATCCCACGATATCAGCTCAGGGGTTATCTTTTCAGATTCCTTGAGCTGCCTCCAAGCACTATCCCAAAATCCTTTTAAAAGTAAACTCCATAGCCCAATAATACTAAATATAAAAAAGGTCCTGTTATCCTGTAGCATCCAACAAAAAGAGGTTCATTTAGTATGGATACCTAGCCACTGTGGTATCAAGGGCAACGAATGTGTGGACGCTATGGCTAAAGATGCTTGTACATCAGTTACAGCCGACCCTGCGCACTTCTCCCTTCAAGGGTATGACCTGCTGAACCTTCCAAAAGCGCATCTTGAGAACGCATGGCAAGAATATTGGGACGTTTCCAGCAAGAAAAAGGGTGGTTACTTTTTTAATGTCCAACCCTTGATCCAAACCAAGCCCTGGTATTTCCATTTTAAAAAGTATCCCAAGCATGTGATATCGGTCCTTAGCAGAATTCGTTTAGGTCATTGCTGCACGCCTGTTTTTCTGCGCAAAATTCGTGTTCAGGACTCGTCGCTCTGTGAGTGCGGATTGGATGAAGGGAGCCTGGAACACATATTTTTTAGCTGCCCCGTAAATTCCTCATCCTTCGACTTGTATAACCGCCTCATTAAATTAAAGATTCCTGTTCCAATTAACTTCCCTTCCCTTTTAACATATTCCTCTCCAGAACTGTTCCACATCCTATTGATCTTCATCCTTCAAAATAATATTAAATTGTAGACTTTGGCCTAGTTAGGCCATTGTCTATGTGGTTGTGGCAATATTTTTTATTTTATTTTATATATATATATATTTTGTGTGTTATATTTCTATGTTCTAACAATTTATCAATTTTTATTTATGTGTTTGTTTCAGTGCCGTCCTACTAACTCAACAAGTCCTACAAGAAGAGAAAGCAATTTCTTTTTTTTTTTTTTTTTAAAGTTTTATTTCTTTCTTACATTTTATAATAATATATACCTACTTGCTTCTCATATCACTTGTCAGTGGCAGAATCGTCGACACCAACATCGACGGCATTGATTGCCAGAAACAAAAAATAGAATAGAATAAGTACCTACCTACCTGAACGGGAAAATCTGATTCGTAGATATCATGTCTGGTTACAAAGTCGAATGGATATAATTTACTGATACCTATCAAATATTTAAACAGGTCAAAGGAGAAGAGCTGCTTCTATCACCGGAGTTACCCGACACTTACCAAAACCAAGTAACGATCGAAGAAGGCTTGTATAGAATAAAGGGCCTGGAAGTCGTCAACTTTATTCCTATGCGAACCTGGAAATTGACTTACAATGGTGAAATGAAGTAAGTGGAGCATATTTTATCTGAAACTAGCTTCTGCCAGCGGTTTCACCCGCATCCCGTGGGAACTACTGCCCGTACCGGGTAAAACTAGCCTATAGCCTTCCTCGATAAATGGGCTATCTAACACTGAAAGAAATTTTCAAATCGGACCATAGTTCCTGAGATTAGCGCGTTCAAACAAACAAACTCTTCAGCTGTATAATATTAGTATAGATATGAGACCGTAAATATCAATAATCCAACACACCTGTGTTGCAGTTGGTCTTATCTTACTTATTTCATTAAGGAGTGTTTACATTTTATTCTTAAATGGACGAATATGTCTCAGTATTTACTTTAATTTTATTACAGACCCAGGAACGATTCGGAGAAGAGAGTGAAAGTAGAAGCCGAACTAACATGGAGTGCCGTGTTCTCACATTTCAACTACGACACTCAGATGTCGCCTATAGGTTTAGCCCGAGACATGGCTACAGAAAAATGGTCGAGGGGCTACTTCAAACTACTGAAAAAGTAAGAATTTAAAAAATACATAGATATTGATTAACTTTTTTGTAAGGCTTTCTATTTCTGGATTAAAATCTGTTAGCATAGCATTTGCTAAAATAGAATTGAGGACCACTTCTTTTGAAGACGGTAACAAAAGTAATTGGTAAATTATGAATTTTAGAAGTTCCAAGATCTGGAGAGAAGCTCCATTTTTAATTGGATTTCCATAAATTGTTTTATTGAGCTTCTTGAAGTCTAGTTGTCGACTGGAACTTACCCACTACTACTTACTAAAGTAAATTGAATTTTCAGATTACATCAAACACATTACGAACAAATGGGCGTCATAGAGGGTACTGTCACCATCGATGGTAAAGAACACTCTATCAACATTCCATGTGTTAGGGATCACAGTTTCGGTAAGTATGCATAACATAATAATCTTGCCTCCCCACTCAGAGACATTTAATGGTTACTTACCTAAGCGATTCCTTAGTGAAGGATTTGTATGACATTCCGTCACTAAGTTAGAATTTTTGGGAAGAAATGCTAGGTATTAATTACTTTATTATAAATCGATGTTTAGAAATAAGATTCTATCAATCTCGTTATAATTTTGATTTTTCTTTCAGGACCGTTCCGTGACTGGCGTACATTCCACCGTTACGTCTACCATTTTATGTTCTTGGAAAATGGTGACTGCCTGGCCATTGGCACAGTTTGCCAGCCTGCTGTTTTATCGCAGTAAGTTCAAGTTATACATACAATATTGTACCTAAACAGCATTAAGAAAAAAATCCTCTAAAACATTGTATAACCATAGGATTATTAAGCTAGATATTTATTAATACATCAATCTCTTTGTTTCAGTCTGACTATTGGATACCTCTGTCGTCAATCAGACCAAGCTGTGTTACCAGTACAATCCAGTGACTTCAAAATGTACCAACATGGTGAAAATCAGATCTTGCCCAAAGATTACGGATTTACTTTCGAAGCTGGTAAGTCTGTTATAAGAACTGATTATTATTTAGATTACCGTCAGTTGCACAGAGCTCCATTAAAGTTATAGCTTCTTTAAATCTATTGCTGACTCTTTCTTTGTCAACAAGATAATAAGTGATAGCAATAGATCTAATGAAGCTTTAATTTTAATGGATCTTTGTGCAGCTGACTGATAGTCAATACTTAACTGTTTTTTTTTAATTGAGATAATTAAAAAGCTGAAATTAATTTAAGTGTAATTCTGATGACTTAGCTCTTGCACTTTGTCTCACAGTCACAAAAAAACGAAACGTTGTGTCACGTTTAAAAATTATGAAATTAATACTGAGAGTTCCAATCTGTGTAAGAATATACTTAAGTTTTATACTATTCTAAAACTGGAATGTTTTTTGTAGGTCACCAGACTTATGCAGTAAAAGTACAGGTCGAAGACGAGGAGATATTCTACATCGGCAAGTCCAGGGAGGCTAAGTTCTATGAGCGATGGTGTACCGTGGACATCAATGGTGTTAAGGGCTCCGCTTGTGTAGAATGGCATTACAATAATGTTCAGTCTACTAGAGAAAAGACTGCGTGAATAACTTAGTATGTATGGGATAAGAGCAGGAAATTTTATTTATATAGCAACATTTTCAAATGCGAATTGAAAAGAAATTCGAAATTTGAAGAACGTTTTGCTATTTTTTTGACTGGCAATGGCACTGTTTATTGCATTACTATGTTTGTGTTAGTATAGTAATAACAATAAATTGATGTGTGCGTAATTTTTATTGTTTTCTTAATCTTACCTAAATAATGGTGGAAAGGATTTTTATTATATTGACGTTTAAATGGTTAGTGTTAAATAAAAACTAAATTAGCGAGGAAAGTTAACTATATTTAGCATAACATTTTTTACTTAAGTAAGTTATAACTTAAGTATATCTATAAAATATGGACTAGCAATATAATTCACAATAATGACAATACATTTTATTTCATTGAATGAAAATCATAACCAATTCAATTAGTAAATAAAGACTAGATAACTGCGACAAAAATCTACTGACTATTGCGCTAGCGAATAGGCATAATACTGTACTCAATTGTGTAACCATTCAGCAATCAAGCAAGATTGTATAAATAAAAAAATATATTTATATTTCTAGGCATTCACGAGCCCTATACCCAGTTCACCTTATATTTAAGATGTTGCATAGAACACTATGTTTGAGAATTCTTGCTTGTAAATATTCTGTCGCAGTCATCTCCCCTCTCAGGACCTATCCAAAGTAAAAATCAACGTTATAACTAATTTGTTCAGCTAACTAAGTATTACAGAAAAAAACCTTGTACAAAATAAAAACTATTAGCAATATACCATCTCTGTTTGTCTCTTATACATATTTGGTATACATGCAGGAGTATGTACGTTCGTATACAACAGTATTATGGATATGAGATTTTCATCGCGATTTAAGACGTACTTTCCACATTTATGTAGACCAAACGTGTATATCAGAAAAATAATATGACGTATGTAGATATAAAATTCTTATAAAACATTGTACTTTATTCATCGAATATCATGTATCAACCAGCCTCTTACTATAACTACATTTGTGTTAATATTTATTAAATAAAAGAGTGGAAACGAATTTAAACGTGAATTTTGATATTTTGTGCGACATTAAAATTTAATTAACTACAGCATTTAAGCTAAAATAAGTGTTATATGTTGCAAAAGCAGATACTAATATTAAAGTAAGAAAATTTGGTAATGATTAAAAAAGTTTACATTTTGAATAATACACAAGAATACGTAACGTACAGTCGCAAACATAGTGACAATGTCGTCGATTTAATCTCTTCATAGAAGGTACTTGGCCTGACAACATTTAGCATAACGTGTGTGATTGTACAAAAATTTTGAATACACAATTCCTATAAAGTTTGTAGACGCCTAGATTTCAGGTAACGATCCCGATTCAAATAATGTATAAATATGTTACGTACAAGTATGGAAGACAGACTGATTTACTTAGAATGATTTTATGGAATTCTCATTGGTCTAGTGATTAATTAAAAAAGCTTAATTTAACACCCGGAGAGAAATAAGTAACTAGTCAATCATACTTAATTTTAAATGAATTTATACATTCGCATGCTGTTAAAAGAGCTGGTTCAAAAAGTTCGAAAATGCCAAGTATAGTTTGGCGACCTCATAATCATAATTTAGATGTTTACCTAGACAGTCAGACAATTGACAATACAAATTCTATGTCTAGGCCAACTACACAGTCGAATTTTAAACTTCATCTATCAGACTACTTTTCGAAAAGTTATGAAAAAATACTTTTAAACACTCAACTTTTTATTTTATTAATCCCACATTTATAACACCAAATCTGCTACAACATTCTAATTTTTTTTCTTGTCACACTGATCTAAGACCGGGACATTTTATTCTAGGTTTCATTAAAAACACGAATATTATTGGTCGGTAAGAAATTTGTAATACATAAGAAATATCTGATACTAGGTTTGGCAGTATCTTAAACTGGCTGGCACCCAAAGAGACTACATATTCATAATTTATAAATAACAAACCTTAATTATATGATTACCACATACAATTCAAATAATTGATTTGGAAAAGTGAAAATATCTCTTTAATGCCTTTCTTTATAATCTCAGTATCAATACAATTTATTGTGAGAATAAGTTAAGTTTCTTCTGAATCGATTTTTTTTACTATATAACTTTATGAATTATTCCTTAGTTGAAATAATTGTTGTTAGATCTCAATTATCTACTACAAATCGAAGGACGAAACGTTGGACGTGATATTGCGCCTCATTTGTGCGAATACTCCTTGAAGTCGAAATTGGAACCTTTATTACGTAGTGAGATCTTGTCACTATATAACTATAGATTATGTCGTACCCATATCGGACATTTGCTTACTCCACTAAACACTTGATACTTTTATCAAATGGTCGCATTTCATGATAGAGGAAACTTTTATTGGGTAAGATTATTAAATGGTAAACACATTGTCATGCACATTATATTCCATGAAAATCCAGAATATGTTAAGAACTTCTATCAGTTCTCAGCAGCCGAAGTTCAAGTACTGAAGTGAATGATTTATCAAATAAACTTGTCAATTTTATGAACACCTACCTAGAAACAATTTTTTATCATTAATTTGCTCATACCGCGATGATGATGCGCCAATAAGCAGAAACATATCATGAAATGTGACCAATTTATACAATTATCGAGCATTTATAAAGTGTAGAAGTTCACGACATGGTAACGACAGATACACAAACGATTCTAGAACATCGAGACTACAACGGTAACTGGAATGGACATCAGACTAGACGAATACTAATCACAGCACCTAATTAACATAGTTTTATTAACTCTGAGAAATGTTCTTAACACTTCATTCGACGGTATTAACACAGTGGTATAAGGCAGGAAATATTTTAATTAATTATGTACTGTTTTAGAAACTCCACGATACGTACCTACGTTTTATGTTTATAATAAAAGCTCATTTTTCTAAACAGGATTTGGATATCACTACACATCGAAATAATATTCTACGTATTTTTTTATTGCTAAGCTAAAGCCAAAGTATATCATTTGCACAATAATATATGAAGAATATAATATGTTAAACAATGTCGAGCTACGTGAAAATATAGGATAATTAATAGTCATTAAAATTATAAGTTTTAATTCACATTAAAATTATTGTAAGGAATACTGATGCATTTCATTATACTGACTAGATTTGTCTTTTTCGTTTTCAGAATGAGCACATTACAAAAGTAAAACTAAATTAAGCATAATAAATTTTAAACCTAATAATAAATATAAACATGTAAATCGTCGTTTTGAACATTGCACATCTGTCCACTTACTCTAACTTAGGACATAATAAATAAATAACAAATAAAACATTTTGAAAATTGTAAATAAAAAGTATAACAACAAAAATATAAACCTCTTTGGTAAACGCAATACTATTTGTTACTGGCCATAAAAGGCCATTGGTCAGGAAAAAGACATTCGAAAATCAAGGAGGTTGGACTACTATTTAAAATTTAATACATTGGGTACAGTTTACGATTGGTTTTTCAAACATTTTAGTATCGAGACGTGAACATAAAAATTGATGTAATTGTATAATAACGTGAGTTAATGTTATTGAACATTACATACCGCAGAGGTGCCGGGCGCGTGGTCAAGGAGAGCACGGCGGCGCTTGATACCTTCCAGGTACACTTCGCGATTGAATAACCCCGCAGCCAAAGGTACACTGCAAGAAAAAAAAGTGATTAAAACTAACCGACTGTGTGTTTATAGGAATGTAGCATTTTGGTTCGATTTCCATACGTTTTTGCAGACACTCAAGTTTAATACACAATATGTAACTGAGACAGCTAGGGCTTTTTTGTTTCATTTTGGGAATGTGCTCTGAGCAGAATAATTATATTTTATATTATATATTCACTGTCTAGTCTATCTGGCAAGACTTAACCAATATTTTTGTGCCAAACGCAATTTTTCGTCATTCTTTTTTTTCAATTCAAGTTCTCAAATGGCATTGCGATTACTCGTACAAACTGTGTTATAACTAAGTCAGCTACTTGACGCCCGAGGTCAATTCTCTTAAATGTAATTTTAAAATAAATCTACTCACACATCAGTCCCCGGCCTCAGCATGGTAGAGAACAGTCCCCATACAGGCTTATGGTCGCTCGTACAAACCGACTGCACGGAGTTGTATGCCAGACACTTGACGCCCGAGGTCACAGGCACTGCGCTGATACGCCGCAACCCTGAAACAACTTACGTGTCAAAATCAAACGATGATGTTGTATAAAAGGTGAGAGTTGTGTTTTGTTTTGGTTCTAAAACTTGGCTTTATTTATTAAGGTGTATATTTTATACTGTCACTACGTTGTATAAAACAGAGTTACTTCCCCGTCTGTCTGTCTGTTTGAACTTTGAAGGTGCTGCTGACAATCTATATGAATGAGGGTTTTGTAAAATGGCGTCCACGAGGTGGCAGCACCGAGTCGTCAGGTCCAGATAACTGTCAAAGTGCTTATCTTTACTATGAATAGTGAACGATTTTAGTGTTTTTTTTTTATTTTATAATTAAAGCACTGCATTATTGTTTTACTATTGCGGTTGAGTAAATAAAAAAAACTAAATCATATTGTGTTAAAAATTTTTTCAACAAGCTTTTCCTTAGTACCAGTGACTTTTGCACCCTCTCTCTTAGCTCAATTTTTAGTTCGGAAACCTTATTCTGACCGTAGTCCATAATAAAATCAATAACACTTCCAATATAACAGAATTTCAATAAACAATAAGTTCGGCACCTACAATTCCATACTATTTGACAGCTGTTTGGACCAGACGCATATGTGGCGCCACCCGGTGGCAGAAAAAATTTCAAAAACCCTCAATACGCCGGCTGGGCGTAGGTACCTTTCCGGCAATAAGTCAATTTTTCTACGCCACTCTTTCTTTCATTTGTATTCTTTGGATTTCGGTACGCATATTTTTTCAGACCGCTAGCTTAAATTGGGCAAAAAGGGTACTTTTCTATTGTGTTTGTGACCATCTGAAAGATTCGTATGCCAAATAAATTGTGCAGAAAAACTAAATTTCCCAAGGTGGACTGCATGCAGATTGCATTTAAAGGTTAATCTGTATGTGGAAAGAAATTTGTAATTTTAGCCATATTGTTCCAGATAAACCGTAATTGACGAAGTATCAGAAAAGTGGATAGAACGCGGCTATCTTTGCGTAACGTTAGATAATATCATTCAGTGTTGTTGTTAAGGCTCTAAATTACGACTTAGATTAGTTACATCAATAAAATTTAAAGAGGAGTCTGCTCCCTACACCGTAGGTACCATGGCCAATTAATCCATATGAAAAATATTTTTTACAAGAAAGACAGACACGTTCATATTTACTGTGGATAGTATGTTATGCTGCGCTGAAGTGGACAGACTCCTCCCTTCAATTTAACATACTCATGCTGTTAGGAATTATTAACAAAACTTGTACTTATTATAAACAAAGTAACCCCCTGCTGGACACCTGTAGCTAGATGCGATGAATTTCTGAAAATCTATGTTCACTAAAAATATGTTAAAAACATTTTTTATTACAACAATGAATTAAACTTGACCACGAATACCGTCTCTGTTGAATTAAAAGCAAACATATAAATAAAACATAAAATGAGTATCGTATGAAACATTATACATACATGACAATATATAATAATGAAAGACAGAAGCTCACCAGAAAACGCAGAGGATGAGTTAGAGGTCATCGACCTCGCTTTGTACAATATTCTGTCTGTGTACGCCGGAGCTCGCTGCTTGCTCGATGTGTCGAACTGCTGACTGCCAGGGTCATACTGGAACAATAAGCAATAATAAGCAGACTTAAGACTTACATATGTATTTATATGGAGCTACTAGTGGCTTTGGTGCTATAATCTTATAACCATTTGATGGCGTTTTGTCTATAAGACGTGATTTCTTGTGTCTCATAACGACTTCGTACCACAGTTTAGTGGAACAAGAAAATGTTGAGGGTTGCCGTATGAGGGTTGTTCAAGAATATAGATCTTTGCCGGAAATGCAGATAGAATGTGAAACCATTCAGAATTTCTAAAATTAAGTGAGTAGACAGTTCATTCTTTTTTTCAGGAATTTTGCGGAAATTTGTTCTGGGAACAATGGATAGGACCCCTTGATGGGGTCCAAAAGCGAATTATTTTTTGTAACCTTAACATTTTAACAGCGTTCTAATAAACATAAACAATTTGTTTGTAAATAAATTCTAATAGGGAAATACAATTACCTTATAAGTAGGTGGGAACGTGATGGGAGCTTCCCTGAAGTCACGGAAAGCCGCGCCATCTTCTAGCACAGCTGTCAACTGGTCCGCGTGGAGCAAACCGTGCGGTAGGTGGTGAGGCAATGGGAACTGGAATTGAAAATAATATCAAGTTACATCTTGAATCAATTTCAACACAAGGTTAGAGTGTATTTTTAATAAAACTTCCTTTATTTGTGTGAAATAATGTTACCTAAGTTAATTTAGAAGTTTTATTATCTTTTGAAGCATATCAAATTAACTGTTTCTCTTTGCACCTGGCCTGCTTGCTGGTCCCTTGCTAACCCAAGGGTCATGTTTTTTTATTGCACCGTCTTCTAATTATATACTCTTTCTTTATCTATACTATAATCAAAGGATAGTGCACTTTTTAACTTAATCAAATGTTGTTGCAATTACTAAACAATCAAGAATATAATAACCTGTGTTTGTTCTATCCACCGCAACACGGCAGCCCTGGGTTCTCCCAATCTGAAGTTTAGGTCACCGCACCAAAATACATAGTCGAAATTGTTGGTCACATCTGGAAAAATACATTATTCTCGCTTCAAGAAAAATGTCTTGTTACACGAAGACTTAGTATATTTCTAGTCAAAATAAGGGTTCCTACCAATTCATCGCTAAAGAGACGCTGAAATCAACCATAGCGTCATAACAATAAGAGTGCATTTAAAGTGACCGCAAAAACCCGCGCGGTTGCACCACGACTGAGTACCGCAAGTTTTCATTTCCGTATCTAACTAACGTTAGTCATGCCTATATCATAAAATTGTATTTTAATTTTCCCTACAATAGCTTTTCAAGTAACTATGTTTAATACCTATAAAACGATCAATCTGACGTCTCATAATACACGTTTGAACAAAGATAGCAGAAAGGAACTTGATAGCTTATCAGTTAAAACAATATTTACCTAGGTTTCGCGGAAGGAGAATGATTGATAATGTATAATTAAGTACGCATATTCTACTCAGTACAATAGCTAATTGTCGATATCAATTTGTAAAATTTTACTTCGAATCTATTTCACATCTCCTTGAAATTAAAATTATATCTATCGGAAATATATCTACGTCATACAATGTATGTATCTAAATATAGATTCGCTTACGGCAACATAGGCAATTTTTAAGCCGATGCCTGAACACTAACACTCGATTCTCAATTTGGAATCGTGCCAAAAGAACTGAATGATAAGTTCCTATTGTATAAAACTAGTTGTTTCCCGCGGTTTCAACCGCGTATCGAGCTAACATATTTCTGCACCTGGATAAAAAGTCACCTATGGCCTTTCTTAGACCCTAGAATATCGGTGTACCCAATTTCATTTACATTGGTTCAGCAGTTTTAGTATGGAAGCGCGACAGACATAGTTACTTTCGCATATTCAATGTTAGTAAGCAGAGTGGAAAAATAAATGACTCATACCTTTACTTTTATGCCTACAAGGCAAATTCTTTGGCAAATCGATAGACCTAATTATCCTCTTGATATCAGACACTCGTTCTTTGACCTTCTCTTGGTGTGCGGTCAAATGAGCAGTCACAAATAAAAATGTGGAGCCGAACAACGCGAAGGATATAGCGACAGCGCCTTTAGTACGAAATGCTGTACCAGGTCTGACAGACAAGCTTGCGTCTTCAGGGAGAGAACAGAACCAAATTAGGTCTCTTCTTATGAATATCATTAAGTGGATTGTGCCTGGAATAGAAAAATAAAGTGAATTGCAAGAGATCTTAGGTAGACATAGGATAAGCTAAGAAATATGTTGGTCTTTCTGTTTTTTTTTTTTTTTATTGACAGTTAAGGCATGTATGTAGCTGTGTGCTTGTACAAGACATAATATGTATTCTATATAAACGTGAGAAGGAATATAAAAGTGAATAATGACTAACATATTGAAACCACACATTCCTTATAAATTGCTAATAGTTCAACAAATAATAACTTACCTAAATAATAAGAATGTAACAACAGATGTGATGGTCCCAATACTTCTTGTATTGTAATCTCCCATTCGGTACGCTCAGAGAACGACTCTTGTGTACCGATAGCAAATATATCTGGTACATGCGTTACTTGATTTGGGAATATGAAATCAGCTAGTTCCCTGAGTAATAGAACAAAATAATCAGTGATTGCATTAAATCAGATAATTAAATTGATTATTATAAATAATTTATATATTACTTTGGTGGTGGTTGTCCATTCATGTTCCATGTTCCTACAAATATTCTTACTTCCCTATCGGGGAAGACATGTTCTAATTCAGCCGCACCTAGAAGGGAGTGGGATGCTAGTCGCCCATATAAGTAGTTCCTGAAATAAAATATTGAATTCACTTGACTACTCATCAACTACAATAAAAAACAACATATAATCTTTTGAAATTATGAGGTTTATGTACTACAGGAAACGTAAATGAACAAATAACTACAGCAAACAAATAAACAACAGATAACCTTTCTCGAGCCTCCTGTGTGGGAATGAGACGCAGCACCTGTGCAGCAAGCAGCGAGTTACGAGCTAAGCTGTCAGTGCTTCCAGCACGCGAGGATGACCTTGCAATGGTCGACTTAGTCCTAGTGCACACAAAAATAAAAATGTTTCCAACACCATAACCATAGGAGTATATCAAGGAGAATGACAGATTAATTAAAAATAATAAAACATAATTTACCTTCTTTTTCGATCTAAAGAGCTACTCCTGTCACTCTCCGGCGAAGACGCGCGATATAAGGGCTTCGACTCAGTAGATATCAAATGATCAGCTGATAATCTCTTAACAAATAATTTACTCTTCGGCTTTATTCCTTCAAATGATCCTGAATGTTCAAAACATTTCTTAGCATCATCACTTTTAGGAAACTTGACTGTAGCTTTGGGTATTTCTTCAGATTTAGTTTGAGAGCAAATTGTTTGGTCACTGATACTGTTGGAATTATTCTCTGGACTTCCAGTCACTGAACGTGCGTCTTCTTTAGACAGGTGGTTGTCGACAAGACTTTTAGGGCGAGACCGTCTGAAGAATGTTCTACAACACTTTGGATTATTGTCGTCATCATTGTGGGAATTTGTCGCGCTATGAGTAACGTTGTTAAGCAAAGGTTCTGATGATACATTTTGAGCGTGAGGGGCTTCTATGCTGTGGTCCGCACTGTGAGCACTTTGAGCTAGGAAGGGATCAGCAGGAGAGATCGGTCGCGATGAGGACTGCCCGTATTCATCGTTGGAATCCGTATCGACGAAGCATCCAACTTTCGGAGATTTTTTTACAAATAGGCGTTTTCGCAGTGATAGTTTTTGCTTCGCTTTTGTGGGTGAAGTTGTCATGTTTGGTTTTTAACCAACAAAACTAATAATTTATGTTACTAATTACATTTTTACTAAATATAGACAACATAACCTATTACGCTCTACACTGACATTTTGCGCTAAGGAATCTGTCAAAATCTTACTGATACGTTCCGATTCCGAACACCTTGATATTCGTTTTCTAACACACCTTTTACTGCCTATAAAATCAATAACGCAAAAAATTGCAAAATATTTTAATAATCAACCACCTAAAATTAACTCTAGGATAACTTCATGCATGAATGCAGTTGTCATGGCAACAGTTACGATTACAGAATTAAAAAACATAAATATTAGTACATACCTACCTATTTGAATCCTATTGGATAGGTCGAAAGATCGCCAACAAGTTATTAAGTCATAATAATTTTACTTTGGATTGAAAATGAAGAGAAAATAATGCATGAATCAACATCTCCTAGTCCACAGTAGACAGCCATGTGTAGGACTAGGGGGCATTAGGTAGGTATAAGAGCGGTAGGTCACATGGTAGAAGTAGGTAATTAGAAGACAATGTGCAAGTTACTGTAAAAGAAAGTTTATGTAATGTTCATAACAAAAAATACACTTAGAATTAAAATGAAAAAGCTTATTTTTATGTTAGCTGCGCCGCCACCTGTACCCGGTACGAGGAGGTTCTTTCCATTGTATTCACGTGTTGGAGATAAGTTGCCGCCGACCACTGATTGTATACCGTTACCTGTGAAAGAAAATAAAACAAATACATGATACAATTATTCTGATAGTACTGGCAACAACAGACATAAATCTTACTGAAGAGCAATAGTCACCTACCGATATTGCACAGGTCACTCGTACAGGCCCTGTAGAATGTCCTGAAGGTAGAATCAATTATTTCATGGTTCAGGTAATCAGGTTGGCTTGAACAACCACGTGTAAAACTGGCGACTTCGCCTACAGGATCCTGAAAAATGGGTTTATCAAATTATTATGCAATTATAGTAGGAAATATGTAATGGAAGTACCAAAACAATAGATACGTACCACATATTCTTGTCTCAAAATAGTACAATATGTATGAGGGCAGTCAACAGTGTTAGTGTCGTTTGTTATGATGAGACAATCCTGGTTCGAGTCCACTGATGAAAAGCTACAAGTGTAGCAACGCAATTGACCTAAAAAAAAAACATGTATTTAAGGACCGTCTAATAGGGTAGTTTCCAAGGTCGAAATAATGAAATAATATTTAGTCCGCTTTTTAGATAATCAAAAAATATTGGATACGTATTTTTTCTTTTTTTAATTAAACATAAAATGACAAAGATAATACGCTTCAAAAATTAGGAGTGGGGGCCTTTTACGTCACAGTCTCCTGAAAATTGTAGCAACTTGTGACGTCACACTCAACTTTAACACGCTATATCTTAACAAGTTCTGATCCAATTTAAAAAAGAAAAAATACGTATCGCTTAATTTTGGACAATCTACAAGACGGACTAATTATTATTTTTTAGGCAACTACCCTATTGCATTCTGTACTAGCTTTATTTGTGTGACCCACCAAACTTGGGTCAGGTTCAAGTTAAGGTCCCCAGTAAATGTAGGTAGGTATCAGTTTTTTGTCGGCGACAGTACGAGTTTAAGTAGGACCCATGTACCTATACAAAAGGGCTATTAGGTACTCTAAAATGTCTAGGTTTACCTTACATAAAAATTACTTATTTACCAAGGAACAGTTAATCATCCCTATCTATGGAAGAAACTGGAATACTTTTGATCTTTTTTCAGAATTATAGTCAGCTTAAACATACCTAGTTCCTACTTAACATTGGTAAACAATGGCGCAGCTTTCTTTACTAGTGCCTTAACTGTGATACGATTTAGAGGGGATTCCCTGACTGTCATGAAAAAATGACCGAAAATACATTGCTTTTTGGTAAAAGTGGCTTCTAAGTAAATTCGTCGAATTCGTCGAGAAGGCGTGGTGGCCTAGTGGGTAAAAGAACCAACCTCTCAAGTATGAGGGCGCGGGTTCGATTCCAGATCAGGCAAGTACCAATGCAACTTTTCTAAGTTTGTATCTATGTAGGTACTTTCTAAGTATAACTTAGACACCAATGACTGTGTTTCGGATGGCACGTTAAACTGTTAAACTGTGGGTCCCGGCTGTCATTGAACATCCTTGACAGTCGTTACGGGTAGTCAGAAGCCAGTAAGTCTGACACCAGTCTAAACAAGGGGTATTGGGTTGCCCGGGTAACTGGGTTGAGGAGGTCATATAGGCAGTCGCTTCTTGTAAAACACTGGTACTCAGCTGAATCCGGTTAGACTGGAAGCGGACCCCAACATAGTAGGGAACAAGGCTCGAAGGATGATGATTGCTTCTAAGTACATTCACATAAGAAAATCACCGACGGAAACTTACCTGTGGTTCCACCAAACACACAAGCAACAAAAAACAACACTATTTTTATTTGGAAATCCATTTTGCGCAAATAAACAATCCGTCGTCACTGTATCAAGCGTACTTAATCATATTTTCGATAGCACTCATTACTTACCTCTTTAAATCGAACAATGCAGTGTTTATCTAATCTATTCCTATTTGTCTTTAATTCGAATGAAATCAGAGATCACTATCAAAGTATTTTTTAGTTTGATTTCAATTGATTAAATTAAATGTAGTCCTTTAAAATCAGATATAGGAAACAAGGTATTTTTAAAATACGTACAATACAATGCAATTGCGATGTATGTTGCAACTGATAGGTATTTATAAGCAAAAGGTAAAGTATATGGTAGGTACCTACCTAGTACCTATAGTCAACCCTCACATTCTTCCAAAACTGATGTAGACCATGGAGTCCATAAATTGCCTGTATGCTGAACACTCTATTGTCAAAAACAAGAATTCCTGAACTCGCTCAACACTACTAAATCTAAAAGTATTAAATTCAGATAGTAGATACATAATTTACAGGGGAAAGGGAATGTACTTATATCAGAACTACCTACATATAGGACAGCTTTTCTCCGTGTGCGAGAAATTGTAAGCAGAATCCAGAAGCTTTTAAAGGTAGGTAAGTAGGTACGGCTAAGGGTCAATTCCCACTGAAAGACCAGCGGCCGGCAGCGGCCGTAAGAGCACGGAAAATGTAAGAGCGCGGCGCGGTTAACCCTTGCAATTACGGCCGCTGCCGGCCGCTGCTCTTTCAGTGGGAATTGACCCTAATAGCAACTTTCGCAAATAGGTACATATAGGTACCTACTTATAGTACTTATACTTCTGTGCCTATCAATTCCAATTGACTTGTAAATAAATCATGTTAAGTCAACCAGGAACCCAGTTAGGCCGGCGCAGATGGCAGGCCTGTGGCCGGTGTTTATCTTAATTGCTATTTTACTGGCCGTACCTCAGTCACTGCGAGAGATCCAGTCGGAGTAATCGATTCCCATGTTATTACCGGTTTCACAGCCGATAACGGAGTTACACCGACCAGTAATGTAGGCGCTACAGACTGCCTGGCTGCTTTGAAAATGTCGGACACTAGAGTTGGGATAAGGAGAAGGTCGGATAGTAAAACATTTCATTTATTTTTCAATCAGATTTATTTTGTGCTTAAATAAAATAAATAAGTAGGTGTGCTTTTTTTAACGATGGCAAAAATCATCAAATGACTCCTCCCGCTATGGGTTTGCAGCGGTGAGGGAGTGTCAGACTTTTACTGACTAAAAATCCATCATGTTGGGCTCGACTAGAAAGTACCTACCTAAGTGCTGAAGTGAGTAGATTGACAATTATGTGATACAGAAAAGCACTAAATAATTTATTGAAGCTGCGTAACATCTGGTTCTTGATTCTGTTTTCTCATCTGATGACGATTCGCCAAAATCTCGATGACTAACAAGACAAAGGCGAGGATCATTCCATAGAGAAGCATGAGACACACCGGGTAGAAATCCACCATATTAACTGAATCAAAGCTACTACCCATTACAGAGCAGACAGGTTTCTTGGCGTAAGCTAAACGGTTTTCCCTGTCAGTCAAACCGTGCTCCTGGATCCTGATATACCTGTAATAAAAAATGGTTATATAGGTGTTCGATATTCCATGGAGTTGGAGACCATCCATGTGATGAATTAGCATTTAAATCCTGAAAAAGATGCAGATATTAATTTAACGCATGTGATATTGGAAAAATGCATGGGAAAATTGGTAAGGCAATATTTTTTTTGTGTCAAAATAATTAAACTGAAGCACTTCACCGACTTTTGCTTAGGTAGGTATTCTCACCCGACTTTAAACATTTCACCAAAAGGCGAGTTCTTGCCGCTACACAGCCAAGCTTTCGCGTTTTGATAGTATTCAATTTCTTGAAGTCCACATTTTTCGTGCTCTTGAAATAACGCTGATACGATTCGGTACCCAGTGCCTGTATTCATATTGAAGGCAAACGGTCTCTGTGAACATAAATCAACAAAATAGAATTTTGCATGAGAAAAATGTTAGGAGTACCTGAGGTACCTGTACCTACAGGTTTATAAAAAGGAATATGATTCTCCATATGTTACCTTTTGCATAGCTTTAACACCTTCTTCAAGAGTCAAGAAGTTTGGTTTACCTCTGGGTGCGACTTTCGTTTCATATATCGCCTTTTTAATGGGGTCACTGGCACTCTGTGCGGGCTGCAAAATTAAAAATAAATAGAACAATTAAAATTGTATAAAATATTGAATACTCACAAGGGATCATCTTCCTGTACCGAGTAAAATATCGGGGATAGGATCGGTGGGTAATATGTGTCATCGTGAGTAGATTATGAGTAGTTCCGACGCTTTATCAAAGCAAATAAACAAACTGGCAAATGTTTCATCTTTATTAAATACTTACCGAAAAATAATATCTATTGTAAGGCACATCCTCAACACCGAGTTCCAATTTCGAATTTAATAAATCAGAAAGCGTTCGGATCTGATTGGAGGTCGACTGCAATAGTGCAACGATATTCGCAGAATATGACGTGTACAAAAAAAGGAACGCTAAGAACACTATGAACATTACAAGGCGGCCAAGTGTCCCTGGAAAAGAAACCATTATAACTAAGTGAAATGGCTCTAGAGCAGTATAATCACCTATATTTTTTATTGAGTAAACAAGCAGAATTCTGACCTTTCAACTCATTAGAGCTCCCTTGTTGAGATATGGCGCTGAGTACGAAAATAGTGATATCGCTCCAAGTTGGTGGCAAGCAAGTTTGGTCCATATTTTGCTAAAACAGAATTGATTAGAAACCCTTTTCATGAATCTCAAATATATTTTAAAATTATATTCCTTACCTCGTTAAACTGTTCATATTTCTTGATATCCCATTTTGTATTTATGTACAGTACAACTATCATTATGAGAACAAATGCACCCAGACAGATCCAAACACCAGTTGTGAATGGTAAAAGAAACAAATTGTTCTGATATGAGAGAGGAGGCTTCCTAAAGACGATCTTCACGGTAACAGGAGTCGGGTTCGTAAAGTATTCCAAAATCTTCAAGCGTTCTAATGACATGAATGTGACCATACCTGTCATACAAAGAATAAGTTAAATTCTCGAAGATATTACGAATGCTGTGAACTAAAATCAAAATTACCACATAATTCTGCTTTCCCCGTGTTTATTTCTCCAATCATTCCGTTCCAAGTACCATTAACCTTGTAGCCCCAAGTATCATTAAAGAGTATTCTTCTGGACGCATTTAAAAAGTCGAACAGGGGATTGATACTACGAAAAGTGCTCTTAGCAACTGTATCCACTAAGATGTGTCTGAAATCATATTTATTGGAATTATTCAAGAAAGAATTTGCAACAATATTTGTATTTGTTATTACTTACCTAAGAGTTATTAAATCACTTAAAGTAGTTCTCTTATCTTCAACGACAGAAGAAGCGGTCAAAGGTTCTCCCTTGAAATCCTTCCGTCTCATTACATTACTTTGGATAGTCTTATCCGACTTGTTTAGTCCGTAATCAGCCGACCAAACCCCATAGTATTCTATATTCCAGTCAGAGTTAGGTCTGATTTTATATACTGCCAAAAAATATATGCATTAGAAATAGTGATTAATTCTAAGCTACGAGGTACACGCAAATGAAAAATCAACTCACTTGTATGAAGCACAGTATCGTTATTTGCCGTTTTTTGAGCCATGATAACTTCGGAATCAACGGAAATATTTAGACCCCTAAATTCGGAAGGCACGATACTCTCCTTTTGTATCGGATTACCAAGAACTAGCCATCTGTACGACTTGCTAAACATTTTGTTTGCGTTAGCCTTGAAAATAATGAAAACATATAAAACGTGACAAAAACAAAATAATGTTTACATTTTTCGGAAAATAAATGAAGAGAAGTAGGTACCTGTTTGAGGAAAAATTCAGCATCAACGCAATTTTTGTCTAACAACAACAATAAATGGTTATTAGGATAAGAATTTGCGAATGTTTTATTTTTCCGTAAATAACGAACAGTAATAGGTCTTTCGAGATCCGACAACATTTTGGATAGCCTTACTTCATCAGCTTCTGTAAAAATTATGATAAGTATTCATATATTACCATTCTCTTTCCAATTATTAATTTTCATGTTGACATACTCACTAGAATTCCAGCACACATTAGCTACAATTGCAGTTGGTTTCTCGTATGAATTGGCTAAATCAACAATCATTTGCAGATCATTATTTGGGAGTATTGAAACACACCATTTCAAGCACAATATATTTAAAAACAATGTGAGAAGTTTCATGTTGAAGACGTGTCTGTGTACATTGAAAGATAAAGTGAACTATATCAAAGATTTGAGTTTCAAACTGTGTATAATTTGCGTGCTTATTACTCCAACTAGTAATTGTTTAAGTTGGTCGCTAATTGGATATAATTCATAGGTTGCTTTGTTAAACACAGGGGCTGTCTCACCACTTAAGCGTTTAACAGAATTTACTTCATAAGTACAGTGATAACTATAGGTTCAGCTACAAAACCTTTAATTATTCTACATTAACTGCGTTTTGCTCTAATATGGCTAACTACATCAAGCACAATTAACTCCAGTTTCACAAAGCATTTTACTATTTTAGTTCATTTCATCTTTTCTACAGATTAATTTTCGTAATATGTTTTCTTTTTTGTGTGCTAATATTTCTAAAGCAAGCAAGAACAAGGCGACAATAGCTCCGTAGGATAATATCAGTACAGCTGGATAACAGTCGACCATGCTGACCGATACGAAATTTGATCCACCTCCTGTACATTTTGGGCGTTTTTCATACATAAGACGATTTTCTCGATATTGCAGTCCATGTTCTTGGATTCGTTTGGTTCTGTGGAAGCAAAAAAAATATCGTTTGATCTAGGATTCAGGTCGAGGTTGAGAATTATATTAATCACAAGGACAATTGTACTCTCTTTACCCAATTTTAAACATCTCCCGGAACGGTGTGTTCTTTCTGACGGCCAACCAAGGATCAATTACTTGCAAATACTGTATTTCTCTAAGCCCACATTTTTCACCTTCATTGAAATATTTCCCAACGAATTTGTAACCCACTCCAGTTTCCATGTGAAATGCAAATAGGCCCTGGAAGTAAACCAACATAAAGTTATGTTCGTTCTGTCTGCGAAAGATTGTATGAATGTGTGTTTGATACTCGTGTTTGAGACACGCTAAATAACTGGATGGATTTTTATGAAGGTTGGTAAACATCACAGGCTACTTTTCATCTATGTGTAGCATATACTTCCCTCAGGATACAAAGCAAACCATGGGCGTTTCTTCTTTCTTCTAAGGGGGTTTCTAACTTGCTAGTTAGAAATAACGCTAACCTTTCGCATTTGTATAACTCCCTCATCCATAGTCATAAAACGTGGTGTTGTACCAGGTGGAGCCACTTTCTTCTCATATATTGCTTTGCGTACTGGTTCAGTAGCAGTCTAAAACAAAGAAGCATCTACATTACTCGTACGATGACTTGAGATAAGTATTACGATAAGCTTTATGCTTTAATGAGTTACCGAGAAGTAATATCTGTTGAAAACGGTATCATGAACTCCGAATTTGATTCTGGAATGGAGTAAATCTTCCAAAGTCTTGATGTGCGAAGAACTGGATTGGAGAAGAGCCACGATGTTAGCCGAGTACGAGGTGTAGAGGAACATTAGAGCTAGGAACAGCACCAGCATTACCACTCGACCTAACGACCCTGGACAGACAAATCAGTCGAATAAGTCAGTTCAAAGTTAGTACCTTACACTTGATTGTGAATCTCTGACAAATTCTACAAGAGGAGACGTTTAAAGCATCAGTAACAAAGATTTTGAATTCGTACCTTTCAGCTCAGAAGGACTTCCTTGTTGACACGCAGCCCCAAATATTAAAACGATAATATCAACGACATTGGCCCTTAGTACGCCTGCGTCTTTTTCCCTCTGAAAAACAACGTTGTTAATAATTTTAATGGAATTTTTATTCATATTGTTGCCTGTTTCCTTACCAGCCTTGGAGACAGGTTGTTCATTACTAGCAAGTTAAAGACCATCATGAAGAACTCTGTGAGTGTACAATATATGGCTTTCCGTACATTACTTGTATTATTTCCACCGCGACTTGATTTTCAGGACTTACCGTTTCTAATAAATCTTGCGTTTTCTTCCACTCCCATTTTGTCACCAGAAGAAGCACTAAGTATATTATAAAAACCAAAGCTATGGTGCTATACCATACAGTCGTGTTGAAAGGTAGAAGGAACAAATTGTTTTCATACGACAGCTTTGGTTGTTGAAATACGAATTTGGATCGGGTTGGTGTTGGACTCGCTATGTAGTCTACTATGGACACACGCTCGAATGTGAAGAACATCGGTGATCCTGCGGACGATAATGTACGGAATAACAATTGGCACGAGTAAAGCAATTCAATATGTCTTATTACCGAGATTGCCAATTACAATGTTGATACAATAGGCATTGTCAACATTTTTTTGTCTGCAAAATTAAATTTGAGCAACTGGTTTTCCCCGAATCGGATTCTGTTTGTTGCTCTAAATAGAAGGTCATTCATAATTCGTGCGTCTACAAATAGCTTCGCTCAGAGCCCGTTACAATGATTAGCTCATCAATCAATTGCTTACTTAGCAAAGTTAATTGGTGACTGGCATGATGTTATTACTGCTCAATTTTGCGATGGTACCGTATCTTCTGTAGGAATGTTACTTATGTTACGTCACTGACTGCGGGGCTTTCCGAGGTCTACAACTTGAACACGTTAGTGCAACATGATTGGGACTGATTGATACCTGTATTGGAAAAATATTCGACTGACTGATGAATCATGAGGGCAAAAACGCGCAAAAGAATGTAAGGAGTTATAAAATTCCTAAAGAAGGAAATCATAAGAGGAATAAGGCAAAACAAGTACCTTTTCTGGGTAGATTCAGCACTTGAGATGGTAAACGTTTTAATTAATAAATATTTTTTTACCTCCGACTTCCACTTCGCCCCTAACTAAGTAGCCAGTCATTCCATTCCAAGAGCCATTAACGCGATAACCCCAAGTGTTCGCAAAAATGTATTTCCTTTTAGCATTAAGGAAATCCAACAAATGGTTGGTCGTGGGGAAATTCACTTTCGTAATTGTATCAATGTGATCGTCTCTGCAATAATTGGGTAACTGTTATTAAAAATATGTTTTAAAATCACTGTGAGTTATTTGGTTGTCAGTTTGTAAGGCTAACGAACTGTTATTTTTCCTTATGCTAGGATTTCGTAACAGAATTCCCAGACATGTAGGTATAGGTATCAATTTTTATCAAAACTATTATGAAAATTAATTATTAAACTTTTTACATTCCAACCGCAAAACATATTTAAATGTTCTTTTATATACCGAAGCACTAATAAACATTCCTCGGTGAAGGAAATAGGCTAATATAATATTTTACCTGGCATTAGGTATTAATTATTTCGCCAATGATATGGCTGGTCGTATTTATCATACCTACCTAAAATTGCTCTAGTTTATTAACAAAGAGACCTCACACAGTACAGCTACCTCTTTTGTGCCATCTTAGATTATCAAATTTACAACTGTATATTCACACGTTTAAAAGTAACGGTATTACACCTACAGGCCATCAGATAAATGATTGACGCTCTCATTATTTGTAAGTACGTAACAAATACTTATTTCATGTCCATCAATATCTAGACGTCTCAAAGAGGTCGGTTCGAAAAATCGAGGAGACTTCTGAAATCGATGTTTTGCATTCCATGTCCCGTAGAATTCTGTCTGCCAGGTGTTATTTGGGCTTATTTTGTAAACTGGAACAAATATCAGCAAGTTAAAGTCCTGGACCTAATGATAGAATTAGGACAAGTTACTTATGACTATGGAGAAAGGATGTAAGGTAATAAGATGTCTAATGTGAATGGACTTACTGAAATGCATTTCGTACAAGTCGTCGACGCTCCTTAGCACCAATACTTCAGAATCGAGAAGCACGTCTATGTTGGATATAGCTTTTGGTACAATATCATCGTCGTTAGTAGTGCTTGAATTTCCAAATAGAATCCATCGGAATGGTGCTCTGAAGACGTTTCTTGCACTGTTCTATAAGGTTTAAAGGAATTTATATTAACTATTTCGACATTAGTACATATGTCATTGTTTGGATATTATCGGTTATTAGAATAGACCACTTAGTGAAACCAACCTTTTCAAAATAAGTATCAATATCAGGACAGTCCAGATCAGTCATAAACACGATATGCTGTTCTTCATCATAAAACTCCGAGTTATCAGCTTTAACAACGTCATTTGCGCTAAATTGGATGTATTTATTTGTAAGGTGAGTGTGCAGTTGTATAATTTTACCTGAAAAGAATCAATCAAATAAACTTCATTGGATGTTTTTATGAAAGAATTAAAAAAGCTATGAAGATCTGATCAGTCAACTTAACATCCGCAGATTTACTGCTCTAGAACTTTTAACGTGTCCTGTTTTGCAAACACATTTTGGCAAAATGTGTTTAGCTGAAGATCGGGATACTTATTCTTCCGAGCCTTTTCCCAAAATGATTTTGGTTGCATCCTTTCGCAGGTCTTCAACCTTTTCGCAGGCATTTTGCCTCTTAGGTACAATACGGCGAAAAAGATATGTTTTTTTTGTTATGATACCGTTTCAATACTCATAGGAATTTCACAAACGCATTACTTTGTTCGTTAAATTTTTCCTTATCAGTTTGAAATACCTTCCTTACATACAGAGGGACTTCTGGATGGGATCATGGTATGTATGATGTTTATGAAGAATCTTTACTTACTAGGAGTCCAACAAAGTTTAGCTATCACAGAAGACGGTCTACCAGATGCTTCAATGACGTCGGAAAGCATGTCTTGCATATTTTGCGAATCTTGGCCATTGCATAGACTTAGAGAAAAGAGTATCCATACCAAAAATATAATCTTCATCGTTGGAAATGCGCATCAGTTGAATAAAGAAGACAGACTAAATAATAAGTAGGTCGGGTCTTATCATATTTGATTTACAAATCGGTCTGTATTTGTGAAGTGATTTTTATTAAGAATTTATTCTTTAGTTCGCAGTAGGTCACTGCAATTTTTGCAAAATATGTTTGCGAACCGCAATTCCCTGAATTGGTTCAGTAAATATTCTGATATAAAATAAAAGCAGGGTTTTGACTTTAGAGTCAAATATATTTAATAAGTTTGGTTTTATAAATGCTTTGTTTCAAAAGGTAATATTTGATTAAGTTTGTTTTTATCAGTTAGCCTTAATAATTGAATATCCTAATATTTGAGTTTCAAAAACGGAGGACCTGTGTAGGTAAAATGTCCTTCGAAGGATCTCATCATGATCTTCCGAAGTCATTTGGACAAAACATAATTATTTAAAATCTAAAGGAAGAGTTAGGAATGTTGATAATACCAATATAGAAATTGATTTAAAGGGAAGGGTTCGGGAATATTCCAATGCATGTAGAGTTCATTGTTTGAACCTGTGAACTTCGTAACAATTCATCTTTGTTCGAGCCTCATTACGGCGAAGGTATTTGCTCTAGATAACGTTAATCACAGTTATCTAACTTATCTATGTCAAGTTTATCCGTATTGTTTGTTTACAAGCGATAGGGAATTGTATTTTTCCGTAACAGCAATTGTCAACATAAGATGACACTGTAGTATGGGCTATTCTTAACTTTTTTGTTTTATGCTTTGTTGCATTAGGGTACTGAGATCTTGAAGAACTGATTTTGAACCGAGTTCTATATTCTGAAATGTTGGACAAATACTTCAGCTCTTGGCCAATTCAGAAAGCCATATATTTTTCTAATTTTACCGATGAAAATATGATTGCAACATGTATTTACCATATCAATGTTTATCAAAATAGTACACTTATGTCAATCACTTGAAAAACAATTGGCCGTAAACAGTTGTGTGGGAATAGCCCACATATCAACAGTAGGTACTTCAATGTTATCAGTGCGTACATTAATTTTAATTTATTAATTGCATTATGTAACTGGACACGGTTAGTTCTCCACGCGACTTGCTCCTGTGTGTACATTTCCAATGTGACTTCGTTTTCCCAGTTGATAACGCAATCCGAATTCAAACAAAAGAGTGTTTATTTAATGCGATTTAAAAAGTAAAATGTTAGACACTCATTTGTTTTCTAAATTAGTGACGAGATGTTCATTAAATCCAGTGTCGTTGAGTAAGCAGGGCGAATCTGCATCCGAATGGACGCCTTTGTTGAAGAAATCTTCTAATGTGCCGCTTTCTATCAGAGGTGGGTGCTGGCTTTTGTTTTATTTATTTTAAATTCCTTCAATTATGTGTGACCGCAACTCGGGTTTCTCCGTCCAAATTGGATTATGAAGCCAAAGTTGCTCGTAGAGCCATATGATATGCAATCGACCACTTTTTTGTTGAAACATTGCCCCCAGCTAGGATATAACCGGAGGCAATATTTAGAAAACCGTAATACCTATCATAATAAACCTATTGGAGTTTGATAGCTAGTCTTTCAGTAACTTTCCGATGCTAACAATTTAACAGTTGTTATGAACCCTGGTATTCGATCAATCTAAAACGATTTTGTTGTTAAATAAAATGCAAAAAATCAATTTTCGTTTCATCGTATTTTACTGAACTTAGGTAGGTACTTACTTAACAGTGAAGTTAAAACCTCCTTTGAACCTTCCCAAATAAATAGTTAGGCAATGTTAATCTGTTGTAGTGGAAATATTTTGGTCTCAAAAAAGGTGCTAATGAAAAGTAGCTATTAGGCGTGAGTAAAATTAATTAACAGGTACAGGGTGCTTATTACAATAATTATCACTATAGGTGCTTACCTAAATTCAGTAAAAAGCAGTTTTTTTGCCTAAATTTAGCACCTATCAGTAGTAGGAACCTGTAGATGATGACGAAAAATAATAAGATTTTTTCTATACACCTGAGCCCAAAATTTCTTCGAGTAAATATTAACGAAAGTACTTAAATGGGAATTAGGTGTGATTAGTGTCGGGACCAGTTGACGTAAATGGTAAAAATGTACGACGGATGGAAGTGGGTCACGCGAAAAGTTCCACTCTTAAGGTGCAATAAGCAATGCTATGCAATGCTAAGAGCAATATAATGCGTTATTTATTTACTTAAGGCAATAAAGCGAGTAATATAAACCAAGCTATGGTTAATATTACTTGGTATACTAATATATACTAATATTAATAGGTATACTTACTGCATTCTATTTTAGTTAACGTTTTACACTGATTAGGTACCTATTTTATTACGATGCATTTTTTTTGTAGAAATCATCTTTAAACCAAATTTTAGATTAGGTAATGGTATTACACTCATTTTCACACATAATATCGAGTACCTGCAGAAATATAATAAAACTCCTCCGTGTAACACGATATCGCAAATTGTAAACAAATCTTAATCATTAATCAAAATAAAACAATTGTAATGACTTTAATACAATTGTAAGCTTAGCCTTAACGCGCAGATAAAAACGTGCGTCGATAAGTTAATGTAAATGCACTTTCAACACGTGCCGTCACTGCAGCTTCTAACTCAAGAATGTTAATTTATCGATACTTAACTTCATTATTATAGAATAGGAATTGCTTATATTAAGTGGTAATTTTATACGACACGCAAATAGGAAATACAGTTGACGTCATTTTTGAAGAAAAGCATTACCAACGGTAGGGTTGGGTTGATGGAAAAAATCCACTGCTAGATGAAGGCCTCCTCCAAGCCGAGGGGATATACTTAGTGCATCTAAGCAATAAGAACGTTTGGGAGCTACGATTGACAGAATATTCGTATGAACTGATGTGAGATTTAATACTAGACGTCAGTTAGTGTACGTAAGATCCCACCCAGTTGTTTAGGTATGCTTAGGTATAGGTAGAGGTTACTGACGTCAACATATAACAATCAAAAGATTGGGAAATCAAAGAGCTACATTCCTAAGTGTTGATAAAACGGGTGAGTATGTCAGAAGCGTCTTCGTAAGAGGAAAACAGTAAATACGTATCATTTCCGTTTTCCCGGTGCTAATGCCCTAAGTCGGTAAAACCTATACTTTATTTAGTTTTTAAGGTCACCTAATATTAGTTGAGTCTCACGTCGTCACCCATGACAGACTCCCCAATTTTTAGGTAGGCTTAATACTTGTGTTCTATGTTTTCTACTACTGTTTAATACATTATAACAAGTAACTAAAGTACACGATTTAAATGTTAAGATATTTTAGGTTTTCAATAAACTCCAAAAACGTATTGACAACAAAAAGGTAAGGTCTTGAAATCGGAACAAACGATTTTTCAGGAACTCAGCATGTTTCTCTGTCAGCACGTTCTCTTTTATCAGAGAATACAGCATTATGAGGTTGTAAACCTTCGTTAAATAATGAAGTTGGTTAAAAATGTGAATGTTTGGTCAGCAATGGTTGGGCAAATGCCAGCGAGTTGCGACCAAGACTAAACTATTTGATACGGATGACCGGTCTGTTACAAGACATCGCGGATGTTTGTATACGTTCGCAATTAATTTTATTTAGGTCCGGCTTTAATAGTTCTCATGACAAGATTGTTTCAGTGGTTTACTGTTTTGACTAAGGGAAGCCAAGCACTTACGTATGGACCTTAAACCCTAAGAAGGCAGGTATATGTTGTGAAACCTCACAGCGTTATGTTAATATTGAAGAAGCAATTATTGAGAATCATCAAATACATTAAGCATAGGAATATATTTTCAGTATTTAAGATTATTTGCAATCGGTTTTCAGCAAAATATAGTTTGATATTAAACATAATAGGTATATCTATTGCCTTGTTTGTCAATACTTTACAAAAGTACCAAGTACACTTGAGAAAACTTGTAAACTTGAGAAAAATCCTGAACTATTGAATATATTTATAGACGGGGTTACTTGTATAGAATTGTATTCTAAATATTTGCAACAAAAACGTTGGATCGTGTCACGATAACTAAAAACTAATAGTTATTTATTATTATGTTTTTTATCTCTACTACAGCGTGGCGAGGGACGATATCGCCGATTTAATTTTAGAATGAGGAAAACACTTTTTATAATAGGTACAATCACTGATTTATTGGAGTAAATAAACCGAATATTGAATACGGCATTCCGCCTAAAAGATGTAGTTCTTGAACCTTGTTTCGTGTAGGTATATTATGAACAGCTTTCATCCGCGGATTGGAACTACTTTGCGCCTTCCTCGATAAATGTGCAGTCTAATACCGATAGATTTTTTTTTTAATCGGACCGGTCCCTAGTCCGTAAGAGCGCGTTCAAACAAACAAACTCTTCATTATATTTTAGTATTTGTTGATAAATAGAAGCATCCTTAGAAGCTAGTTACGACGAACATACCAACCTTTTAAGGCGAGGAATTGGTCAACAATAATTCCATAACCGGCACGCGCATCTAAGGCGCCAAAAGGGGTCGGAGCGTCTGAGCGGGGCGAGGATAACAATACGCGCGCTAGCTTATAACTAAAAGTCGTAAGCGACAAAATGGTTTTGTAATTTTATTATTTAGAAATGATAATTTTATAAAAATTCCTTCTACAATTTTAAAGAGTATGTATTGTATATACTCAACTGCTAAAAAAGTAAAGAGGCTTAAATCGGTCCCGTATGCCCATAATATGTGAATCTCTTTTTAAAAAGAGGTATGTTTGATATATTTTTCTCTGTTATAAAAGTTACCTAATCATGTTTCTACTTCTAACAAAATAAGGTTTATATCATGAACTTTCAGGTAACCAAGTTGTATTTTGATCCGTTTTGTATTTACTGAGAAAAATTTAAATCCTTGGCGCCAAAAATTCCAATTCGTCCTCTTAAGCCAATAAGTATGACTATCACAATTACGTATCGATATACTTATGCAAAGCAATATGTAGTACCAGGCAAAAAACAAATGAAGATGTATTTGCGTTGTTGCGCCTACGTTCGTTGTCATGTGGTTACGTGCAACGTGCTACGATTGCTACGCTCGTAGAATCGTAGATACGTCACTATAGAATTTTAGTGGTTGCGATGACGTGCGAAAACAATGATTAAATAAATTGTAAAGTTAATAAAACTGTAAAAGTTTGCCTAAGCTGTGTAGGCACTGAGTTAAGTCTTACATCGCCTTCAATACTTTAAACACCTTCATGGGCACAATGATAGATGATGATAAATCATTGTAGTGTTTTTTTAATGCCGTAAATAATATTGACTATTTGTTATCAATTGACATGCAATTTATTATGATTTAAATTTTCCATAGGAAACGTATAACGACGACAGACGACTATCAGCGGTTGTATAGCACCGTTTACATACCTCTATACTTAGTGTTGACAGGTATATACAAAGATACATTTATTTGAAGGATGTAATATAAAATCGCAAATATACAGGTACAACTTTTTATGGGAAATAATAAAAGAATACGGATTATTTTAAAAAGTTTGATTATTTTTTTTAAATAAATGAACAAATTCCAATATTCTATAAGTCATACAATCATACAACTAACATGTTTTATAATGCCTGAGAAAATAGTTCGGATGTTCAGTAGGTTGCAGTTCTTAGCTCACTACAATTTATTTACTTTTATATTCATTGTTCTTATAAATTTTTGTACCTACGAAGACATTCTTGAAAGGCTAGGTCATTAAAATAGCGCCCGCATTCTATCTTCGTTTATTACTAAGATCTCGCTTAGTAACAGCCGCACTGGTCCATTGATATAAGGTTAGGCACTAGCTGGGGAGTTTGTTCCACCACTTCTTCTTCCTAGCAAAACACATACCTAGGAGTGGTGAAGGGTGGACGTTTTGGGAGCTGTGTTTTGTAAATGTGACGTTCAAAAAGTGCTGATTTTCAGTCTGCTTTGAATAATTAACTTTTTGTCTTTAGGTATCTATTTTTTTTATCAACATTTGATGCGCCCGTGGATGATTGACCATCTGTCGCGAGTTCCTCTAAGTTTTGGAAGGTACCCTAAATTGGTGTCCCAGGTGTCATTTGATCATCTTTGACAGTCGTCGGTAGCTAACAGCTAAAAAGTAAGCTATGTTTTATTCCAAGCAAAAGTTCTAACGGGAAACTGGGGGAAATCGGCTAGTAAACAATAAACAACAAAAATACATATATCGGGTGTGTCGTTCTTCATAATCACATTAAATGAAATGCGTTAATATACTGTTTAATATATGTCGATTAACAGAAATAAGAAAGAAAAATACGTAAAAATAAAAAAATGAATTTTTCAAACAAAGTAAATAGAATATAAATGTGCGAAAATTAGAACACCATATAAAAGTCAGTTATTACAAACAACTGAAATTCTCCCTTGAAAACTGACAGCTGTCAACTGAGCAAAACATTCGATACTCCTAACTTTATCTCTGCTTTACACATGATGTTTTAAATTATAAAAAGAAAAAAGACTCCTGGGGTTAAACCACTGAATGGATTAGGTTATTTTTTTTACAATCCGCCATAGAATATCATAAAGTATATGTGATAGGATTTAATGTGATTATGAACGACACACTCTGTATGTAGGTAGGTATGTAGGAACTAAGAGGAAAAAATCTTATAAATATCTACTTAGTAAATAGGTTCTTTCTAAGTAAAGTGAGTAGAATATAAACATACCTGCCTACCATTATTTATGAATTAATTAATTTTGTAAACATGAGGTCATTGCCACAGTTTAGCTAACATAATTTATGTTAAGTTTAGGTGTATATGTAAATAGATATCTACATAAACTTTTTTGTTATCTATTGATCTTATTTACAACGAGATAGTAAATAACTCCGGTTCCTTGGTGTTACTTCTCAGAACGGTTAACGGATCTGTACAAAGGAATGTTAAACGTAAACACTTTTTGTTAATATTGACACTAGTAGAAAAATAAAATTTCCTTATTTCCAACATAAAATATCCTGTTCCAATGCCCAGTCTATTATAATTTATATTATTTCCGATCAATATTTTATAATTTTTATTACCTTTTAACTTGCAATTACATCTTCTTTCGGGTTTATCTTGCAAAATAATAAATTAGAATGTATTTTTTTTTAACATAAGCTATTTTAATAAAAGTTTATAGTTAGTGGCAGTACCAAGCAGTGCGAATATGTTTTTATAACGCAACTTTAGCAGCGCTTAACAAAGGTAATTGACTTGTAATGGAGGTATAAATAAATAAAAAGGTTGACGTAACAGTTATTTCATTCATCTTTCGTTGAAGACACGTGTCAGATGTAATGTGATATTTTTATAAACATGTAATAAGTAGAGCATAATATCTTCGTTGGCCTAGAGTTGTTTTCAGTTCCGAAGTAGTAGCAAAACAGATTAGAAGCATTAGGTTGCCGTTGCTCGGGTAACTGGGTTGAGGAGGTCAGATAGGCAGTCGCTCCTTGTAAAACACTGGTACTCAGCTACAGCCGTTTAGACTGGAAGCTGACCCAAACATAGATGGGAAGGTTAGGCAGATGATGACTTCAGTTCAGAAGGCATTAATTATTGAATTTTGTAGCACACTTCACTTCAATTTGTATGTTTTTTTTGTGAACCTCATTAGTTATTGTTATGTCAATGCAGCATCGAGCTACGTCTTCCAGATAATTTTGTTCTACTTATTATTTTTAACACGCTTTTATTAGATTGACTTGTTTGTAATTATATACCTACTGTAGTAATTAAGCACTAGCTTAGCATTATCATGTAGGTAATGGAATCTAAATAACTAATTAAAACAATTTCCAAGGATCTTAGCGTAAAGAAAATTGGCAGATGTGTGTAGTTCTGATGTCAATACAATATTTTCCTGTCGAACTGTTCTGATGATGAAGCCGGAAAGTATAAGCGCACGTAAAAATCGTCACAGGATTTAAAAGAGTGGTTTTCCATTGATTTTTGTTTTTGAACTATTAATTAAGTTTTACATCAAAGCTTTTATTCCATAAATTTTAGTTTATAATTTGGCGGTTTATAATTTGCATTAACGGGCCAAAATTGATGTCCTAGTTTGGATTAACGACGCAACCTTGTGTTATGTAAGACCTTTATAAATATTACATGAGGTTCTTTCCAAGAAACTGTGATTCCTAGTATCAAAGTAAGTTGTTTGAGAATATAATGCCATGTATAAAGATTGGGTCACGACCGACACTATGGTCTTGACTATTCATGGAATTTTTTAAATACTAATATCTGTCTCAAGAACTCACTTCTTTACAAATTTCCATTGGCATGTCCTTGTAAATATCTATTTATGATTATTTTGTTGCGCATCAATACTGCGCTTTATTTTGTTGATTGATTGAATCATCATTGATCAACCAGCCTAGGCCCGGTTTCCAGCAAAGCAGAGAGGAGAGGAGACAAGATATGCCGTCTGAATATACTACATAGTCTTTGATTGCAAATTAAGCTGGCAGGTTATTTATACGAAAGCAGAGAGGGAAATTGTAGCGGAGAGATGTGTACTTTGTGTAACAGAAATGTGAGCTGTTCGAGATCAAAACAATAGTACCTATGTAGTAGGAACCTAATAAAATAAAGCAATGGTAGTACATTCTTGCAAACATTCTCATTAATAATATTAGTAAGTTTGTGGCTTATGCAAACCACATCCGCATAAACCAATAAAACATGAATAAAAGAACCATTTTTAGCCACTACAATTTCCGTGACATAGCCTAAGTATGGTGACTCTAACATAAATCATAAAGTCATAGTTTGTGCTCATCGCCATACACTACGTGAATACTGAGTAGAGACATGTGACTCTAGGCTAATGAATACATGGCATGTGTATGTTTGGTGACCTCATTCTATAGTCAAGTAATAGGGGAAATCCACCCTCTGTTAATTGTTTCCGTGTCAGTAGCAGTTGGGTACAAAAGCCTTTAAAACCTTCTACCTACAGTCGCCACAGAAAGTAGTTTACAGGATAGTAATAAAAAGCTTGTTAAAACAGTAAACAGGTACAGGAAAATAAAGATAGCTACCTGCCTACTTACACAATCGTTATCAATGTGAACCTCGAATCAAAATAGGTTATAATCCACTTGACACAGATTAAATAACTTTTCAATATTACCTATATCTGTCATAGACCACAATAAAACTTTGGCCAATTTATTTTTTTGTCTGCTACGATTGTATTTCGAGCGATTATACAAATTTTGCAAGCGTTGTGTCACAACAATTGTTACTGGAATTGCTGATTGTCTCTCGATTTCCTTTCAGCAGCAACACTGCAAGGTCACTGCGTTGACCCTGGATTCTGCGATACTAGATTTACTTATACTTAGGGAAAATATAGCCTGATGCTCAAGTAGAACAAAGGCTTAGGACCGGTAGTTACTTCCAAATGTTAGATTCTAGTTAGCTTCCGTAAAGATACGTGAACTGTATGCAGCCGTTTTTCTTTTGTCAAATGAAACGGATATCTAGGTTCGAGTTAAGAATAATCTTAAGTTAAATGATTCTATTTGGTTATTTGGTTAATGAGTCTATTTTTAGTTGGTATGGCTAAATGGCATTGATTTGCGGATCATTACTTATTTGGATTCCGATAGAAACTAATCTAGTATGCGTCCGGTTTATTTGTAGTCATGTCATTTGTTGATTAAATTCCTAATTCGATTGATGCTTAGCATACCAATTTTGATGATTGAGTTCTTTTTGTAAAGGAATTCTTTTGTTTAATATGTTTTTATTTCTATACACAATATTTCCAAGTAAAAAGTATCCACGTCTCTATTTGTTTTCAGTTAACTATTTCCTAAACTTTTTAAGATCGTATAAAATTTATCTGACGTAAGTACTTATCCATATTTTAAAACTGCTTATTCTTACGCACTTTATGAACGGTCAAAACTTTTTCCTCGTTGTCTAAATTACTTAAACCAATAAAAATCATGAAATACAGCGTCAAAATGAACGTACCGAGTGCTTGAAGATTTAACTTACGATAGCAATTGAAAACAAACAATAGATTGAATATTATGAGATCTATGACTAATACAATTTTCTACCTACTGATGCAGGATGTTCAATAATATTGTAGTAAATCCAGTATTGTTATATTCAATATTTGCAATGTGCGACTGTGAGTTAAGTTTGTTTAAAGGTGTGATCACACCAGATGGTTAAACGTGTCTGGAGAATGAGAAAAAAAGAAACAAAAAAAAAAATGTTGTTTCAAAAATTACGCTGACCACTTCAGTTAACCTACTCCTACCTTCTCATCTGAAAAGCTTTTCTTCATCGCAATTTCACAAACACTTACATGATAAACATCATAGTAGGTAGGTACTTGCGGGCTTTTTCCCTAAAAAAATGCGCAACGAGCTACTAACACTTGCATTGCAAATATGTAATTACTTAAAGCAAACTTATACTTAACTTATCAACAGTGTAAACGCTGCCCTATAAATCTATGTATACTTTCTAAGAATAATACACAAAAAATATATTATTAGCATAGTTTATTTGGTTACTGGCATTCGAACCATAATAAACGTCAGAGTTTATTTGGTCAGGTACAACACGAAAAATAATGGTTTTTACTGGTTTTTATTATGATGATCTAATACATTTAATTATATTGTTCAAGTGACATGAACCGTTAAGAATGACGTGATAAATGTTTTGGTAAAATAAATAATACATTCAGTAGGGATTTCTCATTTGTCTCCTATCTCACCTCTAGTGTTAGGCTCGGAAAAATGCCCGGGACCCGGAACTATAAGATTATGCTATCTTGGGTATCTCGTATCGTACCATTGTCAATACACATCAAATCAGTGATGTGACATCACTAGTAGCCGTTCACAAACCTAAACCAGCTTCAATCCTAGGCATATATTGTCTAGGGTGTCCCTTCTAGAGACCCTAGTCATCTCCCGAGCCTTTTCCCGAATATGTTGGGGTCGGCTTCTAGCCAAAACTGGATGCAGCTGAGTTCCGATGTTTTAAAAGAAGCGAATACTTACCTGGCTTCCGCAACCTAGTTACCCGGTCAACCCCTGGGTAAGACTGGTTGTCAGACTTCCTGGCTTTTGACTACCCGTAACGACTACCAAAGATGTTCAAAGACTAGGGATGCAGTTCCTTCTACTTAACAATATTAAGAAAATGAATATTTCCCTACTAATAAAGATACATAATAAACGGAAGTATTAGGTAACACAATATTGCAATTGAAAAGGCACTAGTATTGTCACAATAAAACAAGTTTGATTAATTTTCTATAGTTTAGTCATAGTTAGTGTTTTACGTAACGAAGCTGAACGCATTAGTTAAAGATTGACGAAACGTACATGTAATGAGCTAATGATTCTGATTGTAATGTGGACCGGTAGCTCTTAGCTCGTAACCAGCAGTCGCATGATTGAATTACTTTATGTTGTACCTAGTTTATATTCCTTTTAACATACAAAGTGGCAGCATATGTTTCTATGATTATGCGGACAAACTGTGATTAATAAATCTCTTTCAGGCTTTGTATTGTGTAAACACTTGCGCTGGAAGTTCCCTCACGGATGCATCTAACATCTTCCATGTACTTGCCCTGCAGTTTCACTAGCCAGTATGTGTACTTGAAGGCGTGAACAATGTTTATTCATTATCGACACTTACAGACATTCCTATTCTAAAAGTGAAGCCTCATGCGCCGCATTCAAACAATTTGGAGGCGTGTTTTTTTCGCATTGACGTTTCACCATTTAAGAACAATTGGCGAATGTGCTAAAGTGGTTCATAATCTTAAATGTTCTTGTTTATTCACATATCAATTGAAATGCGACCCCCTTTATAGACATTTGTATTGGTCTACGTCAATTTTGATTGCTTGCGTAGACATGTAACGTAGAAACTTCTTTCCATTTGCAGATATGAATCTGTTATTATCAATTAAGTATCATTGAGTTTATTTTCCCCTGTTAGTGATTTATGATTGTTTGAAATTAATTGGACGAGTTATGATCGTTTATCAACAGTCGGACTATGACGACAGTCTAGGTCAGATTGATATTAGTCGGACGATATTGACACACCCCCAAGGCTCAGGGTCATTGCTATGTCACTATTTCGTCAGCTGTTTGTTACCAGCAGATTCTAACAGGCAGATTCCGCTGTTGATCCTTTAGATCTCAGTAGCTGTAGGATTAGGTAAGTACTTAAAGGTACGTAATAATAATTGCGTAATAAGGGTACAACATTTCTATTGATATTAATTACACTAACAATAGACGATCGTTCAATTGTTTCACAAACTTGTTTACTTGCAATATTGTCAGTGCAGCATTGTGTAATGTCGCAGAATGAGTATCTAATGTAAGAGAATAATTTATCAGGCGTAGATGATACATGTCACAAGGTGTTTGAGTCAGGAAGTTCCACTCTATGGAACACTTGAGAATGAGGTTGCATTGAGAGGGAACTAGTCACTCCAATAAGTTTTATGCAACTGTATCTGACTGATAAGGGTAAAATCCTGTGGTCAATAACCGAGTAAGTGCTTGAATAACAATTGCGAAAAATGGACACGTTTTTCTTACAAATAATATGTAATACATAATCCATTATCACACTACTTACCACATAACATCACGATTAGTAAGAGGTTCGCTGGTATAACAATATTTTAATACAACAATGTGAATGGCGACTTAGTTGGAATGGCTTTTCCACATAGAGTTTTTTATCCAAGGAGATTTTCAGTTCTCTCTTGTTTTTTTTCTAAGCTGTGCATTCCAGGACAAAGGTACAGAGTTACTTAATGTTCCATCTAACGCAATTTACATGTTTTATTTATTTGTTACGTAGATAACATTAGAAGTGATGCTGACACACTTTCCATGTGCGTGTTTTATTTATTGATTGAAAGCTTAATTAATTCGTTAATGTTTATTTTATATTAACATGATGACAGAACAGATATTTGAGATAAATGTAAGGGAACATGCAAGACTATCCATCGTATTCACCGAAGAACTTAACTTGCCTACGCTAAACCAATGTCAATTTTGATAGCTTTCCTGCTATGTGAGTGAGGTAGTTGAAACCTCCGGAAACAGTTTACGATACTAGTTATAATAGAGTGACGATTACTTGAGTGGTTAGGCACATGAACTTAAAAGAGGGTGTCTGCTTCATAGCATATGAGAAGCTAATGGAACCTCAAGAAAGCAGATAGCTATAGCTATAACAAATCGTATAAATAGAATATGGTAAACAACAATATTGTTCCGCATTGTAGAAACACTCCTTATGTTTTGAACAGCAACACTATTTTGAAAGAAATAAATCCAGGCTTTCAACTTCAACAGTCAAGTACCAGAGTGAAAGTAATTAACCGTGTCGAATACATTGCACGTTTAATCTGAGTTACTGGAGCAAGAACGCAGTCTATAAAACCAATGTATCTGATAAGCAGAATTTGACACGCACAGGCTCGCTGCGATTTTGACATACGGTTCATGTTGGCGTGTGTTACTGAACTTGACCGCTTACCTTACGTAAATCGACTGGTTTTTGCGAATTTTATAATTTGTGCCGGTCGTGTCGTGTAATACTTTTTCGATATAGAAATTAACGAAGAATTTAGATTAGTAGTGTCACTTTCTTGGTTTACAATAAACATTAGATTTAGAAATGTAGATAAAGAAAAATTGTTCTATAAATTTTGCCCAGATATTTATTACACTTCTAAGTTACACATGCAATAGGTTCTGTATGTGTGCGAAAAAAATCTATAATAATAAGTCAAGAATCTCCCTATCATCACATAGCACACCATATTTAAATCGTGAATAACAGCAACCGGTCTTGTATAACAACATTTTCATATAATACTTTCAGTATAACCACACGTCCGATAGCAACTATTAAGATTCCTATCTCAGTTCCAGCCTACAAACGATTTCCTCAATTCTGAATAAGAAAAAAAAAAACAAAAAAAGAACATTAGATTTATATCAACAGGATAATTGATTATGGTAAAGTGTAGTATGGTTTTACGTTGGTCTGGCGATCGGTGCGGTATATAGACTCGCAGCTGGTGCGCGGGCGCCTAATTGTAGGCTGTGTGTTGCGCGTGACGGTTCAGTGCATCGACGCGCGACTCCTGCGCATGCTTCGCGCCTTCGACACTCGTACATTCCTTCACTTGTGATACATGTTCCTATGGATATTACTAAATAGAATCCAGTGAAAAACTAACTTTATAAAATAAATAAGTGTTTTATTGTGTGGAGTTCCTAACACAAAATAATCAATATGTTGACTGGGTGGCAGCTGATTTTGTCGAAGCGTGAGTTGATTTTTCTTTTCATCCAATTTTCCGATTTTCACGGTTTGTTTAATAAGTCGTAAACTGATTATAGAGGGTACGGGTATATGTGACATAAAATAAATTAAATAAAGCGTTACGAATTAGAAAAAGTTATATAAGAAAGTAAATATTTATTAAATAGTAAGGAAAGCATAAATAAATAAACTTCTTAAGCGGTAGACGAAACAGTTGAATAATAAGAAAAGAGTAAACAAACTTGTATAGAAAATCTACCATGAAAAGTGTTTTAAAGAGAGATGATCAACTTTGGAAGTTAATTATGAGGTTTAATTACAAATTAGGTTGCGCTGTCAGAAATTGGCAATGGTAGAGTTACCTTGCTTAATTTTATTCTTCCACATTAATGAAAAAAGTTATAAATTGTAGTTCGTCTTTTACGATTAATTTAGAGGCCGAGGTTATAAGAATATGACTAGGTACTTTAGTTATTGAAGTTATTCTTATCAAGGTGCATATAAGTAGGCTAGTTTAGGAGAGGTAACCTAACTTATGCTTTCAACATGAAATGCTGATAGATGAGAGAATAATATTTTTAAGAATAAGTAGGTGTTTGGTTGAATCTAAATGAACTTAAATATTTTGTATTAAGAATGCAACGTTTACCAGATCTTTATCGTCGGTCTAAAAACCTCGCAGTTGTATACAAAGTTTTTTTTGAAGATTTTACGAGTAAGTACCAGAATCATGTTTAGATTTTTTTTGCTTGAAAATCTTATTTTGAAAAAAAAATGTTGCGAAGTGTCACACTTGATAGTTAAACCGTATTCTGCCTAGTTTAAAAAAAATAGGTTCTAATAATATGGAATAATAATAGGCCACATTTTAAACTAGGCAGTTAATTCTTAGAAATTGTAATAGCATAGTTAAAACGTTTAGCATCATGTAATGACTTTATACGATTCCACTGTATATAGGTAATACATTACAATTTATGCGTAACTACATAGTTCTTATATGTGAAGCTTTCCGTTATTGTAACTAGGAATTTGTGTTTTTTTTTTCTACTATTCATTCAATAAGATTAACATTACGATTTTTTTACATATTTTTAGATGATTTCCTTAATTAATTGAGAAATAGTGGATGATTGGACCTATGAGTCAATAATTATAAAATTTGAAACATTTGATAAAAAAAACATTGAGGAAATTCTAGCTTTTTTGGAACCGAGCTTTTTGGGGCGTTTTAAAAAGAAAATTATAAGCCTTCCTGAAAAACAAAAAGTGTTTGAATTGAGCTGCTATTAAAGACCGAGGACGTTACTTGTGCGACTTCAGAAAGGCTTTTTTTTCAAGTCTCCTAAGATTTGTTCATAAGAAAACTATTTTCTCAAGCAATCTTTACACATTAATCATCGTTCTTATAAATACCATTTCTATTTGCTTTGCTTCAATACCTATACTAATATGTAACAATAGTCTACAGATGTCATTTAACAAAAAAATAACAATAACTTAAAAAGACTTATCTGAATAAAAAAAACATAGAATGGTTACTTTAACTTCCTCGTTTTTGCTGTCAGTTAAAAATATATTTCATGTTGTAGTGTTAGCAAATATCGATCTGTATCGTGCCTAGAAAAAATAATGGTTACGCTTATTAGGAAACCATCAATAAAAGTCATACAAAATTTCAGTTATGGATTTTGTAATTCAGTTAGTAAAAGCGTGTTACAAATAACACATGAAATATGTAAACCTAATTTTGAAAACGCACGTCGTTTAGAAATTATTTTCAAATTAATTTTTCTCTTAGTTCGCTATCAGGTACTTACAAATATTCAGTCTTGAAACTTTTAATTTGTACCCAGCAATGATTCATTTATCATACAGGCCATCAAATCTGAAAAAATATGATTATTTACATATCAAAATCACATATATCTATTTTGTTAAAGGGACTCTTTACTTAAACGTTAAAAACAATTTCTCAAGATGCTCCACAGTCGTACCTATGTGCAAAATTAATTTATTGCTTAAGTGAACAACATTATTATGTAAATTAATTCCATGGAAAATGTCGTAAATGCCTTATTTCCATATCCCTATGGTTAAGAGTACGTATTTGATTTACAAGTACTACATTAACATTGGCATTAGTGTCTATTAAAATCATCATAAATAAATAAAGATCGTATAGGTATGTAATCGGTATCTTCGCTGTGTTTGTTTTATAGTTAAAAAGACTAAGTAGAGCCGTTTTCCCGCGATTTCCCGCATCCCGTAGGACTACTGCCCGTATTGGGATAATACCTATACGCTGTCTGTGTTACTCGGGAAGAGCTTTTACAGTGAAATAATTTTTCAAATCGGTTCATTAGTTTCGGAGCCGTTAGGGTTCAAACAAAAACAAAAACTTTTCTCTTTATTATATTAGTGTAGATAGATGAGTGAAGAATTAATTACAAAGAATATTATAAATTTAATTATTTTAATTATTTTAATTATTTAATTATTTTATTTAATTATTAATTAATTTAGATAAAATACCTAAGATTTTTCTGCCAACTCATAAGTAGGTAGTACTTATCCCAGCAAACGGACCAATAAAGCCAATAAAAAGTATCCTATCTTTCAAGATCTTAATATTGTATAAGTATTTTATTGTTGTGAGAACATTATAATTATTGTTTCAATTGCGTATAAAAATAGGCTTCTGTGACATTTAATTTACTAACAGTAGCATAATAATCCACGTTACTTTACAAAATCGTTAAAGATTTTTAAACTTATACCTATATAAACTTATAGAAGTAGAAGAGCGAACTAAGTATACCTACTAAATAATAGATAGATGATATCGGGCTTAGTAACAAGTCGTCATCATTCCATCACATCGCACGTTGCTTTGTTTTTGTTGTTAATAAATTAACGTTAACGTCAAAACGCATAACAATAATATTATCATCGTTATCATTTTCTTATCTTTATCTCAACGTCATTAAATATACGGTATAAATACATATCTACGTCATTTTGCACATAATATTGCATTTTATAAATTATTTATTTATCTATCAACGTCACAATGAATAGTGTTGCTATGATACTAACTATTAAGGAAATAATCTGCTTTTTAAATCACTGACAGGCAGGGATAATTTATTTAATTCCAAAGACAAGAATTATAAATTAAAAATAAAAAGGTATGAGCAGAAGTAATTCTTTGAATGTATTGTTAATCAAAATTATCATAACTTGTCAACAAATATGCAAGGTTGACGTTACTTTTGATTCCGCAAATGACTGCTCTTCTAGGATCCTTTCAGGCTATGCTTTCAAATTCCTTGCCAAACATGTGATTGAAAATATTACCAAAACATATAATTTGGCTATAATAATTCGGCCAATTACTTTTCTGGTCCTATCTTTAGTCAACCATGATTAACCCTAAAATAGTAGATATCCAGATGAAGCTGCACTGCAAAATTTTTGTCGCTACCACACGTACTGAAAACTGACTGCAATCAAGATTTTCATATAAATAAATATCAACCATCGGATAATCCAACTTTATATTTTACCCTATATTTAAATGCAGCAAAAAGATCTTATCAAAGATCTATCGATATTAGTCGAGGTAGGCAACGTTTTTATCGACATCACCCCATCACCTAAGTCGGTAACTTTCGTTTCGCGGCCTTCCTTGCAATATACGAGCACGGTCTACTCTTCCTGCATTCGAAATAAATATTCGTGAATGCGTTAAGTAGTAAAATATGTAATTCGTTTAATGAAGGTTTTATAATACTCATAAATATATGTATTTTAATTTTGGCGAGTGAAAAGTTGAACCATGAGGACCGCATTGAAGCATTGAAATAGAGACTGTGAAGGGTAGCAAAACCCATGATTGGGTTATCATCTTAGTTACTTTACATTACTTAATTTGCACCAATTTTCCTAGTAGATAACGCAGTGCAAATGAAAACCATTTTGCCTAAATTAATTTGCCCATGATTATAGAATCGTGTGCTATTTTAATACTTAGGTAGTTACATTACACGGCGTCCCGTTTAAAACTCACGGAAGTATCTATTTGTAAGGACCAGTGTTATTATTTTTAAACGTAGCGTATTGATGTTTTGAATGCACACAGCTGTTAGGGAACAAAGACCAACAAGTCATAATACGTCTTAGGACTGACGCTTGATGAAAATACATTCTTGAGTAATGAGAAAACAACTGCATCACTGTTGCTATTGCTCTAAATTAAATAAACATAGATGCACAAATATCGGATCTAAACATAGTTGCATTTATCAAGTGGTCTAGAAGACAACACTACAAATTAGAAGGCTTGCTGTTTAGTTTTAAAATTAGTTACAATAAAGACTTAGCCGCCGTTACCCTATTTATGATTCCGCACTCTCGATGAAGTCGTGAAAATAATTAATTAAAAGTTTTTCGTTGTTACAAACTTGTCTTATTAATTCCATTCATTACCATAACCAGTTTTCTTATTCCTTGTAAAAAATAATTTTATAACAATTGATTCATACGGACATATTACCTACGGTCAAAGAACTTTGATAATTTTATTGGGCGATTCTTTATTCGTAGATGGAATAAGCCAATAGCAATATTTATAAACACAGTACGTATGGTTATAAATAAAAATAATTATAAATACAAAATTCTCATAAATTGACCGCGATGTGCTCTCCGCATCATTTTACTAACGATAAAAGAAAATGATGGAAACACAGGCTTCCTCCAAAAAAGCTGATATTGCCAGTAGCCTACGCAACGGCAGAAGGCATTTTAATCGATTGCAGCGCGGTAGGTAAGCGGTAAGGTTGATGCAGCGATGCCGATCCAATCTGTAAAAGCAGGCTAAAATGCAGAACCAGTCTTAATTGCAGTGCGCGTGCTCTCAATGTCGTTGATTACCGATACACGCCCGACTTTTCCACACACAAATTATGTCTTCATACTTCATATCACTTGTCCACGATTTCCTTGCAAAAAAATCTTATTTGTAAAAAAAACTGTAATTTCAACAGCTGTTAGCTGCTCTTGAAGGATAAATTCAATAAAAGAATCAACGGAAAGTCAATCAGTGTTTACCTAGATATTATTTAATTCTAATTTAACACGTCCTTGCTTTCCGTGCAAAAATTCTTTAGTTGTCCCAATGCGGTATCTTTCCATTAAAATGTTAACCCACATCTATAGATGTAAATGTATGACGGTACAACAACGTATGCATTCATGGCATATCAATGGGGGATATAAATTGCAAATTGTCGCTTAATATACAATTATCTCATAGCGCTGGGCTAATTAGTGTCACGTTTCAATAGCTTGAGTGTCTGCGCACGTGACGGCGTGTTTCATTGCAAACCTATGTCGCTAAACTGTCGAAGCTTTGCCAGGAAGTGTGGCAGTGAATAAAATTGAATGTCATTTCAGAAGTGACTAAGATTTTGAACAGTACGTAAAAAACTGAGACATGTCTCATGTTCGATTGTAACTATGGCTTTATTTGACCGCAGAATAAAAATTTATAACTAGGTACCATAATTTGGGCTCAAAATTTTATACAAATCGTTGGTAGGTAAATAAACCTACCTATATTTCAATTGAATTTTCTGAAGGATAAGCCCATTTACTGATTTCAACTGGTTTGAAGTTTCTAAGCACTATTCACGTTACACCAGATATTGCGAAACGATTCCGAAAATTGTAAACATTGCCATATAATAGAGAAAAAAAACGAATTTCAAGAATACGAGCACTTGTTTCTTTTGCGATTCGACTCGCGCGTACGAAACTGAAGAAATCAAACTTTACTGAACACGATATTGTATTTTGCATATAGTACAAAAAGCACTTAGTATAAAAATATTTTGTAAGCACATAAATTAAGTGGAACAGTTTTGCTGACCGTAAAATTAGTTTCTGTTGCGATATTTAACTTACAACTTAAGAAAAAAACTAAATAAGATTGTCTGATCTCGTGATAGGAATAGATTAATTTACCAGTGATTTGTAACTTTATGTTAATTAAGCTACTATGCTTTATCATCTACCTCTAATTAGCTACGCTACAGTTCAATGATCGACGATTAATAGCCATCAAAATAATCAACAGAGGTTTGCCTTTATTAGGTTAAATAGCAGAATTTACGGAAATAGCAATTCAAAATCGAAATTAAAAAATATGTCATTTGAATTTGAAATTGATTTGTGTAAAACTTTCGAATCAATCATTTGGCCGTAGAGTTTAATGTTACCTTCTTCAAAGGTATCATGTAACCTTCATGACACTGAAACTGAGCTAATCTTCGATTTCTACAATCACCCAACGTAAGATAGCTTTTGGAAAATCTATTATATGCCGCCCACTCGAAGCTGGGCTGGTACGATGTCGTTTGATTTACAACTTCAAGGTGAAAGGGACCTGACTGGCCCAACGACTCTCTTGTCGCTAATAAATACCAATTAGACATACCCTTGATCTCTGATAAGTTTCCGCACTATTACGATTTTATGCGATATAATAGATTCCATTGTTTTATGGTCGATTGCATAGTGAAGGAGAAAGTACGAGGTAAACTTGTGAATATTCGCGAGTGGCCGCTGATTGATAAATGAAACTTTATAACTGGTGATTATTTAGAAATGAGAATGGAATTGGACTTTGATATTAAACCTTTTGCAAATCATAAAATACGTTATGCAGCACTTAATTGGCAATACACAACAGTAATATCATTATTACCAGATAAAAAGAAGTTACACTTTCGTGAGTTACTATCGTTGAAAGTAGTTGAGTTATTGCATGACTTTTAAATATTATCTACCTATTGCTTGTGTGATGCTGATGGCAATAAAATCAGTAAGTAATTTCTTGTTTCAGAATAAGAACGTACCATTGGGTATTCGATGATCCCATCAACATTTAAATTAAACATAAGACTGGCGGCAATGCAGAATATCCAATAAAACGCGGCTCAACTTACAGCTTCTTGGAAAGCTGCGATTTAATGCGTTTAAATTACAATGTGTCCCAAGCCGCGAAACCACCGCCAGCCTGTCTGGCAACGCAGACCTGTTTAGAGCAGCCATTGGCCGGCGGGATCGTACCACTACGGAATACTCCGCTCGTCCACTTTGATAGAAACTTTTTCGCAGATCGACGTAAAAACTACCACTTCTAACGAGTTTCTCGGTACCATTGCCAAATTAGGTAACTGAACTGACGGGAACGTGGGTTTCAGCTCCATATCGAATTGGTTTAATGATGCGGTTCGTGGACGGTGTTGCATACGTCATTGCAATTCGGTGTTAGGCCGTCAACGGGAATTTTAACGGCCGCGCTTTGATCTGTATTCTATGAGCGATGGAGAAGCGGAAATTATAAAACCGTTTTTGTATGACGATGCCGTCGGCAGTTACTTGAACAAATTCTATTGTTCGGGAATTATATTTTTAATTGGGCAGGAAGGCTACATGACAACTGACGCAGAAGAGCTTGACGTTAAGTGTGGTCAACCTTTGTGTAGACTCACAATAACCTGGGCTTGTAGGACATGACACATGACCTATTGTAATAAGTATTCATGACCGTATTGTACCTATGTAACGAACACAGTAGTAGTAGTAGTTGTTCACGAGAATTTATATATCCCATAATCAGATCCCATAGTATTTATTCTTGTAATATAGTTATAGGCGAGTGCCTATAACTATATTGCTCTATTGTCCTTACTTAAGTACCTACTTACGTATAGAGTTTGGAGTAGGTACATCATAAATTTATCATCATCATCATCAGCCTATCGCAGTCCACTGCTGAACATAGGCCTCTCCAAGTGCACGCCACTGAGATCGATTTTCGGATCATAAATAAATCTGCTCAATTTTACGACATTTTATTCACGTGGTTCAAATACATAAAAGTCTGTCTGATTTCCCAGGGAGAAGGAAACATTACCAGATAAGATCACATTATACCTATCGTTTGCGAGAAGACAATGGTCGAATTAGCATCTGCGTGGAAAGTGCATGTAGCTTGCAAGTTAGTGTATTCTATGCAGGTACAGTTAACGCCTAGTTTAATCGCCAGTCGCCACAGCTCGTTAACAATTAGTGTGTCAATAGAAGCACTTGGTTAACGCAAATGGATAATTACAACCACTTAGCTCCCCATTAGACTAGGCGGAAACTTTTCTTGAACGTTTGTTTAATAAAAATGCATTTAGTGCATCAATTGACCGGTGAAGGCTCAGTTCTTTTATACATATATGTAGCACATGCACGAGATCTGGTACTACTACTAAGTTTCAGTATCAAAATTTAAAAAAACCCCCGACCCAAAAAAAGTATGCAATAATTATGACAAAAGGTTAAAAACGCTAAACCCTATAAAAAGCAAAAAATAACTTTTAACACTACGTAAACTAAATTTTGTCGTGTCGGGGGACCGCTCTAATTCATTACTTTAGATACGTGTTTTTTTTTTAAACGAATGTTGTAATATCATTTTATTTATGTAAGTATTTATGAAGGTAAAAAGCGGTCCCCCGACACGTCAAAATTTAGTTTACGTAGTGTTAAAAGTTATTTTTTGCTTTTTATAGGGTTTAGCGTTTTTAACCTTTTGTCATAATTATTGCATACTTTTTTTGGGTCGGGGGTTTTTTTAAATTTATAATTTAATTTTATTTCATGCTTTTTAAAGGAGCTCCTTAATTTTTCCTTCTTTCATTTAATTTATTTTATCTTAAGATGGGGTCGCTATATGCGATCTCGGCCAAAGGAAGCTGTTTAACAATCCTCATGACAAACTGGCTCTGGGAGAATTGCACAAACTGAAAAACAATAAAGATTAACCTTTGGACATTCTAGATTTTCAGCAAAAATATAAATCGGTTTATCCGTTTCATTTCGGCATTCCAGGGTTTCATCCGCCACATCCCATTTCCAGCATTAGGTTCTCGTCAATCAGAAACATGAAGAGAACTCGTCAAGACAAATTCAACAAGCCCAAACTCGATGGGTTTACTAAAAGGCAGTTCAGGGTTACGTCTCCTACCTTCGTGCCCTAACAGCAGACCAGCTCAGTGGTTCCAAAAGACATTAGTGTTTCAAATTTCAGATCCCACATATACTTGCAAGTAAACAGAGCGTGTAACATTCCTATCACATCTAGCAAACGAGCTGATGACCTTGAAGACCTGAACCGATTTCCACCAAACATAGCTAAGAACACTCCCGACTGACATACCTTTTAAACAAAAAAAACCGCATTACAATCGGATCATCCGTTTGGGAGCTACGATGCCACATACACACACACACACACACACACACACACACACACACACACACACACACACACACAGACACGTCAAACTTATAACACCCCGTCGTTTTTGCGTCGGGGGTTAATAAAAAAAATAAACAGATTCAAAACCAAAGCGATCTGAATTTGACCTGCCACATTGCCATATTTTTTCGCATGCTGTTTTGCTTTCAAATTTGGATTATGGTGTCTCATTGAATTTCTTCCGCTACCTCAATCCTTATTGAATCATACTAAAATACATGAGTTGTGTAATAAATAATAATCGGTTCTGCATTAATAACCTTGTGTCAAGGTTTACAAGACTGGATGAAAGTGCATACCAATTACAGTTTAAAAATAAGAAGAATATCTGGGACATGACAATTATCTACTTACTGGAGACTGCCCCTTATAAGGAACTGTTTTGCAAAAATAAATCACCATGATGACTGAATCTTTGGATGCTATAAATAGGTTTTTTAAACAGAGGCAGAAACATTGTCTAGTCTAGAATGTTTCTGGACCGTCAAATTAAAAACTGCTCACTAATCATTTCAATGAACCACTTTAGCGCACTTATTGCGATTTATCAATCAATTAAGGTAGGTACATAGTCGAATTCTGTCATCACTTGTATACTAGTTAGAGTCTGTTTAGATTGGCTCAGACATACATAATATCCTACTCCCGGTTTCGTCACGATTCGCTGCGTAACAATACGATGACAAACTGATCACAAAGTTATTGTCAACAATTTATACCTCTTTTGATGTCCTCTTGTCTATTGTCCGTGTTTATAAAAGGTAATTGTTATTATTTATGTCTCGTTTAGTGTCTATGATTAAATGATTAGGGTATTTTATGGTCTAATTAAACATCATTAGGTAATCAGATTTTCTTTCAATTTAATATATATTTTTTAATTTTCTTGAATAATGAATGTAGTTATTGCACAATTTACATTTTTTATATGTATCTGGGTAATCAATGGTAAGATTTTAATCAGTTACATTCTTCAAGTCATCTTCAAGTTCAGGAGCTACTTCACTCACTTCCTCTAAGCCGGTCATAATTATGAAACTCTTTTGTTACAATCCGTTAGAAAAGAATGACGCACGAGCAGTCTCAACAGTATTCTTTCTTGACATGTATTACCTACTAGGTATATTTTTTCCTAAACGTCTATGGAATGTGCAATTTAGATCTCGGCGTTCAGGAAATTCCGCGTAAGTACATAGGTACAAACTGGTACCAACTGTAGTCTACTTTGTTGTTTTTTTTATTTACATTTTAACGGCCATATTGCTAATAGGTAAGACAAGTTGCATTAATGAGCAGCTAGACATTCTTTAGGTAGACCCAAAAACAACTGACAGCGCGATCTAGTTCGACAGAACATTTCTTTTTTTCAGTTTCATGAGAACATTGTCCCAAATAAAACGGACTTGACAAAAAGTTTTGTTCACATTTTTTATTGATACTGTATACAAATTCTATTTATGGTTCCACGTGTTCTACATGGTATTGTTAACGGTCGATTAACCCGCGGCGACGGGTTGGGTTTGCTAATCAAACTGAGATCTCATTGTGTTCTAACACTGACACTGCAGTAAGCCGCGGTTCATTGCATTTCTCCAATGGAATTGCGGTCTGCGGTGGCCGCGACATTGACAGCAGAACTCGGTTTCCGTTGTACAGATGTAGGCTAATAATACCTAATACGTAAAAAAACTTTATTCATCTTCTTCATAGAAAGCAAGAATAAAACTTTCCACGTAAGATTCTCAGCGACTATAGCATTTTCTTGGATCAATTCAAACCCTATTCAGTAGTGACATAAGTATAGATTTTTTGGTCCATGTCATTTTTTCGAAACAGTACCTAAGTCGTGTAGAAAAGTTGTGCAATTTTTCACGCAGCTGGTTATTATGACCGATCTTAATCACAAGGGGAAGGTTATTTAACTAATCTTCAGCATTGTTAATCTAATGTACGTACATTTTCTTATGTGGGCACTTCAGATTTTGTATAGGTAAAACAACAGTCTACAAAAACTAATTTGACGACTTAACTAGGCAAATTGTTTACTGTCATGTCCTATTGTAAGAACAACAATTCACCATATGCCAGCTTGTCGCTGGCACGTAATTACACGTGCTGTTTTATGGCAAATATTTTCTAAAACAAAAAATAAAGAAAACTTAGCCGTCGAAACTTGTGTAAGAGATGCATTTAGTCATTGCCGATCAGCGAAATATGTTTTTAAAATTGCTGGCTGACTTTTGAAACCTACTACATATTTGAAATGACAAATTATAAGTTCTAAATTCGAATGAGTGGCAGAACAGGATAAACAAATGACTAATCGAGGTTACAAATCGCGCTCATTACAATTACATAAACTAATATGAATTGCATAACGTACGATCACTGCAACAGTTCAATTAAAAACATACAAAAGGACGCCAACTTTCTAGTCGTTAGTCAGCAGATAAAAATGTATTTTTAAACAAAGCCAACTCCAAATTTATGAGGGTGTTAATAATGTATGAGTAATCAGAATATTACCTACTGAATTGCGGTTTATTTTTACACAATCGTTAAAGTGCATTCTCCTTATCCGCCACGCAGGTTGTGCAACAAAGTCAAGGTCAAATAGAATTATTTAAACCTCAAATGCATGTTTTAATGTACAAACATAATAGATAATGGATGTGCATTTAACTAACAACAGTAATTGAGCTAATTATAGGCGTTAATTAATTGCAATAAAATTATCTCTTAAGAGTTCTTTGTGCTTATGTGCATTTAGGTAGGTAGGTATAGTGATTGATATAAAACTGTTAAGTCTGGCTATAGATCAAAACGCACACGAATTTCAGAGGATTGGATTATCACGAAAAACCAGAGGTTATGTCTAGCTATAGTAGGTCAGGTTATCTACCTAAAATCGTTAAGTATGTAAAACGGTAACAATTTTAGGAAATTAAAGAACGCTACAAACAATAAAAAATTATAGGCATGCACTGAAAATGTTGAACCTGCGTATTCTTTATGAAAATCTATACCGATTATTTCGAGACAATTTTAATTAAATAAATTGTATATTATATTCATGATGAATTTTCTTTTATTTCCAGTATTTATCATACCCCAAAGATGGGTGATGGCAATCATGGGTTTCCTGGCCGTGGCCAACGCGTACACGATGCGGGTCTGCCTCAACATTGCCATCACGCAGATGGTTCACCGGCCAGCGCATTCTGCCGGCAACGACGGATCCTGTCCTTCGCCGGATTTAGAACCAATTCCTGGTGAAGGATCTAATCCTACTGTAAGTAATTTTCCTTTTATTTGTAGTAAAATGTAAGCTGATAAATTAATTGTGAAAAAAGTAAAACTCTCGGAGTCAAACAAAGACATCAGAAAATTACTTTGAGGTATTTTATTTCCGCGATTGATAGGATCAGCATTTTATCTGATGTTGACTTATGTAAAATAAATATAAAAAATATATTTGAATTTCCCGCTAACAGCCGAGTTAGTTTAATAAAATTATATGGATAAACGCATCTTGTCAAAACTATGAAGACCCCTGAAGATGTTCTCCGATGACATAATATTGATAACATAACACAATCATATTAAATTAGGTAAATCGAGTAGTTAAAACCTCATTTGATTTTATTGTGTTTTCATCTTAGGCAATACGTTGTTAATTAATTTGTGACAATTGTGTCCAATTGGGGTGGTCAACGATAGATTCGAAGGTTAATGGTTCCATCAGATTCTGGAATGTCATTTTATTCATCAATCTATACTATGATAATATTAAGGAAAATTCAACAAAAAAATGTTAGAAAGCAATTTGTGTGCAGTTCATATAAAATTATTCATACTTAGCTTTATTAGGTAGATACGACTGGCGGCAAAATGACCGTGAAAATTGCTGATTTATGTTTACATTTTCTAATTATGCATACTTACCTAATTATTATGCAATAGGTTATGTTTTAATTGTTCGGTAACGGCGTTTTCCACACTGGTTTATTTATTAAAAAATATGCTACTGTAGGCCTCAGCAGGATGCAAACTTTATGGACTGCAATACCTAGTTATCAAACAAGAATGTATTCCAAAATCTAAAAGATCCAATTTTTTCAGGAGCTAACTGGCTTCAACTGGGACGAAGCTACACAAGGCATGATCCTTAGTGCGTTCTACTACGGGTACATAGTCACGCACTTACCTGGTGGGATGATAGCAGAGAGGTTCGGAGGGAAGTACTCCTTGGGCTTCGGAGTACTGAGTACAGCTGTGTTCACTCTGCTGACTCCGTGGACTGTCAGCGCTGGTGGGGCGACGGGCCTTATTATCTTGAGGGTACTGGAAGGACTTGGGGAGGTAAAGATCTTTTGCGTAGTTTCGGTGCACAGAAGTAGTGTATGTGACTTCGAACTATTTGTATCTGCCAATGTGATAAGACTTGAAGTCACATTTTAAATGCTATTTTAAACTTACAACGAACTTTTGCACAGTGTTACTTCTGGCAATACAATTCAATAAATGAAACAGAGCCTTCCTATAAATAGAAGGCAATTTATTACCTATAGGTACAATTATTCCTACAACCATTCATGATATACAAATGTTTCAGGGTTTCACGTTCCCTGCATTAAACGCAATGCTGGCTCGATGGGCACCCATATCAGAGAGAGGAAGAATGGGATCCCTAGTCTTTGGAGGAGCTCAGATCGGCAACATTGCTGGAACTTACTTATCGGGACTTGTTATCAAGGAGACCGGTGAATGGCAATCCGTCTTCTACCTCTTTGGTGCCATTGGAATCCTTTGGTTCATTCTCTGGGTAAGTTTTTTGAACTTTGGAACATTTATTGAGAGAACAATGCAAGCCCCACTTTTATGTTTTATTATTTTACCGTAATTGTAACCAGACAGTAAGTACCTACCTCTTTGTATTAAAAAGAACGTAAATTAATTCATGTTGCTATATTTAGCATTTTAATGAATATCGCTTTATTTTATAAAAACTACTTACCTACCTGTATCAGTTCAGCATATCTTTTGTAAAGTGGTTCCTTATTGATTGATTGATTGAAATTAAAATACCTAATTATTTTGCAATTGTAATACCTAGGTTGTGTTAGTCTTTGTTTGAAATCGATAAAAAAACAATAACATTAGCACTGAGAGATTGAAATCTCACGTCTCAAAAAAACAATGTTTAGTTATCGGAAGTACCTACCTACTTACATAAGTATAATAAGAATTAATTTTGTGTGTACATTATTTAACCATCAATTTAATGTTTTAGGCATTGCTGTGCTACAATGACCCCGAATCGCATCCGTTTATATCGGACAAGGAGAAGAAGTATTTGGAAGAGGCTCTGGGCAGTCACCGAAGCAGCCTACCTTCCGCGATTCCTTGGAAGGCCATCTTCATGTCAGTCCCACTTTGGGCCCTGGTCTGCGCTCAGGTACGCTATACTCATACCTATTTCCCTGCAATAGTAGTAAGTATAATAACGTATTGTATGTAGTATAGTATTGTAGGCACGACTACTTTCCCACATAACGATGATTTCAATAGGTGTTATTGGTATCGGTCGATATTTACAATCGATAAGTAGGTTTTATCGAGATGTAATACCTACAGCGCAAAGAGGAATTGTTTCCGGGTGAATTACGCAAGGGAAGCTATCGTAGGTATAATCATTTTATATCGATGGCCTACTTGAAGTAATGCTACGATTTATCACTTCATCATTTGGCATAGTTACTGCAGGAACCTTGAATAATTTGCTTTAGCAATTCTCGTCTGATTCAGCTGTAGTATTAACAGGTACTTTATAAATACTAATCTCTCCAACCTTGGTTGCTATTTCCTAAATCTCAGACGTTCAGGAACTAAGTTGTGCATTAGTATTAGCATCGCGTCACAATTCATCAGTATGCCACTGAGGTCGCTACTTACCGAATTTGGAGGTTGCCCGAAGTAAAATATTAGGCATAAAATGAATTCCAGAGCAGCCATGCGAAGGAAAATGGTACCGTACGGAAGAATAATGGTTTTATGTAGATTGACTACCACCAGTCTGTTTGGGCGTTATACCAATTATTATTACATTTAAAAGCAAAGAAAACACCTAATGGCAAAACAAAAATATTTCTACAAGTTCACAAGATACCTATAAATCTAATTAAGACTAAGAAAAAAAAATGGCCCTAAACAAAACCTTTGCGTGACTCGGGCATATTACTAGATAATACATAGGTACATATAATGCGTATGCTTATTAATAATAAAATTTATTGAAGGCTTGACCCATGGAGGCCTTACACAATGTGTGAAAAATGAAAAAAAAAATAGGTCATAGGTACAATGTTTAACAATAAGTTGATAATTTACATTACCTTCATACTCACGAGCCAAGATAATCGTCATATTAATGAGGTGCTAAAACAATTTACAGTGACACTATTTTTCTTGTACCTACTTGATTGATTGTTATGGTGGTACATACTTAGGTACCTATTGAATATACGAGTAGCTAATAGAAGTCGAGTCTTGATTTAAGATGTCGTATGGCTTATAAGTATCGATAGCCTGACACGCGTGGCTGTGGTTAGCTCCGTGCAAGTTAATTTAACAACCCGCAAGTATGATGTATTCGTACATAATTAACAAGAGCTATATAGAACACAAAAATATATTGATTAATATTCAGTTATATGAAAGCATGAGATTTTTCTCATGCATATCATCTTATTATTTCTCTGACTATTCACTAAGTATTACGCAAAGTCATCATAAGATTTTGTAGCCAGCAAAGTGGTCACATATTTCGATAAATCTACAACCAGTAAAATTAAGACACACGTGCTCTACCACATGTAAACACTAGCTTGACGCTGTTCTGCCCAATTTAAAAACAAATAAGGTACGGGCACTTAGTAAAAGGAGTGTATGACTAGATCATCAAGTCATTAAGCTCATCAGCTTAGCATAACTGCTTATTGTGTGTTAAGCAAGAACAACACAAAATTCGGATCGTTAAAAGCTTATTGTTAACTGGATATGGCGTTCACAGACATTCGGATTACGTCTGCTTTGAAACAGCTGGTTCATTGCGCTGTGTGGCCTAAGATAATGTTGTGATAAGACCCTAATGTTGAGCTGATATTGGCTTATTTATTTTCCTTCAACAGTACCATGTTCGGCTGTAACGATCAACCTTGCAAACATGTTGTTTTGGACAAACAACTGCTATGTCGTAAATACTAACTATTTGTTTTATCAACAGATCGGTCACGACTACGGCTACTTCACAATGGTGACGGACCTCCCCAAGTACATGACAGGGGTGCTCAAGTTCGACATACATCGGACAGGCACGCTTGCTGCCTTGCCTTACGCAGTCATGTGGCTGAGCTCCATCGCTTTCGGCTGGATTTGCGACAAGATTGTCAAGAGAAACTGGCTAACTGTCACCAACGCTAGAAAGACTTTCACTACTATCGGTATGTAATACTTATGTACTACATGCTAATTGAACACCATAAGAGGCTTACTATTTAATTTGGTAAAATTGTTTGCACGGTTTTATGATAGTTGAGTAAGATTTCGCAATGTTAGGTAGTGGTTGTTTTATACACTTCTGGACACATCTATTGGCCCACCTTAGAGTTTAGGTTTTGATGGCCCCTACCGAAATATGATTGCAGGATTGAACAAAAACTATTGATGCAGTTTTAAACCTGATACATTTTACCTTCTTTTTCGATCGTATTGTTTTAAATTTGAATTCAGAATACCATACGACATGGAGCTACGCCTAACAAGTCGGATATGTGCCTCGTTAAAGGCAATTGATTTTTGAATAAAAAACATGTTTTATCAAATAAAGGTTTAATTTAATAACGTGTGTTGTCTCCATAGGCATCTACCACAGCTCTCATACGATTAGGCATAGACTTTATCAACAGCTCTATGAAGTTTTGAGGGATCATCTCCCATTCCTCTTCTAAGGCAGTTTTCAACTCCTGCATCGTCTGGGCAACTGTCTGACGAGCCCTAACACGTCTTTTTAGCTCGTCCTACATGTGCTCAATGGGGTTCATGTCTGGGCTTCTGGCTGGCCAGTCCATAACTGTGATATTCACATCCCGAAGTTATTCCTCTCTTGCATTATCATGCATAAAAAGAAAATTTGGGCCCACATAGTCCGCGTATGGTATCACGTGAGGTCCTAAGCACTCAGGAATGTACCTTTCAGCATTAAATGTTGGCAGCCGTGGTCCTGTAAAACCTCAAGTTGAGTTTTGCCGCTCGCGGATATACCGCCCCAGACAGTCGTTGAGCCACCGCCATAAGCAACCCTCTCTTCAAAGCAGCATTGTGCGAAACGCTCTCCCTTACTTCGGTAAACCTTCTTCCATCCATCATTGCCATGTAACACCATTTAGACTCATCAGAAAAGAGTACACGGCTCCAATCTTGCTGTGTCCAATTTAAATGACTGCGTGCGAAATGAAGGCGCGCTGTTCGGTGGACTCTCGTTAGTTTGGGCCCATTAGCTGGCTTGTGTGGTACCATATCGCGTTCTTTTAACCTTCTGCGAACAATTCGAGCGCTCGCACATACTCCATGGAAGTCGCGAAGTTGATTTTGTATCTCAATGGAGGCAAGGTGACGATTTCTCAAGCTGGTCGTCACGATGAATCGATCCTGCCTTTCAGTTGTGACCCGAGATCGTGGCCTTCCTTGGCGACGAACAAAGCCGCCAGTCTCTAGGTACCTCCGATAAACATTTCGGACCGCAGATCGACTTAAATTAAGTTGAGCATTCACGTTTCTTTGGCTGTGTCCGGCCTGAATAAGTGCGGCGACTTCAGGTGAAGTATCCATAGATTATTGAGAAAACCTCACCTAATGTTAAGAATAAGTAATGTTTTTTGCAAAACCAAAGATATCAAACACTTTTTTCAAGAATTAAATCCAAGTAAACCAATAAAACCAAGTTTTCTTAGTAATCGATTGTTTGATATCAACAAGCAGGCTCCAAATTGTCTCTTGTTTCTTTGAATTCTGTGTTCGAAATTCAAAAAAAGACTATTGAATGAAATTGTGAATGTGCAAGGTTCAAAACTGCATAAAAACCTTTTGCTCGACCTAATATAAAAATTTAGCTAGGACCAAACGAAACTGAAAATACAAGGTGGGCCTATAGATGTGTCCAGAAGTGTAGTTATCACATAAAAGCAAAAGCTATTTCAAAGTTCAAATAAGCAGTTACCGTATAAGTATAAAGCTATTCACTTACTTTCATTTACAACTCTCCTTCATAAAATGACTACTGCTTTATAAAGCTGTAAACACAAAGAAAACGTATACTTACAAAAATACTTGTTCCACAGCATCTATCGGTCCTGGCATTTGCATGATCCTGGCATCGTACTCCGGCTGCAACACTGATGCCGTCGTCATCCTATTCACGGCATCCATGGGTCTGATGGGAGCCTTCTACCCTGGCATGAAAGTCAATGCTCTGGACTTGAGCGGGAAATACGCTGCAACAATCATGGCAATTGTGAATGGGATTGGTGCCATTACCGGCATCATTGCTCCATATCTAGTTGGATTGTTGACTCCTGATGTAAGTACCAATAGAAATATTCTTTCTTATTATCTCTGTATCCAAAGAAGGTGCCGGAACCAAATGCGTATTATGTACCAACACAAGGTTGCTTTAGCAAATCGATCGCGAGTCCTTGGGATCGATTTTGGCAACAAAGAGACTTTGACCATTATGGAAATCGGCACACTTTAGTTTAATTGCATTCCATAATTTTAAGACAGTTGACACACTTTTGTTGTGTGTTAAAGAATTTTAATGTTGCTTACGTAGACAAACCACTTACCTCCTAAATGATGTTCTAAACTGATTTATTGTTATCTTTTCAGAGCACGCTAGTACAATGGCGGCTAGTCTTCTGGATAGCTCTAGCAGTGTTCGTTTTAACGAACTTAGTGTTCGTTGCCTGGGCGTCCGGAGACGAACAGTGGTGGAACACCACCACGCAAGACCCGAGGAAGCAACGCGAGGCCGAGGCGGGAACCATCCAAACCGTCAATGCCGAGATTAAGTTGTAGACCAGTACACTAAAAAAACTGGTACAAATCACGAAAAGAGGAATATTGCGACGCGAAGTGAGGATCAGCTCGTTTCCTTGTCGTTAATGTTCCGGAAGAAAGTGTAAATAAAATATTAATAAGTAACTAATAAGACGCAGTGCCTAATAAATGAATACTGAAATAGTTCATCGCACTGCTTTAGACAGTTTATAATAAACGTACTTAGTTCATCCGTTATATGGCGTTATGCAGTTGACTCGAGACAATTTTATAATATTGCAAGAGTAGATGTGAGTGAAAATAATTTATAGTACAAACTGTAAAAGTTTCAAATGAAATTCATTAAATCATAATAATAGGCGATTCTCTGAATCTACAGCCAGTGCTATGTGATAGTAATAATAATTAATAATCCCGTTATAGATATTATTATTATTTTGTAATTATTTTTTTAATAATTTTCAATCTTAGAATATCGAGAAATTAGTTTAAGTCTAATATTAAATTAAATATTTATTACAAGTATTATTATCTTGTTGATGACTGTACTTTAGTTTCTAAGTAGTCATACAAAGTATTATCATTGTCTGAAGAATACTGATTGCCTATTTGTAAATATTTGTGAAAAATATTTATTTGACGATGAAATGCACTGACAAATTATTTTGTTCACGTATTTTTGAGCAAAGGAATATTTTGCAAGAAAGGCTGTGAACAAATCTGGGTTTACAGGGAAAATACGAAAGGTCACGAAATTACATTATTATTCTACATGATATCGGAATGCACTATCCATGACGCTACAGAATCCTTAAAATTGCATAATATGTATTATTAAGTTTGCTTAGAGTGAGATTTTCCAATTATGTCTATTTTTAACTTTCATATAATCCCTGGTCTCCCTATTGCATTTGATTTCAGGGTGCATTTTGTGCCATTTAAGAGATCTGTATGCAGGCTTTATGTTAGTTTTAATAATTTTCGTAAACGTTATACTAAGACTAAGAATGGTAACCCCATTACTTGTTTAAACTATCTGAGATAGTAGTTCGTAAGTTATTTTGTACAATATTCTTGAATTTTGTTAAAATAAAAACATTGAAAAAACATGAATATATTAATTTATTTCATACGATATTACAATTCATCAATTAAAATGCATGCATACACTTGAAATAGAAACAGCTACTTACACTTATCAGACTCAGTTTGTGTTCTCAACACAATTATCTACACACAAAATATACATAAATTAGGGCCTTTTTTTACCCATATCCCGTTCTGCCACCACACATGGGTTTTCAATATCAACTTTTACTATCTTATTATAAAACGTGGCCCCAAAAAAGAACCGGCTTTAGTATCAAGTACAATCGAACAAGTTACTGCTATAAACCTAGTACTAAGTCTGGTACTTTTTAGGACCACTTTTTAAAATAAGCTGGGTGTAGAGTGGTTCTCAATCGTAATCGAGTAAATTTTGAAACCTACCCCTACCTATGTAGTGATGAGATATTTGAAAATGTATGCCCCTAAAACCTCTCGAGTATGAGGGCGCGGGTTCGAATCCAGGTCAGGCAAGTACCAATGCAACTTTTCTAAGTTTGTATGTACTTTCTAAGTATATCTTAGACACCAATGGCTGATAAAAAGGTGAAGGAAAACATCTTGAGGAAACCTGGACTATATAGTCTGATATCACCAACCCGCATTGAGCAAGCGTGGTGATTAATGCTCAATCCTTCTCCGTGTGAGAGGAGGCCTGTGCCCAGCAGTGGGACGATAAATAGGCTGTAACTAACTAACCATAATGAATGAATGGGCATGAAACACCTACACTATGGGAATAAATGTGATTATTTGTATGTACCTACTTGTTAACTATTACATACACATTAAAAGGATTTTATTGATTTTAAAGTAGATACTAAACTTCTATCTTATGTATGATATGACATTATAAAAGAACTTATACATAATGCAAAGAGCTGCAAAGAACGCATTTAAAATCATTTTTTTAAATTTCGGTTTAAAAAGTTCTACTGTTTTTAAGAGGAATTTGGCAAGATTGTTAGATTAATTACTACATACAAATCTTTTTAAATTCTAAAATGTTCAATAGATCGATGTTGCCACATGAAAGGTTCGCAACTACACTTTTAATATATGTATGTAGGTACAGTTCAAATAATTCCACCCCGCCGAAGTTGGCTACAAGAGACTACGCAGCAGTCAAAATGTACGAAGAAAACACAACTGCGCATGCGCAGGTGCAAAGTTATTTGACGACAGATTTACCTGAATGATAATTCATAAAAAAAACCTAAATTAAGGTTTGATTTACAGTAGAATGAGTTGTAGAAAGTGCAGTAGTGTTTTAAGCAAGCAGCGTCGTAGTTAGCTTACAACTACATTACACATGTGTCAGTTCGTGGTAAAAGGTACCTTATGGGTGTTGGCACTTACGACATTATGTTTTTTTAGTCTAAGCAAGATTGTAGAATTTGTATCTCCAAATGAATTAAGCGCCAAAGTCCATAAGGTACTTTTTGTCATGAAATGACATATTACCTATGATTATGATACGCCAATAAATATTAATTTCATGAGTTGTAACAACAAACTGAAACACCACATAAAATGTTTGTACTGTCAAAAATATATTTAAACGAAAATGAACGAGGAACAAATTGTAAATAAATAATATTTACACCAAGGCAAGTTTCTCTAGCATTTTACAATTAATAAAATAAATATATTACAATGGTAAAAAATATGTAATCTTAAAAAAAGTCGCACGATCAAATAAATCCAATTCACATTGATCTATCACATCAATAGTTAACTAATAAATGCAATAATTAACATACGAGCAGTAATGACTATTTTGGAAAGTTCTAGAAACTTTTATCCTAAAAAGATATATGCCATTGAAATGTAGATACAGAAATACAGAATTATTTATACAGAATAATAATAATAATCTATGAGGAGGAGGCTATTCTTACTAAATCAACTTGCCGCTACATAATGCCCTCGAATCAATTACTACTTCAATTATAAAAAACTTGTCGCGAGATGTGAGCGTCGAAAAAGCATGATTTTGATACTTAATGATCGCGTCTATGAAGTAATTTACTATCCCGTCGATGGCTACCTATCTTAGTCCAGAATTAATTAGTGTCGTAGTAGTTAATAAGCAGTTAATAGTGACTTGAAAATTTTATTTTTATGCTTGATTATCCTGAAAATTTGCCATCGAATTAATTTCCTATCAAGTAAAAAAGTCTACGTGCGTACAAAATATGATTGTGAAAATGTAAGTGGTTTTTTAGAATTATGAGACGCGGAAATATTGGCTAGTCCATCGAGTACTAAATACCTGCAACCTTCATATTGTTACCGCGTCCCGATCAATATTCCACATGCAGTGATGTTTAAATAAATATATTAGCAAATATATTTTAGATCACAGGATTTCGATATTTTAAATTCCTTCTAACGTTTGAGGAAGAAGGTTAGTTATTCAAAACATGAGCACAATTTTATGACCGCTAAAAGATATGCAAATTAATGGATTCAAATAGGAATTTGAAAGATGGATGCCGTGTAACTATCAAGTTCGATCTCTGGTTTGCAACATGAATATTTATGAGGTGTAATGCGGGCTTGTCTAATACCGGGATTCTACACGATTTTTATCGTTCAAGTTTACTTGGAATGCATAAAAGAAAGAAATTCCGCCGCTGATTTTGGCGAACTTCAGACTCTTTGGATAATACCCATCTGAAAAATTGCGTTTATCGTTTGAAATGCCAAGCTATACTAAAGATTACCTATTGGCTAACACGTATTTTTTCATCAATGTTATGTACCTAAATTCACTGACACATCTAAACGAGAGTCGCACTTCAAAGTTACACGACACCTTATAGGCGGTCATTTCAATCCACCCCAATATTAGCAAGTTGCTTAGACGCCTCCTCCTTCGAAGTTTCAGAACAACTCCATGACTGACGAGGGACTGGTCGCGTCACTGAGGTCAGTCCTCTGGTTAAGAATTTGGAGGGCCTGAGCTGTTTGTATATAACGAATGGAATGATGTTCTAGAAGTTCCGCGGCGGCAGCGGGCTGTTTTGTTAAGAGAGCGCGGAGTCGGCGGGCGTCGTCGTAATCCATGTTCAGGAGTTTACACGCTTCTAGGAGCCTGTTTGGTAGAGAACATCTTATGTAGCGATTTTCATTTCTTTTTTTTTTTGTTTTGATGGTTAATGAGGTAAAATTACAGTAGAAGCCAAATTGGTGAAGTTTACTAACCGACTTCAGGAAAAAGAGAGTATTTTTGATGCGAGTATGTTATTTTCTATCAGTTATTGGGTCCTATAGATTTACACAACCATACTTGAAATTAAAACAAGTACTTATATATTGAGTTTTTAACTTTTGTAGCTGCCATCGATTTATTTGTTTTTTGTGTCAAATAAACGATTAAAATTTTATTTTTATATCCTAGGTTGGGCCTATTTAACTATGTATAAAACATTTGATTGTTAGAAATATCACTGACCTGGGCAACTGGTAGACTTGCGTTGCAATTTTGTTCGGTGGAGCAAACGCAGGTACGAGGTTACGTTTGACGTCGTGTGTGAACTGCATCGTACCGCCCGTGTTGAACCAGCTCTCGAGCACTATCTCCTACGAAAAGAATACGAACTTAATCAGTCAATTTTATCCTTTCTGTCTAAATATGTAACGTGAATGTTAGGAAAAAACAACGTGACCGGAAAATGATGCGGCACATGCATCCGATATTATTGAAAATTCACATACATAATATAGGTACGTATATAAGAGAGAACGTAGGTGAGTATATAAGGAGAGAGGAGTATAGAGTAATAAGGGAGTAGTAGTATTTATATACTACAAGGCGAAGTACTTGAGGGAACATGAAAGAGGAGTAGATAAGGGGAGGAATTAAGGGGAATATATGAATAAGTAGGTATATAAAGGAGCAAATAGGGCAAGTATGTACATAAGAGAGTTTAGGTATAAGGAAGTATATCGAGATCTACATTAGGAAGTATTAGTAGAAATAAGTAAATAAGAGTACCCTCCCCGCTTTATGCGATGAGAGCCTTTTAAACAACCCACTTACCTCAAAAATATATTGGTCAACAATATCAGCGAGATGCGCCCGCAATCTCGTGGTAAGTGTGGGCGCGAGTCGTTGTGCGGCCACGGACAGACGCGCACACAACGCGGCGAGCGGCCGGCAGAGCGAGCCCGATACGCTTAGTGCCATTTCTTCTACGATTAGTAGCCCGTGCCACCTGGGTTGGGTGAAATAAAGTTGTTAAGTGCTTTCTGGTTATGTAATATCATATCGTAATGCACATATTTATTCTGATACGTTGTTGAGCAGTTCTTATGTTTTGACTCAACGCTACAGTAAGTTGGCTATAAAAATTGCATAACATTGAAAAATCACCACCTCTACCCATAAAAGAATCTGCTACTATAAGGTCCACTATTTGATCTACTAAGCATTTCTTAATACTCTTACTTTTGCCTCTTATAGTCCTTCAAGCCCGCCTTAAACTCGGCCAGTGAGGCGAGGCCGCTGTCTCTAAGGCGAGCGAGCAAAGCCCCGTTTCTTCATCACTCTGATACCTTCAACAAATAGCAACAAAATAGTTTCGTATACACTTACTTCTGCCTCTTATAGTCCTTCAATCCCGCCTTAAACTCGAGCAGTATATGTTCGGCCAGAGATGCGAGGCCGCTGTCTCTGAGGCGAGCGAGCAAAGCGGGAGCTTCCGCAAACACCCCCGCTTCCTCTGCCTCATCTTCACCCGTTAATGGTTCTGTTACTGCTAGGTTTACTATTGGTGATGTCTACGAACAACAAGGAGTTTGTAAATTAATAATTTTATTAATAAAAAAAATACTGTTATAGTTGTTTTACTTTACTGTTTAGAGTTCAGAATTCAGAGCAAAAACTTCTTGCTGACACTGACAGATTATAATCTGGCTGTAAACACAGACTAAACAGTCTCAACGACTTTGAACTAACTTAACACTGTATGACCCCAGAACATCATTATCGACCCAAGTACCAATGAGTTGAGCTTTCCAAAAACTCACCACATCGTATTGGTTCAAATCTGGGACCATTGAACTATGTCTGGACATTTCACTGAGCGCCAAGTTCTTGGCTCTTAGTTCGACTTCCATTAGGGATAACGCTTCTGCAGTTATTTCTGAAAACATAATTTAATTTATTTAATGAACAAAATTAAATCATCTATTAAAGTTCGATATACCTCTATTGCCACTAGATAGTACTATCGGCAAATCGTTTAATGTTTACTTTTATCTGCTGCCGAATGTTTACTTTTATCTAAATTTAAATATACAATAGTTTTTTTGCGCATGGTTTCTTTTAGAAAAATATACAGCATGTAATTTTTTCAACGAAAGATGTACAACACAGGTGGCGTTATTGTCTATGCTATTACCATTGCCAAGACAATTATTACCTACAAAAAAGGTTTTAACAAATATTCACATGCCTTTTTCTTAGAAGCTACATTCGTTACTTACCTTTATTCCTCTTACAAGGCATTTCATCAGAATCCGTATAGTCAGTGTCAGATGTGGTGTCACTGAACTCATCGTCCTGATGCTGTTGTTGTGTGAAATTGTGGAACTGACGCCGGTAGTAATGTAGTTGTAGGTAATGCTAGACATAGAGAAATTCATTGGTAAAGATGCATTGCTTTTAGTGTGCACTTCGAGTTATTTTCATATCGATTTAAACAATATTTGGTTTTATGAAAAGTGACACTTTTTGATTCACTGCTTGATTTTAAAAAGTTATCCACTTCTTAAACTAATTATAATATTTTTGAAACTTTTTGAATCTGCTGCTGTTAAGGGGAACCCATTTTTGACAGTTTAATTAAAATCAAATTTTAAATAAAAAGGATGAAGAAGTTTGAGCTTGAGTTGAGAGTTGAACTCAGAACTAGGTACACACTTTCACTCGCTTTAATATGATCTTTCAAAAAATTTAAAGGTCACCTTATACTAGTTTTGTATAGCTATGCGTGTAGCCGTCTGTACATAGTAATAAACTTAACTTACCAAAGAATGAGCCCACTGCAACAAAACAGTCCTAGTATGATGAGCGGCGTTGATGACAGCTGTCAACGGATGTGACCCGGTGTCAGGCGATAGGAAGGAGTCCACATGTAACGAGTCTATGGCCGCACTGAGGAGCTGTGTGAGACGGATACGCCATTCTTCTACTAGCTCTAGTTGAAGCTCTAGGAATTGTAGTCTGTAATATGAAGGGAAATAATCTATAAGATCTATGTGAGTATAATAATAGCGCGATTTTATGGTATTAAACGCATAAGGAATTAACATAGCATATGTCAAGTAGTTTGATCCGTTGATCAAGATCATGAGTTTGATTATGCATACAGCCTGCATTTAGATCCAGTTTTTGTTTGGCCCAAATATTAATTATGTTACTGTGTAATTTATATAACTATTCACATGTTTTATACATTTTGTTCAAGAGATGATTTAACTGTGTGTGATACTTTAATTAAATTAATGAAGTAGTTTAATTGATAAACTTAGAATTCTGTATTACCTGTGTCCCGGCTGCGGCAACAACGCATATCGGTCCTCAATAGTCCTCAGTAACGTAACAAACCAATCAGCTGCTCGTGGTATCCACAGCGCGGAGCCAGTCGCCGCCCCTGCCCCCGCACCAACCCCCTCGCTCCACTGAGAACATTCTAGACTCTCGTCCATTTTTGCTAAGGCGTCTGAAAGGAGAAAATAAGTAATATTAACTGGTGTTTTACTGCTTGATTTAGATTGGCTCACAGAATGAAACTAAGCAATGATAAATCCTTCAGTTTCGATTAAATGTACATATTGTGGCCCATAGAGATATTGTAGAGCGGTCACCTTCCACATCTCTTCAATGCTCACCATCTTACAAGCCAAAATAAGATCTATAATATTTTGTATAGGTATATGAAACATGAAAACAATCAATCTATGCTAAATGACTCGGTTGGTAACGTAATTATTTTGTATAATGAAATAAAAGTTTGAGAAAGGGGCTATACACAGAACATGCTTTTACATGAAAACTGAAAAATACTTACATTTCTTTTCCACAGTCTGCCATCTCACAAAAGTTTCCGCCTTCGTCAAAACTGACAGTACACTGTTAATATCTTTGCCAGTGATATCAACTAATTCCCTTTGGAAGCCAAGAGTTTCATCCACGGCATGAGCGAAAGCCGCGTCGACATCGACTATTTCGCCCTTAGAACTTTGAGTATGGTACAATGCAAGTACTGTATGCAATCTCTCGGCTGCCAGTGCTATGAGACCAGCATTGAATTCATCCTGAAAAATTCGTAATTCAAATATTTAAAAAAGGAACCGCAGCGCCAAAATGCATAAGCTAGCACACCGTTTTCACTGCCAAAGTATTATCGACATTGTCTTCATTGACATAGAGTCTAAAACCCTTATGCATCACACTCAGTTGTGTTATTTGATTTTAGATTCTATTACAAAGAAAATAAAGTCTACAATAGATTGACAGTGCAAACTAAATAGAAGCTCAAAAAACCAAATACATACCGCTGCCTTAACATGCTTCAGTTCCAATTTATCAGCAATCGGCTGAACATGAGACTGGACGAAAACTTGATGGTGTTTGATCCAAGTGAGTGTCTGTGTAAGGAACCATTCCGGTCTATCGATACGGGCCGTTTGACGTGAACCCGTGAAATGGAATTGAAACCTCTTTTTAAGAGGACGTAGTAACACTCTCACTGGCAGGCATGGACCTTTCTCTGTTAATGATAAATAAGTGGAATATAACTTTAGTGCATTTAAAGTCTACCTACATATTTACATTAATTATTTAGTTGATTTTTTTAAGACAAAGTTGGCAGATTTCAAATAGAAGTCAAAGTCAATTATTTTATTATTCTGAAATTAACTTACTGATTTCATAATAGATCAATAGTGTGATAATAAACCTATTTCATTACTCGTAATTTTTTTTATAATTTATAACAGAGTATACAGAAAAAAGGTCAACTGTCATAAGCCACAGAGGTTGACTTACCTTGTCCCAATTCATCTGTCACATTACTGTTGACTAGGTCCTCAGGTTCTTCAATGAGAAATAGATATTTAGTCAGACTGTTGAATTTCACCATCACCTCTTTAGGTATTGGGGAGGCATCTGCTGGAGCTGAGAATGGCCATTTCAGCTGCTTCAGTACATCTTCGTAATGTCTGGAATATTAACAAAAATATGAATGGTTATAAATTAATGAAAAGGGCATCTTGCTGCTTTAAAAAGATTGTGGCTACAATCATATGATATGGCTGAATCTATACTTATAATAAATCTGTAGAGAGGTCAATTCTGTACATTGAATATATTTCCAAAATAACTATTAGGGGGTGATTAGTGATCAATACTGATGCCAAAAATGCAATCAGAAAAATTTTTGTCTGTCTGTCTGTCTGTCTGTCTGTCTGTCAGTCTGTATATTCGTTATGGAAACAAAAACTACTTGACGGATTTCAATGAAACTTGGTACAATGATTCTTCATACTCCTGGGCAGGTTATAGGATACTTTGCATCACGCTACGATTAATAGGAGCAGAGCAGTGAAGGTAAATGTTGGGAAAACGGGAGAAGTTACTCCATTTTTTAAGATTCCGTCGCGTGTGCAACCCTAATGGTTACAGCTACACAGAAACCATGTATGACGGAAATGTTCTTCATAAAATTATGTAAAAAATATCCCATGACAGTATATATCTATCTTTTATGGTTGACTCACAATAACACGTAAAACTCTCTCGGTAGCTTAGCAGTTCGGAGTTTTCTGATTATATTTGTCTACTATTACGTTTATAACACTCTCACTCACACGAATTAAAAATAGTTAATAGTATTACCTATTCATTAAAAAAAGATTCATATAAATCGGTGAAGAAACACCAAAGTTATACACGAAAAACGGATAAGCCATCGCGCGTGAATACTGAATCACGCTATAAGGATCATTTTTGTGCATCTGTCGCCGCGCTCGACGCGGCTCGCGGCGCGGTGGCTGCGCGAGTTTCATACAATATTTGGCTCTTGGTGCGATTGATGCGAATAGGCGTTCAGAGTGTTCAACCTTATTGCGCGACTTTTAGGTTTTAAATAATTTATTTTTAACTTTCTTTTGTTGTTATTTTATAAAATAGGTTGGTACCTATTAGTTATTTTGGTAGTGTTTAAATATTCGTTCAAATTACAAATTATTAATAGTTTACATTTTATTTCTTAAAGTAGTATAGATTTAGATAATTGGAGGGGCTGGTGTTTATTATTTCTTTCTCTCTTTGCACGAAGTCCGACTCTAACGCGGACGAAGTCGCTGGCAGAAGCTAGTATTCAATATAAGTAAATAAGAAAGTTCATAAGAGGGTAGATAATGCCATCAGCGAGTGCAAAGGGAGGCGTAATTAGAGGAAACATATTTCATTTCATTTCATTTCCCTCTGTGGTAGAGTAAATACAGCCAAGTAACGAAATCATACACAAAGGAAAAAATTGTCCATAAAGGCCGTTACTTACTTCGTGAGTTTATCTTTGAGAACGTTATGCCAATAATGTGTGTACTCCTTAACATAACTGGCTCTATGCCCCTTTTGGTACATGGTACACATCTTCCTGAGCTCGCTATACAGTAACACCATTTGTTCATCATCATTTGTTTGTTTCATTTGGCGGCTGAAAGGTAATGAATTAAGAAATATAAATGACTACTGCAAAAGTTTGTCCAATTTTGAAACAATATTGGAATATCAACAGCACTGTGAAGCCTACATGCGAAATACAGAATAATTACTATCATAGACCTCATCAAAAAGCTTCAGTCTAAAATAAGGTCTTTAAACTTGTACACAAATATTATTCATTTATTCATATAAATATGACTCTCAAAAGAGATCTATGCCTGTCTACATGCTGTTTTGTGCAGTTGATTTTGTATGCACCTAGCTTAAAACTTGGAACAAGGTAAAAATGAATTGAGAGCTCCCTCCCTGTTTCAGTGGGTAAAAAATAAAGTAATAACTTATCTTACCTCAGTTCATCAATTTTCTCAAACGATCTTAAGTAAACTAGGACATCTTCTAGCTTATTGATAGCTGCAAACCTCTTATCGATCTCAGACCTCAATGGCTCAGTTTTGTTCAAAAAGGCTTCAACTTTCTTCTTTAAGTCATCACTGCGACTCTTCAACTTGTCTATTTGATTAGAATTTAATTCTGCCTTCTTCAAAGCTGCTGACAGTTTCGTTGGCACTTCATTGTTGGCTACATTTAACTGAATAAAGAAATAAAGTTGTTGTAAAATAAATTAAAGAAAAAAAAAAAAAAAGTATGAATGTTTATTTTTCATAATGATAACTGGGTTTCTCTTGTAGTGCACTTGGTCCTGTGGGATCTACTGCAATAATGGGCTATGTAATACTAATAAAATATTCAAATAGAACCAGCAGATTCAAGAAGTTGGTTCAACTGGTTAACCATAGGTGCTAATGGGCCGTTTGGCAGGACTCAAGCTGGTCAATAATTTATACATCTTTGCCTGTTTAATAAGTGATTAAAAAACTTACGCTATTTTGAAGTTGATCTCGCTTGACCGCTAATTCTGCTTGTAATTCAACAGCACTTGCTAAATCATTAATATCGCCACCTATTCTTAAATTAAGACTTTGTATAATAGAGTTCTTCTCCTCTTCATCCATGTTTGATGATAAAAATGTTTTAACTTAGCGTATAATGTATGCCATTGATTATTTAGCTATGCAAGTAAGCAGCGTTTATTTATTATTTTATTTATTTTTCTTAGAGAAAAATCAGGACACGAAACAGAGCGCTGTCAGCTGTCAGTTTTCGTCAGGGGGGAGACACTCCGTACATTTTGACAGCTTAGTGAATGAAGAGTCGCCACCTTTTATTTGGCCCGGAAACTATTTACTATCTAAAAGATACTTTAAATTACCAACAGATGGCACTACACTATAATCGTTTTTGTTTGTCAATATAAAATTATTTATGCAATATTAATTAGAGAAAAGTATGAGGAAAATATTAGACACTTAAAAAAAAGATAAAATAGGCGAATAAATTAAATACGGTTTGAAAAAGCACAAATATCAATTTTAATCTAAAAAGGCCTGGTGTCAGTATTCCAAGTAACTTAACAAAACCGATCATCGATCATAACAAAATATCAATATGGCGGTTTTTGCATTCTGCGTACACGCGTATAAAAAGTAATAATACATAATAATTATTTGTTTTCCTTCGACCTTTTACTATATTAACGATGACATTTTCTATTAGGGTAAGTAGCATAATGTAACTATAACGATAACCAATGTTATAGTTACATGGTGCTATTTACCCTAATAGAAAATGTTATGAATATGATGCATATATATTTTTATAGCTATAGCTATGTAGGTAGTTCGGGGCCAATTTAGAGAGAGATGGCGCATTGACAAATAGGTTTGCATGATTATCACGCAAGAGGGCTCTCTTTTCCCTATATATTACTTTACTCTTTGGTTTTCGTCGATCGAAGTGACGTGACGTGACGATGATGTCTGACCGTTAACGTCAGTTGTCACAGTTTTCTTTAAAAGTTTCATAGTTTAATAAATGCTTAACTTTATTAAAATAAATTTTACCAGCAGTGTGTTCGTATTATTGTTATTTATGTCTTGTTTAATGTTATTTTATAGTTAATTTTCTAGCATATTTTAAGACATGGTGGCTATTTGGTTAACATCATTGCCAGTTCAGATAAAAAATCATTATGACAGTTCAGTGACACTGATTGTCAAAGTCAAAATTGTTGTTCAGTTGTGTACTGTGGTCATTATCGTTGTTATTTTGTTCGTTTTAATAATCGTCTTTATTATTTTATCACCTTTGTGCTAACTTCGTAAGGCTATATTCTTCTTGATTTATCAACATAATGAATATGTTGTCATTCCTTACCAAAAATAGGAACGATATAATATATTTATCACTGCTCCTATTTAGTGTAGGGATAGGGCCTCGATACCGGGCCCTGAAGACAGTTCAGGCAAAGAAATGGGTTGGTACCATAGTGGGCCTTGTGCTCATATTAATAGTTTCGGGATACAGCGCTATCCATCCCATTTTGTCTGCTGTTTTAGGAATAGTCGCTATAAAAGTGGCTACAGTGAGGTGAGTCTTCCTAAATGCAGATTTTTAGTTATTGATTCTTTCATTTCATTTAAACTTTAATGTTTTAAATCACATATAAGTTAACTTTCACTTAAACTTTTCAGGTACTGTCACATAGTGGCTTTCTTCTTAATGTTTGGATACCTGTTCTTTTTTCGACTGGCTGATAAGTTTGGCCTCCCACTTTCATCAGGACAAACCAATCTTATTGAAATGATCATAGTTCTTAGAGTGGTGGGGGTGGCATTTGAAATGAATGGCTCCTGGCTGGCTGTGGGCAAAGCTAAGAAGGATGAGAATAAAGAACAGAAAGAAATAAAAACAAAAGATGATGATTTTCTTGAAATTATAAATCCCAGTACTGAAGACTTATTCCATTATTCATTCAACTACATTGGACTGCTAACAGGTAACACCTCTTCTATCTTTGATTAATTTTGGCAAGAATATTTTTAACTTCAGCTCTTCTACAATTAAGAAAAACAAGTACATTATACTACATACTTAATATTATAAACGCGAAAGTTTGTATGTATGGATGTATGGATGTTTGTTACTCTTTCACGCAAAAACTACTGAATGGATTTTAATGAAACTTTACAATAATATAGCTTATACATTAGAATAACACATAGGCTACAATTTGTAAACATATTGTTCGAAATACTAAACCTGCGCAGACGAAGTCGCGGGCACCAGCTAGTCAATAATAATGACACAGCAAACAAATAAAAACAGCTCAGCATTGTATCACACCCATAATATTTTTTAATATTTATTTATGAAACTCAAAGAAGGCTGAACATAGTTTTAGAATTTTGGTTTTACTGTACCATATACTAATTGGATCACTCAGAAGTAGGTGTAGGTCAGATAATAACTATTGTATGTATATCTTACTATTGTATTTATGTAAACCAATCAGTGGGCAGCCTTACAATCAGTGCTATTTTCTGTGATAGTACTGACCCAGTGATTGTTGACCTTTGCCCTGATTGCTTCATGCTTAACTTTGTAAAATGTTCAGTAGGTAATTTACCTACCTATGTTAGCAATTATACATATATTTTAAAATGATTTAGAATGTTATGGTTCTATAACTATGCATAAAGGAATTAGAATTTTGCAAACAATTTGAAACTAATGTTTATAAATGACCTGATAGCATGTTGATGCTGTGGTTGCACAAAAAGTTCATTTTATTTTATTAGTGAAACCTGAAACATTAAAATCTGAAACTATGACTAACTCACTGTATGAAATCTTGATATCAAACTAGTCAGTTCAAAATATAGAGTTAATACTATTCTTCTTCTTCAATTTAAGAGCCCAGCTCTTGTAGGTGCAGCTTCTTCCATTTACGCCTATCTAGCGCCAACTCCTGAACTTCCTTATATGTCACAACATTCACCTTCTCTTTAATTTGAGTCAATACTACAAACTATAAATAACAACCATCGCATAAATTCCAGGTCCATACTACAGATACCGGACATTTGATGACTACTTCCATCTGCCTTACAGCAAGTATGTTGACTGTTTTGGTTTCACCATCAACACATTGAGAATGGTCCCACTGTATATTTCACTGTATTTGGCTTTTTCTAACATTTGGCCCTTAGAGGTAAGCATGTTACTTGACGTTAACAATGACACTGTATGTACTTTTATAAAGTACATAGAAATTAATTTCTACTGATTTTGTACTTTAATGCATTAGTGGACCAACTAAGAATAAAATGTTACATCAATCCATGTGTTTAACTGCATGGATTTACAGTCATGGACACATAATTAAAGACACCCCCCGACTCGAAGTGAAATAAATAGTTATGGTACTGACATGAGCTTAAGCACGGTATAAACTGTAGTGTAATAATTATAAAAACAAAAATTACATTGTGTTCTTTAAATTAAGGACAAAAAATATTTTCTTTCTTTAATACTTTAGATATAAAGCTCTATGGGAAATGAACACTAACTTTTGTAGCTGTTACTTGGCTGGTCAGTTAATTAAAGACAGTTAAAGCCCAGTTAAGAAATAAAAACGAAAGATACAAATAGTTGCCATACTTTTTTTTAGAAGTGAGTAAAATACTTATGAAAACTCGAATTAGGTAATAATTTAGGTTTATGTCATTAAAAATTTTCATTTTAGTCCTATCAATAAGACTAGACCAAAAATTCTGGTAAGTAAAATGTTTTAGGCTTTTTAATATTATATTTTGACATACGGATTTATTCATACCACTTGATCTATAGTAAGGACATGGTAATAAATTTATTATTAAAGATTTCTTATCAATGGCACTAAAAAAGGCATGGTTTGAGAACAACTCAAAACCGACCCCAAGGAAAACTTGTCCGCAAACAGACTTTAAGGCGGTGCTATAGGCAAATAGTGAACCATTTACATGATTCGGTACTGGTTTTTTTGGGAGTCATCTGATGCTAAAAGGACGACAATTGTGTCTGCAGAACTTTTAGACTACAACCGGGTCGGGAAAAGCTGTAAGGCATGGGTATCGGAAGATGTTACTTTTGGAAAAGCACCGCGTGTCCATACTGTAGTTGGCTATTTCTATCAAATGTGAAAGGTGCAGTTAACAAGTGTTCAAAAATGTATTTTTTTTCTCATTAAACAAAGGGATACGAATAATTCTAAAATAATGTATCGAAATTAGTCGCCTCCAAAACATGAGATGGAACCAAAATACACTAAGAAAGTTCTCGAACATAGGAGGCGAAAAAGTAATAGTGTGGGGCTTCTCTCCACTACTTGGTGTGGTGATCTTTTAGAAAGATATTATTAAAAATAGGCGAATTCAAGTACTATAATGTTTTAGAAATAGCATTTTGTTATATGCTAAGCATCATTTACCGGTCCTTAGCGCTTTCCCAATTAGAAAAGTTCTGAAAAACAGTGTAAGAGTAGTAAAAAGGACTCTTTGATCGAGCAACTTATGACGGTTTTGGTTTGGCCCATCGCAAATTTAATAGAAAAAAAACTGGTGATCGCCCAGAAAACACAATGGCGATAAGTCATACATGAAACATTGATCAATTTTACACAGATTTTTATGAAGCATGGAAGAAAATTCCCGTAGCGACTTGAAACAAAACTGACCGCTTGCACGCTTAGGGATGTCGTGCTGTCATTGAGGTAAAAGGAAAAAACCAAATATTAGTACTCATTAGTATGCTTAGTTACAGTGTAGGGAATGTTGTTATAGAAAAGTACCATCAATAATATTAATAATTTGCATTTCTTCCTCTGAGCAAATGGAGTGTCTTTAATTATATGGCCAGGCCACGTTATGGTTCATACCGCTCGAGATTCGGATAAAGCGAAAGAAAACTTGTCGCGAAGGATCACTGAAGATAGTCTTTAGTTTTAATATTTCACAATGCCCTCTTAAATATTTTAAAATAGAAAATAAAGTTCCAGTAGCAATCAGAAAAAAGAAATACAGATGAAATGTGGCAGCAATTTAAGATTCCAACAGTGTCTTTAATTATGTGTCCATGACTGTACAATTAATACAATAACATGACATGTGATCACATTAATGAACATAAATCATCAAATGCACTTTAATGCACTTTTTCAATGTTCCCATATATCCCATAACTCTATAAATAGCAAGAGAACCTCTTTAAGTTCACTTCTTATATCTGTATATGAGGAGTATGAGTCTAGACCTTCTCATGTGATATTGATATTAATTTTTGTATGCTATTATTTTCCAGTATGTATTGTCAGAGGACCACAACAACAGAAATTTCTTATACCGTATGCTGTACCCCTGGGCGTTATTCGCGGCGTTCCGTCAGCGCATATACTCTGGAATGACTTTAGCTGAGAGTGTGTGCACATCAGCAGGTCTCGGCGCATACCCAGTACAGGGTAGAAACAGGACAGGACATGGACCCACTGTGGGATACTTGAAGTTGAAACAAATGTAAGGATGAGTTTAAATTAAGTAACTTCTTTCACTCTTGGAACGAATTCCCATACCCAAACAAGACAAAATATGAAATTTGTTCTGGAGCCTGGAGGGTACAGACAAACAACCAAAGATTTTGTCTTTGTATTCTGACTCCTCCTTACCTACTTCTCGAATTTTATTGTATCATTCACTTAAGATTATGTATCTTATCATCAGGTCAGAAGAAGAAGCAAAGACTACTCAATATGATTTTAACACAGTGGAGTCCATGGAAGTATGGGGTTGCGAGACTGTTGTCACTTTACGTGACTCTATGAAGGTCTGGAATAAGGCTGTGCAGTACTGGGTTGCTATGGTTGTCTACAAAAGATTCCCCATAAAACCTTTGAAGTAAGTTTCCTTTGTACTTATTTTAATTGTGGCAATGTGCCTTTCAAAGATTTCTATGGCTATTCGTAATTTGATTTAGAGGCATAGTTATAATATACACATAATCGTAGGTAGGCGAAAGTTTGCTTAACTCTTTGGAGCAAAATACATAGATACCTATAACTCTCAACTAAATGGTCAATAATATTATTATTTTTATTCCAGGATTCATGCAGCACTATTTGTGTCAGTGATCTGGCACGGCTTCCATGCTGGTTACTTCTTCTGCATATACTTCTGTCCGTTCTATTTGATGGCGGAAGACATTTACTACAAGCTCTATTACAAGGATGCCACTGGACAGGTACACGATTTTTGATAATCAGGACTTATTAAAAATTATTATTCAGAAATTTACTTTCAACAATCACATGAAATATTTGTTTTATTTTCAGAAAAAGAAGATCATCGGCTTCATTATGTGGTTCCTGCGATCTCATTCCGAATCCTATCAAGCTGCTGCATTCCTTCTACTTACATTCGATCGTATTTGGATCTACTATTCGTCTGTCTACCACTATTGGTACGGCGTATGGCTAGCTTTCCTCATACTGGGCTTAGTTTTAAATCAGCTACACAGGAGTAAGAGACCCAGTAAATTAAAAACTGATGGAGACGAAAACAAAGAAAAAATTGTAAGCAATTAATTACGTAGTAATCTCAGATCATGGTTAGCTCAATTCGGATTTAAGTGTTATATTATTTTAGAAATCGTTTTTTTATTTATTGTAGACAACAAAAAATGTACAAGAGATGTATATTTTTAGGAACAAATCCCGATTTGCATTTTGAGATTAACAGAGTAATCTATAATGTATAACCGATTTTTTATATACAGTGCACTTAATTATTACGTAGAACTGTACGTATTTAGCCGAAATATTTGTTTTCGGTGTTGTCACGCTCGTTAAAATACCTAACTAGATTTATATTTTTCTATTTGGGGGTTTCAATATTATAAAATATTGAACGTTACTTTTAGCAAAATGGGGCTATATGTTAATAGAATTGATTAGTTATTTAAAAGTGCTTGGTGTTAGTTTATTTATGAAATTTTTATTTATATCAAAATTGTATATTTAGCAATACATTGGTGATTGTTTTCATTGTATAATTCAAAGTGTAGATAGACATTGCAATTACAATAAAACTTGGTCATTCCCAGTTAAAAGGTCTTGTGTATGTTATCAAGAAATATTTGTAATCGTGTTTGATTCATAATAAAAACACGTAAATGACTTATGTAGAATCAAGACATTCGTCACGCGATATTGTTTTAACGATGTATTTAATCATTCCATTATTTGACGAACAACAAATGTATACTTACCTACTATGAATGCTTGTGGTGATATCTAATTTATTTGAATATACTGACGTAGAAACTGTTTTCCGTTCCTTCTGAAATTCTTTTATGTTTTATATTACAAATATTGTGTGCATTTCTCTTCATCGTCACTGCCGAAAGTCGTCCATTACTGACAAAAGTCGATTGGCCATACTCACCGCGCTGGACCGCCTGCTTGTTGGCAAGCTTTTTTTTTCCAACAAGATTTTGATCATCCCGGTCATAACTTGTTTCTGAAAGTTATCCGCCAGTGTTATATTCGAGTAGTGTATAGCGCTACTCACGATTCCATTTTCGCATTTACCTATTAATATTGCGTCAAGCAATCAGACAAAGTTCAGGTATAGGGTTATAAATGTCGTACCAAATAGTTGCTCTATTTATAAAATGACTAACAGTATCTTCCAAAAATCCAGTACTTAGGCTTTAAATGACTTTTTTACGTAGCTCTCTAATAATGAGGATGAGAAAAGAGTAAAATGGTATCTACTTCAACAGCATTTTAATCAACATACATATATTAATATTTTTGTATCCATTACATAAATACATCATCATGGAAAAATACATAAGTAGTTGTGTTTTATAACAATTTCTAACATTTTAATGTAATAAGAATTATAAATGTATGCAATTATTACTGTTGTGCAATTGAAGACACCGAATGACTGAATAAATAGTGATTTTTCGTAAATATTACTTTTATTTATTCTTTTCACTTATGTATTACAGCGTTACATAAAAGGTATCACAATTACATTTAACCTTATGACCACCACAGAACGTGATTGTTTTATTAATCTTAGATTTACTCAAAGACGGAGTTACACATAAGCACCAATACGTATTACATAGATACATATGGTAGTATATAACTATAGCACTCAAGAGTTTTTTAATGACTTGCTAATTTATGGTTGTGGCAGTCAAAAGGACAGCAAGGAACAAAAGGCACTGTTTAACGTTCACTTTAAAGCTTAACAACAATAAAATGTTAATAACAATATCGCACCTCGGGTTTACTTAAAAATAAAAATATTAAAAAAAATGTTAATTACGAATTACACTCTGGATATATTGTTGAATCAGGTACGTCAAGACCATTGTGACGCTGAAATGAAAATTAAATATGACTATATTAGCAATGGCACTGTTTGTTTGTGATCACTTATAAGGCTCGTTTTAGTAAAGAAAGGTCTGTCAAGCAATTTCCCACTACAAAATTACAGGAAATAGCGCCAAATTACAATACATGTGTAAAATTACAAACTGGCAAATTACAACGAAATTAATATGACTTATCTTTCTCTACAAAACTAGCCGGAATTAATTATACATATGAGTATTATATTCATAAAACAGCTATTAAAAAAACAGATCAAACGGCAAAATAAAAAAAGTGCATACATTCTCAAGTCAATAACAATATTATAGCCTCAAAATGACAGTTAGAATACATCACCGATTTATTTCATGCATAGTTTAGTTTACAGGTTATCTTGAAGACTCTTGCTGGCCTGTCAATCATAAGAGATTAAGCCTCCACCTTCATTACGTATACTTTTTGTGAGATTATTTAAATTAAATTTACATATCACCTAGATTTGTTTACAATCATAAAATAAGCATTAGTGCTTGGTAAGAATTAATTGTATAATTTTATGATTAATTTTTAATTAAACGCCTTTTCCGCAAGAAAAAATGTTATAGGCTGCAGTAAATTAAGAGAAAATAAATGTGCATGTGCATGTGCAGCGTGGAAAACCTAGCGAAGTGAATTAGTTAGTTACAGCAAAGCTTAAAAAAGTATCGACACTAAAGTGCAAAGAACCACAAAGCAACGCTTGAAAGAAAAAAAATAACCATAGGCGCCGCTCTAGCTCTCTACAATTACTTGGAAAGTAATTTACCTAACGTTCCATCCATAGTGGACGGGCTTGCGTGTGGTCGCTCCGTTATGCTGGGCATAAGACTGTCCGTAATTCCTGTTCTGATTTGGTTGCTGATACGTCGGTTGGGATCCTGATGGGTAAGATTGGGGGTTAGAGCTCCTCGAATTGGAACTGTACGAGGAGTAATTCGGATTTTCCATAATAGGCCTAGTGTTGAACAAGTTGTTTAAGCCTCCACCGCTCTTGGATAAATTACCAAGCAGGTTTCCGAATATGTTGGACAGTCCTGCGCCGGAGCTGCCTGCGCTGCCCGAGCTGCTACCGCCACCGCCATTCGCGTATTTATTAAGCGTGTTCAAAATACTGTCGATAGGGCTGCCGCTGCCGCCGCCGCTTCCGAATCCTCCGGTGCTAGTCGAGTGCGAGCCTCCGTAAGGAGAATTACCTCCATACGGGTTGTGGCCGCCAGTATTTGAGGATCCGCCGTAGGGGGAGTTTCCACCGTAAGGCGAGCTTCCACCGTATGGTGAGCTGCCACCGTAAGGCGACCCTCCTCCGGTATTGCTTCCTCCGCCGTAGGGGGAACTACCTCCGTATGGTGAATTACCACCATACGGTGAGCTCCCGCCATAAGGAGAGCTACCGCCATAAGGCGAGCTACCGCCGTAGGGCGAGCCTCCTCCGTAAGGCGAATTGCCTCCTGTGTGCGAGTTTCCGCCGTAGGGCGAACTGCCTCCGTAAGGTGAATTGCCACCGCTGGACGTATCACTGGAGGGAGGTGCTGGAGGCTTGTAGTTGGGCGCTCCGTCAAAGTCCCTTAAAGGAGTTTGGGGTTTAGGAACAGCTGGCTTGGCCGGCTCCGAGTGGCTTCCTGAAAAAGTAATAATTTTATAGAAATACAAAAAAATGTTTACAAATAAATAATATTTATGTTTTTTTGTTAATAAATTACGTCATTGTAATTACCTTCAACTTGAGACTTCTTCTTGCAGGTTGGGTATGTGCCACAGTTGGAAGTTTGACCGTACGAGCACTGGTCTTCGGCCAACACGCATACTTCGCTGTTGAGGCATCCTATGTCTTTGCAGGTGCGCCCGTATTCTAGAAAGATCAAACACATTTTATTATGTTTAAAGTATGCCCAAAGTTACATTATGCTATGTGGAAGTTTTTATGTAAGTACATGTACTTAATTACCAATATACTCTACAGAATGGTATGCGTAATAAATTATACGAATTGATAAAAACTTTTAACATAAGGGTAAAGCAAACCAACAGAGCCTTGTGGTAAAATGTTTCAACTTTTTGCTAAGTATAATAATGTGGTTGTATGATTCATTGCCTTCGGTCAACGGTCGCGTTTAGTCCAATTTCAGGAAACGAAGTGAAGGCATACTTCGTTACTGGCGACGAAGCCTTAATGTTACGTATGTGTTCAGAATGCTTGTTCGTCGCGGTTGATTACCAATTCATGTATCATTTACACTTCCTATTTGTACTATGTCGTACAGTTTAATTTGTTGAGGGTTAGACTAAAATATTTGATGAGGCAAAAGAAAGATGCCTTCTGTAATTTTTTTTAGTAAATAGTGCTTATTGCTCTGACATTAAAAAAAACGTATAACGTAAAGAGCACGCAAGATTGCAATCGTTTCATGGTATCTAATGGAATAATAAAGAGATTTGGACAGGTAGAACGTGTAAAAAAACCTCCATATAATACCGTATGAATATATTTTATTCCGCTGTGTCTACGAGAATTTCGCCCTTTTATAACCCAAAGGCGTGACCGGGTAAAGAATTCGGTTGTAAGGGAATAGGGATCATTTGCATATACAAGATTATATACTTAGATTGGACTCGCCGTCGTCTTCGAGAGTCAATATCACACGTAATAAAAGCCTACCGAACCAAAAAACTTTGGCATCGAATTGTTTTCCACTACGTAGGTTTTATGTGCTTTATCGTAATACGTTTTGTATTACAGGTAGTTTTTTCGATATTACAAAAAAAAAAATTCGCAACACATGTATAGGTCCATTCTTGTGTGATCGAATTGTAAAATCATTTTCATGTTGGAAACATCTGGAAAAGTTCCGAGTTTCTACAAATGACTTACATGTTATTAGAAAGTACTTTCAAACTTTTCGATCCTGACTTGCAACTTCTCTGAATTCCCAGACTCAACTTTAATCACTTGAAAACGGGACAACTGCAGTTGTCTTAAAGCGGATTGCAAAAGCGGAAGTTCTAGTCTTTCTAGATCCATATCATATTCTTTGTGAAACGAAACCCGCGTGTAGATAATAAAGCCGGGTCTGGCTTGGAAATAATGATGAAGTTTAACGTTGGTTGTAAACCGACTGCTCTGCACTTTACGTCTTAATATTTCACTACAATATTGTTATTACAATACTTTTACGAGTTAAGCAATTTAGCACCGTCAGGATTCTTGGCAAAAATGTGTATTTTTGCTGAAAATAAAGAATTTATCTATACTATTAAACATTGGAAACATCAAATGTAAGTTAAGTGACTTTCAGATGATTTTATAACTGTAAGAAATGTTGCAAAACCTTGTTTTTATTTTAGGGTATGTTTTATAGCTTGTTTATTTACGTAATGGTTACTTTTACCCTAAACATAAAAGCGTAAGAATGTTACGAAAAATGTACTGTGTTAAGGAGTAAATGTATTTTTCCCCGAAATAAAATATTCGAGTACTTTATATGCAACAAATAAAAAGGGCATCAGAGTAAGATCATAACTCATTGTTTTGTAGCTGCGAGAGCCTTATGCGCGGTTTACGCCAACATTAGGTAATGGAATCGAGCCATAGCTTAGCAATTCGAGAGTTGTGCGTACGTGCTCTCAGAAAAACTGCTCGGCTGTCAAATATCCGAGATACTGAGACGAGGATCGTTCAAAAATAAGATATAATATGTGACACCGAGTGGTATCTCGCCTACATAGGCGAGGCGTGAAGGTTGAAGGTGGAATGTAGTGTTCGCATGTAGCTATAATGACAGGAAATATTAATATAAAGGTTATATGATCTAGTTGTAGACTTGTATCAAAATGTTGTTAAGTTTAATTGGGTTTTAAGAAATGATCGTGTCTTTAGATATAAATTGACATAAAAAACTCAATAGATAAATAAGCTCTTACTTGAGAAGCCATTAGCACAGTAGACTAAGGTGAAGACGCAGAACACCGTCTTCCAATCCATGATGCACCTGAAAAGAAAACATAGGTTCATACATCCACATATCACATACATACATATGTAAGGAAAACTAATAAGTAGAAGGTGGCGCCACCACTTTCCAAAGCATATTGGAACTTGGGAAGCGTAACACTTCATTAGTTGAGCACTTAGTACCAGTGTGGCGGGACTCTATGACAAAGTTGAAGTGTAAGCAAGATGAAATAGCTTCGACACGTGTATTTCAACGCTGCACACGTCTGTCCGACAGCTTTGCTGAAACTTTATGACACCTAGCTACATTCCCCGAGCAATTTCACCCGAAACTGTTTCGTATAACCTCGTTACCAACTACTGCGCTCCACTATGTAAGTAAACGTTTTGCGGATATGACACAAGTTGTTTCTCTTTATTGAAAACAGGAGGAGCGGCGGATCCAGTTAGCGGCAGCGCCGCGCTTGTGTACTTTGTAGATCGACTTAGAATATTTAATTCCTTTCAGGACTACATAGTTCACCAATGGCGTACGTTGCGCAAATTGAGTTTGAATTGCTTTTGCACGTGTACAAACATTTTGGAGCGCATTTAGCTGGATGATATAATTTAAAGAAGCGGTGAGAAACGGAATGTTTCGCCAGAACGTTTTGTATTACGGTATATCTAGGAGTTACTATCCAGCAGACTTTTGTAGTTATCGTAAAAGTGCAAGGACCCAAACGATATTACTACACTATGTTCTTATACTAATAACAGTGGACAATGATTTTAGGTACAGTTTTATGAGTTTAGATATACTTAGCTGTATTTGAACGATTTCAGATAGCCTTTGACAGGTCAAACAAAGCAGGAAATCACGGACTGTTCTTTCCTCATCCTCTATACCTACTTGGAATAATTATTATTGACAGGTAAATCCTCATATTAAAAAAAAAACCTTTTAGGACTACAAATTAGAATTTGCAAAATATTTATCAAAACATCTCGATGATATATGGACACCATTATTGTCATTGGCAATGTGAAAAGGCTTTACAGGATACCTGAACAAGAAAATGGCTCTCCGTTTACTTTTGCCCTCAACTTAATGGCACTTTAAAAGGAAAGTCGACTGTTTTCCTATAGTCCTTCAACTATAACAGGGCCATTAAAACATCGGAAATATTTCCCTCACTAAAAGAGCTTGCGGTAGAAATAAATCCTTGGGTGAATTGATAGGGATGGATCTATAGGGTGCGCCTCAATGTCGTAGGTCAATCAAGGTTAGAGGTCGGCGGCCGGGCCAGTCACGCAACTTAAACTGAAGTTTATCCACTGAAAGTACAGCTTGAATAAACTATCGGAAAAATCTATTTGAGTCAGCTTTCTGATCAGTTTGATAGGAAAGCTCATTTTTTTAATACGAATAAAAATGTTGATATGTATATCCCAAAACTATATACAGATAAATACGACTGCTCCACGTCTATGAATATCAATTTCTCTACACGGTTTTCCTAAACAACATAATACATAGTAATAAGTACACCAAGAGGAAAAACCTTACGGCTTTTAAAGACCCCCTAAACCGGGGTTAGAATGAATGGTGTTGATTAAAAGGAGTTTCAAATTAAAGGATCCCTAGCGGGATATTACATGCCATAGAGCAGAAATTGGATAGCGATACGAGAGATATATTGCCCGACATAAAGCCGTGCTCGGTAACTTTCTGCCCATTTCCGGCAGCCCACTTGTGAATCGTATTTCGGAATCCTTTTTATCTTTTTGCCAGTGCGAAGCGGCGGCGGAACGCGAAGTGACAGCGGCACCAAGCCACTTCGCAGCTCATATATCACTTGAGCCTGTAACGGCCATGTTAACGGCCCGCCTGTCACCTCCGCGTTTCAGCCGTCCACTAGCGTCCCTCTTACTAACTATTGTCTATTTAACAACTTTCTAATCCTTCAAGATCATCATAAAAAAGCGACCCGAAAGTTGGGAACCAGTACCTAGTTTATTTTTGTCACATAAGTACCTAATCAAATTCATAAAATATGAAAGTCAAATAGGATACGGTAAATTGGAAGAATAAGGAAATAACCGAATCAGAGTCTACCAAGACAGAAACAAGGAAAACGTGACGTCACTGGCGGTGTCAAACCCGTGAATACGTAGACAGGAGTACGTGACGGTTCCCGTCCAGAGTTCGACGTAGTCGGTAGCAAGATTTGGCGCGTTCAAATTCTACACGCGATGCGCCACCGGCAGCTTCCACTCCACAAATTCACGGATTGCACTGGAGATGCGACGGGTGTAAAGTAAGGGTGTCGCGTACCGGGATTTATATCGGCGGAAATCTCCGGTGTGCTCACACTTCATGCTTGCGGCGACAGCGACGTCAGATAAAAATGCTCCTGAGGTGGTATCACGTGCAGTTTGAGCAGATTCTCGTTCCCGCCAACTTAAGCTTATATCCGACACATCGATTTCAACTCGCAGTCCGAATTTAAAGCTTTCAGCACTGTGGCCGTCGAGATTAAATGGTTACAATAGAAAATCTGAAACTCACTGCACTCACACGTAGTCAGATCGAAGTTGTAGAAATATTGCGCACAAAACGGTCCAGCGATAACAAAAGTCAAACCGCTACTGAGAAACAAAGCTGTTTACTTTTTATTACGCTAAGAAGGTGATAAGACGGGGTAATTTGTTAATGAGATCATACGTATTTATTGCTAAAAACGTACAAGTCATGGGATGGTTTTTACGCCTTTTGAAAATATTGATATTAAAACTGGGGATTATTTTGAGCTTCAGAAAAAACACTGAGAAACGCTTTTCTCAAATTATCGACTTGGCTAACCGCCCATTAATCAAAGACCACAGCACCCAGACAATCGTATTTAGAAAAGTGCGAATTAGTAGAAAACATTCGAATGAAGTTGTGAGATGATAGAGGTTGGAATGCAGCCAAATGTAGATCGAGGATATTGAGGGACAAGCATAATTCACTTATCACCCATAAACGCTCTATTTTTATGGGTGTCGGCACCATTAGCTTTTACATACCTAATACATTTTATGCATATGTTATGGACCATGTGATTAATTCGGGCATTATTTATAATGCCCGAGCATTATGAATAATGTCTAGCTTTATCGGGCCAAGTGATTAATAACTATCTTAACTTCATTATTTATCACATTGCACGGGCATTATTATATTGCTACATGATAGTTGGGCAATTTGATAATAAAGCTATATTTTATGCGGTGCGAGGGTGTCAGTTGTTCTAATAAATAAATCCTGTTACTTGCTACATATTTTATGATTATTGTTTTAAATTATATGTTCTATTTTAATGGGAAATTATAAGTCTAGCCACAAAATTATTAATTGGACAATTGTCATCTGTCTGTTTACTAACTCGGCGTCGTTTTTCTTGATTTCATTTTTCTTGGCTCGTTTTTTTATGGTAGAATTTAATTTGGATTCAAAACATTGTATTAAAAACTGAACTTAGTGACGAAAACGAATCGCTGCAAAACCGACTCCACGTAGTCTTGTCTGCCCTACCCCTAGAGTGCAAATCAAAACCGCGTAGGCGCGGAGGGGCGAGGCGGCCTGCGAGCTAAGGCGCAGGTAGTTGAAGCGCTCGCCGCCGCGGCTGAGGCTGGCCGGCAGAGCCGGTCAGCAAGCCGAAGCTGCGGTGGTGAGCGTGAAAACAATCTGCGACGATAAGCTCGCATGGGACCGCCGGAGCCCCGCAGCGCCGGAGCCGTGACAGAAGCCATGCTTGCTGCATGTTGCATGCTTACTTCCATGCTCTGTCAATTGATATGGGATGTGTTATATTTTAAACGTACTGAGTAAAAAAAATTGAAGCTAAATAAATATATTTTATGATGTCATTTAATAGTATTTCAGAAGTTTACTTTAGTTAGTTTAGCATGCTACAAATTTAATTGTGGCTGACTTAGTAATTTAGAAGGCAACATAAATTTTTGGGGGCGAGTAATGATATTAAAAAGAAGCCTGTTTAAATAGCACCCTATTTTAATTATATTTACTATGTGACTTTTATTTAGCTTCTCTAAATAAAAGTCAAATGTTAATTATGCCAAATAATGAGTCTGATCGCTTAAACTTTAGTTTATTTTGTTTTATAATAATAAGTCATTTGTATAAAACAAAGATATGTTGTAAATTTTTTGTTTTAAATTTAATTATATCTTATTTTATATTTTTAATATGACTTTCATTAACTATTAAATGCAAAAACTAGTGGATTTTAAGGCAGAAGTCCGTCATAATTAATCCAAATCATGAGGCTGATTATTTAAGTGGTTTAATATTTAGTTTATTTTAAGTTAAATGTCAAGAACAATAACAAAAATGAAATTAAATATGTTTGTATTACTTTGCCCAAAAGGTCACGGGCAATATGTATAGTGCCCGGTCAATTTGATTATTTGAATAATTATTATCAAATTGCACTCTCATATTGGGCATTATTCATAATGACCGGGCATTATGTATACTGCCCAATTTATCACTTGGTCCATAACACATACATACTAAACTCGCATAAAATCATTACACAAATCTGCATCTTTCCAAAATAGGTCCACTATTATCAGGCCTCTTCTCATACAGAGAAGGAAAGAGCGGCCCAATGTCTAATTAAAGTAATTATTCCGCATCTGTTTTAATTAGTATTGAATATGAATATTTTGCTCCTCAGCGATTATCGTGTTTTTCCGTAAGCGTGAGAAAAAACCGGTTGTATGTAGAAGTCTGATGATGCAAATGTCCTTGAGACGGGTCATTCTAACTGTGATAAAGCGCCATTGTTCCACTTAGGGCACATTAGTTTCTGTCTGCTACAATCTTTTCGAATCAGTTAACATGTTGTGCTTAACATATGTGACGTATTTTGCCATCGCCAGTCGCCCACTACGCTTGAAATAATTGCCCATTAGGTCTCTCCATATGTATTAAGCATCCAAAATTGGTACAACCTTATCGTAAGATGAATCGCCTTTTCCTGCAATGGCCGTGATCAGCGAGCCCAGCATGACCGCCAGGAGGTTATAATGAAGATGAAGGTACTAAATTTACCAAAGTTTTAAAATAAATATTTATTGCTTATTTTGGATCTATTTATGACAAAACTAATTGATAAGAGTTCGTGAGAAGGTCACTTTAGTAGAATATTCTGGGTAAAACATACGGCCATTGACATTCAGCGAAACGAGGACATCCCAGTACATTTTTATTTAGTTTACTTCATGAACACGAGCGAATTTTGGTAATCAGTCTGATTGACCTCTGGCTTTAGTCCTTAACGTAAAGGACAACTACTACATATGCAAGCTACTGCGACTAAGCTACAAAGTGCGTGTGACAGGGAGCTCCTTTTTCTGTACTGTTGGCTTAACGGTCAATCTAAATACATACCTACATACATATGTGTTCACCTACTTGCCGATAAATAGCGTGTAAAATAGTTCATTCCTATCTTAAAGCAACACAATAATCGATTGACCCGCAATAATATAGCACGCAGTTTGTTTAACAAACATAACGCGTGACACTTAGAGGATTTCCTACAACTACGCGCGAACTTAAGCACTACCTAAGTACCGATTCCAAGTAAAAATGATATTAGCTAAGCGATCGCTACACAGTAACGTTGTCGCTATAAAGTATAAACTTCCGCAATTGTCCCACAGCTATCGTTTCCAGCTATTGTAGAATATTGCGCTGGATTCTGAACATTTTGGTAAAACGTGACTTATATCCATTCGACTCTGCGCTGATATTAGCAAGCTGACGTTGGCATAACGCCATAATTATACCGGCGAGCGTGTGCAGCCCCCGGACTAGTAGACTACAGAGGAAGTGTTCCCTCACACAAACTAGACGTTTTTATGGCCCGCAATATATCATAATATGATACATATTTTCAGATTATTGCACACCCTTTGGTTTAAACGTTGCAGACTCAATAGAAATAGATACGTTTTAAGATAGGTCTATAGAACTTTATCTCTGTGCAACCTTAAGCGGGATGTCCAACTGAGAATTTAAGTAGCTGTTTATTCAAAGTATTATCCTCCTGTCCGGCCAAGCCGCACTCGGAGAAATACGCAACATTTCGTGTCTTCAATCTATTAAGAATATTGATTTCTTTTAACTAGATTGAATTCTACTGCGGAATGAAATTTAATTACGTTAAAAGAAATTTCTATTTATTCAAATATGCAATTCAATCGCGGTTTTTACAAAACTACGCGTACTTACCTACTTTTTAGGGTTCCGTACCCAGAGGGTAAAACTGGACCCTATTGTTTTCGCTCCTCTCTCCGTCCATCCGTCCGTCCGTCCGTCTGTCACCAGGCTGTATCTCATGAACCGTGATAGTTAGAGTTTTTTGTCCGTTTTATAAACCGGTACGGAACCCTTCGTGCGCGAGTCCGACTCTCACTTGGCCGGTTTTTTATCAATACCAGCTTTAAACGGATTTATTTACAGGTACATTTTAATTAATTAACGTAAATGTTCAACTAGTGGGTATTTTTAACTACATAAATGGTTCCGATTTGTTTGCCTGAAAGAAATGAACCTGACATTATGTTTGGACACCCATGATTGGGGATGATGATTGGGGAGAGATAAGGCGACAAACTGGTTTATGTCCTCTCACAGGGTAGAAGGAAGAATCAAAACGATCACCAACAACAACACATGTGTTAACTGACTGGGGTAAGCGCAATTTAGCTATGTAAATCTATTCATTTAAATAGCTGTTATTTACCTACTACCATTAAAAACCTCGTCGCGCCTATGGCGTTGAATGTTTCATTTATTACAGTGGTATCTATTTAGTAACAAAAATCAGGCGCTTACACCCACATTACTTAGTGTAATTACTTGACCTGGCCTTTACAATTTCATGCCATCTTACAATTAACGTTTGTGGGACATTTCATAATTGTATATTCATACATACATACATACCTACTTGACAGTTTCCGTCTCCTGTTTATGATGGACGAGAAAAGATAATTTACAAAAAACATATTTACTAAGTAATTACAAATAAGCAATGTCACAGCTATTTCCTAAGAACAGGATAAATAAAGTCATGAATCATTTGTTTTCGCATTAATTAATTTATGAGTTAAATTAAAATATTACAAAGTGGAATCAAATGAGGAAACAGAAACTAAATTAATTAGTTAAACTCTGAGCCATAATAAAATTACTAAATGTTTAAGTGGGAAACACCGTTTTGGTCTGTTATAGGGATAATCCATTAATTTATCAATTCCAATTAAGTTATGATGTACGAATTTCAAAATTGACTAAGTTTTATTTTACAACAAGCCAGAGATACTTTTACACAAAATAAATAAAATTCATGCATTCTATGTGCGTTATTTATATAATGCATGTTATTGCGTTAGTTATTTATATATTTCAATATATCAAACAAAAATAATAATTTCAAAGAAATATAAAAAACAGGAGACAAGACGAACATGTGTTGCGTTACGATCATAACACATGGCAATCATAATCACAACAAATGCTAGTGTTAGAACATGTGAACCTAACACACTATACCTACATACCTTATGTATATAAGATACTCGTCTTGTCAGTATAGAAATATGTAATGACAGGATGAATCAATTGAAAATGTACTACGAGATTGTGCACGGATTTCCTTGTTAGTCTTAAATGGCAACAAATATACAAATCTATACAGTAAGAAATAAGCTTGAGAGATGAAACTTAAAATAAAATATGTAGTAAAACTTGTTTACGTTACGTACACATTTATTCAGATTACAAAGAATGCTTTGGCTGACGTTAATGGGTAAACTTAAGATAAAAAGCATCAACATTTTTATCATTCCACAGTTTTTGCTAAGATTTTCCTGCTGGTTATTTTAGTTGACTGCATACCTATTGCTATTATGTTTTTTTGAGATTTAATTTGGCACCTAGAACTATTGTACTGCTTTGTGTACCACCCATGCAGTGTTAATGTTTTGATGTCTATAACTGTTCAATACAAATTATTATCAAGTTACCCTAAACATGTCTTTGTGATGAGCATTGCTAATAATAGTTTTTTAACAATAAATTGAGTCATTTACCTGTTCACGGACATCTGGTATTAAGGCTTTCAATGTTTTAAGGTCATACATTCCTAATTGTGATAAATAACTAAACAGATTCCGTGAAGGCACTGGTTCATTTACGTCATCTATTCCGCGAAATAAAGCTCCATTTTTACATCCGTGAACCGCGGAATTATTTATTATTTAAGTAAATGCAATAAAACTTACCTTTTGCTGAAAACCCGACAGACAATCAAGTCTTCCGCGATTGTATATTTTACAGACTAATAATAACTAACTCCGAATCTGTTTTTACAACACAACACAAACCAGTCCACTGTGTTCCGCGAACAAGGTCAATATTATTACTTGACGTTTATAATCGTGAAATCGAATTCGCTATTAAAAATGAAACAACTTTGATTTCATCCATCAAGGTAACGTCATTATTATTTTTGGTATTTTACGCATAATTAATATGAATAAGAAACAGCGAATAAGAAGTTTTGCCGTAATAAACAGAGATAGAAAAATAAAGTTATGTTTAAAATGGCAAGTTTGAAATGGAACGCATAAGAGAAATGAAATGACATGTATGACAAGACAGTATGACAGTGACATTTGCTATGGCAACGTTCCGAAACCGTCAATGATATGAACAGTAATCCAACGTGTAAATGAAAAATATCTGATTACGTGGGATCTTTTGAATGTTCATCATTTAATTGAAATGTTTAGGTTATGAATAATAGTAAAGTAATTAATATTTCATTTACCTATGTATCACACTACATAAAGGGCGTTGTTTATTTAAATATCTGCTAGTTTTCGAACGTAACTAGGAATGTAAATATTTCAAGATGTTGGCGGGAAAATAAGATGAGATGTGGTGGGAATTTTATGTTGATGTTTATTAACTTTGTATAGGTTACTCTAGAGGAGAGGCCTGTTTATTAATGTCCATAAGAACCTAATTATTTGTCAAATTGGAATCTTGCAGGCCTATATTAGTTAACATTCACCAGCTTTCCAGTATTTGAGACAGTACCTAATATTTGCTCAATAAATATAGGTATTCCCTAAGGACTAAGTTGTGTCCGTAACTATCAAAGATTGGCAAACAGCTTGCAGCTGATGTAGGTAAGCAAAAGGGGACATGTTCAGCTGGACTGATGAAGTTTGCAAGGGTAAGTTGTATGCTTAACCAAAGTTCATCTTTGTAAGGAGATTGTACCTACTTGTATGTAAGTTTCAAGAAGATTTACTTACTTATGTTCTTCGAGTCTTGCTGGACAGAGTTGTCTACTAACAAGAAAAAGGAAAAAGAGCATAACGGCTAACTTTACGGGATCTTGTCTGAATGCTATTGGCTGGTTTGTATTGAGACACACTTAACTAATGAGCTAGTTGGGTTGGGATTTCTTTCTGAAGCCAGCAGCAAAATATTGAAATAGTTTTATCTTTTATTTCTAACTGCTTAATTCGTAATAACCTACCATTGATGATTATAAATGTTTTATAATGTGAAGAGGGATAAGCGCAGCTAAAACTCAGTATCTACGAGAAATATGAAAAACATCACTTTTGATTAATCCAAAAAAATGTAGGGGTCTTAAATTAGATAGGTACATAAATATGTAAGTATTTCTACACAATTGCACAGAATGAATATGACCGATGTTTGTTTTACCCCAAAATGGAAATTTAATTCACTGCATCTAAACAACGTTGCCTTAAATTAATAAACCCTCAAAACCAATTAAACGGCACAAATTTGTTTTACCATATTAATATGGCGTTTTCATAAGCCACAGTCGAGCAAACATAATCCTGAAACTAAGGCAATATTCTGCACACGTCTTCCGCCCAACTATGATAACTGCTTGCTGAAGATATTCCAGTGTAATAGAAAACTTACAAGATATACAATATTTTTGTTGCTGGGATATTTTAACAGAAAGTTACGGCGAGACCGCTTTTGCTACCTACTTTATTTTATGATGAAAGTAAATGGTCGGTATCAAAATACGTTGCTAAGTTATTATAAAGAGTAGAGGGGCGAGCTGTGATTTAATTTATAAAAATAAGCGTGTAAATAAGTAAACACTTAATCTGTGCCTAACGGAAAAAAACTACTCGTACGTGGGTAGGTCTTATAATCAAAAGGAGGTAGGTACCTACTTTAGTACCTCAAGAAACGCCGTAGCTTTTGTTGAAAGAATAAAATTTTATTAAAAAAATACGTTAAGAACCTGAGTATTAAGAACCGACTCACAATTTGTGTTCCGAATTCCGTTTAACTGACTTTTTCAGGGAGAAAAGTGTACGGGCTTAAGAAAACTCGAACAGCTCTCAACTCTTGCTTCCTTTGAGTGGGTAAACAAGTTAGACGGTGTAGCGAACTTCTGTTTTGTGTCAAGTGAAGCGTAGAATTTAAATTCGCGTAACCTGGAGATGGTGCACTGCGGTGGGCCCGATGTGTATTTATTTTGAACGTAGAACATCAGTGATGTGCTTTTATTGGGTTCCGATTTACTGTATCCAGTATTGGTCTGAAAGTTGGCGGTTATTTGTGGACAATGTTGACCTTTCTATTTTGCAAGTACCTAGTCGCAATTTTGGCTTCTTACTCACAAACGCTAAGTACTACTAACGATAGAATGCAATATGCATTAGGTAAGTACTTTCAATATTTTGTCGTAGCATTAAATGTTTTATTAGATTTTCTGTGGGAAAATCTTAGGAGTAGGTATAAATTCATCCTATCTATTCGAGGTCCTATCTATTCGAGGTTTATATAAGATATTTGCCTTGTAGGCGCGATAGTGCATGTAAAAATCTGATGGATGAGCTTATGTATATTCCCAACTTTCAAAACATTCATTTTATTATCATACAAAATTTAGTCAACACTGTGAACCCTTTAGCAAGTACAGTGTTATTCTATGCCATTATTATTAAACATGAAGCTGCCTGGTCCTTTTTTACATGCAAGATATTTTATATTGGCAGTGTTATAGCCACTTCATTTTTATGCTAATCTACCCCTTGGGAGAAAAAAGTGTAACTATCTGTGTTCTTTAGCAATATTATGAACAGATAAAACAGTTTCTATCATATAGTTCCTATCCCTTTCCTCAAATAGTAGCGCAGATAGGTAACATTAAGGTTGATTTAGTGATACCTTTGCCTTCTTCCCGCGTCAAGAAAAGCTATAAAGGGTAGATGTAAAGGGTGTTATGTGCGTAATTATTTTTATTATCTGTTGGCAAGTTCCATTCATCATCACACACGTTATTTATTGCTGACTCACGCTCGGCGGCCCGTTCGTGCCGTCAGCGTATTTTTCTCTATTACCCGCCTCACAAAGACAGAAGTATGATGACAATAATTTGTAAAGCTTAACAGTGTGTTTTCCGACATTTGTATAGTGTCAACGGCAAGCAGACTTTATTTTTGTAAACAGCATTTATAGTATAATTGATAAAGAATCTTTTGATGAAGGACTTGCTTCTGTAGGCAATATCAGATCAACAAACAATAGTTTTCAACGAAATTCGCAAAATGGAGGTCTGCTAATCCAATGTCTGTAACTACATACATAGTCACCTTTGTTGTTTAGTTTCTATAATTACAGAGACCGATGGCAGACCCATTCATTATAGGCTTTGTCTATCTACATCTTAAGAGTATGATTAAGGACTTTATTAGAAAAATATCCTTGTGTCTTTTCCGGAGACAAATATGGATGTTTTGTTGATACAATAAACGATATCAAATAAGGGTGGATACGTGTAAGTAATATTAAAACGTTGAGTAAATGAGATTTCCTTAACTCTTCAAATGTATTAGATGATATTGCATTGTAAGGAAAGGTTATTGTCGATATTTGAACGGATCTTATATTTATATTAATATCTCTGAGTCGTAAATACTTCCATTATTGCATATTTTCCTTATGTAAGAAAAACGATTACATTTTTATGAGGCGTGCTCATGACCTATTAAGGAATTGATACTATTGTAGACTAATCCAGCATTAGGTTAGAATGATGAATTTTAATGAGATGAGGTGATAGGCTTATCTTTATCTTATTAACGACTTTATGTATAATACCAATTTAATGCGTAAGTGTAATGCATTGGATAGGACATGAGTCATGATCATAATAACAGGCGCAGCGCTTAGATCGACGCCAGACCTTAAAAAAAAACAAACATTTCTGGTCGTAACATTATGTAAAATATAACAGATTTACGCCAAAAACGGGTGACGTTTGCATAAACATTTCACAGTAAATAAAAAACAAGTGTCGAGTGCGAATCTCGGAGTGGGAGCAGCAGGACCAGAAGGGCGGAGTTCGCTAGCTTTATCCTCATGAGAAATTAACCGTTCCATTAGTTTTAATTCACTCGACGCCCGCGTGGTTCGTTATTTCTGCTATATTCAGTATAAAAATGCGTTAAAACATTGCCATTGCGCTCAACTGCGGAATAAAACTGAGATATGGAGTGTAAAGCGCAATATTGCGGAGTTATGCTGAGTGGTCCCGCAGTTACGTGTTTGATCGAGACATTTCTGTGTTTATCACCGAGGTAACGCTAAAAGGAATAGGTTTTCTAGAAGGACTGAATGTCCTAACTGAATGTGAATGAAAGCTTGTTTATACTAAACCTGCCTACTTATAGTAAACAAATAGACACTTAGATTTCATACTATGCTCGTATTGTGACCATTAACCGCGCACTTATTCTGAGTCCAGACAACTGTTGGGATTTTTTTAATGAAACATCTAAAGTTCGAGGGCAAAAGAATCGAGTTTCTTTTATAAAACATGATAATTTTGGCAGTGTTGTTGTTCTAACGATTTATGGAGAGGCCATTCTCAAAACAGCAATATCTCCTTACATTGAAAACAAAATAAAAAGAACAAACGCATAGTGTACATTGTCGTACTATAACTCGTAAGACAAATAGAATTGCTCTCGTACGAGTACGAGCAAGCTATCGCCGTTTATGCGCCAATGCAGTTCTTCAATTCAATTTGTTATTGCGGTATGGTTTCAAACGATACATTGGAAAGAGGAAAGTGTCATAGTTACATATTTATGGAAAATAACCGACGCGCCAGTGTTTCCTAAGGGGTTCGTAGTTGGTTTTCTATTTATCTGACACATAGCAATGTTTATAGAAAAATACAATTACGTTTTTAACCTGTGTAGCTCATTTTAGGAAGTATGGTACCTACCTACTTATTGGTTCTCAAAAGCACTCTGAATATAAAATCATAAAATCTCTCAATTCTGTAAATATAAATCACTATAATTTAGCGTCTACATCTGTCGTCTGACTTCCTAAAAGTTTTGAAATTAACTAACGTAGGTAAGGTAGTAGGTACCTACGCACTAAGGTAAGGTAGGTAAACCTAAGAATTACCCACCTTAAACTAGCTAATAAAATAAACTTAGGTAAACTAAAAGGCCTACTGCAAGTATGTTGCCCACAGAAGTAGGTACCTATACATTCCTACATTCTCAAACTACGTACATGAAAGCAATAAACCTCCCTTGCATTTAAGCAGCACTTCACCCGTTACAATATCAGAATCCTCAAAGCAATAAATATCTCCAACAGCAACAGCAACTAAACAATAAGACGAAGAATCCTCTCGCAATAAAATATGTGTTTTATCTGCAACTAATTAAAGACGAAACACTAACTGCGCTAAAATACAACACCCTTAAACTTCGTATATTGTATTCTCGGCGTAATTGCGTCTGCGTCCACGAAATATGCGTAAACGAGTTCTGTTTCATTAAAGGTATAATTTTTCCTAAGTCTCATTACAACGGTGGATGGACGTAAGGGTAACAAAGACTAGCCGACCACCTCGGAAAGTTTACGACCAGCCTGCAATATTGTGCGTGGAAACTTAATGAAAAGGAAACACCAGTATTGGCCATATACATTGGTACATTCTAGACCCTCGCTCCGGGCAGAAACTATGCAATACTGCCTAATAAAGAAAAGGAATGGCTGAGCTGAGTGGGATTAATGTACATGGCTATTTGTGTTTCATACGTCTTCATCCCTCGTTTGATAAACACATTTTCTCAGATATTTGCTCTTAAAGCTAAAAATAGTTTGCACAGCTTCTTCATCGGCATTCCAAGTAAAGAACTTAGGTACTGTCTTTATTGATTGCATAAAAAGCTTTTCTTGTTTGTTTGAGTAAATAAATAATATTAGCAGACTCATCCTCCGAGCCTTTTCCCAATCATGTTGGGGTCGGCTTCCAGTCTAACCGGATTCAGCTGAGTACCAGTGCTTTACAAGAAGCGACTGCCTATCTGACCTCCTCAACCCAGTTACCCGGGCAACCCGATACCCAGTAGCGGCGTAAGGGGGGGGGCGGAGGGGGCGGTCCGCCCCGTGTGCCACATCTCGGGGGGTGCCATCTTGGTCGGCACATATCTGCACGACCAGGATGGCGCGGGCTGAAGGGACAAGTCACTAAGGGTGACATTCTGATTTGCGAAGCCTAGGTTCACTACCATTTATTGTTGCATTTTATTTATATTCAAATTTTAAACAAAACTACGACAGTGCATGCGCGAGACATCGAGGCGGTCACCCCTCTCAGTCCAACTGCCACCCCTCTTTTGTATTTTTGCTTTTATGATTACTTAAATTAATTCCTCAAAGTTAGAAAAAAAAAAATTCGCTCGCTTCGCTCGCGGTTTTTTCTTCATTTCTATTTTGTTCTGCCCTTGTTTTTTGAATCCTCAATCTAACAAAAATTTAAAGCACCGAAGTAGCAAAAACAACTGACGCTCGCTTCAGTCACGGTTTCTTTTTATTTGTGCCTAATTCAGGGTTAAATTAAAGTCCTCAAAAATAACAATAAAAAAAAATCACTTTACTGTGGTTGTTTCTAAGTTGTTTAGGCGCTATTTGTAAGCGGACGTGGAGGACTTTTGTGTCCCAAATCTCAAAAAAAATTGAGCTCGCTACGCTCGCAGCTGCTTCCCTTTCCGGTGGTTTTTTTTCAAACTTGGTTGAGTACTTTTTTGTTCCAAAACTTAAAAATTTTGCGCTCGCTGCGCTCGCGCCTTACTCTCTACAGTAGTTTTCTCTCTTTTCTTTACATATCATTTAGCGTCCCAAAAATCTAAAATTTCGCGCTCGCTACGCTCGCGGCTTCTTTACTGTACAATGCTTTTTTCAAACTTGTTTGGGTACTTTTGTGTTAAAAAACTCAAAAATTTCGCTCGCTATGCTCGCGGGTTAATTTACAGTTTTTTTTTAAATTTTATTCCTTTGTATCCTAAATCTCGAAAATTTCTGGGCTCACTGTAGGATTTTTTTTACTACGTGATTATATTCTGTTGTTTTGTTTGGGGGGGGGGGGGGGGGGGGAAGGGGTGCTCAATAAGCAGTCCGCCCCGGGAGCCACCCGATGCTACGCCGCCACTGCCGATACCCCCTGGTTACACTGGTGTCAGACTTACTGGCTTCTGACTACCCGTAACGACTGCCAAGGATGTTCAATGACAGCAGACATTCTTTATAATTTTGCACGATTCTCAATGAAGTACTTATGTACCAGGAGTCAGAAGTAAAAATAGTTCAATCAATCAACTTCACTGGCATCTCCGAAAACTTAAATGCTAGACTGCCTACTATTTATACTTCGACGCCTTGAAACTGCCATGTCAGGCTGTATAAATATGTGCTATGAAGGTTTATCGAAAATCGTAAGCTTGGATTAATTTGAGGAAAATATCGTGGGGATAGGGAACAGTTGTTGTATAAGCAAAATCAAAACTGAATAAATGAGTTTTGATTTTGATTATGATATAATAAATAGGTACTTACCTATATTCATAGTTTGGTTTTAACTCAATTTACTAGGTAACTATTTATTTTAGAAGATGGTAATGTACATTTTTATTTCTGAAATAAAATGGATTCACAATGATAGTGTTAGGTATCCTTACAGAAAAGAAACCTTAGGTGAATAGTGATGAATTGAAAGTAAGTATAAAGCATTTTAATCTAACTAAGAGACGTGATACACAGTTAGGGCTGCCATCCGTCCGGGTTTCCCCGGATTTGTCCTCGTTTGGAGGCCGTCCGGGGGCCGTCCGGGCGGGGTTTCAAGAAGTGTCCGGGGAAAACCCGGACATTTTTCACAGGGCCATCTTAACCTATGGTGCCTGGGTATGCGAATAACCCGGGCGCCTAATAATGCAGAAGTCGAAGTATCCCAAAACTCAAAAATTTTCGCGCTCGCTTCGCTCGCGGCTTCTTTTCTTGGCACTGTTTTTTTTACGTTTAGCTACTTGAATATACCAATATTCAAAAAAAATTTGCGCTTGCTTCGCTTGCGGCAACTTCACTTCACAGTTGTTTGTATTTTTCATTTTTTTTGTCTAACCTATCAAGAAGGTAACTCCTAGTTTCCATATGAGCTTTCTTAATTATGACCTTCAAAATACATTAAGTCACAATCTTTCAATACTAGGTACTACATGAGCTAGAGACGGCCCTGACTTTTCATGTAAGGAAGCACCTTATTGAATTTAAGTAATATGGTAATGTTAAAAATTAGGTCTTGTTTTGTTAAAAAAAAAAACGGACTCGTCCGGGGAAAAAATGCGATTTACGCCAAATGTCCGGGTTTTTTAAAATGTTTGTCCGGGTTTGGCGAAATTCGAAATGGCAGCCCTATACACAGTCGATACAATAAAACATATAAAACTCACTGAATAAAGAAAAAGAAACAATAACATTGCATTGTTATAATAAAAACGTCGGAACCGTATTGCGAGCCGCGATATAGCTCGACAGTAATCGGATTGCATCGATACTTGTGACGGACTTATCGATATTTTACTCGATTTTGATTGTGAGATACGGGTCACTTTTTGCACGTTATATTTTAAGTATTAAATACTTTAATCTCGTTACAGACTATAATCGATAGTGACGTCGCGTGTCGACAGTCATTAATAGATTAAAACCTGTGACGGCCGGTATCCTCAGATAAATCCCAGTTACCCTGGATTTTTATACTGGCTGGTTGGGGAACATTTTGGTATATAATAAATTTATCAAGATGTAAAGTAGTCTACAATGTAATTAAAACATACAGTCGTGCAAAAGTTCCAATAAATAAAATCTAATAATGACATTCTTATTTTATTTAATATACAAAACAAACCGACCTTCCCTCTCATTTCGTGGGTACCGACATCAAAGAAATCGCGGGACTTTACGCCTGTCAGTCTATCAAAGGTGTTGTCAATTTGCTTTCCAATAACTCGCTCTCATTCGCTTGAATATTATACACGTACATAAAGTGAATGGAAATCGACTTACTATCAATTTGTATCAATAGAATATGAAACGGGGAAAGTAAAAACGTTTTGTGGTAAAGTAAACAGAAATCTCCTGGAGGCGAAATCGTTTTATAAAATAAAGTAAGTCCAATAATTCAACACTTCGTCGCTCCTTAGAGGGCGAGAGATATAAAATGGAGAAAAACGTTCCTAATTCAGTTTGCTCCGACGAACGGTGTAGGTACTCCGCAGCCACTGGGTCTTTACACTGAGTAGAAGAGGAAATAATATCTATCGATGGATGAGTTCTCCCTACAGTTGGCTTTGAAAACGACGACTTCGCTTACTCGACGTAATGGTAGTGATCGTAGCATCCGTATAAAAAACTAAGAAAAAGTCTGTTCTTTCTTCCTATGTTTGATAGTTCTATTCCGTTCCTAGATCGTCTGCGGAGGCGTAAAATTAAGTCCCTGCGTCGTCTGTCGCTGACGCGGAGAGCAGAATAATCTTAAAGGTAGCGAGGAAATAAATAATGTATAACTTAGTGCCTAAGAGCGCACAATTGAAGTGTGAATAAACAAAGAGCGTAATATATACGTAGTTTATTTAATGCATTAACCGACGCTCCACTCCGAATCCGGCGCTTGAATACAAGACGAATTGAGTACATTATCTACAGTTACATTCCCGGGCTAGTTAGCTCCTTGTTCACAGTGGAAACTTGTCTACGTCGCCTTCAGAAAGGCGGGGGAGGGCATAGGAGTGGCTTTTATGCACCCAGCGCCACGCAAATTGTAGCGGAATGCCACGCTTCTAGACTGATTGCAGAGACTGTATAGTAGGTACCGCGGGCGATGTGAATAACCGTGGTGCGATGTCGACTAGTTTCTATACAAAACAAACTCTTCAATAATTCAGGCTATGTTAACTGAGTGAATGCCAAACGGGAGTTGAAATCATGTTTGTTATACAACTCTGTATTTAAGTTGGCCATCTGCTATTTAGAATGGTATTTTGTGCTACTAGCGATGTTGTGCGACTTGTTGACGTGAATGGGATTTATCAGTTTCAGCTGTACATTCATTGTATTTAGAACTTGTTGGAAAAAAGTCTTTGTTGTCTCGTTGAGCGTGCATGCAGGGTCCTGTTGAGCGTTATTGTGTTTTCCTATCAACAAATTCTCGCTGTCAGCCTGCATCGCAATTTAGGTATGGTGGTTGTGGTCTAGTTTTAGGTCGGGTTGAATTGCTATACTTTTAAATATTACTTAGGTATGCTTAATTCTGAGTTACCTCTACCCAGCTATTTGCAAGGTTTGCTTTATAGCGTTAAAAGATACACTTACAAAATGGTTCAGAAGAATATTGTTGACAAGCGATCTATTCAAATATTACCCAACGAAAGAGCTCGTGTGTCCTTTGAAATTGCCGGCTTTCCTATGATGATACTTTAACACTTTTCCTATTAACCTGGGAGCTGCCTCAGCTCGTGTTAGGCGTCCACAATAGAGTGTGGACGAAGTTTTAAGCTCGTTCTCACATAATCTCTGGTTCGTTCACGATCGGTCCCAGATTACTCTTATACGAGTATACTACATTATTATTATACCTCAGGCTGTGGATTAATTTGTTCTATATTCTAAAGATACGGATATTACTTTGCAGTTGATTGTTTTATTAATATTGAAAAGCTGTGTTTTCCTCCTTAATTTTACTGTATAATTTCCATGCTTCGATTAATTTAATTTGTTTTTATTCTATCACAGAAAAGTTGTAACGAAAAACAAATTGCAATTTCCTTTAAAAAATGCTATATGGTATTGGAACTACCTCTGTCAACAGAAACACACTTTGCAGCAGCAGTTTTTTTCGTGTTGTACAACATGCCGCGTTTTACCTAGATACTGTAAACTAGGCAACAAAACAACCTAGAAATGGAACGTATCTATGCTATATTTTTACAGTTTGGCTACCATTCCAATGCTTTGGTAATGCTTCTTGTTTTATTGGACAAAAATGAAAAGCCGAACATTTGTTTCAAAAGGGAATGAAATAAGTTAAGGACCGTTTTATATTAAGCAAGTTTGTTAATTATGACGCAATATACAATTTATCATAACGCCGAGGACAAAATATTTGGCACACTTCTTGGAAGTCGTGGTGGCCTAGTGGGTAAAGGACAACCTCTCAAGTATGAGGGCGCGGGTTCGATCCCAGGTCAGGCAAGTACCAATGCAACTTTTCTAAGTTTGTATGTACTTTCTAAGTATATCTTAGACACCAATGACTGTGTTTCGGATGGCACGTTAAACTGTAGGTCCCGACTGTCATTGAACATCCTTGGCAGTCGTTACGGGTAGTCAGAAGCCAGTAAGTCTGACACCAGTCTAACCAAGGGGTATCGGGTTGCCCGGGTAACTGGGTTGAGGAGGTCAGATAGGCAGTCGCTTCTTGTAAAGCACTGGTACTCAGCTGAATCCGGTTAGACTGGAAGCCGACCCCAACATGATTGGGAAAAGGCTCGGAGGATGATGACTTCTTGGAAGACAGGAAAAAGGAAAACACGAAATAAAATGTTCGAGATTTCAATCAAAATAACATGATTCGAAGCAATAAAGTTGGGTATATTCTTGAATGGAAATACACACAAGTTATAGGTACTTTATAGTACCAAGGTAGCATATTGTACCAGGCTAACATAGCCGGCTATGGGTTCGTAAATCTGGCACAAGATTGAACTAGTAACGTCTATGTTCCTAGTATGAACGTAGCAGCATGAGCTACGACGATCGCAACACGTATTTCGCAAGTTTTGCTTGCCCTGTTAACATTGGAAGCGGGTAACTTTAAGTAAACCTATCGATAGGAACGTACATAGTACGTATAAGCGTTTGGTTATGCATTGGATGGTCTGTCCACACTAATCTAACCTAGAGTGATCATCTCGTCTTGTGGGAACTGTTTACTAGTAGTGTTACATTGTATGTAACATGGTGTTTACTTAGGAAAATGAAAAATAACTTTCCTTGCGCTTAAAACATACCTAATTTGACAGTATTAGGGGAAGGTTTTATGCTTGAAAATTGCCAGTCTCTTGCACTGTCTTTATTCATCTGTACCTACAATGGTTTACAACAACCATTTTGGTCGGATGATGAAGTTTTTCTTTCTGTCTGTATACCTATCACGGTATAACTTTTTACGTTATCATTGGGCTCGTAAATCAAAATTCAAGTTTTTATTTATGCACGGGAAACAGAAAATTACATTAGAGATGATTATAATTTAATATCGTTAGGGATATTAATTAACATTCCTCGTGAAACTGCAAATATTTTCAAAAACAGCCATGAATTTCAAATAATGTAAATGAATGTTATGAATGAAATTAACTTTTATCGAATACCCATAGCTTCATTTCGTCTGCTGGGAATTAATTTAAAATGCTACAGAGGCACCACTGGGGAAGGGTTTGAAACTTTATCCAATCCTGTTAAATATGACTATGTTTTAATTTTCAAAGTTCGTTACATCTGAGATCAAAGCAATAGGTTATAATTATGCATGTGACTCAAACGAAGTTATCAAAGAATTTCCATATATTCCAGTTTTAATATAACTGTGATGGCGTTTAGGTTATATTTAGGTTCACTACGGACTAAAGTTAGTTTCCAGTTTCCATTAGAGTTGGTCCTGTAGCGTCCCAGAATGTTGCCTGTAGTCATCTCTCTTAATTTTGTACAACTTTTGTAATAGCCGTAATCAAGTGTTGTGGTCAGTTTATATTAATTTGTGTGAAACTGTTATTATATAGTGAATGCAAGAGCTGGCTTGGGATTTACGATATGCATAATTTATTTTATAGTAGTTTAGTTTTTTGGACATTTTATTTCTACTATAGAGTACGTTATTAGGTCGCAGTTTGAAGATTATGTTCAGCCCACGTTGGGCGCCAAAATGTGGGTGAGGATGCGGATTTTCGTGGAAATAGGTGAATAATTAATCGTTATTAATTAGACGGAAAATTTACGAGGTATATTTTTCGTAAAGTTTTCAAGAGATAGTAAATTACATAGGTTTTGGTAAGACGGATTATTGTCTGAAGAACTAACAGAGCTAAATATGTTGTTGTAAAGAGTTTTTGGAGTAAAGATATTGTTGTAAATCATTTATTCGAGGAAGAAACAATATTAATAAAACAACTAAGTAAGATAATACGAAAATGAAAAGTATCCGCGTTTTAGGCGTGAATTATTGTCTAAACTTAACGATTAAGTTAACTTATTTAAATGAAATAATACCTATCAAAACATGACTTAATTACAGCTGAGGAAAAGTATTCAGTTTCAAGTTATTTTATATTGATGCAATGTCATGATGTGTTCTTGCCGAAAAGAGCTGATTATACCTCATTTGAAATTCGAAATGTAGCTTCTATTTGGGACGGTAATGTTTATGGTTACGTCATGCATTTGTTTTGGGATCAGCTTCATGCAAAGCGTGAAAAATTAAGAAAAAAAAGATACGTTTTGGAAGCAAGCTGTCGGCTGCAACTGCCGACAGTAGGTAGGACCTGTTGATACTTCAGAATTCCATAAACGTCAATATAAATTGACGTTTATGGAATTCTGAAGTATCAATGAGATTTCAAAGAAAAATTGGTAGGAATAGGTACCTATCGATCTTTTTACGAGTAGTTTAATACGCATGCTGCAATTAATTAAGATTTTTCCTCAAATGTAGGTACTACAAACTCCTTTCTCACAAAGGGTCTTCTATGCCAATATTGGTTAATTTCAAGTGAAGTTTATTTTTTGTAATTATTAAGTCTACTAGGTTTGTTCTACTTTCTCAGTATTAGAAATTATTCTTGGATAGAGAATAGATATTGATTTCGATTTTCAGAATTTATATTATAGGAGCCAGAAGATTAATGGATATTGTCTATGTTTTTGATTGAATATCGGTGTCTTGTTTCTTTTAGATCATAATATTATCTTTACAAACTTTAACCTAAGTAAAATACTTTGACGTTGCTTTTATTGCGGATTATAGTCACATAAAATGAAAAAGATTATTATTTAAAACTATTGTAGGTAGATGTTATACTTAATACAGAAATATAAAAGAAATATTAGAGGACACAGGCTTGAAAAAAACTGATTTATTAGGTACCTGAGTACGTCCCAAAACTTTTGATCCAAAACACATACAGACCTACATAATAAATTACTCGTAGGTACCTACATATTGTTCAATATTTATACTAAGGATTTATGTAACCAAACCGCAATCCTGTTGTTTGCATGCGTGTTCCATGTGTTGTTTTAGATTAAGCACGTCGAGCGCTGTGAACGTAGATGCAATGTCATGATGTGTTCTTGCCGAAAAGAGCTGATTATACCTCATTTGAAATTCGAAATGTAGCTTCTATTTGGGACGGTAATGTTTATGGTTACGTCATGCATTTGTTTTGGGATCAGCTTCATGCAAAGCGTGAAAAATTAAGAAAAAAAAGATACGTTTTGGAAGCAAGCTGTCGGCTGCAACTGCCGACAGTAGGTAGGACCTGTTGTACTGTATGAAATCGGTTGCAACATAGGGCTACTTAGGGCATTTTAGGACTACATTTGCTGCTGCCGCTTCGATACAAAGCGGTGTATGAATACACAAAAAAAACAGTACCTAGGAAAGATGCGGGACACGTGGTCGGCAGTTGCAGTAGGCAGCATCCAAAACGTACGTTAGCCAGAAAATATAAAGACCATATATACGTACGAACAATGACTGCGTCTGAACCTATAGAACGTTGTCAGTTTGCAATTTATTTCGCCGTTCAGTGTATTGATAGCAAGACATGGCACCGCCAGACTTGCATAGCAATAGAACATTTTAGCGCGTCGATAAACAACTCAGGGAGTACGAAACGAGTTATTTATTTGCATCCACTTCGAGCCACGATTGGTATTTTCGGTATTTTTAACGTACGACCAAACCTTTGTAGTTTAAGAGCTTGTGGACAAAGGTTCGCTGATTTGCCGTGGACACTGGACAGGTAATTTTTTTATACCTAGGATAATTTTTTTGTTGGTATTCAGCGCTTTTATAAATGAAAAACGCTAGTGAAAAACTACCATAGGTTTGTATTTAGATTAATTTAATATGTTTGTAATTTGTATAGATATTTTTGGTACTCAAGTTATGCACGCATCTTCGATTCTTTCAGACACTAACTGTCATTGTAAGTACCTATATAAGTAGTCAATACAAAAAATATGTTACAGTTGTTCCAAACGTCATTTTTGGGTGACTATAGGGGTTTTAGCTAAGTATATAATACCTACTTACCTAGTTTAGGTATTTATTCTTGCCATGAATATTTACTTTACAGGTACAGTCGATAGCTCTAGTACTATCCAGCTTCCTATAGCGTAAACAATGTGGTGTTTTTCAAATGTTTTTGCTGTTTTCCTTATGCTATTTTCGTGCAAAAAGGATACTTAAAAACATTGTTTGTTTTTCATTTCCAACTTTTGCCGTGTTGTACGGATTTTTGCTGAGAACTAGTTTTTTGTTCGGGATTCGGTTCGCTGTTATTGACATAAAGGTTAACCTACAATACTGATTTATGAATTTTGTGTTTCGGGAAATTGGGAACGTAATTAAGTTTAAACAGTAAGTTGGTGTGAATATTTTTTTTATGTAGATATTATATGATAAGGCTTACTTCGATAGAATTTAATTTATTGAGTGAACAAAAAAGATTGTTATAATAGTGAAGTTTAACCGACGTATGTAATACTTACCTAAAGGTTGGGTCTAGAATTCTAGACAGTATCATTCGTCTTTATCAACAGTCAAAGCATGACGTCAGAGTTTTAAATACTCCATTACATCGAAACTAAAACGTTACGTGAGTTAAATTCCGTCCAAGGCACTGCAATTAAAATGCCAAGACAAGCACGGGCGAACATTAAATGCCTGATTAGAAAATAATGACGTCACGTCCGGGAAATGTCTGCTAAAGATGCATAAAATACTCGGAGTTTACTTACCTTTAAATTATAAATCAAAATATGTAAAACTGTTGGATGGATGTTTGATACTCTTTGGAAATGGATGATTAAACATGACTTACCTAAGTAGATCTCCACAGCGTATATCTGTTATCTAGGTGTGAAAAGTAGAAAAACCTGGTCGATATTGTGGAAACTATTTGGTGGTTCTAAATGAACATGGCGGACTTTAAGAACTTCCGGTGAAAATAATCTAAATGGAATCACGTGGACTAACGAAACGTACCTATGTGACACGTTATTAAACTCAGGCTTAGCTGACCAACCAAACCAACACACTAATTAGCTTCGTAATATTAGTTCAGATAATTTTGAGTGAAATCCTCAAAAAGCTTAACATCTATTTAGTCGTAAAGTTCCAACGTGTCCGTAAACTAAAGGAATGGATTCCCAGGTATACAAGTTTCGTGAACCGAATATAACACTAAGCAGAATCAGAAACCAGTGCTCTGAGTACAGGCGCGGACATTAACGTTTGAGCCACCTTCTAACTTGCCAATGTTCATATCTCACTTGTAGGTATAATACAATAGGCCGAAAATTTTTCTAGGTCAGCACTAAAAATAAGTATTATCATTGAGAACTTTTTGACATAATTGTTTTTTTTTTTGTAAAATATGTGTAAGCATTTGGTAGATTACTGGCAACTGTATTTTGAATTTCCTCGCACCTACCAATGCTTTGTCTCCACCACTCAAAAGCAGACTGGTAAAAACGCCTAATTCGTTCAGTCAACCATTGTACATTATGTGAAAGAAGTATTAAGTAAATATTGTATAATTATGAAAACCACAATAAAAAAAAAATGAAAGTCGCCAACCTTTAATACCCGCGACTGTACGAATATACGTCGGTACAATAATTTCACCATATAGGAGTTCCGGGCAGTGCAGTCCACTGTCCGTTGGTGGGTAAGTTAAAAGCCGCTAATCCATTTGCCTTTTATCCCCACTATGGAAAATACACTAAAATGTTCCATGCCAGAAACATTTCGAAGGAAGTCGCTGTGATTATTTTTGCGACTTTATTCTGTTAAAATGAAATGTGCTATTTTTTGTTGCGTCGTGCTTTTAATGTGTATGTTCGTTCCTTTTAAGAAACGATTTCAGTGCAATATTTTCATTTTCACGCTGGAAAAATTGCAAAATTAAGTAAGTACCTACTTCAGAAATTCTAAATATCTACAAAGTCGATATATGTTCATACCAATATCACTAAGAGATGGTATTAAATCGATCATCATAAAAAAATACGAAATAAAATTGAAAAACAAAATCCATTATTTAAGGTGCTATGTTCACGGATGCGATCCACTTATGGTAAAACCAAGATGGAGACTGAGAAGGGATCCAATATAAAAAGCATTTATTATTCAGACCGCCTTTTCATATTTCATGATTCTTCTCAGTTATTACTTAAAATGAGTGAATGATGTGAGCGCTAAGGGCAACCACACAATACGCGATTATACGATACAACTTTTCATATAATAATATCCTTCACAAAATGCCATCTAGTCCTAAACAGAGTACTTACTATGAATACTAGACATTTGATTACCATACTTTACGACTGCGCCATAATATCTTCACGACAAGTCTTTTGTTAACAGATTGCAGTGAAACTCAAAAATTATACGATATCTATTGCTACGTAGGTACTTATATATTTTCTTCTATTGGGTCAGCTTATGAAAATTGTTCAGTGACCCAGTGGTCATTAGAAACTCTGACGAAAAATAGGTATTACCTACACGAAGCTACACCTCACTAGGATCGAATGAGTGTCTTTTTGGAATATGTCCAGATAGAAACTCGATAAAACGGATTTGCTTTAAATACCAGTTTACTTCGTTGAATCCCATACCAAAAGAAAGTATTTCAAATGATTGTACTTTAAATATCTTTTTTACTGTAAAAATATTTCATCAAAGTTACTCGACCCAGCTTTTGGGCGGCGATTGGAAAATGATACGAAAACTCAATTAAACGTAAGCCAACTTAGCAATCGAATATGCGCTGAGCAGTCGTGGTTATTGCAATTTTCTGTAAAGTCTTTAAAATATCGAATATTTTCATGAAATCTAAATATTATAAAGTAAAAAAGTGTCGTTGTGTGAACCCCGCCGTATTACTAATATCGTATAGTACATAATCAGTATACGAGGACGTATATTACACAGACGTGTAACTTTACATTACGCGCACCGCACCGCTCACACAAACTCCGAATTTATGGCGGACTACGCTATGTACCTACTATCTTTTCTTTGTACTTTCTCTTTGTTCGTCTAGTTTAATTTTCCATTGTTAGTATTTACTAAGTGTGAATTCCGATGTGCCAGACAAACAAAATGATTCATGTACAGAAAGCTTTTTCAATGTTCATACAGCGTCAGCCAGCTCCTAACTCATTCCCTGATACCGTGGTTGCATTAGAAGATTGCTCTTTCATCTAATACGGGTGCATTTCGCTTTTATCGCTCATGTATATTTTACTTCCTCCGCATAATGAAAGTTTTACGTGATCAGAATCCGTCGAAACGTTTGACTTTATGGGGCGCCCCTAATTGCTAGTAATTGTAAATCTTCTGCGGGCAGCGCCACTTACTGCTGTCAATAGATCACGGCAAATATGCGTGGGGCTTTTGATGGGGGGTGCGTGCGTTACGAATGACACAAATTAATTCAAAGCGGTTGTGAATGGCCACAAAAATGATAAATTTGTACACGCGACACGTCCGCGCCATCCCCGCCGTCTCGTCTGAACAAAACGCCGCAATGGTCCTAATTGCAGTAATTATGAAACTCTTCGCTCGTTGATGAAAGTAATTTTTCTGTAGCGACTACCAATTAGGCGTTACCAATTAGTACGAAGAGGCGCAATTTGTAACATGAGCCCAAATTATGAGGCAAAATATTTGTTGCAAAGTGCGGTCTGCAAGTCTTTGTTTAATATTTGCATTGAATTTTACCATCGCTAGTGTATTTTCGCAATAAACTGATTCCGCTACCCAGCACGGAGATTGTAACGACGCAGGTTTAAATTTCCATGTTTCACTGAAAACAAAAAGGGATCCCTAGTAAAATGTTAAAATTCAAAAGCATGAAGTTCTATTTTGTTAGGGCCGCATCAACATGAAAAAGGAAATATTGTTTATAGAAACATTTAGATCGTTATAACTTTATTCGGAATTCATTAAATATTCTCTAGTTCCAGCTTTGTACGAAATAGGCATCGCGATTGTTTGCGCTCAGTAAATATTGTTGGCTCGGTGAGTTTTCTATTGTTTAGCAGTTCTGAATTTGGTTAATCTGTTGTAGATTAAATGAAAAGGTAAAATCTGTGGTGTTAAGGCAAAAGGGGATGAGTCAGAAATTGTGAAAAATAAGTTAATTACACAGTTAGGTAGAAAATTTTACGAACTATCATGGTAAAAAGGAGATAAGTGAATATCATGTATTTTATTTCGTGAATCTCCAATAAAAAATACGAGTCTAGTCATAAATAGCAAAACCTTAAAAGTAAAAAGGAGTTTTGTCTAGTTATCTTCTTATTGCATACGTGATCCTTTACTTATAAAATTAGGTATAATGAGATAAGTCGACTTGTGCCTAAATTCATATTCGTCGTTCCGCGTTAGTTGCATTTCGCGCGCGAAGTTGACGTCTTTTTACTAGTGCAACGGTGCAAAAAATCCTAAAATTATGGTTTACGTGGGTAATTTGAGTGTTGAAACCTACAGAAATGAATAGAATTAACAAGTTCGATTTAACGTACGTATGATGGATTTAAAACCTTTAAATTATGAGCTGATTTGGATCTGGAGGACTACCAGTATGGTTTCCGTAAAGGGCGTTCAACAGTTGACGCTATACTGCTTCCTCCACGCATGCGCGAGAGGGTCCTGGCGGTCTTGGCGGAGGAAGCAGTCGACCGGGGCGAGGTGGTTTTGGCGGTGTCGCATGACATTGCTAACGCGTTCAACACCCTGCCCTGGAATATCTTAAAGGAGGCGCTCCGTTATCATGGAGTGCCAGGGTACCTCCGTCGCATAATCGGGGCCTATTTATCCGAAAGAGCTGTCGTGTACCCGGGTCGAGAAGGATGGGGTCGTCAGAACATCTCTTCTTCAGGGGTCGGTTCTCGGCCCTCTCCTGTGGAACATTGGCTACGATTGGGTCCTGCGCGGTGCGCTTCTCCACGGCGTCAGCGTGATATGCTACGCTGACGATACGCTAGTCACAGCACATGGGTAGACGTACCGGCAGGCGGCAATTCGGGCCACAGCCAGTGTCGCGCAGGTCGTGGGTAGGTCTTGGCCTCGAAGTGGCCTTGCACAAATCCGAGGCCCTTTGCTTCCATGGGCCAATTAAGAAGCCACCTCCGGGTTCCAGTATCGTGGTGGGAGGGATTACCATTGCTGTGGAGCCGACAATGAAATACCTGGGACTCGTTCTCGAAAGTCGTTGGGACTTCGGGCCACACTTCCAGCGGCTCGCTCCTCGGTTGTTGGTCGCAGCTTCAGCGCTCTCACGCTTGTTGCCCAACCTCAGGTGACCCAATACCTCCTGCTGGAGGCTCTATATGGGGGTCGTGCGGGCGATGGCGCTTTACGCCGCGCCAGTATGGGCGAACACCCTGACGGCACGCAACCTTGCAGTGCTGCGAAGACTACAGCGCGCGATGGCCATCAGGGTTATAAGAGGATACCGCACGATCTCCTACGAAACTGCATGCCTCCTAGCCGGATCCCGGGACTTCGAGACCGACAGCTCTCGCGTCACTCTATACATGGCGCGAGGAAGCGGTGGGGCGGGCCGAGCGCCTCGTGCCTCAGCAAATTGAGGTGCGCAGGGCAGAGCTCCGCCAAGACCTCATTGCGGAATGGGAGCAGCGACTTGCGCGACCCATGGCAGGGCACGCCGCTCTCGCGGCGGTAAGGCCCATACTGAAGGAGTGGCTGGAGGGACGCCACGGCGCCCTCAGCTTACGGCTGACACAGGTCTTTACCGGACATGGGTGTTTTGGAAAGTTCCTGTGTCGCATCGGTCGGGAGCCCACGCCCGAATGCCACCACTGTGGCATCTGGGGCAACGCAGCGCCGTGACCTAGCGGCAGCAGTAGACGCTGCGGGCTGTCGTGTCCTGCATGGTCGGCAGCAAAGATGGATGGAACGCCGTCGCCTCCTTTTGTGAGGATGTGATGGTTTTAAAGGAGGCGGCGGAAAGGGAGAGAGAAGCTGCTTCCTCTCTCCCCGCCCGCAGCAGACGTGGAGGACGTCGCAGGCTGACTGATCTCCGGCCACCATAGGGCGCGGCCTGCGGTCGACAGACTAGGGGCGTCTTCGTCCGATCAGAAACAGGCCTCGAAACGGTGGCGTTGTGTTGCGAGCGCCTCTTTTAGTGGAGCTTGCTGTGGCCGCTGGGTGACGGCCACAGCGGATGACGGGGCCCGCCTTTGAACATCTGGGGGGCCAATACCTGTCGGGGGTGCGGAAGAATACTTTGGCGATACCCGTGCCCTCGACAATAGGTAATTGAAGGCAACACTGGGTGGGTTTTTATCCGGTAAGAGTTCGGCACACCGCCTCCACCGACCCCAGGTGGAGGGAAGTCCATGAGGATTTCCCCCCTGCCAAAAAAAAAGGTATATACGTAAATAATAATAGCAAATAAAGAGACGAGTCGTTCTAGGATTTTTTTTTAAATTTGTACCGTGTTATGGAAAAAGGAGATATGTCAGTTATTTTAATAATTAAGAAATAAAAATAATTTTCGGGTACATAGAAAAGACGACTAAATTAATAAATGAAAATTAAAACAGAGTTGTGTTAATTATTTCTATACACTTTTGATTAAACTGCATTTTTATTACAAAACAAACACGCATTTTTTTGATTAGCCCCTGGTGAAAAGTTGTGTTTTTTGACTCATCCCCTTTTGCCTTAACACCACAGAAATAATCCTGTTTGCCTTATGACTTCTAAACTTTTAGAAGCCCTAATTTCATTTACGATGTCAGGTACAAAGAAGGAAAAGTCGAAAATCTGAAGCGAGTTCTAAAAATCATTTCAAATATTATTTCGTAGAAATCATTAACGCTATGAAACAACGTGGATCGCTAACACAATAAACAAAACAAATCAATTACCACGTCAAATAAATAACGAGTAACACTACAATTCAGGATATTAATAACCAAGCAATCAAGCAATAGTTCATTGCTTAACATAATTGAATATATTAAATCGCAGGTCTCTATCTGGCATCTAGACTACATTAATTTCACCGGGGCGGCCCGAAGACTGCCTGAATTAACTCAGGGGTAATAAATCTTTTTGACTCACGTATTCTATCTCATGAAATGCACTTCCAAGCTATTAAGTACGCGATTGAGAAGTCTAAACTAGCTAGTTTAAGCTTGTTAATTTGAAACCCGGTGCAACTAGACGAGACTTTCTTGTGTGAATAAATCTAGGTAAACAGAAAAGCTTTTCAGACTTAGTTTTAATTAAATTAGAACTAATTGCTTCATTTTTTTGTTTGAGAACAATTAGTACAAAGATTGCCTTCTTAATAGTTGCTTAAAAGGAAAATAACGTAATTACTGTTCAGTTTTAATTGTTTTAAGTTTCTTTTTGTTGGGTGTTTGTTTTTTTAAGCTGTTGCTCTTTAGATAAGGCGGATTTTAGAATTAAGCTCAGTAGGTATATAAGTAAAATTTTATTAAAATGATTTAACCAACGTATTGAAGTACCAACGTGTTAGTAGCAAAATAATTTGTGCATAAAATTCACATATACATACCTACCTATATCTAGACTGACACATGCATAGGAGATCACAGCAGATGTATAACTTATGCTTGCATGTCGCAGCCACTGCCATCCCAACACACACATTACTCGACCTGACGGCCCGTCCGCATTGTAAAGACAGTCTTATCTAACATTGATTCATAGGATATCAGCCTTTCAGTTCAACCATGTCCGAACTAGACCGGCGGACATGGCCGAACAAAACCGAACATCTGGACAATGAATATTCATGCGCCCTCTCAATAATCGTGTTTCTGATCGTTCTGCTAAACAAGCCCTCGGTTATTGTTATCGATATCACCGATTGTGATTTCGAATCGACTTCCTTCGTTTCTTTTTTGGAAGAATAACATGTTTTTCATGGCGGTGTATGACATAGTGACGGAACATCTGCAGACAAGTGTCGTAAACATTATTACATGACAGCCTATATTTTCCAGTGTCTATTATTATTTTCGTCTATATAATCTTTGATGGCTTTTTTTGCATAACTTATAATTTTGCTACTGGACATTTTGCCTGGTCATAGTGAACAAAAGTATAGAAACTCCTTTCGTAAGGTCCTGCTATCGTAGTTCAGACACTCTCGAATTATCAAATAGGATTCTCATATTCATTGTGTCGTCATTCCGTTATGTTCGACCGAGATTAAGGTGTTAAACTCATTGATGTGGAAGCACTTTGGATTATTCATTTGGCTTTCAGCTACCGGTTTTGTTTAATTACCGAGCCAGTCATGTGAAACCTGTAATAGTATTGTGTCGAGTTAATCTTTTGTGTGTTAAGTCGTTTGAGAAAACATTTACTTAAATTATAGACGCAAAAGCAAACACATTATGATATACGAAAATAAACTTTGAAAGGGCATACAAAAATAGATTTATTAAGTATCGAGTAATCCCAAAAATAATGTCATTTTATCCTGGTTGCTTTATTTTAAAAGCTGTGAATTCCATTACGGAGTTTTCGGAGCATTTTCCGCTTCTAATGAAAGAACAGACTTTCATCCATCATTTATTTAGAGATTGCCATCTATTTAACGTTACCATATTTGAGGTATCAACGCGGACACATCAACTTATGCATCTAACTTTTATATCCAGAAAAATGAATACGAAATACTTTTAGTGTTGTTTCACAAAGATTTTTACGAAAATATTGATGGTGTCACGTCTATACATAATTCAAAGGATTTCCGATCCAAAAGGATGGAAAAAGTCTATCTGGCCGTGGTTCGTATAATGTGTGCGGTTTGCATGTGCGGCGTGGATGCGCGGCCGAGTTGGCGAGTGGTCGACATTTTCTTTTATTGAGCGGAGACTCGTGGCTAAGTGACGACAAGGGAGTCCGAGGCCTGGCCATTAAGTTAAAACGCTCGTCGCCCGTCCTCTTCGCTGTTAATGTAATTTCTCGCAAACTTCCCCCTAATTCGATAAGGGCCACGAAATAAACAATGGATGGCGTGGATAAGTGTTATACAGTTCAGCATTGACAGTTTCTCTTGACTTTGTTTTGACCTAAAGATTACCAGAATATCCTTATTATCTTCCACTCCATTATATGCGGATGGTTCTTTACGCAACAAGCGAAAATCATTTTGTGTTATTTTTATCATTACCTAACAGATTTTTGTTTTCGCGGAAAATGTTTTGATACGTATTTTAGTGGATACGTTTTTACCGTATCTTGGCGTTAAATAGCCGCGACTATTTTTTTTTTATGTACACTTTTTCAAATTAAACATAGATAACAACATATGCAAATTCCAACATAGTTTCAATCGTACAACAGGTATTTCGAACTTAAGCTGTAACAAAATTATTAAAGGAAAGTTTCGTTTTGCATAATTGAATAGAACAGAGTTTCAATATTGATAGTTTGCAGAAATTATACTTGTAAAGGCATTCGCAAATTGGATCAAATAGTTTATCGGAACTATTTGTAGTCAATTGTTTAATAATTTACACACGCGTGGAATATTGTTTGAGTACATGTTACTACCTAATCTCTTAGGAAAATAAGTGAATAATTCATGTAAATGTTTAAAAGAAACAATATTTAGACTATAGTATCAAGGAAATTACTTTCCAAGCGTATTATTATTTTAAGTAACACTTGGTCCTTTATCAGAAAAGTTTGGAAGTATTCAACCTATATAGCTCCATTTTGTTCTTACCACAACACTATAGATTTGAGATCACTTGTTCGTATCGTACTACGTCCTCTAAATACTGCAGCAGTTAGGAAAATTTACTGTGGAACGTTAACACTTCAATTTTTCCCGTTATGCAGTTAGTGGTATATCCTACCTTACGTCCGAGCTGAACATCAAGCCACGTGGGGGGCGGACACGCGTACAGTAAAAACTTACGTTGCTAACAAGGTAGGTCCCCCTTTCCTTCCTATGGGTGTCGCTAGAAGTGACAAAAGGAATTTGGTGATCCCCAATATTCTGAGTCTGCTCCGTCTTTATAGTCCGTACCAACTTTAACTATAATGACGGATAACGCAGCAGGGTAATGCGAAAAACCTCAAGGGCGTTTATCAGGATCCATATAGTGGTTTACGGCCTTTCGCTGCACTCCTGCCTCTGCCAATCGTACTGGCTTGCCAGTCCATTGGAATACAGAGAACGGGAGCGAGAGAGTGGGTGTGTATTTGCGCAACTGCATATCCACTATAATCAAAGTCACGCGCAGATGACCTTAGCAAATATACCTCCGGATCTTAGCGATGAAAGCCCTGCGGCGATGGGATGCTGGCGGTGGGGCGTAGGTATCGATGTACCGAGGCTCTAGTTAGCATTCTGCACGTAGGCGGCCAGGGGAGAGTGGTCGCTCCCGGAATCGATTGGGACGGGATTCTGGGTTCGGCAGCACAACTGGTGACAAAGCAGCCCTATTTAGGATCGCTCTGCTTTCCTCTGCATAGAGGAGGGGTCTAGAAAAGGTGGCCCAAAAATAGTCTGTCCCATCCATCATCCAAGTGTCAAACCGCGGGCACTTGGACATCGTCAAATGCGGTCAGAAGACACAGAAAAAAGATAACGATTCGAATAAAAACCGAAAACTTTGCATCGCTACATGGAATGTACGGACTCTACTCGATAATGACCATAACCTGTGCCCAGAAAGAAAAACCGCCCTAATAGCAAGGGAATTGGCTCGCTATAATATAGATATAGCCGCAATTAGCGAAACGCACTTAAGCGATACGGGAGAGCTGTGTGAACAGCTCGGAGGCTACACCTATTACTGGAGTGGACGACCCGCCAGCGAGAGGGCTGGTAGTGGTGTGGGTTTTGCTATCCGCAATGGTTTGGTGAGAGATCTGAGTGAACTACCCAAGGGTGTCAATGACCGTCTCATGACTCTACGGATCCCAATTGCCAGCAATAAGCACGCCCATCTCATAAGTGTATATGCACCTACACTGCCTTCTGCTGATGAAGATAAAGAGATGTTCTACCAACAGCTAAGACATACTCTTGAGAATATCCCAGTTTGTGATAAAGTTATTTTGCTAGGTGATTTCAATGCTCGTGTTGGCACCGAATCTGATATCTGGAACGGTGCTCTCGGTAAACATGGAGTTGGTAAATGTAATGATAATGGCCTTAGATTACTGTCGTTATGTGCACAATTTAACCTTAGTATCACAAATACATATTTCCGACTTGCTGAGAAACACAAGACCTCGTGGATGCACCCAAGATCCAAGCACTGGCATCTTCTAGACTATGTTATTGTCCGTCAAAGGGACCTGCGTGACGTTCTTGTTACAAGAGCAATGCGTGGCGCCGTTGGCTGGACTGACCACCGTCTTATTCGATCAAAGATGTATCTGCAACTGAAAGCACCACGACGAGCTCCAAACAAAATTCCTTCCAAGCTGGCCTTCGCAAATCTTATCACCTCACCCGACTTAGGCAAAGCGTTAGATTTAAAATTTGCTGCGAGTGCTCCGGATGCTGAACTTAGTGATATAGATGGAGAATGGAGAGCCTATGCCAAACACCTGCATGGCTGTGCACAGGAAGTTATAGGAAAACCTCAGAAAAGGAACCAAGACTGGTTTGACGAATCCGACATAGAAATTAGAACGCTAGTTGAGCAACACAGGCATCATCTAAATTCAAAGCAGACGGACACGTGCAGCACTAGGGACGCTTCGCAGAGATTGAAGGGTAAAGTTCGTGAGCTGAAAAACAAGTGGTGGACAGAGAAAGCTACTGAATTGCAGCACTACGCTGACACTCACCAGACTGGCAGATTCTTTGAGGGTATACGAACTATTTTTGGCCCAAGGGCAAGAAAAATAGCACCAATGTATACAAAAGACAAGCAGAACCGAGTTACATCGAAAGCCGATGTAATAATGCGATGGGCAGAACATTTCAATGATGTTTTGAATCCCGATGCGCTCAGAGCTGACTTGTCATATATCAGCAATCTTAAAGAAATGCCTGTCTGCCAACAACTAGAGGACCCACCTACTTTTGAAGAGTTTGTTAAGGCAATAAAACGGCTCAAAAAACTCAAAAACACCTGGCTTGGATCAGTTACCATCGGAAGTCTACAAATACAGTGGGAAAAACATCGTACAAAGACTATTTCATCTTGTCCTAAGGGTCTGGGAGACCGAAGAAGTCCCACAGGATTGGAAGGATGCGGTGATCTGCAAGCTATATAAAGGGAAAGGAGATGTCTCCGACTGCAGCTCATATAGGGGCATATCACTTCTTTCTAGTGCCGGCAAAATCTTAGCACATATTATTAACAGTCGTCTCAGTAGCTTAGCGGAGGATTACCTGCCTGAGAGTCAATGTGGCTTCCGCCCAGCCAGAGGTACTATCGACGCCATCTCCGTCGTAAGGCAACTTCAGGAGAAAAGCTTGGAACACCAAAAGCCTCTCTACATGTGTTTTGTCGATCTAGAGAAAGCATTTGATAGAGTTCCACGTGAGGCTCTCTGGCTTATTCTCCAGAAATCTGGATATCCAAAGAAGTTCATCAACCTCATACGTCATTTTCACACTGACATGAAAGCGAAAGTCCAGCATGAAAATGAACTTTCTGAGGAAATCCAGATTACGAGTGGAGTAAAACAGGGCTGCGTCATGGCACCCACACTCTTTGCCATCTATTTTTCGGTTGTTATGAGAGATGCCTTGGAATATTGTCATGATCAGATACAACTTAATGTTCGTACTGATAAGGGCGTTTTCGATATTTCAAGGTTCAGGGCAAAAACTAAACTGACTAAGATCTCCATCCTCGAAATTCTCTACGCTGACGATGTGTGTCTTATGTCTGACAACCTGACATATTTGCAAAAATACGTCGATGCATTACATCAGTCCTGCATAAGATTTGGCTTAGTCATAAGCATCGCTAAGACACAGATCCTCAAACAACCGTCACGTGGACACGAACTAGACAAGGAGACTGTAAAAGTGGATGGCAAGCCACTAGAGGAAGTAACTCATTTTAAATACCTTGGAAGCAATATCAGAAATGATAACACCCTAGCTTCAGAGATACCTCTACGCATCGCAAACGCGGCTGCAACATTTGGACGACTCAATGACCGTGTCTGGAGATCCCATGACATAAAGCTGCAAACTAAAATCAACGTTTACAAAGCACTAGTGTTGCCTCTGCTTATGTATGGCGCGGAGACGTGGTGCCTATATAAGTCAGATGTAAAAAAACTCGACACATTCCATCTTAGGTGTCTGAGGTCGATCTTAAGAATAAAGTGGCAAGATCGCGTTTCCAACACGGAGGTTCTCCGACGGTCTAATATGTATGGAATGGACTCGTTGTTAATGCAACGACAACTCAGGTGGTGTGGACACGTCCTTCGCATGGACAACCACCGTCTACCTAAAGCGATCTTCTATTCCGAGATGGCAGAAGGTAAACGCAAGCAAGGAGGACAATATCTTCGCTACAAGGACGTGTTCAAAAGACATCTGAAAGCGTGCGGTATCCACCCTACAGATTGGGAGAGGCTTGCCTTAAATAGGTCATCTTGGCGCAAAACGATCTATGAAAACGTCAAGTTATTCGAAGAAAAAAGACTCGAGGCTTTAGACGAAAAGCGCCAGTTACGAAAAGAGAGACCTAAGCCTTCATACAACTATACTCTCAATAGTGTGGGTCAGTTATTCTGCAGCACTTGCGACCGGGTCTTTAAATGCAAACTCGGTTTCGCCAGTCACATCAGGGCTCATGCTAGGAGGTGAACTTGCCATAGGTCGCCGTTATCGAAAACGATAAGGAGGACTATATATATATATATGCAGTCGCTTTTCATTTAACTTGGCAACACTCTAGATCACTTACAGGATTTATTTTTCGTTTTACATCGAGAATTTTTCTAACCGGTTTATCAGATGAAATCTAGTAATATTTTATACGACCTATGTATTTTACTAAGAAAATTTTATATTGCAACTCGCGTTTTCATTATAGCTGTTATTTAAGCTGATCAATACGATGGTTAGTGTTAAAGGACGATTCAAAAGCGTCTAGAAAGTTCGACGCTAGATCGAGAAATACAGTCTACAAAGCCATTGTTTATCTATTGAATTGTACAATACATAGCAGGCTAAGTTGTGAATACATGTCTACTACTATTCATCCACTAGGCACTTGGAAACTAGGTTTCATAGGCTTGTGTAATCTCAGGGAGTGGAATTGTGAAATAAGAAATTGTATACACCTATTTTTAACAATCAAATTAAATCTTATTTTGAAAACGCTTACCTACTAAATTAAAGCATATTTTCGTTAGGAATTTTAATCTCAAACATTATCAAAGAGATAAGTTAAAATCATAGTTACCTAGTTTATTATGAATAGCCTAGATTTTGAGTGAAATATGGCTCAATTTCCGACCTGAACCGACTGAAAGTAATTTCAAAAACCCTTAAACCCTTTCAGACTTATAACATTTGAATGAAAAGTTGGGGTTGTTTTGAAGCGTAAATGTGGATCATAAATAAGTAGAGTTTCAATTTTAATGGGAAAATTGGGGCAGCATATGTGAGTAATTATTTGTGTTATGAGATAAAATATGTTAATAGGCTAACAGTTAAGAGGTGGGCCGGGAAACGAGGGGTGACGACGATCTTCACTCATGTCACTGCCAAGGAGTTTTACGACCTTTTTATAAATTGGAGACATTCACTAGTCTAAAATCTTACTTTCAAACTTCGTAACAAACTATCTGTATATCATACAAATATTTGTTGGATGCAGAATTTCCGTAATGCGTTCCGTATTCGTGGTGTGGAAAAAGCAACATACATTACGTTAGTTTGCTTTATAAAACCAAACTAACGTAGCTGTTTAAGTAATAAACAACCTATTTTGTATGTATACGGATACAAGTACAAGTATACGTTACTGAAGAGCTAATAAATAGCATCTCCGGATTCGAGAAGTCGGTGTGCCTCCAATAAAAGTCCGAGCGTACACTGGAGTCCACATAAAAGAGACTAGCCATCTGTGTCCCGTTCATGTTGATGCATAATGTTATGTTAGAGTGGCTAGTTGAAATGTCGGCGTAGAGTGGCAAACTGTGTTTAAGCCCGACGATATTTGCCATTTATTTTTTGGTGGAAACTAACCATACGAGTTTTTTGTTAGCTCGTGTGGCATCTGACGTTTTTTTTGGTGGCTGGTTGTGAACGTATATTGTATGACGATTTTAGTGTTAAAATCTCTACAATCAAAATACAGCAAAGAAAGTATTATCACTTGTGTTAATATGTTACCATTTAAGTTTTACATATTATTATGTTTAGTATGAAAGCTAGAACAAAGAAAAATGTAACAAGAAAAATCGTTAACAGCAAAACAGAGGCAAAAAGGCATTAAAACCGCCTCAGTTCTAAATAGCCTACGCTAGTTCCTCAAACACAGCTCCTGTCCATTTCCCTGTGAGATTGGCAAGATCGCATCGGCGCTGAAAGACCGAATGATTCCGACCTACATTCGGTTAAAGTTGAGTATCATCCTGCTCACGGCTTCAGCATCGTTCGAGGGCTGTTGCGGTGCTCGCAGAGTGCCCGATGAATCGAGTTTGGACCTATTCGGGCAGGAGGTAAATAGTGACGAATGTTATTTTTCTGTTATCCTTATTCGACTATGAGTGATGTATTTTTGGGAAAAGGATTAAGATTGGTATTTTTATGTTTAGGAAATGAGATTTTAGCTATCCTATAAATTGTTTATTGTTGACATGTCAGTATCTACCTCATAATTACAGGGCCATGAACTGTGATTACAAAACTTGTTAATACATGTAAAAACAAACATTAAACACTCAGGTATGGTGCTTGATTTTCTTTTAAGAATATCTTTTACTCTCCCGGATCAGAAAGCGTTACATACTATCTGTGTTTTTTTATGTTTTTGCTGATGACGTAATCATAGCTTGAAAACGAAATACCCAATGACTGAAAAATGTGACTATGCTAGCCAATACACAAACCATAGCAGCGTTAACTTAGAACACGGTCCACATACGTACAAATTGCCAGCTCGTTGTTTACAAGCAGCATACCGCTTTTCACCCGATCTACTTTTACGATCCTGTCGCTGACAAACGCTTGACGAATTACTTGTTTTCTATTTATTTTCCGTTCAGCTTTAACATACGAGCTTCGGCACTCCTTGCGTTTTTATTGCGCAAACATATTTGTATAGTAAACGGTAAAAGTAAGCTGACGCCTCCATTTATCCGTACTGTATCGTTAGGTGCGGTTTCGGTAAAGGTAATTTTGCAATTACGGACGTTTCAATTAGTCTGCCTTCGGCGTACGTCGGGTTCATTGAAATCGCATAGCTCGTTAATGCTCCGGTTACGAATCTTTGCGGAGCGAAACCAAAGCTAGCTAATTCATGCTGCGCCAATCACCAACAATGAACATAATCCGTCGTACCACAGAAACTTTTATACGTCTGTTGGACAGTTGTCTAAAAAAAAATTCAGATTATGACTTTGAAATAAGATCCGTTTGCAGCCCCACTTTTTTAGACAAGTGTTCAACAGATGTTTAAGTTTTTGTAGTAAGGCTGAATGTATACTGTACCTACTTCGTCATTCATAAAAAAATATGTGATTTTTATTTCGATTCCTATTCCTTTTTTCTTAGTTCGTTGTCCTCCAAGGCAATTTCTTTCCCATCTCGTTAGGTCAACAGGCTGAAAATGAAAATCTTTTTATTTTGTATCCCAACATATCAATCAAGCGGGCGATGCTCTTGCGCCGGCCAGCTATGAATCCCGACCGTCGTCATCAAGTCTTCATGTCAGTGTCCACAGTGACAGATTAGGGTAGAGCCAGCTTTAACTGGTACTTTCAACGCGTATAAACTTATATTTATTGTTTCATGTGGCGTTTAGAGTTAGCACCTTTATTGAAAGAAGAATATACTAAAATATTATTGTGCTTTGTGACGATAGATAAGTTATTGAACAAAAATGCCACCTGTTCTTAAAAACAATGCTTAAAAAGTAGTTTAAAAATCAAGGAAATCCGAGGACAGTTTTGTACATAAAATGTTATAAACAATAATAATGCCTATTGGCATAAACTAACTACGAAAATAAGTAGGTATTATTTCCTCATCAAACAAAATAATTATAATCGGTCGTAACATGGAATAATTCATTGTCTTTGAGAGCTCTAATTGTTTAAGCCCTTTGTATCTCTGTACCCCTCATTTGTTTACTTTGCTTAGTAGTTACATAATAATATAGATTTAAACACAAGTACCTACTCTGCTAAAGCGTAGCGTCTTAATTAAATATTATGTGTGAGGGCTTTAATTAAACATTGAAAATTATTTACTAACTACTACATAGATATAAGCAACGTAAGAATTAATTATAGTAATCAGCCTTGTTAATAATGCATGAAACTTAATGGGTGTTGTGAAGATTTATTAATAAGTTTTAATCAAACGTTTGACTGAATAATACAAAAGAACGAATTCTTTGCTTGTGATGACAGTCTCGTTGTTCATTACCAAACAAAAAATAAAAATATACAAACGGTAAGTACTACAATGAACAGTACCTACACAGCTTTGTTTAATAGTGCTCAAAGTGTAATTGTTTATTTTGCAATGCAAACATTAAAATGCATTTATTTATTTTGCTCCTGTATTCTATTTATTTTTGGAAATAGAGATAGGTACTGAACTGAAAATAATTAAAGATATGTACATTATGTACATATGTAAACTGATAAAATATGTTCTTTATAGTTGAGTGAGTTTTCTTAGACAGGACAGATCAGTTTTAGTGGCAAATAATATAGGCGTATAGTTAATTATAGATTCTGAGGTTTCGATCTATATTCGACCAAAATACCCATAATACATGTATTTACAGACATCCAATTTAATTGGGTTAATAAATTACCCACCGTCATCACCACCGAAACGATCTAGTGGGCCATTGTATAAACGAACCTTTCTCATCCATGACAAGTGATGTCATTTGTTTCGAATACATCTGATGTTTGAATTCTAGCCCGCGGGGAAATGACACTAGTTTGGTTAAGCCAAACTGTTCCAAGTTTGAATAATTATTGTCAATTAACGAAATCCTAATAGCATTTCAAAATGCTAATACGTTTAGGTTTTGAGAGCGATTCGTAGTGATGATTAATTCGGAGCTAATGTCTGGCCGTTAATTAACGTAGATACAGTACGTACATGGGCCGCCATTACTGATGCTGGTTAGTAACCTAACCGCCATTAACTAGTGCAGTATTGTACTCATATATTTTGGATTATTAACCAAAATTGACGTGTGAGGTCGGTTTATAGGAGGATAGAACAATGCTTGAAGTATCTATGTATGAGTTCTTGACAGTACAGTTTTTGATTACCTACACGTAACACAGAGTTGCTAAGACAGAGATGGTGACATATCGACAGACTGCACTCCTATTTACGTACTGTTAAACTATGTTCTACGAATCTCTAACTAAATAAAACTGCCAAAACACTACACAATTCACCCACTTGACAACAAAATCGAATCAAACTTTGATACGTTAAAACACAAAACATATTTAAAAAGCACAAAAGCCGTTGACAGAAACAAGTGGTTTATTTACCGAACCATCGAAACTCATTCATATGCAATTGAACGTATGAAGTGGCTGATCCCAAGGGACCACTTACACTTGTGTTTGTCGTATACAATATTGACATGCACTCGTATGAGTACGATACGAGACGATACGTTCCCACTTATGGGAAGCGACGCTATAATAATGTACTGTTTATGTCTTTTGGGTATCGGAGTTGTTTGTGCTTTCGTGCGAGCTGAGAGTATGGGAGGAAGGAGTATGGTTTTTATTTTCGTTGTATCTCTTTTGTGTTTGGGTTAGAGTTTTGATACTTTTAAAACCAAAATAAATTAGGGTCATAGTAGGTACTAGGTGTTCCCTAGGATTATACTTTGTATACACTTGTTTATTAGTTTTTGCGTAAGAGTAAAACTTTCAAGTTTACAATCTTTCATTTTTATGATTATAAGTAAGTACCTAGTACGTCTATCGTAGGACCAATCCAATACCTTGTAATTGCATCCTAATGTTCATAAGATCTGGAATGAACTCCTTAGTGCGATATTGGTTCTCGGATCACACTTAACGCAACCAGGCATCCGTGCATCATATATCAAGCGGTGTAGCAGTATTGCAACCACGGAGGAAGGAAATACACCGGAGATGCCGTAAGGAAGGTCGGTCAGGCGCCTTCTTGTAGGTCACAGCAACGTGCGGCAGACGGCGATAGTTACTAGAACTAACGAGTCGTTTGGGTTTCTTGACCAATCTGTCAAAGATTGGTCTTCATTGATTGGTGATTTTATTTTGAAAAAAGTGGGCAGGTTCTAAGAACGCGTATGAGTGCGGACCTAATAACGTTCCTCGTCTTCCGAACACTGCATTTTGGCGCGCTGCTTTCATAGGAGATGTTGCATTATCACATCTCCGCTCGTCATTTTGTTCTCCATGATTGCAACACTGACGATCGATGCTATCGCCTAATGAAATGCAAACGCACAGAGGCTTCCTTATTGGCTCTCATTAATCTTTGGTGGCTTCACTTTTTCAACGGCTCCAACAATTTGTCTGAGCATTTGTCATGATTCTCCAGTTTTTCCTTGTTTGCGAGACTCTGTATTATTTGGCCAATGACGTAAGTAACTGGCGTGTGTATAAGAGACGAGCCTGAGTATGTTTTATGGTGTTTCAGCTTTTATAACACATAAAGCATAATGTAACTGTGTGTACCTACTGCCTTTACAGTTTTAACTTTATTTTTTTATTCTATTTCAGTTTCTGATGATTGGAGTTGATGCAGACTTTGCTTGCATAGGGTAAGCAATGAATAAATTTACATTATGAAAAACAGTTTCTCGAAAAAATAATAAAGGTGTAGATATTGGTGATAGAATACTTTTATTAGATCTTAAGATTTAATCAAATAGACTGCTTTATTTAGCTGTCTTAGAAATATTGCACGACATGAAGAATTCCAAGGTAATTTTATATTGAAAGTAACCTTCTATTTTTTTCAGTCTAATAACAATCTGAATCTGAATTTTTTTTTACTACTTTACTCATAATTATGCACATGTGCAAGTTTCAAATCATGCTCTTTGAATTCAAATCATTTCTTCTCATATTAAAACTAAGGAATGAACTGGATATAATTGTGCAATGGTCTATCAAGGAATATCAATTACCAAACCTTTTTATCGCCAAAATATATCTGATGAAGATCCCCGCGGTATTATTATCAACAACCATTTAAATAGATTAACTCTCACCCCAAACGCGTAATTAATTAACGATTATCACTAGTATCGATACTGATTCCACGTAGGATTGCATTGTATATGCGCGCAAGTAATTAAACATCAATCAAGTGCTGCGGTTTCAACATAACGGTGCAATCGGTATCGAGTACCACAACCCTATTGGGAACGTGTGCCTGAATCTTGTAGTGTCTCAACCTGCCTCAAGAGACATTCATACGACAGGTCTTCATCTCTACAATAATCGATAAACAATCACTCGCAACCAGGTATCGATACTTTATTCGATACAAAAACTTTCTACAAAATTCACGTTGTACTCCGAGTGAGAATCGTACTAATTAGAGAGCGTTTAATTCGAGTCTTTTGTAATGAATTAATTAATAGAATTTGAATAATGGAGATTGAAATTAAATGCTCGTATAGCTGCTCGGGTCAGTACAAGGTCAACATTGTTCTATCGAGACTTTTATTCGAAGCTAACTAACGATTTCGTAGAAAAACTTGAGACGATATTTTTTGCTTCATGTTTACATGAAATGTTCATTTTGATTAACGCTTTATTATATTAAAATCTGACATAGTTATACTCTAATAAGTTTGTATTATACTCGTATTTATTACCTTCTATTTATAGATGTTTAGAAATCATGCTTTTAAGTACATAAATATCGTTCTACCGTGATTCAATGAACTGGCATAAAAATATTGACTGCCGAAAATTGTTAAATCTGCTATAAATCCAGGCTTATTCGAACAAATCCGGAATAAAAAGCCATCAGTTAAATAAGCGCCTACTTAACATGCTGGCTGAGAATGTCATTGTAAGGGAAACAAATTGAATAATTCTGTGGTGTTAAGGCAAAAGGGGATGAGTCAAAAAACACAACTTTTCACCAGGGGCTAATCAAAAAAACGCGTGTTTGTTGTGTAATAAAAATGCAGTTTAATCAAAAGTGTATAGAAATAATTAACACAACTCTGTTTTAATTTTCATTTATTAATTTAGTCGTCTTTTATATGTACCCGAAAAATATTTTTATTTCTTAATTATTAAAATAATTGACATATCTCCTTTTTCCGTAACACGGTAAAAATTAAAAAAAAATCCTAGAACGACTCGTCTCTTTATTTGCTATTATTATTTACGTATATACCTTTTTTTTTGGCAGGGGGAAATCCTCATGGACTTCCCTCCACCTGGGGTCGGTGGAGGGGGTGTGCCAAACTCTTACCGGCTAAAAACCCACCCAGTGTTGCCTTCAATTACCTATTGTCGAGGGCACGGGTATCGCCAAAGCATTCTTCCGCACCCCCGACAGGTATTGGCCCCCCAGATGTTCAAAGGCGGGCCCCGTCAACCTCTGTGGCCGTCACCCAGCGGCCACAGCAAACTCCACTAAGAAACTCCACTAAGAGATGCGCGCGCAACACAACGCCACCGTCTCGAGGCCTGTTTCTGATCGGACGACAGACGCCCCTAGTCTGTCGCCCGCAGGCCGCGCCCTATGGTGGCCGGAGATTAGTCATTCTGCGACGTCCTCCACGTCTGCTGCGGGCGGGGAGAGAGGAAGCAGCTTCTCTCTCCCTTTCCGCCGCCTCCTTTCAAACCATCACATCCTCACAAAAGGATGCGACGGCGTTCCATCCATCTTCGCTGCCGACCATGCAGGACACGACAGCCGGCAGCGAAAGACTTCCCGCAGCGTCTACTGCTGCCGCTAGGTCACGGCGCTGCGTTGCCCCAGATGCCACAGTGGTGGCATTCGGGCGTGGGCTCCCGACCGATGCGACACAGGAACTTTCCGAAACACCCATGTCCGGTAAGGACCTGTGTCAGCCGGAAGCTGAGGGCGCCGTGGCGTCCCTCCAGCCACTCCTTCAGTATGGGCCTTACCGCCGCGAGAGCGGCGTGCCATGCCGTGGGTCGCGCAAGTCGCTGCTCCCATTCCGCAATGAGGTCTTGGCGGAGCTCTGAACTGCGCAACTCAACTTGCCGAGGCACGAGGCGCTCGGCCCGCCCCACCGCTTCCTCGCGCCATGTATAGAGTGACGCGAGGGCTGTCGGTCTCGATTCGGCTAGGAGGCATGCAGCTTCGAAGGAGATCGTGCGGTATCCTCTTATAACCCTGATGGCCATCGCTCGCTGTGGTCTTCGCAGCACTGGAAGGTTGCGGGCCGTCAGGGTGCTCGCCCACACTGGCGCGGCGTAAAGCGCCATCGCCCGCACGACCCCCATATAGAGCCTCCGGCAGGAGGTATTGGGTCACCTGAGGTTGGGCAACAAGCGTGAGAGCGCTAAAGCTGCGACCAACAACCGAGGAGCGAGCCGCTGGAAGTGTGGCCCGAAGTCCCAACGACTTTCGAGAACGAGTCCCAGGTATTTCATTGTCGGCTCCACAGCGATGGTAACCCCTCCCACCACGATACTGGACCCCGGAGGTGGCTTCTTCCTTGGCCCATGGAAGCAAAGGGCCTCGGATTTGTGCAAGGCCACTTCGAGGCCAAGACCTACCCACGACCTGCGCGACACTGGCTGTGGCCCGAATGGCCGCCTGCCGGTACGTCTACCCATGTGCTGTGACTAGCGTGTCGTCAGCGTAGCATATCACGCTGACGCCGTGGAGAAGCGCATCGCGCAGGACCCAATCGTAGCCAATGTTCCACAGGAGAGGGCCAAGAACCGACCCTGAGGAAGAGATGTTCTGACGAACCCATCCTTCTCGATCCAGGTACACGACAGCTCTTTCGGATAAATAGGCCCCGATTATGCGACGGAGGTACCCTGGCACCCCATGATAACGGAGCGCCTCCTTTATGATATTCCAGGGCAGGGTGTTGAACGCGTTAGCGATGTCATGCGACACCGCCGAAACCACCTCGCCCCGGTCGACTGCTTCCTCCGCCAGGACCGCCAGGACCCTCACGTGTATGCGTGGAGGAAGCAGTATAGCGTCAACTGTTGAACGCCCTTTACGGAAACCATACTGGTTGTCCTCCAGATCCGAATCAGCTCATAATTTAAAGGTTTTAAATTCATCATACTTACGTTAAATCGAACTTGTTAATCCTATTCATTTCTGTAGGTTTCAACACTCAAATTACCCACGTAAACCATAATTTTAGGATTTTTTGCACCGTTGCACTAGTAAAAAGACGTCAACTTCGCGCGCGAAATGCAACTAACGCGGAACGACGAATATGAATTTAGGCACAAGTCGACTTATCTCATTATACCTAATTTTATAAGTAAAGGATCACGTATGCAATAAGAAGATAACTAGACAAAACTCCTTTTTACTTTTTAGGTTTTGCTATTTATGACTAGACTCGTATTTTTTATTGGAGATTCACGAAATAAAATACATTATATTGAATTATCTCCTTTTTACCATGATAGTTCGTAAAATTTTGTACCCAACTGTGTAATTAACTCATTTTTCACAATTTCTGACTCATTCCCTTTTGCCTTAACACCACAGAATTATTCACGGCATTGTCCGCCTCGCGCCGATAATCGCGCTGACCCCACGCTTTGTGGCCACTTGTGCAAAATAGCCCGGAAAACGAGATCAGACGGCCGATATATTGCCGATTACTGTGCCGTTGAAGTGATCCAGCTGTTGCTGGGATTTGAAGCATCAACAGAAATATAGCTACATTAACTAATTAACAGCTTTTCGATAAAAAAAATCAGTTAGCAATGATGACGGTATTGTACTTACGACGCTGTACCAGGAAAGAGGTTGAGTAGCCTTGGGCACAGTTGTGCAAAATAGACCGAAACGAAACCAAACGGGCGATAACTTTGTTTATACCGGTTCAATGGTACACGTACCATTTTTTTCTTGAAGGGAGTCATGAAATGTCTGAGTGTACACCCGACGCCAATGAAACATGTTTTGAGTACACTGCTACGACTATAAATTGTAGCGTTGCTATGCCTATGCTTAACTGCTACGAAATAATCGTAGCCTAGCCATCGTAGCCATCGTAGCCATTTTCCGTTGATTCTTTGTATTATTATTTAAGTAAGTAAGTAGATATATAAAGCGTCAAAATACGGCGTAGCAACGCCAACGGTTCAAACATTTCAATTGGCTAACTTAATTAAAAGGTTAAGCGATTGACTGTTACGCAACGTTTTATAACGTAATCGATCCGATCTTTTGACACGAAAATATCTCGATACTTCGCAAATATCAGTCACTCAATTCGATTTCTATTTTCCGAACGTGTACAAGTATAATTACATTTGTACTCGTGAGCATACATGTATTTGATTAATAAAACAGAGCCACGGCGTGGGCGGTGAGTGATAGACAGTTCCTACGTGTTGTTAGGCCAGAAACCTCAACTTTGCTCCCGACATCTTTCATGAGAATTAATAATGTTAGTATTTACGGCTGGCCGAGAAACTTTTTCTGGGTAAGTGCGTGTGTAAGTACTAAATTGTTTTCTGTCTGAGACACGCTGTGTAAATCTGAGATGAGTGTCTAAAATCGAAGAATGACTTAAGTCCTTTTGAATGTAATGTCCTAATAATATTTTGTAAAGTACACATTGAAGTATTTATAGTCATTCAAATCATTGAAACTTTACAATCACACGTAACTTTTTCAACAAACAGAATCAGAAACGGCAACAAATTCAATATACTGCTATAAAAGTATTTCTACAACCGCCAGTACTTACCTAAGTTTTTACGTTTAAGAATTGTATGTATTATGTATGAGAAAGTAAGGAAACTTTCCAATTTCTCTTCACGTTCTTGTGCCGCTTCCACCAACGATTTGGATTAAATCTTTGGTAATGTTGTAAAAATAATGCGATCCACTTCCAAATGTTTGGGTGGAATAATTCGATTCTTTTCCTTTGTCTTTTTCCTTTGTTTGCCATACAAGTACCTACGTATATATATCTATATTATGTGCATTGTAGTCAAAAATCAGATTCAAAAGGCAAAGGTTAAGAACTGTTTGTTACGGTCAGTTTTTGGATGTCTGTTTCGAGACAAAAACCGATATGAAAGTACGTCACAGGTCTCGGCCGTCATAAGTAGGTAGCATATAAGAAGCCAGAGTGCTTTTAGCTAGCTCCACCACGTAACACAAGGCAGCACAAATTCAATTAATTGAAAACAAAGAATATTCCAGTTCCCAGCTTATTTCACGCCACATTCGTAATACGGTAACAGTGAAGTGTGGAAAAATGTTTTCAGCATAAAAACGGGATGGTTTGCAGCATGCCACTTAAATTCCACTTCAGCAGTGGTGAGAGTGACAAAAATTGAGTGCCGTGCCATCACGACACTTGCAACATAAAAATATAGACGTCAAGAACAGTGGAATCTGTCACTGTTAGAGTGACAATATTTTTTAGAGATAGATAAAACTTTTTGTTTTCAAAATTGCTGTGGTATCTTCACATATTCTTTTAACTAATTCGGAACATACCTCTATATTTCATCTATCAAAGTACCTACTAAATCCAATTTATTTACACTAACAACAAAAATAAATCGTGATGTACATCAAATTATCCACCTATCTAAATATTCCCTGCAGCTGTAGGGTTAACAGTATTAAATGTGTTCAAAATATGGAAAATTGCATGCTAATTCAACTGCCAGCCGCATGCACTGCATTCGACGTACAGTTTCATTAAACTAATCTCATTGGAGTATCTTTTGGCTTCGGGAAACGTTCCTCGTAAAAGATAACTTCAAAGGTTATTCAAGAATACGTGACGCCAGTCGCTCCGGAAGGAAAGTATGATTGAATCGCTTAAAGCGCTTTCAGATTTTAAAATGACTAAAGTTTTCGCTGCATCCGCAAACAGTTGAAGAATTGTTTTAGACGCAGACACCTTGAATAATCTGTTAGCGCTGTCTATTAAAATTGATTATCTTCAGTTCCGTTTCTTTTGAAATGGAGCTCAACTTAGAGGGTCCGTGTTTTAAACAAAAGTGGATTTTAAAACTGTTTGTTCAAGATAAACAATTAGAGTTAGCCAAACAACAATTTTCAAGAAAAACACTGTAGACAAGAATTTCATTAAGTTTGCAACATTTTAAGACAAACAAAAAATACATAAAATCAACTTTGTAAGACGTAGGGTCGAGGTTCGTCATAATAAACGATTGTGATAAGACCGAACCGACTTTATATCCGTTGTAGATACAGTCTTCGTTTGTCATAAAAGTTTTGGCAATTTTCATGATCCGGGTTCGCTAAACGAAGTGTCAATCAATTCCCGAAATGGGATATGCTAACACATTTGTGGATTTTAAAACTTTTTGGTCGAATTTGGAATAATGCTCATAATTCCTTGATTAAATTGTTTCAGTTTTACCTTTTAGCTTAATTATGCATATGAACACAAAAATAACGTCTTATGATTATAGTAATTGTGATTGTTAAATTGACTCAATTGTAGTTTCAATTTGCATGTAAATGGTTATTGCTTGGTGGATTACGTGCATAGATTTGTCTTTATATTGAGATAACGAACCTCGTTAGTAGGGATTGCAATGTTGCGGAGGTGCATTGCAATCCGCGTAGGTGATATAATTTTATGGAGCTGAATAAACATAATGGCATTTAAAAAAATATGTACCTGCCTATGGTGATCTAGTAAAATCCAAAGTTAGAGAAGCATGATGCTAGTGTTTAAGCAAAATAAGTAGATACCTTAGTAGGATGTTTAACATGAACTTTTAATGAGACCTTTGATTACCAACATGGCAGTAACAATAGCTTTGAAAGTTACCGTAACATAATGTAAAAACAAAACACGCTCATTACATTTTGTATGCGCAGAAAGTTTATTTTTCTCATAACGTCGTCTTCATACTGAAAGGTATCTGGTTGAGTGATGTAGACATGGAGATTAGATTAAACGCGTGCCCTCCAAATCAACGGTTCTTTGAAAAACAGGTAATAAGGGCAAGGGGGAAATATTTTTAGGCCGAAAATATAGAAATTTTTAGTCTTCATCCAAAAGGACTCTTGAGAAAATTGCAGTAATTTTATAAAAGAAACTGACTACAGTTTTGTACAATGACGTCTTACGTAAGTAGATATCTAATATAACAGTTTTATATAGAACTAGTCTAGACACAATCATTATCTATTTGGACTTGTGTAAACACAATATAGCTACGTCTTCTCCACGTCCAAAATAAATACAACGTTATTGCTTATAGCAGGCAATTAAGACTATCATTTATCTACATAAGTAGTGTAGCTAAGATTACGTAAAGTTTTGGTCCTTCTTATAGACATGTTAATAACACGAATAAATTCTAATAGGAACATATTAAATGCTCCGATGTCAGGAAGTAGTCACGTCTTATGGTCTACCGTACAAAGCAATGGCATATACAGAGATATATGTAGCCATGATCTTTACAAACAGGAACTGCAAAAGCCGTTCACAAACCAGTTCTATTTACGTTCATAAATTAGTAGAGCAAATACTTCTAAACAGGCCTTTGTGCAGTGGTTAACTTATTTGAAGTCTAGTTGCCGTACGTTTTCATTTTGATTCCTGTCAACAGTCGACTGGTGAGTGCTTCCATTAGCCTCGGTCACTACATCCCTGTTGGATTAAACTTGCAATGCATCTATCAGAGGTTTTTATGTAAGCACTGGATTTTTGCCTTTTTAAAAGTTTCCATTTAATTCTGGAACGGATTTCCACATGATTTCCATTTGTGTAAAGAGCGAGTGTATTTGGCGTTGAAAGGGTTTGTAATTTAATGCTTGGAATCAGGATAAAAGGTTTTATTATTGGGATGTTAGAGTTGTTTCTTTGAAATAAGTTGCTCAGGATAAATAGCGAAGGAATTTTAATAATGATTTTACTACATTAGGTAATATTAAAGTTTATTGAAATAATCATTCTCTATTTGAACTGCTTAAGTTAAAGTTATAACTCGCTACATATAGAAAGTGAATGTTCTTTACAGATATAAAGAAATTCTTACACAACTTTAACGCGTTCTCTAGAACAAAAGTGCTGAAGTCCCTTGATAAAGCTCTTAGGGATAGTTTGGAAATCCAGAGTCAGATATATTCGAATCACGGTCGCTGCCTTTTCACCAAGCACATAAGTACGTAATCTTCAAAAATCATTACCCCTATTCGGCACCATTCGTTCTACTTATGTTTTCAATACATGAGGGTTCGACATAAAAAGTGCCGTTTAGTTTCCAAGAATTTGGCAAATTTTCATTTCGCCGTATCTAAGGTTTCAGCGGAGTCCAACCTTTCTTATAAGATTTTTTTATCCTTCAAAGCGAGTTTTATGAACGAAGTTCGCAAGTCGGTTTACAAGCCCTGGCTTGCCCATCTTGGTTCTTACAAAATGGCTGTAATATTCTAGTCATGAACGTGTAATAAACACCCCCATATTTATTTTGATGATAATACATTTACTTTTGTTAGCTACAATAATGGTTTATTCGCCACATAAATACGTTTTTGGTTTGTAACTTGAAGAAACGTAAAATACTGTAACTGCCACATCAATTTCAGCTTCTATTTAGCATATATCATTACACTTCGTACAAATTCATGCTATTTAATTCCAAAAGCGTAGCAAACCGAAAAATATAAAGCGAGCCCCACTGGGTTTCGAAAACACTTCACGCAATAAAAAAATGAGCAGACCCAGCGGCCTAAACAAACTGTCGAGGAGAGGGCACCGAATGATTCTCCTTCATAAAAATAGGTATACATAATACTTGACATAGAGTAGACGTTAACATAATATCACCAGCCAGCAGGTTTCCCTATTATGGTCTAATTAAATTATATGCTAAGAGCACCTTCCCGTATACCCACTAACGCACTTAAGTTGAAGGTACTCCTACAATCAAATTTTGGGCGAACGGTTTTGTTCGTAGGATTTTTTCGTGCATTGTTCCTTGGCGAATGTTTATTTACATTTACTCAATTGGTTTTAGGTTTCGGTAAGAGTTTGTTGTTCTTCGTTTTTTCGATATCATCCGAATATTGTTACTTTTTGAGTCGTTTAGACTTTTGTTATGGGACATCGAAAGTCAATAGGTAGGTATTCAACTGACCATAAAAAAACTCATGTAATAAAAAAAGTTATTGCCTATATATTACAGAAAAACTCATAAAAATGATAAAGAGGTTTTACCCAGCACCAGGCGTTCAATTTCAACACCAGTCACTACCAAAATCTATCTTTCAGCCTAGAAACAGTACCTTCAACCAAAAATATCGATTGACCTCAAATCAGCACCATCTTGACTCGATTATCTTGAAAGACTCACTCCAACAAATCCCGGAACACACTGACGGAGCCGTTTTTAAAACCAATATTGACCGAAGACGATATTCCATTCCGAAAAAGGATTTGGATCATCTATCATGTTATGTCAACCTACATCACGCGACAATCTTTCCATCTCAATCCAATAACGTGCTCAGTGTTTATATAATAAGTTATATGTATATAGTATAGGTATTTACATAATATATTTTTCTTAGAGGTAAAGTAACGAAATTACATCGTATTCAATGAGGAACAACAACTGACTTTTCTTAGGAATTGTTTGTATTTTGTTAATATTTTCCTTAACATTTTATTTTGATTGTATCTGGACGTTTATTTATATAGGTACTTCTTAATATGTCTATTGCGTACACCTAATTATATAAGTGTATACTTAACTACTCTCTTGGTTGGAGTGTAGCAAGCCGAGATGGACAATATTCTAATTGTCACGTGACTTGGAATACACTATCACGTCATTTCCCAAAGGGCTCGCAAAAGGTTATGTATGAAATTCCGTAAGTACACAGCGCATCGTCAACCTTTGTCAGTGGTAAGTTCTTTTGACCTATCGAGATGAAAGTAAAACTAGGGAAATAATGGCAATATAATTTGATATCTTTAGTTTTAAGTACAGATGTAAGTACATTGCTTCCTCGATTTCATGTTATGTTCTTCTGACTTATATCTCATACTCATATAAAGCTATATTATGCCAGGATTCCATATCTAAACAGGACTCAAACTAAAACATCTGTATGTAGATACAGATGTATATTTTTTCGAAACTAAACTCTTTTGCAAAAAAAACGGGGCACTTATGCGAAATCTTAGTTTTAAGGACTTTACGTGTATTTCAAAGGGTTTTAATGATTTTTTTAAGTTTATTTAATAAAATGTCCGTGGGATGAAAACACGCTATTTGAACGCTCAGACTCATAGACCTTCAGCGGTCTACGGAGTTTCCCAAGAGACGAGGTTGTTTAAAAATCAGTGATTACGAGACCTTAAGACCTCGTGCTCACAGTCTATACGCTATTTTCCGTATTTTGTAGAATTTCAAGACTTTTAAAATGTCAAAGTCCGATAGGAGACGAGTTGTGATGGGCACTGCTTACTTTAAATTGGTTTTGTCGCAGCCAAAGGTACTGATACTCTTCTAAATAGTGTTTATTTATGAAAAAGCGATATTTAAAAACACGTGGGTACAATATCTAAACAATAGAACGCTTTACACTAAAATACCGAAACTCTTAACATTGCCATCAATCATCAGTATAGACCATTTGGAGCAGGTGAAAATTTTATTAAATACGCATAGTTTTTCAAAAATGTTTTGATCTAACAAAAAAGTACATTAATCATTAATTAAAACTGCATTATCATTATCGTGAAAATCACTTCAAAAACTTTTCAAAACATCGACGAACTTTCTGCCAGCAATTAGTCCAAAACAATGTTTAATCAATTTCTTAGCAATTGTACAAAATTCAAATTTAGAATACACTCTCACGCATGCTCGGCGAACTCTTTTGATGCTAGAAACTTACTGCAATCATTAAAACCCTTTGAAATACACGTAAAGTCCTTTAAAACTAAGATTTCGCATAGGTGCCCGTTTTTTTTTTGCAAAAGAGTGTATAAGTTTTTCTTTCTACATCGGCAATGCGTGTAAACTTGCCTGAATACATTCGTTGAAAATGTAATGTTAAGCTATAACAATGTTCGTAAAAAAGAATACATCACTGTTGGAGTCACGTTCCGAATATACATGTATGTAAATGAATGAATATCATACATAATTAAAATGGGAACTACTATTTGTAACATCTTGATCGGAAGAAGAATCGCAGTGAAAATATTTTTCTTCAAAAATAACTTAAAGAAGAGTATATTTATTTAATTTATTAATGTTAAAAGCCACTGCGGAGGCTTAAAAAAGGGAAAAGTAAAGATATGATCAGACTAATAGTATTGAAAGATTCTTGAGAGAAAATCGAGTTACACTCATAGTTTCCTCTCGAAGCAAGATGAGTTTAGACTTTTTCTTTGTACAATTTTTATAGATTCATAATTTTAATGATTCGGTGTCTTTTATGCTCTTTGTGGCTCTTCGTGGTATATTCTTGATTTTCTGATCAAAGTGTCGCAGCCAATGTTTAATTCATAAATACCAATAATTGGTACATTTTCGGACAATCGCGCTATAATTTGTCGTCAGGTCATAATTTAACGGTTGCATGATTCTGTGATTGCCTGTAATTATAATTTTATGCCATCACCATTGTACGAGAAATAATATTTATGCCGAATCTATTAACATATTGTTATATGCTGCGATAATTTATTGTGGTTTGTCGAATAAATTGCGAATAATACATATCTGTATATCGCGTTTCAGGACATAAATTATAACTCAGAATGATTTTTAATATATCTGTCGTGGCTATATTTTTCTTCAATTAAAAATGTTGGATCAGTGATATCCGAAATATGTTTAAAATTTCTGGGATTGTCAACCGTTTTCCGTCAAATAATGCAACAATGTAAAAGTTCACCAGAACATTGATATTCGCATGCTTCGTGCATGCTTTAATAACAACAGAATCAGGAAATTTCTCCTATTACTTGCCCAAAAAGCCCAACAATTTTCTAAGTCAGAGCCAGCTAAGTGCGATGTTTGTACGCAGCGTGTAGTCTAAGCGTGGGCCGACTCGTAATAAACTTGCGATCAACACCGCGTATTACGCGACTGTATTAGATTATGCGCCGTGCGCTCGTAACGAGCCGAGACCAGCTGACTTCTGCAAACTAAATTATCTTGATGAAAATGTATTGCTTTCTGTTCATCCCTTTAAATATATTGCGGGATATCAATAAGTACTCGTAGATGCAGATTATGTTTACAAAGAACTGCTATTAAACAAAAACTCAGCCAAAAGTTCCACCATCTTGACGATGTTGTGTATTCGATTCCGCGGCTTTGATTCACACAAGAAACACAAATCTGTATCCGATACATTGTTCCTCGACGAAGTGACCTTGTGAACGTTCGGCATATTGGCGCCAACACAAGGCCTTTAGATCCGGGTTAATTATCAGCTAATGATAATTTGTACCTACCGATACTTTATTACCTTGTTAACGCAACAAATGACTCTAATTGGATTTCGGACACATCCAGTTTATTCAGCCGAATATTATTTTTGGTCCATTTTTATAACTTAAAGGAGATTAAACTGTTATATTCATGAAAATTGATATTCATATATCCAATTTTTATTTTCATATCGAAACTCGGTATATCAAATGTGCTTTCAATTAACGCCGAGTATCACAGCTATTCATTATTCGCCGAAATATTAAAGCTGCTTTCAAAAGCGCTGCAATATTGTTTGTTTCTTTAATTAACAGTACTGAAGCGTCAAAGCGAATTTTATGGAGCATTCGTGAAGTAGGCTACGGGATTTATTTCATGTATCAAACACCACAATGTCTAGGGAATTAAGCATACGGCCGCGAGCAATCGTTGAATAGCAACTTTGATTGATAAATATTCGAAACAAATGACGATCTTATAACTATGTAGACTAAGTAATGAGAGTAATAACAACAAATATTGACCAGTGGGATTCAGAAAAAGCAACATTGCGAAAAACTTAAATGAAACCCTGACAATAGGGTGTAGACTCAGAACCTAAGCCAGGTGCACCTTATTAACTTTCCGAACTTCGGATGGAATGTAAGTAGCCATTTTCACGTCTTGTTTCTAACTATATTTGTGTAGTCAGCCAGTCTGTTGCCGTATTATGAAATAGTAGTTTGTTGATGAACAAACTTCCCAGCCAACCCACGCCCGTCTTGAAGCGCCTTGCAGCTTAGACTTGTACGTAATATAGGGTTCTTGTTAGGCGTTTGGGTTAGAACTGAGAACGTTTCTGGGTTTAGCAAACAGATTTATAAGTTCGCTGAACTACTTCACGATGTATTTCGAATGTAATATTTTATTAGTGGTGGCTGTACGGAGTAGAAACATACGTATAAATACGAGCGAAGGAAAATCTGAAGAGAATTTGTAGATACCGTTACATAAAAAGTAAAACAAATTATTTCAAGTGTAAATTTTGAAATAAACTTTTTTCAAAGTAGAATCTGTTTTTACGAAAAGAAATTTGAAGTTACTCCAATTCTTATTACTAATTACGTAGCCGTTTTCCCTCTTCAACGCCAAACGCTTTTCTGAGAAATTTACTTTTGACCGGACTCATTACGCTCAGTATGAAAAAAAATGTTTACAATATTTTTTTGGGTCGAGTGGTAAAAATTCAGAATTTCTAAACAAGACTTGAATGTGCCATTTGGCTGGTGACCATCGATATTTCTGTATGAATGAAATCCGGGCTATATAGAAAGAGGGATTTTGTGCTGAGAATATTGATTAAGCGTACCACAAAGCCGATTGTAAAGGCTTGGGGCACTTTTGCCTAAAGGGGTACAATACACAAAGCGAGCTGTGGACAACGTATCTAAGTACTCACATAGTGAACTTTATGACATCCAAACCCTCATAGGAAGGTACCTACCGATCCTACCTTATGGTATTCTTAGTTAGTATGCAAGAGCGGTGTTGTCGCTTGTAGCCACACATTACAGTGTCTTCTGCAAGCAGTAGGAAGTGCAGTTGAGTATCGTATCAGCATCGAGCGCTCGTCGTCCTGAATGGTAAAGCAGGTGAAACAGTGAATATCGACGATGCGACGACGTTGCATATTACGTTACAGCGACGACGGGCGCTGCATGCATCCGAATGAACCTCTATTCGAGTAATAGAATAAATATCTACGGCACGATAAAAACTTGGATATAGGCTAAATTCCGATTCCAACTCGAAACTAACGTCGATGAATAAAAATAACTAGTTTCCGATTTTTAGAGTCAAGTTTATGAATAAAATTATTGCGAATCAAATTTTTCATTCGTCTTAAGGTTGAGCAATATAATTTTAAGATAAAAGTCTGGGTAAATAATTCATTCTTTTCTCAAGAATGAATAAAAAACAAGCTTATTGATATAAAAAAAAGTCACTGCGTCTACAGTTTTTGATCACAATTTACCTACACGGAAAAATACTTGTTAAACAAAACATTAGTGTGAAGAAAACTGTTATTCCCATTGTTTACCACATATAGAAAACATTAAGCAAACATCAAAACAAGTCAGAGGTTGCACAAAGCAAAAATATAATATATTTAACCTTAGCACGAAGGGTAGGCGTATTTGAGCTTCACATATCACATTATCGGGACTTCCGACTGGAGCGAGGGTTTTGGGCCATGGGTGGTAGTCCAAAGGAAATAAACTTACTGGCTAAACTTGTGTATAGATATTTAATGCGAAGAAGTTTTTGTTTACAGGGAAAGCGGATTTGTGCTGGTGTTATGGTTTTGTTATGGTTTTTTATAAGTTAGATTATTTCGGAAAGTAGTTTATGTGATATATTTTTCTTTTATGTTGCTTTGAGAGGATAAGGATAATATCAAATGTTTTGCTGATTTTTGTTCGGTATAAGTTAGGGTAAAGGTAATGGTGTATTTGTTGCTGGAATAGGGTAAAAACTTCGAGAAGCTATCTTTGACTTTGAATGTGCGTTGGATTATTATTTTCTCTGAATGATATTTATTTCTATACTGAAATGTGAGTGAACCAAAATGTCTTGAAATAAAATAATGCTTCAAATAGAGTTATGTATTATTTGTGAAAAGTAAGATCTTCATAAGAAAATGAATTGAGATTGAGTGAAAACTGCTATGGCAAGATCAAAATATCGTAATATTTATTCAGTAAGTACATATTAAAACTCATTAATACAAATAAAAGTATTTGATTCATCAAATATTATCTTAATAGTGCTCTTTTTAACAGACAGTCAACAAAACTTATCCCAATTGGCAATACGCTCAAACCGAGGCCGATTTTTGCGGTAAAATTGTGTAACGAATAATCTACGAAATTCTTTGTACAGACTTTCTCAGGTATATTTTCCCTTTGGGTATTCATTCGTGACCTAAAGTAGTTCCCGTAGAACGTTGTCTGTGTTGTTTACAAGACCTTTCAGCTTTTACTTTGTGTCCAGGTAAAATATCCTGGTAAGTAAATGATCTCAGAAACTTTGAAGGACTTACGGACTTCGTGAGCGAGTTTAAACTTGATTTTAAGTAATTACGTTGTGTTGTATAGTTTAATTTGATCCGAGGATTAAGGGTTTTGGTTGTTTGTTTTCATATTTCATGCGATGTTATGTAGGTATGTATTTATCTATGAGAAGTCGAAGATTTTAGTTTATTCAGCATGTATTTGGTAAAACCGTACGTTATTGATAAAAATTATGGGCTTCTGTAATAAAAAAAAATTAAGCAAAGTAAATAATGAAACCCATAGTCATAAACATAATAAACCATCTTCTTCCCCCCGGACCACTGTCGAGTGTATACGTGCCTACAACCCATTTTATAAATTATTTTTAAATTAAAATCAAAATTGGAAACAAATAATTAAACGCATAAAAATAGGAGTGCAATAAACTGTAAGGAGTTCTCCTTCGAAGTGACGCTGCGCACACGACGATCACCGAGGACAACCTAATGACACTGCGGTCGATGGTCTCCTAGTACTCCAACGAGCTTTGACCATAACCAGGTACGACGACTATCGCACTCTTTCTTAATAACATTGCACGTGCGAGAGTGAAACAAGACGCCTCCATCCTTATCTAAGCCCGCCTCCCTTCGAAGGACTAATTAGCAAGCTCCGCCTCCTAGCTGCAACTGTGTGCGTAGGCGCAGCTACCACTACAACACCGTAGTGTCAGCTCGCGCCTGCATTGCGACAAGCCTCTTCCGCTTCATTATCTCCTAGTACCTGGACGTACTAACCACAGTATCGAATTTTGAAACTTGACAAGAGGGTACGCAGTAAATTCGAGGCTCACCAAATCAACTACTACTTCTCAGTTATAACACCCTGGTATTAAACAATGGAGCACACAGTAAACAAATCGCTATCGGAGGTCAAATATATCATTTAGTATCGATACTCAACAAACTCCACCCCAATTTTGTATCCCAAAGAGGAAAGCGAGCTCGGGAGAACGACTACGACTCGGACTTTAGCAACTTTAAAGATGAAGTTAAACACACTAATATCCACCTTAATCACAAAACAAAACGAAGAAATAAAGAAAATCTCTTCTACGCTATTGTTGATAAGGGATACGAACACTAACATTGAAAACTCCATGGCCGCTCTTTTCCGCCCAAAACGATGAGTTGAGGAAGAAAATTGAATTACTTGAAATTAAGTCAAGGAAAGACGAAGACTACATCACCCTGCTGGAGGATAAAGTCGAAGACCTGCAGCGCGGAAACCGAAAAACTAATCTAGAAGTAAAAAAATGCCCCAAAAATAAACAACGAAACTACAGACGATTTAATAAAAATGATCACGCATCTATCAAATGAAATAAAACTGTCCTATCCAGCAAAATGAAATTAAAGACATCTTCCGGATCCCCTCCAAACGAGGAGAGAGTAAAAAGCGGACCGATCATCATCGAGCTGACCTCCGCCCTTCTAAAAACGGCTTTTCTGAAATCATCTCGCAACTTTAACAGAACCAATAAAGATAATTATGTGCAAAGCATCTAGGATTCACTACTAGTGAATACACCCCTATTTATGTATCTGAGCAGTTGACCACTAAAGGTGCGCGTTTACATTTTCTTGCTCGCGATTTGGTGAAATCTAAAGCTTATAAATACTGCTGGACAACTTTCGGTCAAGTTTACGTCAAAAAGGATGATAATTCGCCAAAAATATTAATAAAAAATGAAACTCAAGTTAACAAGCTTATACAGCAAACATGACTAACCTTAGGTAATTATTTTGTAATATTTGTAATGAATATTAACAATAGTTTTAATATCTATTTTAAGATGATTTCTATTGTATCAAGCTTTGTCACGCCTCAGTTAACCCAACAGGGCAACTGGCACACCCCTAAATAACTGTTATGATATAAATTCTATTAATTTAAGTACTGTAACACTTAAGTTAGTATTAACAAGTTCACTAATTTTAATGTATGTATTACTACTATTACGCGCGCACACATCTAACTCAAACAATCAAACCCTTATCAACACAGATCACACTCTACCACCTACACTTCTTACAAACAAACACACGTACACCCAAAATCCCCCCATGTTATTAAAATTCTGCACCTATAAAACAATAATTATGGATAATACCCTAAAAACTTTAACTGAAATAGACAACATAGAATTAGCCCAAGTATCAAATTGCTCACTTAATGATTTAAACACAACAATGAAGATAAATAACTCCGATTTCACGATTATCTCGCAGAATATTAGAAGTGTCTATACAAATTTTAACGACCTACAACTAAACCTAGCAAAGTTACATTTCAATATTGACGTCATCATCCTAAACGAATGTAGACTGAATCCCAATAAAAATATTCCTCAATTAAGTAACTACTCGTCAGGTTACACTACTAAACATTTAAACAAAGCAGACGGGGTGGTCCTCTTTGTTAACAATAAACACAAATTTCAAATAAAGGAAATAAAATTAACCCACGCATCTGTTTACAAATAATCATAAAGCCAGATCTTATAATACTAGGTATATATCGTTCCCCCGTCTAAAACAAATGCCGATGACTTTATAAACTCGTTAGCTCTCCATTTAACTACTATTTCCTCTAGTAAAAACATAATAATCACTGGTGACATCAATATAAATTTAATACACAAACCAGAAGAGCAATCACACGAACGCTCAAACAGACTCAATTATTTAAATATGTTAGCAATGCACGGCCTATCTCCCGGACACTCACTTCCTACAAGAGGAAATAGTTGTTTGGATCACTTCATTCTTAAGCTTAAGCCAAATAAAAAAACTGCTTTCATCGGAATTGTCGATACCACCATCTCTGATCACTCAATGGTATTTCTCAAACTTTCTGAATTAACAAACAGTCAGGACACAACCACAACCAAAATCAAAACAACCATAAACCATGGAAAACGCACTCGAACTTTTAAAACTAGCAACATTCAAGACCTAATGAACCTAACTAACCCCAATACCCTAACAGATAGCCTCATATGCTTATTACAAAAATGTCTCATTGACAGTACTCTTTCTAAAAGAATCTCAGTGAAATGTAGAATGATAAAACCTTGGATGACCATTGGCCTGTTGCGTTGCATACATAATCGTAACTATATTCAAAAAAAAGCTCAAATCCGACCCACACAATGAAATTCTAAAAATCACTTATAAGAGATATCGGAATTATTGCAACTGCATAATTAGAAAACAAAAACGTAATTACGACCGCGACCAGCTATATAAAACACACAAAAACCCAAAAAAGTTATGGCAAACAATCAACGCAATCACCCGACGAAAACCACCCCAAAACTGACTCCGCAGAACTACTAGAATCAGCCGCTACTCCTTTTGAGGCCGTTAATAATGTAAACAAATACTTTTCAACAATAGGGAAGTGCCTTGCTGACAATATACTAAGTACCCCAGTAAGACAGTCCGTTTTCGACCCCAGCGTACCTACAGGAAATACGGATTCACCTGTTTTCGTCATTTGTGCTACTCAACTCAGACCCTGAGGAAGTTGTGGCTGTAATTAGGAGCTTAAAACCTAATAGTGCTACCGGCTGGGACAAAATTCATATAACTTCTTAAAGGCTGCTCAGTTAATTGTTTCACCTATTATTTCACATCTAATTAACATTTGCTTCGAACAAGGTGCCTTTCCAAAAGCCTTAAAACGAGCTGTAATAACTCCTGTGTACAAGAGTGGGACAGAGCTGATCCGTCAAACTATAGACCAATATCGGTCCTTCCATCCCTCTCCAAAATAGTGGAAAGAATAATAAATCAGCGCTTACTCTGTTATTTAACAAAGAACGGAATTATATCCTCGTCACAGTTTGGCTTCCAACAGGGCAAGTCCACCGAGGACGCAGTCCTGGCTCTCACATCCAGTGTTACTGAAAATCTAGACAGCTGGAAGTAAATGCCTGGCAGTCTTCCTGGGATCTTAAAAAAGCCTTCGACACAGTATCTGTCCCCCACCCTTTTACGCAGGTTAGAGGGCATCGGAGTTAGAGGGACAGCGCTGAAATTATTCAGCGAATACTTGAGCGAACGTAGCTATGTTGTTAAGATCGGAAACATTCATTAGTTCCGAAGAAATAGCCACATATGGTGTTGGACAGGGCAGCGTGCTCGGTCCTACATTGTTCCTCATTTATATAAATAGTCTATGTAGCATGAACCTCCAATCCGCCCGCATAGTTTCCTACGCTGACGATACGGCAAATACTTTTTTCGGGTGATACATGGAACAATGTTCGCCGTACCGCTGAACACGGCTTGTCCAGGGTAGCCACCTGGCCTCGACACCAACCTGCTAACTTTGAATATCTCAAAGACCAGTTATATTTGCTTCTCCTTAAATAAACGCACCCAACCATCATTAGATTTTCAAATTAAGATCCATACTTGCCCTGACTTTTCTAATACCAACTGCACTTGTCTAAAAATTAACAAAGTCAGTAACATCAAATACCTCGGAGTAATAGTTGACCAAAAACTTTCATGGCATCCTCACTTGGAACTTTTAATGGGCAGAGTTAGGAAACTAATGTGGACCTTCAAATCTCTTCGTCATGTGGCAACGAAGGATCTTATCCAACAAGTATACATCTCGTTAGCCCAATCTATACTAATTTACTGTCTACCAATATGGGGCGGCGCAACCAAAGTCAAGTTTTTAGAACTAGAAAGGGCCCAGAGAGCACTGCTGAAGCTCATGCTATTCAAGCCCCTAAGATTCCCTACTGTTAACTTATACACAACCACTGACCTTTTGTCTGTAAGAAAGCTATATGTCCTTCAAACCGCTCTGAAAAAACACAAATCTCTCCCCTTCAGCCCTTCTACTATTCAAACTAGAAGGAAAAAGAAGGTTGCTCCGGAACCCACAGTCAATACTACATTTGCCACAAGACAATACTCTAAACTGTCATCTCGCATCTACAATATTCTAGACAAAGAACTACATGTATATCACCTGACTTACCACGACTGCAAAAAGACACTCTCTGAATGGTTGAAAACTAAAAGTTACGAAGAAATCGAATCTATGTTACACACTATAGGATAACTCGTAAGAACCACATCACTCTCACTCCTAGCCACACACACACACACGCACACAAACACACAAACACGCACACACACACACACACACGCACACTTACACCCACACACATACACTCATATAACTTGTGTGCACTCCCTCCTGTTTTATTTTGTTTATATCCCCATTGTCTTATCTTTTAATTTTAGTCGTATCTTATTTCACATCTTTATGTACTTAGCTACTGTAAACTGGAAGAGCGAATCAACCTAATACAAGCATAAATTTGCTTAAAAGGTGATTCCAAGTGTCGTATAGTGTAATATGTATAAGTTGATGAAATAAACATTTTTATTTTTATTTATTATTTATTTATAGTGTAAAGTTGTACGATTCCACGAAACGAAATGTTGTTTGGGATAAAGCCTTAATTTTAAAGTTAAAACAACAGAAGTACCTATTACGCCCACATTTCTATGAACTGAACTACTTCTGAGAACCACAAGTTGGTAAAACCTAAATAATGTTTTCACTATCAACTTTGGCTAAACACTCGTACTTTGACCACTGAACTGTCGACACAGAGAAACAAAATGGGTCCTAAAAATAAGAAAAGGAAAATTTAAAATCAGACAATTCTTTTTCAGCAAGATGGATCCTCCTTTTCGTTAGAATTCTGTGTGAATATGTAAATACTAATTTTTCAAATGATTCTGCATAGTCAATCGTATGTAGATGAGATACTTACAAGCAAATTGCTAGATTTTGCACACGCCTTCGATCCGCAGATCAATTCTCGGCATTCGCCCTGACTCGGTGAATAAATGATTCGGTCTCAATGCAATCCACTGATAGCTTTGTAATATATAGTTCCATTGGTGTTCTATTCCTTTAAATTATTGGTGGATATCTTAGTGTATGCTCGCATTCTGCTGGTGAATAGTAAACCTAAAACTTAACAATTCATTCGATTTTAAACGGAATGTGTTAGGCTTTTACTGGCTAAATCTATCTTTGTTCCATTTGGAGTCCTTTGAGTACCATGGTTGCGGTAAAGCTGGTACTCAAAAGGCTTCCAGTAGATTCTGCTGGCAGTATCGTATTCCATTTTTGGATAATAAATGAAAATTATAGTGATGCCTTGACCGACCGCCATGTAACCTTTACAAAATTATGACGGAAATCAGGTTTCTACAAAATAACCAAAACTGTAATTTGATATAACAATTTAGTAAACTATCAAATTCCTAACCATGGGCATACTTACCTAAAGGATCTAGTTTCAGTTTTGTAAGTAATACAATATATAAAATAATTCTACGTATCTTATGTTTATGGTTTAAGTCTAAGAAATGTAGAACGATCTTTCTTTTTCAAACCTATACGTACAGTAAGAAAGGTTTCATAATATACATATGTATTATATATAATATTTTCCTCGTGTTATTCTATGTATTTCAAAGAACCCATCCATTGATAATTCAATTTCTTGTTCATACTCATATGATTTTCATCTTAGGCAACCTATGTACATACTAAAAATCCTTTTTACAATGACACAAGTCTCATCCAGTAAAACTGTCCGAATTTGGTCTACGTATCTAAGACTATTAATGAAATAATTTTGTCTGCCCACACAGTTTCAAATTAAGTACTGCATGTCGATTCTATAAAATATCACAACTCACTTCGACATCACTCTCACTTCGACTTCGATCTAAAGGTAGAATTCCGTGGACGCGACAATAGTCAACCTATGAAAATGTATGGCACCGTTGCCGAGGCCCGTGACAGTCGCGCGCGGCCGACGAATTTCGTAAGCTGCTCGCGGCATTGTCAACAAGTTGAACTAAATTAAAATCGAGATTTTGACAGATCTGTCAAAATCTGTCTATCTATAGGGGAGGTAGGGGAGAGATGGGCAGTTGGGAGACATGATCAAATCAGAATAAAAGGGGGGTCCTTTTATTCTGATTTGATCATAGTTTTGTTTTTTTTTTATTGGGTAGTTTACGTTGCCGACTGGTTCATCCATAGACTATCTGTCATTTCTGTGAGTTGTTAAGAACAAACACTCGTAAAAGTACTTAAATATTTTGTTGCGGTTTCGGATCGTTATAAAGAGAAAACTAATGAAAGGTATGTGTATTTTCTATTAATGATTGATGATTGATTGTCAAAATCGCCAGTTACGATTATAGTAAGTCGATGGAATCCACACCTATTATACCTCTAGAAGAGAGTACTACAGCAATAGTTAATGGGCCCCACGTTTTTATTTTAGTCTAATATGACCAAGACCACCTACGTAGGTTGACAGGTACAGTTAATAAACTAAGTCAAAAGTGTCCAATGCTCCCTATGGTAGGGAGGCTTGGACATACCATGTAATGTATAATTTGTAAATTTTTGTTCTTCTTCGTCAGTGAAAATTTGTGAGGTTATAAATCTGCGCGAAAAATCCTTTATAGAATCTTGTTTCAGGTACCTGCGGGTTGTTCGAAAGAGATACCGCGGCCCTGGTACATAAAAGGCCTATGACGGAACACGACGATTTTAGTCAGTAAGAGTCTGACACTCCCTCACCGCTGCTAACCCACAGCGGGAGGGGTCATTTGATGATTTTACGTCGCTAAAAAAAAAAAAAAAGGTACCGTTGCCAACTTGATCTAGGGACTCCATATTTATCAGCTGTTATTTTTATTTTTGAACCTTTTGATAACTCTTGTATTGCTCATTATATTAAATCTTTAGGAATGTCCCGTCGCAAACCATTCTTTTTGAATTTAAACTGCATCTTTCTGTAATTGACAATAGTTAAAAATCCACAACTGAACATAATAGGCGTTGGGCATGCCCAAACCACCCGCAAGTCTAGATGCCCATTTCTCCCTCTGTAAACATTTTCGATATAAGTTACCGGTATTTTTTAGAATCTACGTATTTAGGCTTGGATTTCAGTTTAATTTATAGATTAGTAAATAAACAATAGATTAATAGTGCACATAAGATAAAACCGTTTAACTTAAAAGTTTTTTTACCTAATTTTTATTTTCTAGTTTTTAGTATTTAATGAAAATGCCTACCGAATATTCCTCATTCTATCTAATTCATTTAGTGCATCATTATTACACGGTCTCTTACCTGATAATTTATTACAATCTAATTTAAAAAAAGTCTATTTTTTTAACGACGCCAAAAATCATCTAGTGACTCCTCCCTGGGTCAGCAGCGGTAAGGGAATGCCAGACTCTTACTAACTAAAAACAGTTATGTTTCGTCGTAGGCCTTTCATGTACCAGGGCCACGGTAACTCTTTCGAACAATCCCGCAGCCCAGGCAGGCCTTGGCCCTGTTTGGCCCCGCTGGGGTTGCTGACAGTTTTCTGCTTGTGTAGCCCTTTCATTTGATACCCATATTGAGGGGGTTGTGCCATTTTGTGCCGGCGGCCATATTGGATTTACAATGTTATTGATATTACTATATTGTATTGTCATCGGAATTAAAGGTGTATACAAAATTTCAGATCAATCGGTTGACAGGAAGAGGGTGAAATTTGAATTACTAAATTTGACCCAAGAATAAATAATAAAACAAACGGGGTGGGCTAAATAAAACCGTTTAGTAAATATCTCGTAATGTTGAAACTGATTGTAATTTTTATTAAAACTCTTTGATTATATCTAGCCAAACATAAGAAATGTCAATAAAAGTTGATTATCTGTAAAATCTGATTTTTTATGCAATAAATAGTGAAAAAGTGCCCATCCCTCCCCTACCTCCCCTAAAGTATGAAATGACATTACGAATCGAAGTGAAATGCGAGTTGTTGATCGAGTTTTATAGAATCGCAGTACTGTAGTTTGGTATGTATAAAGTATCTTCCATTTTATATTTTCCGGGAAATTAAAAGGTTCTATACAATAAATTGGTGTACTTCAATTTCGCTGAAAAACATTTTTAATTAGTGAACAGGTATTTTAGCATGATTCATCGAAACGTATAGAATAAAAACAATATAAAAACATATTTTCGTTACTTTATGAAACATTATGATAGTGAAAAAACTTTCCTACCATTTCCATTATATTTGTAAAAGATCTTAGCACTATAACTTCGTCACTTCAAAGTTTATCGGATCGAAAAACCGATAGATACACAGTGAACGTCAAAGATTGAAGCTTTATTTCTGTATTTTCTAGTGTAAGTCGTCTCGACTCTGTCAACAGGGGGTGGCAAATGGTAAGGGCTGAACCTTGTTAGGAGCACCAAAGACAATTTTCTCTAGCAACTTCCCCGACAAATGTGATTACCTACTACGGTTACAAGCTCTATGTTAAAACTTCTGTAATTGTGTTTTCAGAAGTTTTTGGTTATGTAAATCTTAATTTACAGTTACGCCACCGAAGCGATGCCGTAAGATTTAAAGCGTCTAATAAAAAAAATCTTGTTACAAAAAAGTTAGCTAAGTAATGATCTAAATGAAACGCTTCATGGAAGTAGAATCAAAATTAATTGTGTAATAACTTTCATAACGTTAATAGAGGAATAAAATACACACTGAGCGAATTTCGTGGAATTCTGGGGAAGTTACAAAGCAGGAAAAACTTAAAAAAGGTTCTAGATTAAGGCGGTTCGGAATGGCCGCCATCGTAATTTAATCAACAAAATAGTAATCAGAGATAAATAGCTTTCTATCAGCGAAACAATTTTTCTGTAGCACGCCCTTCAGGCTTCACTACAAAAATGCTATTAGGACCCTTTGGCCAACACCACTTTCCGAAGTCGACGTTTCAATCCAATTGAACGTGCCTCTCTGACGATACACCCCGCTTTGAGACGAATGCCTCACAAAAGATACATCCTTTTTTAGGGTACCGTGTATCTTAGAATTTACCTCAAATGGGAAATTTAGGATGAAAACGAGTATTATGTAATTTTTTTCTGGTGTGTGAGTTTGTTTTATTTTTGTGTAGTTGGATATATTATGAATGTGAGTAGGTGTCTTAAAGCCTCAACAAGTCCTACGTGTTTGTTCTATATCTTGTTATCAAATTCCACTTCATTTAGCAAGAACACCAATATACCTACTATAGTTGTTAACTAAAGAAAAAGGCTCAAATTGATTGAAATTATGAACCTGTGTTCCGAACAACATAGAAGCTGCATTGGTCCCAACACTTTTAAGTAAACTGTTTATCACCAATTTATGAGTGCATCATTTAGTATAATGGAAATTAATTAATTACACCGCACAAATTAGTAATGCGGTCAATTTAATTTTAATTATTTGGGATCATTATTGAAAACATTGTTATGTTTGAACTGTATCAAAGTATTGTATTAAATTATTTCGTTAACAACTATGCTTTTAATTATACTTATACCTAATTGTTCTCTATGGTTACAATCACGTCTTGAGAAAATTACTTCCCGCAGGCGGATAAAAATAGACTTTTCTTTCTCAGATTCTAGTAAGGCTTCAAAATTTCCTTATTTAAAAATGTTGTGCAACCATGGAAAGCTTTCGCAATATTTTGCTCTGAATTTAAATATAACCGCAGACTGCTATTATTGCAAATATTTTTGTACAGACTAAGCATTGAAAGAATATACCTTTCTATTTATATTCTTGTACCTACGAATAACTTCTTCAAAGGAAATATTTCAGGGAGGCTCTTATACGACTTATTTCGGTCATAAGTTCCCCAAATTTTTGAGATAGACTTCTATGTGGAGACGTTATAAATTACTTTGTGTCTAGGCAGTCATTTGTCTAACGTTAGTCCCAGTTCTTAAGAGAATTTAATTTTGTTAGTGTGCCGAGACCACTTAGTAGGTATTTCTTTGTTATACGTTAATCCCCATATTTTGTCTTACAGATTAGATGAAGGGATTATATTTTAAGTATCTTTGCCCTGGATTAGGTTAAAACAAATAAAAGACATAGAAATAGTTGAATAAATTATATGTTTGCCAGAAAACAAACATAAAATACAGCTTTTTTTATTTTGAGAGCTGAAACTTACAAATATATAAAATAAAGTTTCCTTTTTTAGACATGCTTGTAGGATTTTTAGCGCACCACAGACGGCACTTTGAAAGATTCTTAAAAGCTACATCGAGACTCTTCAGATCTTAAACTAGGAGAAACGAACTACTCGCTGAGTGAACGAGTCGCTAAAGTAGTTGAAAGTGGCAGGACATAAAGGAAGAGATCCTCATTCACGCGATACGACTTTTACTATTAGATCCCATAAACTTAAATACATGTTCGTCCACATTTTGCTTTGCTGGCTACTGAAACTCGTGTAAAAGGTATCCTTGGCGAGTAACAATCCATTTTTTGTCCAACATTAGGGAAATCCTCACAAGCCCTATTTAGGAAATTGCCTTCTTTATCGCGCCTGTGGTTAACACAGTTCGGGTCGGCCACGATATTTGCAAGTGGCCCTTTTATTTTTTTGAATTCAACTTTAGTATACTTTCAGTAACGAACATACTTTATCGGAGCTATTCTATTTTTCTATACAAATTGAATAACAAGGAAAACATTTTTGAATATCCTGATCGTGAAAATTTGAATTGGTTATGGTAAGAATGGGGTTCGTTTCTGTTCGCTACGTTTTTTTACCGCGATACTTATTTGCAGGAAGTCTGTTAGGGGCTTTATGGAATCGCAATCTGTTATATTTACGAGGGGAACGGCTACTTAACTGTGATTGAAGGTTGAGAAAAAAAGGAAAGTATAACAAACGGAAGAAATGTTATCCATTTTCGTTTTATCTCGAATCACAACAACGTTGGATTATTCCAAACTCGTTCAGTATTTATCGAAGTTAAAAAGAAAAAAAAGAGAGGTGAACGGGTAATGATCGCGTCTTTGAAGCCATCATTCTTCCGAGTGACTCATAAATAAATTTTAATGTTATCATCACGCTTGTTGCAAACAAAGTAATTAAAAACAAATGCTTCGGCCGGTATGCGACGACATTTGAAATTGCTTTTTGTGAATGTTTGCGAGTTGTAAACAAAATAACGTTTTGTTCTCCTACTTTTTTTCTCAATTTTTTTTTTATAACAGAACATTGATATCGTGCTTTTCAATTGTCAATTTATTTATTTGCATTTATTTATTTATTTATCACATATGCGTAGTAAAATATATAAATGGTAAATATTACTATTTTTTTCTAAGTTTTTAAACAAAAATAAACTTCATATTAACACGTGCTGAAAGGTTATTTATTAATAACAATTGTGTAGTGGTGGGTTCATATTCTTTCCTTTATAACATATCAAAATTTTATAAACCATGAATAAGTTAAACTGTTATACTACCATTTTTCATTAAGTCATCATACAATCACCGTGGATAAGGCTGTCTATAGAAAAGTTCATCGTTTACCTCGTTAACAGTGGCACGGCGGGTCGGAATAAAGACTTAAGCTTTCTGCGAGCCTATCGAGATTTCACCGCCTTTATGTGGCCACGCTACGTGGAAAATGATATTTGCAGAGAATATGAGGCCTTTAGATATCGCTGATAATGTTATAAATGCTTACCGTGCAATATTTTTTAAAGGTTTTTCTGAAATGCCTATTTTATTTGGAAGTTTTGCACATTCATTGTCAAAACAGCTTTTCTATCGAAACACGTTGTTAATTCTTACTTTTGTCTGACAAAAAAAAACTTTCTTTGAGACTTATTTTTTACTTGAGAATACGCAATCAGCTGCATTCCTGACGTGATCGATTTGAAAATACGAAATGCCATAAATTACAACATAATTTCCTAAAAAGAAACATCCATTAGGAAAAATTACGAGTTCTTGTTCATAACTTGAAATATATCCTGCGGGAGTGAAATGAAATGCTTCAGATTTATGCAAGACAGTCCATCTCAATCAGAATGTGAGAAATGTGCTGACAAAGGCTCTTTTTCGAATGCGAATGTCGACTAGAACTTCGAAAAAAATCGAGCTTCGACTTTTTCGACATTTTATTACGCGACTCCGTGGAAAACTTGAGTCTTGACAAGTTAGTTCATGTTTTCCGGCGTAGATTGATGTCTGCATAAGTATGAGGTATAAATATTATTTTAATGGCAACCCCTGAATATTTCGCGGAGAAAAATGGTGAAAGTATATGAATCACGTTTATGGTTTTTTTATTCAAGCTGAACATATATTATATTTATCAATTTCAATTCATTTTCCATTCATATTTTCAAAGCTGAACATATTTTTCTGTTTATTATCTATTACCATATTTTCAATTTCATATTTTCCATTCATATTTTCAAAGCTGAACATATTTTTCTGTTTATTATCAGAAATGTCAGTTATGATATTATAAATGAATTACCTAACATTTCAAGTATCAGACGGCTGGGATGTCAAAAATGAACCCTTCAATTTATCCTTTCAAATTCTTTGCAAAAACTCAATCCGCCGCGGGTCGGCAACAGTTTGCAACAAATCAGCGGCTGCAGAGCCAGCCGTTCTTCATTTGTCGGGCCCAGATCCCGTGTTAATTAATGTTGGACGAGCCATAAAAACGGTGTTTCGGCGCCAAATGCACACATCCCTTTATATATGGCGTGGCGGCGTATTTTTCATGACGTCACCTGCTATATCTACGTGATCCGCATCGGAAAATATGTTGTCCAATTAATTAGGTACTTTGAATGGATTGTGTGGCCCTCCGTTATTGGCTGGAAAATTAAGGCGGGTGCGATTGATTGTTACGGTATAGGTAAACGATTAGTTAGCCGACCCGCTCGGTGCCTATGAAAGCCAGTTAAATATAGGATTGGATTTTTTGGCTCTATCTACATTTTATCCTTATGAGCTGGATTGGAGGAATGAGGGCGGATGAATGGGAATTGTTTGCTTAGTTTTAGTCGGGTTTCATTTGATTTTGTCGGTTCAGGTATCGTGTTAGCTCTGATTTTTCTTTTCACTGATTGCTAAATGTTAGTAATATTTTTTCTAGAGAAGGAATTTTGTGTTTTTGTAAGGTAAGGTACCAATTTTTATTTGAAATAGCTAGCTCAGATGTTTACAAGTTTTCAGATAACAATAACAAATAAAAAACTATCAGCAATATACCTACAGGGATAAATGATAATAGTTATGCTCCTACCTATGCCATTATAAGTGTACGGTCCGATGCTGCCGTCCCGATATACCTTATCCCTTACTCGACGTATTTTTCATTACCCAACATAATCATAAAAAATATTGGGTCAGCTTAAGCGATAAAGAACGACACAAGAACAAACAATATCGGTTACATAACGCTCGCAGCCACTAACAGACCACTATAAAAAGCCAATAAAAATCACTAAACCCCTCAAAACAAGTAGGAACGAGGGTGTCGCTATCTCGCCAGTAAATCGACCTTGTACAACTCCATTTGACACCTAAATACTATAAGGCGGAATCCTGAGGGCCGCGCCTAAGTCTGTAAACGCTATATAAATCGTATCGTACACTGCGTAATGGCCCTAAGGGGTACAGCGAAAAACTTCCCGAGAGCTATTAACTTTATTTAAGGGTGTTATAAAGCGTTTTCTACGTTATCAGTATCCCTTGAGCCTAGTTCGGCATGTCCTTCGGCTATTGGCACCGGGCCCCAGGGGTCAATAACTATGCTGCCTTACGCAGGTGGCACTTACGTTATATTCGGAAAGTAATTAAAAACTTTTGTTGTAAAAAGTACTGAACGGACTTACAGTTTGCTATCTTTAGGTTTGCGCGCTTGGCCTGTAAGCCGTCGTCGTGCAATATTTATAGGAAAAGTTCTTCGCTCGCACAAATTGAAGTACTTATGCATCAGGTGACAACTGCGTATATTGTAAAAAGTACGTACCTAAGTAGTAGCACTTACAGTTGTTGTCTGTAACAACAAAGAAACGAAAATACCTAATTATCTATTCAGAGTTAAGAATAAAGGTAAGCTGTCTTATTATTAGCGTCTACTTTGTGAAATCAAGATAATAAACAATCAAGATCCCTTCAGTTCCAGTAACCAATTAAAGTATCGAAGCAACACAGCACCCTTCAACAATTTGCGAAACACAATACCGACGAAACTGACTATCGTAACAGAATCTTGGTGTCGGAAACTATTAGCTTCGATTTTCGATAACGAACGCGTAAAGGTCAATAGAATGAAAGCGGACGACTGTTAATTCACTTTTGTCCGAATACTGAAGGCCGGACATCATACCCGGATACGTACAATGGGACGTAGAAGAAATTTAATGCCTATGGGGCAAGCGGCAACAAAATAACAAGGAAATGAGGGACTTCCTTGTATCGGCACCTCGATTCAATTTGCTTTGTAGCACTCTGGCCTTTCGTTATGGGTCCCTACTTGTTTATTTGCACTGTAAATAGGTATGGGATGTATCATTTAGAACCATTTGTCGCTGGTACTTATAAAGATACAGTCGGTCAACACTCATAGTGGGTTACCATATTATAGATTCGGAAAAGAAGTCGGTTTTTGAGAAAGTTTCAGTCACCAATGTTTATGTTTGTTATTTGAATTTGTAAGCAACTGGCAGCTATGTTTTCTTTTTGAAGAGTAGTAGTTTGGTAGCAGTTATTTCCACAGTAAGTTTTAGGTGTTTTATAAAAATATAATGCCGTAAGATACCCTTGTATCAAATTATATTAAAAGAATATCAACGGCAGTCGTAATTTTAAATGGTGTACGGAAATAAAGGACCCGGAGCACCTCGATCCAATTTGTTTCGATTCGATTCAAAGGGTTTGCACAAAATAGGTACGGGATATGTCGCCTTCATTTGTATCTATTTCGAAGCTATTATACGCAATTACTTGAGATTCGAGCATTTTGCTCGGATTTCTATATGTTAGTCGTATTTTGGCGATTGGGTTTGCAGGAAGCACAGAACTTTAATAAACATTGTCTTGTGTGAGAGTTTGTGTTCTTGCGAAAGGATTTCATATGTGATTCACCAGGTCACGATTTTCGTCTTTTGGTTCATTATTTGTGTAATATTTAGTAAATAAATTCTGACAGTACCCAATTGGTTTGACCCTTGGGTTTGGTGTTACCTAGTACCTAATTAAAACTATATACAATGTGTCCCGGGGATAAGTGACCGCCCGAAATTTTTTGAATATTTGTACAAAATTAAGGATAATTTCATTTATATTTTTGAAAAAATTCATTAAAAAAAAATTATTGTCAGGCCTGTTAATAACAGGCTTTGCTCTTTTTTTCAAATTTCAACTGACTGTATTTTTGCATTTGTTTGAAATAGCAAAAACATTGTTGTGAGCTATTGTAGGAAATATCATGTAGTTTATTAATAAATTAAAAGAAAGTGATATTAAGGGGGCATTTATTGGACTTATTTTGAAAAAACTGAAAAAAAGGCGTTATTTTCTTTGGATTTTTATTTTCTTTTTTTTTCTAATAAATGTTTTATTACATTTTTGTTATGTTTGATAATTTAATTGATAAACTATGATGTCGGCTAGTCAATAAAGAGAAAAGAATTTAAAAAGATGTAAAAACTTAGGAAATATCTTAAAAAAACTGCAGCACGTCACAATATTTACTAAAAATCATAAAAAAAAAACCAAAGGCGGTAAGTCCCAAATATAAAGGAAATTATCCTTAATTTTGTACAAATATTCAAAAAATTTCGGGCGGTCACTTATCCCCGGGACACATTGTATATAACCATGTAACAGCTATCTACATTAACCAAAGTTGTTATATTTTTCAATAACGCTTTTGTAACAACATAAACGTTAAAATATTTTTTAACAAAAACTTACCGAGAAAAATATAATATTTTTGTAATTATGAAACGTTTTTTGTAGCTGAAAAAAAATATTGACAAGGGTCGGGATGAGGTTAAAAAATGATTGAGTAATTTTTTCAGGTATATTGTTTGTATGTAATGTACCTTAGTTAAACAAACTTAATTAATATCGACCCACCGGCCGGTTAGGGAAAACGTTTAGTAATGAAATAATTAAAAAAAATCACCATTTAAGTTTAAGGGTTCGTTATTAAAATCGCTCAGAAAATATAAATGCTATCTACCAAGAGTGTATAACTTCTCCAATGTACACGATTGTGATGCCTTTGTCTTAGAATATTTGAAATGTAAGATTTTAAAAGGTCAACGACCTCCTACTTTTACAACATGGCAGACCATTTAAGTTAGCTCAAAAGTTCTTCGAATCTTATACCACCGAACTCAAAAACTTCTAAATAAACAAAACGATAATAAGCAAATCTATTAATACTTCAAACAGTCGAACATAAATTAAGTTGCGTTTACAAGGAGATCACAATTATTTAATTAATTAAACTCTGTCTGTAATTACTGTCTAGAGGGTCGGCGAGGGACTCGGAATGATAGGAAATGTTTAGGAATATTAAGCCGGAGCCTGTAATATTTGGGCACACACATTACAGGGAAGCGGCGTGACAGACTTTAAAGCTAGGTACACAACAGCGGTATCATGCAAGAACGTTATTTACTGCACGCTATAAATTTAAAATCAGAGCTGTCTATTTCGGCTCGCGTGTAAGACTTGCCGTGTTGGATATTTTTCCGAACGTAATTTTTCTATAGGCATTTAATACTAAATTGCTATGTGCAACGAAACAGCTTACTGTTCTTATTTAAATTTTGGGATGTCGTTTTAGTAATATTTTTGCCGGTTCGCGGTGTAAATATCAAAATGTAAGTCTTTATTTAAGAGTCAACTGTGACCCTATAAGACTCTTAAAGTTATAGGTATGAAATCGTGAAAATCAATGTGAACATAGTATACGTAATTATTACATATCTGATAATTACAATAATTTGAAAGCGTTGTGAACTATAGGCATATTCAATCGGGCTTCAATTGTTTACTGTCATCTTGGCTCACAATAGTGAAGCACGGCCCTTATATCAAAGGCTGTTGATCCCCCAACCGTGGCGGGAATTTGTCATATTATAGCGACTCATTGTTTGAACGAACCCTTGCAAGTCATGCAATCGGATCATATCATTTACAGATGAACCAGATTTTGCTGTAACAGATTTTCCCAATCTTTATTATTATGACAAAGCAGGAAGTATTGAAGGGATTTACAAAGTATAGGTATGTAAACATACGTATAAATAAAAAAACCTTTTGATCTCCGACCTTACCTGTACCAAAAATAATAAAGAGGATACGATTAACGACATCTGTTGTGTACGGGAAAATATTGATATATTTAGCCGTAACCGAACCTTAACTTATTAAAAAAAACGGAAAATTAAATTGAAGGAGCTTTCAACTACCTACATGTTATTTCTGAGAAATTTATTCAAAATTACAGTGCACCGTGCATACTTTACCGTGTGTTCCGTTGAAGCACGTAAATTAAGCTCGGCAGCCTGTCAGTACCCCTTAAATATCCTAGGATATGTAACCATTACTCTGTGTTAACATAAAATGGTACATAACAGCCACCCGGCGTAAACAAAGGCACATAAAACAAATAGGATTAAATCATTTCCCCTTGGGTTACTTGCTCTACAAATTAAACATACCTAGGTACGTGGAAACTGCGAACTAACCTGCACCGGGTAATGAGTACTAAATGAAATTTCAACGATGAAATATGGTGCATTTTATGATATACGCGAATCCCGTAGCGTTAGCCCAGGTTCACATTTGTTCACCGTTGCAATTATTGGACTGGTAAAAAATCGGGTTTATTTTTTTGTATGTATTTTAAACGGCTTTGTTCAAATTAGTGGAATTCGATAAAACTGTCGGTAGCGACACATTTATCGGACGTTTTGTTACGATTAACCGTGGAGTCCGGTTTATTGGTGATATAACTTGTATTGCAACATTTTCGCTAATCGGATCAAGATTATAGTCACTAGTTTGTGATGAGTCGGGCAAAATTATGATGTTGTCACAAAACAATAATTATAAAAGTTACGGCTTAGGACACACTTACTACCTACTTTAATAGTTAAGAATTTCTAAATGAGTCTTAGTTTAGTAGTTAGTAGAGAGGTAGCCCTTACTGCATCTTCGTTTGAAACTGGGTTTTGCCTTATCCGTGTTCGAAAGTACAGAGTTTTTTGTGATTTTAATTCTTCTTCGGTGTCCTCGTATATCCAAGTTATATTTGTAATGTAGTCCACGATAAATGGTGATTTTACACCATAAAGGTAATGTTACGCCATTAGGCTAAATCCATTTAATAATAAAACTTGAAACGAGTATAAAACTTATATTAAGACCGTAATTTAACTTTGGTAAGCGTGAATTGAACTTAGCTTTTAGTATTCAAGATTATAATTTATTACCCTCATAGAATACCTAAATTAATTTTCAGGGCTGTTACAGGATCATCAATAATTCGAGCGCTCCAAAGGTTATACAACTAATTTGTACATCGTACATGACGCTATGATGTAATTGTAAACCAACAGCGATAATGAGTGCTTACTGAAAGTTGTTCAGCGGTGAAATATGACTGTTTTCATGAGTTATGAGCTCGTCGCGTTGTGACCCAACGTTATCAATTAATATATTCTGTGCAAAGCGCCGGTGATTATGTACCGGAGCACTTCCAGCGTTCCTGCTGTCGCCAAAATGGGGATTACCGCGCAAACTCGCCGTTTATCTGGCGATGCTTTATTACAATTTTCCCTAATATTAAAGTTGTTGGGCGGACGTAAGTTTCTTATCCGTAATCTCTGGGTTAGTGGGTGTAAGTTTTCTGCGTAATATGTTTGGAGAATCTTGTTTTATAGTTCGCGTCGGGGACGAGGATCCTTGAGTGTTATTGATATATTATATTAGTTAACTTTTGCTTTGAACGTAATGTTCTTTGAAGAGGTGCCGTGAAGTTTCTGGATTGACACTTCAGCTTGGCCTGGCGTTTTGTTTGAGTCATAATATCCGTTAGATAAAGCCATTACCCATTGAGGCACCGAAGACGTTGTAAACTAGCGTCTTTTTAGTGTAGTGGGGCGTGCGCGCGGATAACACATCGACACAAGCCATTAGGCAGAGCGTGCCTTTGAGTTGGGTCGGCGAGCCGGACTTGCTGCTCAAAGGGCCACTTCATCGTCTTTTCATGTTACCTCACACGTCATCACACAATTTAGCCACTCATCTCGGCCCATGATATGATAATAAATAATCCAGCGCTAAAGTGCCTCGTGTCCCCGAAAACTTTGAGATAAGTGCCTTCCGAACTTGCCGTTTTCAACTTTCACCGCAGTTTATATTGGATACGAAATTTAACGAGAAGTTTTTGATATTATAAGCCAATATCAGATGATTCTTTTCGAGTTACGAAGTCCTCGGCGGGACAAATATTTTGCTAATATTTCTTGGTTTACTTTGGTGGGTTTCTGCCGCCGTCGGCAGAAATCGTGATGTGAATTGGTAAGCTTATTTAAAGAACTTGTTTTCGATTTCTTAATTTAATTCTCGAGAGAAAGCGTTTCTTCAATTAATCACCAATACATTAAAAATAGATACAGGATTTTCATGTCGGTAAGTTTCAAGTATTTGAAATCGAATAGCGTTATTGCCTACATTATGACTGCAACTTTTTATAACTTTTAAATAGCGTGTAAATTGTAATTGTATTGCAATTTCATCAAACTAAACTGCCAACTTAGCAAAATTTCAAAGCCTTATGAATTGCTAAACCATTTTTACATTAGTTTGTCAAAACATTGGCACACCAAAAAGCAGCTACATAATATATAAGCCGTATAACGAGCACGTACACCGATCCTAAACAGAAACTCATTTGGCAAGTTAATGTGTAATTTGAATGAACCGGACAAATTCAAATTAATTCAGCTTTTCCGTTGGCATTGAGAGACTTTGAATAAGGCGATCGATAACAAATTCAGGGGTTAGTAGCAAAATTAGCAATTTAATTTCGATTCAGTGAAAGTTTCCTTAGTGTTGGAAGAGAGAAGAGAGGACAAGTAATTTGCAACCGAGAAGAAACGAAAGGGGCACGTTATTACCTAAACTTTTGTCACTGGAAGATTGATTAAGTTTACTTGCTCCGCTCTCGGGTTGTATTTATATTTTGATGTGCGGCTCTGAGATTTACTTATGAAGTACCTATTTAGAGATCGGGAGTTAATTTTTTTGATTCCGATAATATAATATCTGTGAGTAAAGTGTGTTTGTAAAATCAGGCTTTTCTTATTATGTGCAAACTTGTGTATTCATAATTTTAAAGACCTGATTAATAAAACTAGAATCCGTTAGAAATATGCCAACCTACTTTCTTTAGTCGATATTCGAATATACTTATTTAAATTGCATCAGCTTTGATACCTTGAAATTCTGCAAGTCTCATTGTTCCCAGGGTTGTCCGAAATACAATGTCCTTAAAGTTTTCCAAAGGATTATTCAATTCGGTCGCCCTTACTTACGTCGCTAAAAATGATAGATGTTATTATGTTTGTAACAACGATAGCCACCGTTACAGAAATTGGTTGAACTGTGAATGAAGTATAAGCAAAGAAAAGTTACAGTTAAAAATAACTCCTAAGAATTTCCATAATGCAGTATTGTTCCGTTAAACCATGGAAATGGGACCAGTTATGATCTGATACCTGGCTCTTCGCTGGCGGTGTGAAATATCGGATTATAGGATCCAACCCTGCCGCCCCAGGAGTGCGATTGTCGGCAGGTTTCACTGCATTAACCCTTTCATCGCGACTCCGGCTTTATCTGCCAGATCTCGGCGCATTTTTGTTATCTTTAAAAAAAGATTTCGCCCAAAAAGGCTGTATACGGAATTTCCTTTGCGTGAAATTTAAATTAAGAATATGCTGAGTATTTTCGGCGGATTCCGTTTTGGTTGGGTGAGTCTTTAGGAAGTGTTCTGAAAGATTTTTCGATATTTAGGAAATATTAAATTTTTAATCACTTACCATCTTCGGCAATTATAAAAGGAGTCTTTTTATTAAGAAATACTCTTTTAAAAATATTGCTGTAATTCGTTACACAAATAATATTGGATCTTCAATAAGTTGGTATAATTTAATATGGCATTCTTGAGTAAACTCGGTACCTACGTTATTAGTTTGGATCTAGAGCTTCAGCGAGAAAATATGATTAAAATAAATAAAAGTTTTGTCGCCCCTCAGACAATTTTCCTTGAGATTGAACTTAAAAAGTCATCACGCCTTTGATCACTCGCCAGATAATGATTCGTCCTCTCTAACTTTAGTTTACTTATACAAAGTATTGGGATTAGTTCTAATGAGATAACAATTTAGCATAAATAGTTGTCCGTGCCAAGATCACCACAAAATGGATCCCTGGTGATAGAAACCGAGAGGAAGACCAAGGAAACGCTGGAGAGAAGACTTAGATATTTTTTTGAGATTCATCGTTGACTGACTTCAAAAAGCGACCGATGGAGAACGAAAGAAGGCTACAGGGGATGCCTTTGCCCGGCAGTGGGACAATGTAGGCTAATTAAAACAAAAACATCTTACATATAGCCAAGCGAGGCCTTAAAACACAGCCCAAATTACATCACGAAATAATTTCCAAACCTCATGGTTTGTCAAGTCAACTTATTGATTATACACTTGATAAATTCCAGTCACGTTTGTCTTATTTTGTAGGAGATGTATAGAGATTTTGTCAGCTTAATGTACTTACATAACTCTTGATTGGGAGACAAGTGTTGGATCCTATTGAATACGTGTCGACTATTTTATATGACAAGAAATGTAGTTGAGGTAAAATGTGACCTTACTTTTGGAGATATAGCTGTAGCTATCAATTTTATGTTATCGAATTTATTTTGACAGCAATAAAATCACTTCTAGGAATATTTTTAATGAAAGTGAAGAACTGAAAAGGTAGGAAACAAGTTGAACAATCACAGTTGGGGAACTTTTTAACAATTGAGTTATGCTCCATCCCTATGCTCGTCGTATAATACCTACCTCTATTTAAAATTGTACACTCTTATGTACGTCATCTATGTGTACCATTGTGTTGGTGATGTCTTATGTAGTCATGTGTATGCACTAAGTTATGTACTCCACATAATGGTCGTGTACACGTAGCTGTAACTCGTACATACGAGATACACGCGAAGAACACAACCCTTCTTGGCGGTCGTGGTAAAAATAGATGTACAATTATTCGAGTAGTATAGATGTCTAAAGCTATGCAACGTTATCATTTATGTAGCTCTCAATACTATTAAATTCTAAGTCTAATGAACAATGGTACCTATGTTCACAAAAAGCTAGATGCTTCATGACTAAAATATTTTTAGAATTCGAAATATAAGTATTCCAAATTCTCCTGTTACGTCACATACATCGAAAAGATGGCTGCATTCGAGCGCGTCTAGTTTTACAATATCACTTGATACCGATCGCGTATTGCTATTTCCAATATCACTCGAAACTTTCGTTATCTTTCCCCTCACAAAGGCGTAAAGGAAAAAGGTATGACACACAGTGCATTCCTAAAATAGACCCGATACTATCAACATTCCTTCTTATCTTATATCGGGACGCGAAAATAATCCGATACAAGAAAATAAACTGCCTCGGGTGTAACTGGGGCAATGGCTTTATAAACCAACAGTTATGTATTAGGTATATTCATGAATATTATATGTGGACACCGTTACTTATACGTCAGGAAGGGAGGGTAATATAAAAGTATTTAGTATTATTTCTTTTTCCTTCCTATTGTAAACCTAACAAACCATGTTGTGTGATGTAAATCTGTACGTAATTAAGGAATTTACTTAAATACATACTTATATGTAAACTACTCAACAAAATGATTTTGTCTGTCAATTACATTTAAACACAGCTAAAGCAGCTTTTATATTAAGCAAGCCCAACTAACACATGGTGCCCTTAAATAAAAAACAAAAACATACCCTACGGTCCTAATAAAAGGGGCTCTTATCAACGTAGTGTATCTTTCCACCTCTTGGTCAACCCACTTTAGTTCGTCCAAACATTGCGTACAACTTTTCTGCTATCTGTTACCGGATTACTACAAATTGTTAGGGACAAGCTTGTTAGGCCAACAGTTTATGTGACTCTTCATGGAGTTTTATAATTGCCCTCGCCACGCTCCGCAGTCTTTCCCCGACTTTTATAATAAACTTAGCTGGCACGTTTTGCTGAAATATGTTGATGTATTTAATTTTTATTAAAACCTTTTTTTTTCGCGGCGTTAAGAAGAATGAGGTTATAATGAGTTGGGGTTGAAAGAGATGAGATTATTCAGTTAGACTGAAAGTAAATTATTGTGTCAAGTAATGGTGGGTTTTGTTTTAGCTAATGTAACGTTATTAATGTTTTATTGCTATAATGGATTTTTAATTTCATGTGAATTGTACATCCTGATCTTTATATGGATTAATCTCAACACTTAGCAGTCACCTTCGATTTAATTTGATAGATACAGCTAAAATTCAATTAAAACCATCACTATAAAACAGAACTTTGAGTACATACAAAAAAAAAGTGAGTACATACCCTAATCCTATTCAAAACGCATTTACTCGTAGCTATGCAAAACGCGAACAGTACCTAATCCAAATACAAAAATTCAAACAAGCAAAACAGACAACAAAGCTTAACACAGTAAAGGGAGTAACAACGCGAAACTCCGTGTAATTCCGACCGTTACATCAGAAGGATCGGCCAAACATTTGCAAAGGATAAGTTTCAAAAAATTCACGAGCCATTTGAAATTCACGAAGAGCGCGGCACTTTAATCAAACGAACACCAAAGTACACAGCCTTTACGCGTAGAGTGGCTTTTTCACTATCACCGTTGTACAGGTCGCCCGCCAGCGGCTTAGTCCCGATTGGACCCGGGGGAATGACTTGGTCCCGTCTCTCAAAACTACGCTATGTAAATCTATAGGCGGTGTTTTACGGAAAAATGGGAGAAGTCAGACTTGAATGTTTGGTTTTGATCTGACCTTTAGTTTATGGAAGTTATCAATCAAAATGAGTGTTTTAGAGTTTGTGAAGTTATTTTTGTAAAGAATGTTTAGTAATATTTAATGGCAACTTTGGCGTGCATAAGTGTCAAGACATCGATAAAAACAAAAGACGACGATGTCATCTTCTCCGAGTGAACAAGTTATTAATAAAGCAGAAACGAAATATTGTCACCTGCACTTTCCACAGTTTCCCAACAAGGCAATTTTCTTGAGCTTATAAACACACAATGTAAATCACCACTTCTTATTCATTCGCCGTCGTCAGGTTCAGTTTGACGCCCGTGTACATCGTGGTCGTCACCCATTTATCACTTTGACTGCTTAGCAATAAATTGTGTCACCTTAACGAGGTGCCATCTCGTCGGCAAGTCACCGCGCACGTACGCCTTCCTTGCACAAGCGCTTGTTTATATAATAGTTATTATGGAGAAGTCGTGTGATCTGCTTACACATTTCATGCGCTGGTGAACACGCTTTGACGGTTAGTTTTGTGGCGTTTTAGCAGGCGAATGTAATATTAATGCTGGTGTTTAGTTTTGATGTTTGAGTTGTCTTCGTTCTGGACACCAGATGATTTTATCTAAGTAAATAGATGGCTACAACTTTGTCACTATCTAAATATCCGACTAGGTCATTTTGTGATTTATAATATCAGTATCGCTTACATTTATTTCCCACTAACTGCCTTAAAGCAAAAGCTAAAGAATAGAAACTATAAATTACTAGCCGCATGTTGTAGATTAACAATTTAATCGTAGCGAGAACGCGTTCCAAACCAGTATCGACACTACAAGATGAATTGAGACTAACTTCTCTTATTCCACAGCTTTAAGACCTCGCAACAAATCGCAACTATTTACTTAGCGCTGATACAAACACAAGCGAGCTGCGAACAACGGCGCACCCTCACTAAAAGCTATAGCTAACTTGTCACTTCAACTTACAAAACTATTGTTATTTAGCACTTAATTACAGAAATTGTTGAATGCGCACACGCGGACAGCGGGCAGCTGCCGCAAATAAGTTAAACTATAATTAAGGCCAAGTTACAACGAACAGTGTTTAGATAAATTAGTGACCCTTTTCTAAAATGTCAGCGCTCGCCATTAAGTCGGGGCCTTGAAAAGGGTAGACCACTCGCTCTCAGCGCTCTTACGTATCAAATGTTGATTAACTTACACGTCATTTAGTTAAAGAATGACACTTTCACCTTGTTTTGCCTATTTAAACTTTAATGCAGATTCAAATTAAATGCAATACAATTTCTTTGTTTATACATCCAAAACAAAACAGTATTTTACAAAAATCCTCTCTAAATCCGCATATTAAACTTGAACACTTAATCTGTCCGTTTTCTTGTCCTTACTCCCAAGATTATCTACTAAGACCACATAATAGCGAGGAATACATCTTAACTAACTGCGACTGCAAAGTTTGTACGCAAAAAACATCTCCCGGAGTCCCTTAGAGCTCAGCTTGGAAGCTATATAACATTTCATTAGCGGTCAGCCAAGACGCTCCGGTTACTGACGCAATAAATCCTCATTTTTACTAAAGGACAAGTGAAAAGAAAAGAAAAATAGTGAAGGGAATTTGCGTTATGAACGTATAAACTATTTTGTTAGGGTTTAGGCGCGCTGTAAATCATTTTAGATTAAATGAAACGTGAATGTGGCTATTGAATTATTTATTTAATTTAGATGATCTATCGTACGTGATACTAAATAATGTAGCTTTGGAGATAGCACACTGCAAACTTTTAGTTGGTCGATTGTTTGTTTGCGTTCATAAATCGGTATTAGTATGAATGGTAGTACGCACATTATAAACATCAGGTATCTAGCCGGTATCGAACCGACTGAATACTTTGATTGGGATCTAGATTATCTTTAATAACAAAATCTTGTCAACTGTCGGCCGACTGTTTAGCCTGCAGTGTGCTTATTTGAAGGTATAATAAACGAAAAATCAACACGCATGAACCGTAATAAAAACTACGTCGAAAGGAAAATTCAGTGCTTGTATTGAATTTCTTCTCTAGAATTCTATTTATTTATTTTATTTGCCTTTACTAGTAAATTTTTATATAACGTTTCTGCTTTTATATGTTGGCCAATATCATAATTATTTTCTCTTAGATTGTACTATTGCAGGATTACTTAGAATCACATGAAGAATTATTATTTGACTTGACAACGGTACGTGACCTAAATGAATTAGGTACAGAAGGATATATTTTGAAGAAATAGTATTATTTGCAGGCTTCATGTCCTATGAAGTCTAGAAGGTCCCTGGTTGGCTTGATGGAAAGAAATCAGTCAAATTTCGGCCGAAATTTTTCGTGGCGAAGCTTATGCCGTTGTGGTGATGCATTGACAGGACTTCAATAATTATAATTTTGCCAGAACCAGAAAAAATCCAATACAGAGCTTGTAAAAAGTACTACAGAGATATTATCAGAAAAAAAATCGTCGACTTTGAGCGATTGAAACCTTTTATACTGACTTTTGTATTCAATAACGTAGCAAGGGTTGTCACTCATATTTCATAAAGTGTTATTGTCAAATACGTTGCTAATCAGTTAGATGAAAGTATAACAACTATGATTTCTTTCTTTGTTGGGTGTCAAGTTATACATTTTTGGCTTAGTTTCAAGTTATTGCTCAACTCAACTTGCCCGCTTTTTGTAATATATTTTAGATAATGTATATATATTTTGCAGGAATTTAGTTATAAAAAACGCATTTCACTCTTGATCGTTTTTTATGCAGATTATTTTGTCGCGCTCTTTCCTGAAGACTAATAATGCAAAACTAGAAATGACTAGGTACCCAAATGCACAAACCACAACAAGAAGTGTAATAATGGCCACGTGTTTACGCCTGCTTTGTTTTACAGCGACGCTGCTTAAAAGCAAAGGCATTATTATTACAGCCATACAACCCAGAGATCAACTGCACATAATAAGTTTAATGTAACACATAAAGGGGGAATCTCAGCAACAATAGTACTGTAAAACGTTGCAGAGCTTCGCAGCCTTTACCCATAGAATTGTGGTTTAGCCGCAGAATTGCAGCTTTAAACGCCTTAGCTTGGAAATGCGGCTGTTCCAACTCAGTTCCGAATTCAGATTGTTGGCACCCTTGATCCCAATATGCGGCTGATGCGTTAATTGACGAGTCCCTTTTAGACTTTTGTATGAATTGTTAACTGTTTCAACAGCTATTAGGCTTACCAGTGCTGTGTATGCATTCAAATGAACAGAACATTCAATTTTTTACCCAATCGGAAACCCCTTTTTCAGTTACGTTCATAAATGCTCAATAAAATAATACAGAGCCAAAATGTGAGTCACAAAGTTAATTTCGAATTTATAATAATTAAGTTTGAAATATAATGTTGCTTTTGATGTTTATTAATCAAACTTCCCAATTTGGGGAAGGTCATGTTTTATAATTTTGTACAACGAGTAAGTTCAAGCTTTTGTGAGCATCAACGTAATTATTTTCAAAAACACTTACACGTGCGTATAGAAGGCTTCTTCTGTACAGCGTTTAATACGCAAAAGTTTAATTATATTCGTACAACACAGATACTGTGAATCGGAAGTTGTACGAGGAGCAACTTTTATGACGCTGCGAACCGGGTTGGTCTATGAAGGATTACCCGGAGAACTTACTGGCTCAGCGTATGAATGAGACGAGGTTACACCGAACTCCATAAGTTAATTTTAACAGTTACGTTCTTTCATTGAAAGTCAAAAGTTTATATTGACAAAGTTTGTCGAATAAGCTGTTAAAGCTTTTAATTAGCTAATGTTGATTTATTTTAAAATGTAAACAAAATAATAATTAAGAATTAGGCATACTGAAGTAAAATGAAAAAGGTATCTCTGTAAATATACCGTTTAAAAGCTACCTATTAAATGAAATCACTGTTTATAGACAATCAACATTGAACTAAAAAAATTGTAACACACAATTTTTTCTTTTTCCCCCATTCACAACCCCTTTATTCTGCACAACAAAAGTTCATTAAACAACATTTATCTGATATCCAAAACAATAGGTAGTTTGTACTGCACTGCATATACTCGTAATTTAATAAAAACATGTTAGCAGCCTCGGCTTATGACGGTTTAATCACTAAATGAAAACACGAATATTGGCCGCATCTGTTCGTGTTTTAATTTAATATTAGCCCATGGTCCTCGCGTGTATTAGGGAATTTCATGTACCCATAAGTTATCTTAATAAGGAATTTGGTATAGATATTAGTATTAGTAGTATTAATTAGGTAGGTATGTTCGTTATGTAATCTACTCGTTTATTTGTGGTGGTAGAAATTGCTTTACGCGTGATATTGATGTGATAATAGTTATTATATAACATGATGATGATAACATAATCCATGTCTCATTGCCCGTAATCATTGCTTGTTGGTTCTAATAATAGCGTGTTCCAAAGGTATTTTATATATGTATTAGGATAATCTTATCTTCACTTTAAGTTTCAACCAAAAACAATTTTTTTTTTTACAGATTTTTTGTATTTTTAACTGTGACAAATGCGCTCTATTACATATTTATCTTCATACCCTTACATGGTCTAGGCGTTGAGATTCCCCGTCTAATTTCCACTGGCTTCCAGTTTATTCTTTGAGGCTATAAATTGCTAGTTTGTAGTATAAATTACATTGCTTGTTTAATACAAGTTATTTTGTTCGTGTGGCTGAAAAATTGTGGATCCGCAGAACTAAGATACCTTATTGAATTAATATCTCACAAACTATTGGGAGCGATTAACGAGGTTAATCGAGTTATGAGTTATTGAAAATATTGGCTGTCGTTGATTGGCTATCAATACCAGATATGAAAACTTATTCATAGTTTTGGCTGAAACTTTTATAGCTATGACACAGACTGGTAAGACCATTCTGAGATTAATAAACGTGTTTTACTGAGTAATTTATGCAATAGACGATTTAATAGTACTTAGAAAGTCTTCTATTTGAATGTTATTAGGCGTAAAATACAAATATCTATTTATCCAGTTCCCAAAAAGGCGAAGATATTTCATGTAACAAGTCCAATTTCACGTAAAGAAAATTATGCTTTTCGCTACTGTTTCGGATAATAAACGTACATTATTTGGCAACTCGGTCACGTCTCCGTTGTCTTACAAACGAAGCGAGCTGACAGCGGGTTTATGCCTACAGTCTTAACTCAAGGTTTAAGACTGCGACGATACACTGCGGTGGGAACACACCTTTATTTTATACGATGTCGGATTATAAGCTATTGTTCGTGGTTGTTATTTGTGTGGATTTTTTTTGTTATGTTTTTGTAATATACCTTCTATATTTTAGGTGACGATAAGTAAGTGAGATTTTTTACAATAGATATAGGCATTATACATTGATTGTATTTTCATTAGATCAGTACCAATTTATTTAATAGAATATCCATATTCAACATGAAAATAGATATTTTAATTTTTTGTCAATAAGAAATCTTGTTGAACGAGAAAGAATTTATAAACGAGCTAACTCATTTCGCATCTATAATATCACTGATTATGTAAAAATATGAGTATGTATGAGTTGTGTGTATGTATGAGTGTGTTAAAGGCATTATATACAATGCTTGACATTATATATCGGATAATACACAAGTATATAGGCGACTACGCCGTAGCTAAGTAAGAGTGACATCAGCTACGCCGTAGCCGCTGCGTAGAACAAAGCCATTATATGGCGTAGTACTGTGGCGCCACGTCGTTCAAAATACCATTATTCGTAGTAGTTTGATTCAAGTTTGTGACCTCATGTGTTATCGTCATTATAGGAATCTAAAGCTACATGTTCACTCACTATGGACTATGATATGTGATAGGTACACCGAAAGGTGGATCCATACGACTCACACTTGATTGAAGATGCGTTTTGATAGGTGCCGACTGCAACTGCCGACTGCACTTGCAGTGACTGCATGAAATCGGTCGATAGCTGAGGGCTACTGTATATGCTGCCACTTTGTTCCAAAATGGTTTCATATAAATACATAGCATTTGCGGCCTTTCAAAACGTAACTTTGTTATTATAAATACTTAAGTATTAATAATTAGGTACTCTCAATAACGTTAAATCTATTCCAAACAAAAAATATCGTCGGATATCTGGATAAATTCTTAAAAATAAGTGGGTCTCAAAAAAATATTTTTAGGATGTAAATAGGCACTAAAGTTGTTGGTAAGACTTTAATTTCTGTTTTTGAAAGCAGTCCATAAATCCCAGATTAGCCGCGAACAACGAAAATATAAACAACTTTTTGTTATAAATAGGCTTTATGTAATACGCTTAGTCCAGTAATCCCTAACAATGGTATACTTACGAAGTGCTTATACGAAAAAATTCTATTATGACCAAGAGTTTTTTAAGTTTTATTGTTGGTTGTTCTTATATACTGTAATACTACACAATATTATTATGGGAACTTCTTAGCAAATGCCATATTGTCTTGATACTTTTGATAATCCACGCCCAAAAGGGTCTAATACTTCAGTAATAATTTTACATACAACAAGTATCAAAACTACTAACTCCGTATCATACATTTTCTTCATCTTAAAGACTTAACTGTCAACAAACACACGGATGCCAATTAAACTCACATTAATTCTAATAAAGGCGAATCGCTTCACACGACTTATAAATAAACTTCATAAATATTCATATATGTACGCAAGTTAACTTATGCGTACTTTGACAAAGGACTTCTTGAACTTTGCATAGCGATTATGTCTTCATGGCAGTAAGTTATTCACACATTAAGAGTAAGTAACACACTGAAGATTAAACAGTCGGCCGACAGTGAAAATCTTTCATCATCATCATCATCATCATCTCTCGAACCTTTTCCCAGCTATGTTGGGGTCGCATCCACTCTCAGAAAGCAGCTGAGTGCCGTAATAGACTTAAATAATCTTTATTCCAATCAAAGTTTTCAGTCGGTTTCATCATGATCATCATCATCATCATCAGCTATCGCAGTCCACTGCTGGACATAGGCCTCTCCAAGTGCACATCACTGAGATCGATTTTCGGCTTTCGGTTGATCAGTCGGTTTGATACAGTTAAATACCTGATCTTTGAAATATGTGCACCATTCAACTTCATACTGATTTATGAGCTCGAACTATCGGCCGACTAAAAGTCTGCAGTGTATTTGTACTCTAATACCACGTGAATATGGTGGTTGCAACATAACAAGAAACAAAAGAGGGTGTAAATAAATCCCAATGCGAATAACAATCGTTATCACGCTGAATATTTATTAGGTTTTGTAATTCGTCACCAAGTTCGTTGAGTTTCAACATCGCTCACTCGTCTGTTTTGAGATGTTGGTAAAAAGGTGGATGTGGCAATTGAGCCCAATTTTTTGTTTCTACATGGGTTATCGTTAGTCATGTTATTACAAACAACCGTTAAGTAATGACAGAGCATTGTTTAGAGTCTTATCGTTACTGTGAGCATCTTGATCACTTAATATGAGAAAATGTTAATAATATTTTTATATTCAATCCATAAAAACAAAAATAACATCTTTAAAACCATAACTTTCAATTCTTACTCTTTTAAAAGGCGTTATGATTGCCATTTAAATGACGCGGTGAAATACTAAAACTAATCAATTATTCATAGTGGTGCAGCTGTAGTAGTAATGCGAGCGATCCGCCAAGTTTCCACGTTTCCCAACATTTTTGAATGTAATGTATATAAAAGGCGCCTCCAAATTTTTTTTATTCCAGTACTGAAACTGAAAGCTCATTACTTGCACAACTTGTCCGGAATCATTAAAATTTATACGTTCCGCGACTTCACTTAATGAAAATACGAAAAAGTTTTTGTCGCGTTTCCCATAACGTATAAAACGGCGGCTTAAAAATGTTTGTTTCAATTGAAAGGGAAGTAAAATGTGTCAAGATGCTTTGTTTTTGCCGTGGCGACTAGAAACAATAGATTCAGAGTAAAAACTCATTGTAAGTAAAAATTAACACAATTTTTAAACAAAGGGTTAGATAATTTATTGCTGCATATTTTTCAGATGTAACCTACATATTTTGGAAGATAATAAATGGGGATTGTTTTCGAAATTAGAATTAGTATCCCAAGGGTATATATTTCACGAACCGGGAGTAAGTTATTTTCATCAAAATCTGTTCAGTAGTAGATAGACTAAGGAACATCCATCAATCTTTAGCGTTCGAAATATCAGTGCGATGGTTAGTTTCTTTTTTATTTTGATCCAAATAACCCTCAAAGCGAAAGGGCTTAAGGTGTTCTTCTTAAGGGTATCTTGCGGTTTGGCCAAAAATAGAACACTCTTTTCCTTTCGTGTTATAAGAAGCGAAGGGATGAGCTCTGAAGAGGTGGAAATTCGAGAAAAAAACACCAGTAAGAGACGTGGCTGCCTTTATAAATATGCGGTGTAAAATAACCAAAAATAACTAAGGAACCAGTCAAAAAAATTAAGCATCTAATTTATTTTTTTATGTACATGTTACAGCCTTTTTATCCTCCACTGCTGGGCATAGGCCTCCTCTCACACGGAGAAGATCTATTTTTTTATACCCATAATTATTTCTTATTCTTAATTCTAGTATCTAGTGGTTAAAAATAATGATTTATCAACCCTCATATACCGATTTTACTATCTACGTGCCCTAGCCAAGACTGTCGTCGCTTTAACGCCAATAGGATAATGAAAGTTTCAGTAGTAATGAAGTTCCTAAGAGGTCTGGGAAAGTACTACCTCCATATTCATTTGATGATTAGTATTGCTATATTCTAGAGTAGAGTACCTATTATAAGTCCTTATTTAGAGAGTTTGGTTTCAGTACAATTGTTCGGTCGGAAAACTATAATGGGTTACAACCGCACTTATCGTTTGGGGTTTCGAATTCAGTCTAGTTGGTAACAAAAGCACTTGTTTTATTTCGACGAAGTAAACAATATTTTCTTTTCTGTTATGGAGTGACTGATAAGCACATTTTAGATCTGATATTTTAGTTTTTAAAGATAGTTTAAAAATTTGTAGGTCTGTATATGTAGCCAGTGCCAGTAATTTGCAAATAATATGATACGAATATTGACAAAAAAAATATATAAAAGTATGTAGATTGAAAAGTTGAAATATTAAGAAAACTCTTTGGTCTGGAAGTTTCCTACCCAAGACAATCGACGGTATATAACAAAACCGAATCTCCAAAAACCGCTTAATAAAAAGTTGTAGGTCTGTATAGTTCGGCTCGAGTTACGATTCTGTGAATTACGTTCTCGTATAGGTGGGTAGTACATCGAACGGCAGAGAGTGCTCCGAACTAATCCGCGCCAACTCTATTTCGGTAATTCCCGCCTCCTGCCGCGACTTAGCCGAATCTTGTTTGAGATGCTACCGAAGCAGTGTGGCAACACTAATCCTTTTAAGCCACTCTTTTGATAATATCGTTAATTATTGCGTGTGTTGCCAGTTTGTAAGTGTTTGGGCGGGGGTACGGTACTTGGGTTTATTTGTGGTGATTTATTTTTAGGACCGTTTAATAGATCTATAGTAGGTAATGCTTTGATTTTATTTTCCCAGTGAATTTTGAATAACGACTGTTGCTTATGCTACATAGAAATGCAGCCTGTAGGTATGCTAGGCTAGTAAGATTTCATCCATAACTTAAACATAAAATTAATCAAACCCATACGTGGAATCAGAGCAAATCCATTCCTCACCAATTGCTTTGTTTAGGCCACAAAATGCTAACCTAGAAACCAAAACAGCCGTGAAAATTGGAATTTTTGAGTTACTGCTCCACCATTGCATCCTACCTACATTTATTATGAATGCACGGTCCTTGCTATGCAGTGAATACCGTGCTAGGCCGTGGCAATCTTTCCGCTTCATTTGTCAGCAGTTTATGATCACAGCCACGCTTACACGGCTTCGGCCTTTGACCATGCTGGCTTCAGGATTATTTCGGCTTGCTAGATAGACAACATGCCTTTTTGGTGTTGTTGCTTTGCTTTTGTTTTGTGGGGTTTTGGTGACGGTATTATAGCGGCTGTTATGACAATTCACAGGTGTATGTACAACCGCGAATTATCCATAATATTTAATTTACTTATGTAGGGTCGAGATTGCTTATGTTTTGGTTTGTAACTAAAAAGATTGTCTTCGACAATGGAATGAATAAATCTACCAAAAATTGTTTTTCGTTAGGCCTTGCTTGTATAGTAAACCTAAAGTATCTAAAAAGTAAACAAATGGTCTTACAAGACAAACCAAACTATATGATACTTTCACCTTAAAAGGTATTTCGCGCGCCGTCATCCTCATAACTCAACACAGCAAACTAGAACCATCTCCAATGTCAACGAGAATTTCGAACGCTCGAATGGGTTCGAACCCCTTGAACCTCGAAGTTTTCTGTTCGTCCACATAAATAATTCAAAAGGCATCACACAATGCAATGTGATATCGCTGCAGGTTCATATTTCACGATACACTGCCGCGTCGAGTAATTAATGTACCAAGAGAACAAACGCCGGCCCGCCTGGGTTTGGCATAGCACTCAAAGCGGTCCCGATCTCAGTCGCCATCCCGCATAAACATTGATTTATGGCTACTTTATTATTTCGCAAAAGACCTCCTAACCGACTATTTCCAGTCTTTATTTCAGGAATTTCTTTGCAAACAACGTAATCTAGTACGGAAGTATTAGAATGTGAGTAATTCGAGTAATTTCATATTTCCAAGTCATGCATTTCAATATGCAGATGAAGATTGTTATTACTGAGAAACTAAGCTTTCGTTGTAATAATATTGTGGAAATCATGAAGGACTGCGGAGTTGGTAAGCTGTAGCTTACGCCACCATTAATAAGTAACACGTTGAAATTTCTAGGAATTAGCGTAGCAAACTTACATGCACAGTACATATTTATTAAGTAGAACGGAACTTTTATATGATGATAATTAATAAATTATTTTAGACGGACCAGTAACATCTCCTAACATGAGCAGCAATAAGGTAACAGCCGTATCGCTGACTAAACCACGGCACAGAACTAATGGCCTAATATTTTGATTAGAGCACGTCACGCCGATATTTCGCGCGGCTTTCTTCCTCCCGAATAATGTTCCGCATTAGCCGTAGTTACAGTGATTAAATGACTAGCGGCGAGTCGGGAAGTAATAATGTATTACAAACACAACACAGATTGTAATGGATATAGTTATCTCTGTATTGATATAACCGTTTATGTATACAACGCACACATGAATGTGGAAGATTGATGCGTGTTCATTTAGCCACGTTACTAACTTTTTGCCAATATTCGCCAAGTTTGCCAGCCTTGAAGCCCCATTTAATTAATTGTACAAAAAGCCTCTTATTGATGGTAGTTTCTAATTTTCCATGATAAATCGAGTATCTAGATATTGCCTCTCAAGTATCTTCAATGGGATTTGATTTCCAGTAAACGATACTTATTCTCTGGTACAAACTGTAACTAGGCGAGCCACATAATTAACTCAGGTTTCCCTTTGAGTAAGTAAAGCAAATAAAGTATCCAAAGTTGTAGACATCTAGATAACGGTTGAGAGCATAAGCACGAAGCTACCATTAGACTTACAGATGCTTTGGTAGGAATATCTCCTATTCCAACATACATCAGGCTTAGCAACTTCTCACGGAACATCGCTACAAACATGTGTAGGAAAGTGTTAAAGGAGTTGGCGAACTTGTTCGGGCTACAGTTGTACAACAAGAGTGTCTTGTTCGACACATGTCGCCGGCATCTTGTTATGACGAATTTTGTCGTGCTGAGCTAATTTGAGGAAATTCTGCGGGTATTGTGTTTTTTCTTGGCTTTTTCTGCGAAGGGATTGTAATGTAATAGAATATGGGAGATAATTGTGCGTTTGGGTTTGTCCTTGTTTGATTGCGGTGTAACGTGACTGAGTTGTTGGAGATAGGTTTTTATTGAATTACATGAATATGCGGTAAACAATATGTATTTTCTTTGTTCTCAGCCAGCCTCAAGTCTTCATAAAGAGAGGTATAAACATTGGCCACAGACTGCCGCAAATCTTTTTTGAAAAGAAACGAAGTGCAAATCGAACACACACTAAACAACATAACCCTACTAAATTCAAGAGCGTAATTTAGCGCTCTACACAAAAGGAAGGCGTTAAAACACTTTTCAATGCAGCCGATATTACGTCACAAATATTATTGCACAACTCTGGCCCGTTATCGAGGTAGTAATATTTTTTCGCCCCCTTATAAATCAGTGTATCTTGTATGAGCTACTTATCGTGGAAAAGCACGAAATGTATTGTCCCGAGGGTGATATATTCGTTGGCCTGGCCTGTGACCTTGTGCCTCGGGGGACGACCGCCCTTAAATCTACGCGGAACTGTATATATTAAGTTTATGAAAATATAAGGAAGTGAAATATTTGTGGGTTTTTTTGTATTTTCTTTCGTTCGAATAAGGTTATTTACTTTACGTGATTCGGTCTGGTGCGCTTGTTGTACGAATATTGCAAAATAGATTCACCCGGAGGGTTAAAAACGCCGTACCTAATCTGATAGAATATTGTTCACGAATGTTTACTTTATTAATTTATTCTCAAAAAGGTTTTGCAGTAAGTGCGACGATGTATGTGAATATTTTATTTAGCTTTTCATCGACTTTGGGGATCAGAATTAATGCAGTTACCCTAACAACTTTTTGATGTGGTTATCGAATCGATTAATGGCTCTCAACCCTTAGACAACAAGATGGTCACTAAACTGATTTGACTTAACAGTACAAGTTACAAGACTACCTACACCTTTACAACATCACTTTCACAATTTCAGTCTGAATATAGTATGAAATTAGTCTTAGTCTTTTCAATACCATCCTGTTACTAGGCTACGACTCACTACTAAAATACAGTAACAAAATACCCACAGTTTATTTGATCACAAACTTATTCACTTTCCTCGTCCCCTCTAGTTCTCAGAACTGGTGATATTTAGATTGGTAACATAAATAATAAACTGTGACACCGACAACGCGACTTTCGGAAACGAAACCAGGTGGCACAGTCAGCCGACAAAAATGAATATACATTCAAGAGTAAGGCATATTGTGCCAGCGTAAGGAAGCGTCAATCATATATTTTACCCTACTTGATATTGAAAAGCGTGATCTTTATTCATTGGTAGGAAAATATTGTATACACGTGTATATAAGTATTGGCTTTATTATGTTTGAATAATATGTATGTATCGAGATATATATGTCCATGTATAATCATTTTATATGCGTCCTGTGATTCGGTATTTATCCTGAATACTCGTACTTTTTGATGTTTAAACACAAGCTCTAAATATCTCACTTAAAAAACAAGTTGCCTTGCGACCGAAACGGTCAATTAATTACGTTTTTGCTCTCGATATCTTAACAGTTTTCTTCCAGTGCTTAACGTTCCAATTTGTTGAAATTTAGTACTAAGTTTCTACGAATTGGAAGTACAAAATCTTCGTAGATTTTGTAAGAAAAAGCTCACTCTTGAAGTGCAGCGACAACAGAATTTTAGCTGACACTGTTCGTATGTGACTTTCAAAGATCGCGTCAACAAAGTTGTTCTTTTCTTACAATGTTACTTTTCATTATAAAAGTGAAGATTATCAAAATACGTATCAACACCACACATACTACCAGGAACGAAAAGGTCACGAGACTAGTTTGTATAAAAAACTCCGAAAAAATCGCACGAAACAAAAAGGGGTAAACCACTTTACATAAATACATGTACAAGTTTGTTTTGTACCATTTGACCTATGTCCGCAATAAATTATAAAGTCCAGTGATATATATCTGTTTCATTGGAGTGCTAGCGATCACCGGCTGACTACAGTTTCCATATAGTTATAAATTACACTACCCAAGAGGGGCCTTCTGCCAAGTATTTCCGTAACATGTCCTATGCCCCATGGGGTCAGGATTTATGTCAACAGAAAAACTAGTGGAACACATCTATGTAGATCGGACAGCGAAATCTATCACTATTAGAATGGTCGCGTTTGTGTCGAAACTGTGTATGATTCAACAAGGTACGCGTGTGCTGCAAAAATGATGTGCTAATTAAAGCTTACTTGATTGTTGCATGTTACGCATCTCGCAGAGGTTATTATGTGATATTTTACCATTTATGAAAACTAGCTTTCAGCCGTGGTTTTCACCCGCGGCCCGTAGCCGGATGGTGACAAAAACTATCCTAAAACCTTATCCCGGGTCTAAGTTCCCTCTTAATTTTCAGCCAAATCGGTCAAGCCGTTTTCATGTTATGTCGTGACAACGGAAAGCGGGTTTCATTTTATATGTATACATATGTATAGATATAGATGAGAAAAGCTAAATTTTAATTCTCGCTAAAGCTGCATTGACAACTCATTCATTCTCAATTCATTCATTGACATTTCATTCGTATCGTTCTTAAATGTAAACCACTAACATCTACCTACTACTCACTACTTACATTATGTAGGTACTTATACGATCTAAAACAATTAAGCCAATGCAATTCTGAAGCGAAGCATTTAAAATGTTCAGTTTAAGTACCTTGGGGCGGTATCGGCATGTTACTTCGCTTCGCCAAGTAGTAGTGGGTTTTCTATGCTACTAGAGTCTAGAGTATCAGTTTTACTAAGGATATAAGTATGCTTGGTAATTAGATAATAGCTATAAGCTTGTTAACACATTTATTATTAACTAATATACTTTATTGAGAACACCAATTTTTATATTTACATCTTAAAAGTAAATGGTGTTATCGATGAGAATGATTTATTGGCCACAAACTGTTAATATCTTTACCTATACTTACAAGTATTGATATCAGATAATAATACCATTAAAAAAAAAACTCGTTTTTACTTTTAATATGAATTGCACGTTTATTATGACAACATCCGAGAGCTTTAAACGAAAAAGAAAAACAATACGCCTATTGCTTTAAGCCTCCTTATACTTTTTATAGTCATATCTATGAACCAGGTCTAGACAAAGTTTAAAGGGTTTGCAGAGAGTTCGTTCAGAAACGGGAAGCAATTTGGACTTATAAAATTATTTGAAATATCTCATACTAGCCGTGTAATTACAAAAACAGAAATTGCTATCAAACTTTTTAATGATAAAAGGGATAAGTACCTTAAAATGAAACCCAAAACTAATACATAGTTCCCTTAAACTTTTGTTAAATGAATTATTCATTTTGATATTTTGATGTTACATTGAAGGAATAATCCGTAGTGGACTATCGTTTATTTAGGGCGAACTGAGATAACTTTTTTGTACTGAGCTGCTTTATAATAAATAATGTGGTCTCCATTTTATTTTAGCTTAGTCATAAATTTTACCTAAACCGTCATAGAATGGTATTAGATTGCTAAATAAAGATTTCTAGATTTTCTAGTATTACACATATTGTAGCTAGAGCTGTACACAAAAAATGCAATAATTTTTAGCAGTATTTTTCCACGTGGAATTTTCCAGGAAATCACTGCATTGGGTTCAGAGTTTTCGTCTGATTTCCAACGATAAACATTACAGAAACCAAAACTATTGTATTCAACCGTACTTTGATTAAAAAAGTCACATTTTATGATATGTTCGCAGCACAAAAGTTAAATGGACGATTTTAAATGCATTCGTGTGAGAGGGTAATAAATGGCTAGTTCGCAGTCCTAGAGATTGTTTTTAATATTCTAGATGTGTTTTTGTAAAAAAATATATTAATTTTACTGTGTTCAGGAAAGGTCAAATAGGTTCAAAATCAGTCTCTACCTTCGTCGGTAGAACACTGGACGTAGAACCTGTAAACTTCCATTTGACAAGGAGAAGAGTATAGACATGAGGTCACGTACACACACATGCAAAAAAATTGGGCAAGAGGAGGTATGAAAGCATTACTTTGATTTTGGCCACCTTTACGGTGGCACAAAACAATTTATTTAACTAAATAAAAAAGAAATACCGTCAATTTTTTAAACGTCTGTTGAAGACTTGTTTAAAAAAATGACAGATTATTTTTTTAGACAAGTGTTCAACAGATGTTTAAGTTTTTGTAGTGAGGCTGTTAGAGTTTAGAAAAAAACTAGTTTATTTATGGACGGGTTCGAAAGAACTAGGTAAAGAAGACGATGTAGAATAACCGGTACATCAATACAGTGCTGAATCCTCCAAAGATAAATCTTACGTAGTTCAAACTATTCGAAACTAGTTACGATCTAAATTGTTTGACTAATAACCTAAGTTTGCAGATGGCGAATAATCTTCATTTAAATTATGGCAATAGATTTGATAGTTTCGTTAACGTATAGGTTAATTTTAGTTTTATTTGTATTGGCTTCTGTTAACTTATGTTTAGAGCAGACTACTTTTCGAAGTAAATATAGTATTCAAAGCTTTTTTGACGATTCATACAAGTTGGTTATCTAGTATTGCCAGTGCAGTTCCTGTTTGGAATCAACATAACCAAATACTACGCAAAAGTAAAGAAAACTAAAAATATAAGTAAGTACTCTACTTATAATTCAACGACTTCCAAAGATAGCAAACACTACAAAACAGCTATCTACTGGCTTCGTCACATATAAGTTGCTTAATATTGCCAGTCCAGTTCCTTTTGGAATCAACATAACCAAATACTTCTCAAAAGTAAAGTAAACTCAAAATTTACTACTTCTAATTCAACGTCTTCCTCAGATCCAGACTGCAACAAACAGCTATCTCCTAGCTTCATCACACATTTAACATCACTCCAAATAAATGAAACATTCAGCGCAAATTCTAGTTTCCCAGTATTTGTGCACGCGTGTGTAACCTGCTTTAAGCCGGTTCCCTCTAAATTCTCCACAAGTTGGCGAGGTTCTAAAGAAGTGCGCGTGAACAAATCCTTTCTAGAATTTTATCGTGTACTCGATCTAGTTGCCTCCGTGTGTGCAAGGCGTTATGTGGCTTTGTAAGGACGACGTGACTAACTAGACTGTACTGAGATTTTATTGTGATGTCTTATTCAGGTATTTGTTGGGTTTACTCGGTTTAGTATTTATTTGAGAGAAGTTGTCACGTGAGAATTATGGAGTAGGTGTTGTTTTAATTGGTGTATAGGTTATTTTTAAATGAAAAGAGTTTTTCAGAAGTATACTTAGGTAATTAAGAACTTTGACTTTGATATGGGATATCGTAATATTAAAAAAGAGCATTTCATTTAAAATATAAAAAGTAGCTGGAACAAAAAGAAAATGCGTAGAAAAACAAATCAATGTTTCTTTCACTCCCTCTCAATAAACATCAACTCACAAGGGATCGTTAAAAATTAATCAAATACAAAGGTTTCAACAGAAAAATTATGCTTAGAAAACAGAAATAGCCTTTTAACATCTAAACGGATTTTGGTCGAACAAGAAATTCAATGTAAATACCCAAATCCTATTACCAATCCAAGTTTAACATCTTTTATTTTAATAAATAATATTTTTTTATACAAACAGAATTTTCTTTTCGTGTTTACATTCCCTCAGGGATCGTAAGATGGATGTCCCGTTCTACCTTAATCTATTACTACTTTCTCAATATTATAATATACTTGCGTCATTTCTGACGCAGTTTGGAGAAGAATGGGGGAATATTGTTCGTTCATTAAGGATGGGGGGATCATTTCCGAATGGAGAATACCATTAACACATTTTTCGTCAGGGGGACGGAACGATTCACGTGGTCACGGTGGAATGAATATGGTATGGATTTTTGTGCAATAATATATTTGATGGTTGATAATAAATAATAAAAATATCAATTAAACCACTTGTCATCGATTTGATACCTTAGCAATGAATGACATCACAGTAAACTTGTATAATGTGTACCTTTTTAGTGAGTCAATGAGTAAAGAAGACAAAAAATGTAATATCACAACAAATTCATACGTATATATACTGTTTATTTATTAAATAATAACCAGTACAATGTTACAAATGTTATTAGACCGTGCGAATTTAATTAAATTAGCTAACGCGTTTGTACTGGATAGCGAAACAGCTCGTGTGCTAGTCTTTGACTGCGGGAAGGTTATATTAAGAAAACCCTCTGTCTTCGAATTATTTAAGATTAGATACATACAAATAGGTATACAGATGATGTAATATGAAACTATGACTTCTATCCATTAGGTATATTCATAAGGGCGATATATATGCGAGAGAAAAATGTATGTGATTTTAGATAGAAGTATGTTTTACCAATCAGTCTATTTGCTTACTGTATTACTCTCTCATTTAAACAAGAAGGAAGCTATCTATTGACATTGCAAACATCTTAAACCACACCAGAAAATGTCTCATCCGAATTTAAACTTAGTTTTAAGATCGTGTCCTCATAACTCTGGCACCAACACTGAATCTGTTTTAATCACAGTAAAATTATGATAATTGCTGCGAACTGTGAAGAAAATCATATTAACTGTAGGCGAGTATTCCCGGCCTGCCCAGGCTACATTTGCAACAAAATTGTCTTCAGAAGTTGGTCTATTTTGCAGTGAAAAAGTCGATATTCCTGGCCGTACACTTTACTCTTTAGTACCAGAAAAGAACCGTGGGAAACCTTGACTGTTCTTTGCTTTTAATAAAAAAATTATACGAGGTTTGCACGGAGCGCCGCCCGCTCTGTAATTTTCTTTGCGAAACATATTTTGCTCTGAATGGCTGTAAATTATTGTTGTTGAGTTAATTTACACGTATTTATGCTTTGAGATTTTGTTATGATATGTTTTAACATGAATATCATACAGCCTTTAGGGACACGTGATTTTATTTCAAACAACCTTTGGTTTACCTTGTATTGTTCATCAACTAATATACTTCACATAAGCTATGTAATAATGTTGGCAAACAAAGAGGAAATGTTTAAAATAGTGAGCTATTAATATGTCGGAAACTCCTAAACACATGTGTACAATGTCAATAAATAATATCCTTATGTGCCAATAAATTGGAATAATAACTTGTAAGTTATAGAGAGCTCGTTTACATAAACAATAATGCTAGGAATCAGTATCGAGAAGAATTCGAGGTAATTGATGACTGCAATTTGTTGAATCTTATACGATAGTAAGTAACTTATTGTTCAAAGTCTTTATTGCACATACAATACTTACTTACAGAAGTGCCTCTCTTGGCAACACTTTACAAATATCAATAAAAAGGAGAAAACACCTGTATTCGTAATAAAAATAACATTTTAAAGAAAGGTCAACGTGAATGCAATTAAACTTTCAAGAAGAATGTTATTGTTTCACTTTAATGTTTGTACGTACAGCAGTAAAACATCGCCCTTATTCAAGCGTCCCTCTTAACAATTCTAGACACAAATGCCTGAAAATTGGATTTTGTTCATTCAATTAAGCACACCCGTAGCTCTAACAACATTTAAGATATTCCCATTTAGTACCCAAAGCTTTATTCCAAAGTTAGCGCTTTAGTTTACTAGCTACCATAAAATCTGAAACAAAAAAAGGGAAGTTGTATAAAGTCGCCAGCACTCGTTCTGAACGATGAGAGTTAACTCGATTCTGGCAACAATTTTCATAGTTGCAAAGTTTAAAACTGTAAATTTTATTATTCCCGCCATCACGTCTTCTGAAGAACTTCAAATTACACCTTTAAAGTTGAAGAATACAATTCAACTTCACAAACACACTTAGATGCTGTAAAACATTTTTTAACGGAGATGAATGGCGCGGATTCGGCAAGTTGAGAAAGTAATTATGACGGTCTCTAATCTGATTAAATTTTCGGAATGTTAGTAACGAGATCGCATAATGAGTTATGATAGAAACAGTAGCTCCGCTTCTAACCTCAGCCGTTAAAATTAATTTAATTTGAAAAGCAAATCCGACGCCCGCGTGCCGATCGACAAAGTTTGAGATTTTACTCATTTCAAAAGGTTGCTGAGACCAATATATTGTATTTATTCAAACTTATAGCACCTCTTCCGAGAGATTATTTTGATTTCCTTCTTTATCCCCCTGCTAATGTGTTTTGGTTGGCATCTACCTTTTTTATATGATAAAATTAGATGAATTAGATAGGCTATTTTTTGTAAGTTGTCTGTTTCTTACTTCTTAAATTCTATTATTATTTAGTGAGTAACACATACAGAGAATATAACCTATTTTACTATATCTGCAGTCAAACACATGTCGTTAATATTTTGAGGAGCGGTCGCAATCCTCCCCCTTCGTTCAGCAATGTGCTGCTCGTGAGTAACGGGAGTTTGCATGACAGCTGTCATAAGTTCACATGGAAATGATAAAAATATCAGAATACCTATAGGCACCGTGCGTAGCGATGACCCCTGCCACCTCGTGACTTATATCCCGAAACTTTCCCTCAAGTGTCAAAAATTTGTACTATCAAACCATGACAAACAAATTCTGAATACTTCGTGTTAAATATTGCTAATTTAAGTTATCAAAAATGTATTTCTGTATTGCTGGATGCTGTAATACATCCAAAAAACAACTCCAAGGGGTGTAAAATTTACTATTTCCCTACTAATAGTACTCACATACTATGGCTTACGGATAAAAGAAATTAAATGGATAAATGCAGTTGTAAAAACACGTAATACTTTAATAATAAGTTGGAAATAACTCTGCCATTGTCACTCCTTTATCATAACCCAGTAACTGTCGGTACGTTGGTTTGCCCCTTTGTTGTGCATAACTGGTTTTCGATTCTGCACTTTCTGCAGAATTTACGTAATGCACTAAGGCACAGATGTGCTTACATTGTCCTGATAGACCTGCCTTGCATTTACAAGTTGCACTTTTAATGTTTCTATTGCAATCAGCTGAAAGACAGAGATAAAATTAAAAATAGAAATAATGATTTTTCTAAAGATATTGTTACTAACAATTAATTTAAAAAAGGTACTTTCCTGTTATCTTAACATCATATACATTTGAAATTTTTGTCTGAGCAACAATTTTGCCAGTTTATATTGTTTCTTGTTCTTGGCCAACTGTTTCTATGACATCAAAAACATGGCCCGACTCGAATAGCTCTTTGGCCTTTGATATATTTTGACCACGCTGCCGATCATTGTTTATTGGTAGAAAACCATATTTTATAATTTTAATCATTGTATTTTAATATATTATATTTTTAATCATTGTAAAATCAAATTTACAGACTAGACAGTGACAACCAATGGGTTTGGAAAGTTTCCTTTTTTTACTCGCACGGTTGTCTCTACTGTCGGGATTATAACGCCCATCTATAGTTTACGCACGGTGCCTATAGACTCCTTGATCAATACCTTACGGAAACAGGTTTGAAAAAGTCATATAGGCAGTCCTCTTGCATACGTGCACGGTACTATTAGACGATAAAATGACAGGACGGCACTTGATCTTTTCTCAAATATTAAAAAAACCCTACTTAGTTTTTGTCTTCCTGTACTAGATTGAATAGCAGTACTTTATTCGTCATCATAGTAATTGTAGGTATTGTGCCTACCCATTGTATTATTTCTTTTAAATCTAGCGAAGCGATTTGATTTTATTCACGAAGCTACATGTAGCTATATTTTTTGCAGTAGCTAGAGTTGCAACGCACGCACACAGTAGCTCCCTATTACGTTTATGTTTCAACATTAGTAGTATTTCCCCGTAAGTGGGCCTCTGCTGAGGGTGTAGACAGCCACACTTCCGAATGTCGCGCGGTGCGGAGTAAGGACCCGTTTTAATGACGTCTCTGGCACACGCATCGTTTGTGCTTCAAATGTGCCTGCCTTATTTTGAGGTGTCACTGAACTGTACGGGAAAGGTGGCTGTTGTCGATGTTGTTTATTTTTATTTTATAATGATTGTGTACCTATACGCCAATAAAGTTAATTGCAAAAAGAAAAGTCATGTTTGGTAGTCAATAGTGTTCTATTATTCGTCAGGAGTTAGTTTGGGCGAATAATTAGAAAAGATGCTGCAAAGATTTCTACTCTTGATACTTATGATACTTATCACGATCGTTAAATCATGACCTTATAAAATAATTGTTACCACACTAACAATCGTCAACTTTATTATCCATTGTTCGTGCGAACGGAACGCCGCCGTCGGGCGAGCCAATGTGGAGACCAGAAGTTATGCATAGACAACGCACACGCCCGTGATTCGTTGGGACAAGAAAACTTTCTGAAAAAATGTCAGAAGGCCGCGGCCAATTTGCTCTCTCCTCGGCACGTCTCAATTAAAATATTATAAATGTGTAAGTACGCTTAATATCGCAGTGATTTCCAAAAAAGTTCAAGTCATAACGCCCGTCGCAACATAAATAAGTGGACCTTCTTCGTCGGATCGTACGCGAAAGAACAATATTTACGAAAAGTGTTGTATGGACGCACGTGGTGTGGTGGCTTGGGCGTAACGTGTGCTGCGAAGTGAGACGTGCCAACTTATCCTATTCCTTCTTGCATTTAATCCCTATCCCCTTTTCAATCTGATTTCGGTTCTTCTCTCCATTGTGTTTATAAAATTTTCGCATGTCAAGCTTGCACGGTGTGGGGTAATGCGCATACGCTTCAGCTTCGCCCGCATAAGGAACGCCTGTTAGCTAAGTAACCGCTGGATACCGTGAGTACCGAATACATTTATTTATCAAGCTAAAATGGAATCATCAGATAAAATGGATAAAATGCTAAAAGATTTAAAAAAGAAGCGTGCATCGACAAGATGTCGGCTTACTAATTTCAAAAAATATGTGTCTTCGTTTCAAAACGTGAACTTGTCATTTCAACAGCAAGAAGAGCTTAAAATTACGCGTCACAGGTGCTCAAAATATCTTGTTAGATTTTAATGAAGTTCAAGGTAAGATAGAAGAATATCTGTTCTGAGTCAGAAATTGACATGCAGCTCGAATCGCGCGAAGAGTTTGAGCAAGAATACTACAAGGTTCTTGCCCTTGTCAAAAGCATGGCAGGCTCTGATGAGGGATCTCTGCAAGATTTGCCGAGTAACAGTACTGCTAAAATAAAGTTACCAACCATCACAATTCCTAACTTTGATGGAGCTTATGAGCAGTGGCTAGAGTTCAGGGACACATTTTTGTCACTAGTTCACAACTGTCGCAGTATAACACAAATTCAAAAGTTTCACTACCTGAAATCCGCACTTAAAGGAAGCGCTAAAGCTGTAATAGAATCATTGGAGTTCTCCGCTGACAATTATAACATTGCATGGGAATTGTTAATCAATAGGTTTGATAATACTAGGCAATTGGTTCACAATCATGTAAAATCCATGTTCACAATTCAAGCGTTAACAAAAGAATCTCCGGTGTTATTAAGAAAACTAATTGACAATATTTTGAAAAATCTCCGTGCATTAAAACTATTAGGTGAACCAACTGAGCACTGGGATACATTAATTATATATATTGTAGTTTCCAAATTAGACCCCATCACGGAGCGTGACTGGGAGGAACATAGAATTAATTTAAACACTGGTAATAATTCAAAGTCAATAATTAAATTGGAAGATTTATTACAGTTTCTTAGGAATAAAGCTGAAATATTAGAGACTCTCATAGTATCACATAGCAAAATAAATACAACCAGTGGATTTGAAAATAAAAAACAAACAAATAATATTTCCACATCTAAAGTTCATTGTAATGTAGTTACTAATAAATCTAACAATAAATCACAATCTAAGTCTACAAAGTTCTATAAAAATTGTTTAATGTGTAATGAAAAACACCCTTTGTATTCTTGTCAAAGTTTTCTTGATTTAAGTGCGGAAGATAGATTAAAAATAATTAAAGACAAGAATTTGTGTATAAACTGTATGCGTTCCGGCCATTCTGTAGGTACTTGTGTCTTTGGTCCGTGTAGAAAGTGTGACAAAAAACACAATTCATTAATTTGTGAGGTTGCTAACTGTAAGGATAAAAGGGTCAATGACATCTAGTGAGCAATCAGCTGTTAGCAATTCAGAGCTTGACACTAGTAATATAACACATAGTAACTCCTTACAAGTACACAATATTCAGGCGGGCTGTAAACAATGTGACTAAAGTTGTCTTATTATCAACTGCCATTGTCGATGTACGTGGCCAATCGGGTGAATACCATAAAGCGCGCGTTCATTACTGGATAGCGGAAGGAGAACGTTCATTTGTTTCGCAATTTTTACTTAAAGAAATTAAAACCTAAAATTATACAGTCCACTCAAAATATACATAGGTGTCGGAAACTTAATAAACACAGTGTTCGCAATCCTTTACTATTGAGTTTCGGTCACGAAATGGAAGTTTCACTTCGCGTGTTCAGTGTTTAATTCTCCCCGCAAATATCATCAAAGTTACCTACAACAACTTGAATATAAATCATTTCAGTATACCGGACAATATCACTTTAGCTGATCCAAAGTTTTACGATAGTCAACAGATAGATATGTTGATAGGTGCGGATTTGTTTTGGGAGGTTATTTGTGAAGGTAAAATGCGACTTACAAACGGCCCTTACCTTCAGAATACAAAGTTAGGTTGGGTCGTGTCTGGTTCAATTCAATGTTTAAATAATCCACCTATTAAAAATGTTTCATGTAATTTTACACAGTCATCAATATCTGATGATGATTGTTCATTAGATAAATCTTTACGCAAATTTTGGGAAATAGAGGAGGTGACCGTGAATAATAATAATATCGGCACCGACGAGGAACTCGCATGCGAAGAGCATTTTACCAAAACAACAAAGCGACTGGCTGACGGGCGCTTCTGTGTGCGAGTGCCATTCAAGCGTTCGCCTGATTGCTTGGGCGACACTCGTACTCAGGCCGAAAACCGGTTTTACTCGTTAGAAAAGAAATTACTACGTAATGCCAAGTATAAACAAATGTATAGTGTATTTCATACACGGAATACATTGACTTAGGTCACATGAGTTTTGTTCAAACGTATAGTACACCGCAATTATTTTTTACCTCACACCGGAGTGTTTCGTGAAATCGCTACTACTACTAAAATTGCGTGTCGTTTTGATGCCGGATGGTTTCGAGTTCAGGTATTTCTTTAAATCAACTACAGATGGTTGGTTCCGCCCATTCAAGGTGATTTAATTTCAATTTTACTTAAATTTCGCGAAAATAAATACGTGGCCTGTAGCAGACGTCGAAAAAATGTTACCGCCAGGTCTTAATAGATAATAATCAACGTGATTTGCAGCTTATCGTGTGGCGCGACGATCCGTCAGAACCGTTAAAAATATATAAATTAAATACCGTAACTTATGGCACCGCGTCGGCACCATTTCCTTAGTTGTCGATGTTTAAAAACAATTAGCCGAAGACTGCGAGCTTCCGTATGTTGCAGAGACGATTAAAAATAACTTTTACGTAGATGACCTTACTTGCGGAGCGAACAATATCCATGATTTAAACGCAATTTGCGAGGGCACTAGTCACGTGTTACAGTCTGCATGTTTTATTTTACGTAAATGGGTTTTAACTTTGACGCGCGAACCCTAATGATGTGCAGAATGTTACTAAGCGACTCGCAACTGGCGATAACACTCAGAAACAAACTTTAGGTATTGGTTGGAATAATGCGTCAGACGAATTGAACTACTATTCGCAAATAAAATCAGACTCAAATATTATTAGTAAACGCATTATTTTATCGCACGCAGCCAGATTTTTGATCCCGTTAGGGGTTAATAAGCCCGTTCATAACAATAGCCAAGACATTGTTACAAAAAATGTTGGTTATTAAAACTAGATTGGGACGAACCTGTTCCTAGTGACGTAGCTTATGTCTGGAACCGGTTTACTAGCAACTTATCTTCGCTTGGCAATCTACGTATACCGCGTTATGTTATGTGTTGTGACCCAATACATACTGAACTACATATATTTACTGACGCCTCGCAGGTAGCGTATGGTGCCTGTGTTTACGTCCGCACTATTAATAGTGAATCTGTCGTTACGGTGCGCATGTTATGCGCTAAGGGTAAGGTCGCACCTACAAAACCCACAACTATACCTAGGTTGGAGTTGTGTGGCGCGTTATTAGGAGCGCGATTATATTCCAAAGTCATTGGCTCTCTACGTTCTACAGTCAATAATGTCGTTTTCTGGACTGATTCCACCGTTGTTCTAGGATGGTTGGGTATGCCTCCTAATTTACTAAAAACATACGTCCAGAATAGAACGGCAGAGATCCATGACCTAACCAAGGAGCACCCATGGAGACATGTCTCTGGCAAAGATAATCCTGCGGACTTAGTGTCGCGAGGAGTATACTTAGATACACTTAGTTCTTCATCATTATGGTGGGACGGCCCACAATTTTTACACAATATAGACTTTGAAATAAAAAATATATCAAGTAATAATAACGTAAATTGCGACTCAGAGTTGCCCCGAGTTAAAGTCTAATGTTCTTTGTCACATAGTTAATCAGTCAAATGATGTCAGTTTATTTCCATTTTCCAAGTTTTCTCAATATTTAGATTGAAGCGTTCTGCTGCTTATTTATTTCGATTTATTTATAATACGCGCAATAGAAATAATAGGCGAACGGGCTTATTAACCGTCACGGAGCTCGAATAGCCGAACTTGCTTTGGACTAAATTGAGTCAACAAGAATCTTTTCCCGATGTTTGCGAGTCGCTTAGTAACAAAGGGGTTATAAAGAAAAATGCGCAATTGCTTAAGTTTAAATTTATTTCTTGACAAAAACAATTTGATAAGAGTAGGTGGACGAATACAAAATTCTGAAAATTTTAATTTTAACAAAAAACATCCAATTTTATTATCTGCGAAACATTGGTTTACCGTGCTCCTCTTTCGGCATGAAACATCTCCGTACCATGCATGCTGCGCCGCCAGCTATTGTTATTTACCATAAGGGAATCTTGGTGGCGATCGCCCGGTCGCAATCTCGCAAACTGTGTTAGTGCACAAATGCGTGAAGTGTGCACGTTACGCGCGCGACCACGGTTACTCGATCATGGTTAATTTGCCTCAAGAACGTCTCGACCCTGGTTATCCATTTATACGGTGCGGCGTGGATTTGCAGGGACGGTGTTCACGTTGAACCGTAAGGGTTAGAGGAGCTAGGGTTCAAAAATCCTACATTTGTTTACTTTATATGCTTCGTTACGCGTGCTGTCCATCTGGAACCTTGTAAGCGATCCTCTCATCCGATGCTTACATGTTGCTCTCAAGCGGTTTATCTCGCGGCGTGGTAAACGATTGAGATCTTTTCTGACAATGGCAAGAACTTTGTAGGTTTAATGAACGAATTTTCAAAATTCTTAAATGATTGTTCTGATGATATTAAAGAATACGCAACTTCGCAGACTATTAAATTTAAAATGATTCCATTTTATGCTAGCCCACTTTGGAGGCCTTATGGGAAGCTGGCGTTAAGAGTTGTAAGCACTACCTCCCGTCGTGTAGTTGCAATTGCACATCTCACGTTTGAAAGAGTACACTACGGTTTTAACGCAAATTGAAGCTATTTTAAACTCACGTCCTTTAAACTCCCATGTCCACCGATCCTCTTGACCTTCTCCCCCTTACTCCTGTCATTTTTTGGTTGGCCGATCCACTGACTGCGCCTGTGCCTGCCAACGTCCACAGATGTTCCTGAAACACCCGACCTCACCCGATATCAGAGGGTTGAGCAAATACGGCAGCACTTTTGGAGGCGTTGGTCCAAGGAATATGTGTCAGAGCTGCAGACCAGGAGCAAGTGGCAGGAACATAATAAATGACCTAAAAGAGAACACGCTTGTCCTTCTTAGGATGACAATCTGCCACCGTTGAAGTGGAGCTTAGGAAGAATACTGCAAAACCCTACCCCTGGGAAGGACGGTATATCTCGTGTTGCCGATATACGCAAACAAGACGGCGTAGTAAGGCGGGCATTTTCCAAGATCTGCCCGCTTCCCTCTAACCGACAATTAATACTACAAATCAAGCAAGGAGAGAGGCGTCATTCAACTTTGAAACCTGACGCTTTCAAGGCCGGAGGTATGTTACCAACACTAACAATCGTCAACTTTATTATCATTGTTCGTGCGACGGAACGCCGCCGTCGGGCGAGCCAATGTGGAGACCAAGAAGTTATGCATAGACAACGCACACGCCCGTGATTCGTTGGGGACAAGAAAACTTTCGAAAAAATGTCAAGAATAGGCCGCGGCCTATATGCTCTCTCCTCGGCACGTCTCAATTAAAATAATTATAAATGTGTAAGTACGCTTAATATCGCAGTGATTTCCAAAAAAGTTCAAGTCATAACGCCGTCGCAACATAAATTCTGGTAGAGCTGAAAAGCTTGTAGGTAAGTCTCACCCAGAAACAGCATTAAGTAGTTAGTAAGTACCTTCCTATCAAATGAGTGGCAATCAATCTTTAGCCACCTACTCGCAGTTGTACGAAACTCAATTCTTTCTATAACATTGTACTAGTTTCCACAGGGACTCATCAGAGTGATCGATCGCACACCTGCCTCGTTTAATTCAATACAGTTGCCTAATAGGTGTTAATACTAGCGTATATCGCGAATATTAAATTATTCCGGCAAAGAGCAAGTAAGCCCTCTAAAAGGGAGACACGACTACTTAGCGATTAATTTATTAAAGCTACCTCGTGATTCAATTTGAGACACAAAGGCTGTTTCACGTGAGTCGCTCGCGCTAAATACTCTGCCAGATAATACGTGGATCGAGGAACATTTTCACCTGCACGGCTAAAAGTACGGGTTTTATTTCGTTAATGAAAAGTTAGTAAATGGCTAGGTAATGTAAGCATAGGCATACTAGAGAAAAAGAACTCTTATCAACAAGCCTTACGATCCTTTACTTTCTTAGTGTTTGTTTGTGACTATTTTCCAAACAGCCTATGTAAATAATTGAAGATTTCACAAAATAAGTAAAAGAGAAAGGTTGGTTTAGAAACAGAGGTAAAAGGAAAACATCTTTGTAAAAAACTCAATTCCGCAGTTATTCATATACAAGCTTTAGAACAGAATACCTTTTTTTTGAGACCTCTCAGTCCAATAACAGAATTCATGTCCCAGAACTAACGGTTTTTCGTAGAACATAGTAGGTATGCTGCTCATTAGTAAAACACATGCTCGATTCCAAAATGTTCGTCGTCGTTTAGAGCGGTAACCAATTCCTCCCCCTCACCACTGACATTCGCTGACGGCGGCGTTTACCACATATTTTTACAAAATTATCATTTTTCTGCTATTCTTTTCATATGTTCAACAAACATTATCTATCTAAGTACACTTATAGTGATCTTTTTTACAAATAAAGCTCAAAGATATCTGAAGTTATTTAGCCTCTTAATTGAATAAATAAATATAAATAGGTACCTTGCTTTAAGTGCTAAATATACCGCCACCACTTAAGGGCAGTTCCCAACAATTACCCAAGAACAATAGAACCTTTTAAAAAGGCGTCTTCGGAATATTTTCGTAATTTTCACGGACTGCAGGCATCGCTAATGGTCCCATTATTTAATTCGGAACCCAGACTAATTACAATAAAGTGCTATTAATTTCACATTTCATTCAATCTTAGGCTCTCAATATTGAAGGTATGCGTGCCCAATACCTACTACATATACAGTGGTATAAATAGATAAACTAGGCGTAGACACTTTTAGTGATGCACACAACTTGCGAAAACAGTCATTTAAATAATAATAATTGGGTAGTCACTTGTTATTGATTCTGAAGTCAAAATTGTATGCAAAACTATGCACATTGCACCAAAATAGAATCAATTTTGTATGCATTATTTAAGCACACATCTATTCATATATTGCGATATTATTTATGACTGTTAACATTGATTGCAAATTGGAATTCAGTTTTGGTTACGTTTTTAATTGAAATCATGAAATTCCAGGGAACGGAAAACAAAATGCATCGACATGTTGTTTAATATTATAATCGCAATTCAGGGCCTAACAAAACATTTTATTCATACCGATATTGCGTTCTTGCTGAAGTGAAACGAAGTAGTGAATAGATTGTTTCAGGGGGACGATATTCTAAAGTGGTTCGTCTGAGTGGACCTTAATTAGGTTTCCTTATACCTGAACCTGGCGGCATTAAATCTACTCGCTTTTAATAAATATATTATATAGAAATATAATACGGGGCACCTAAAAGGTTATTTATACTCTTTTCATGTTGTGTGGGGATTCTCTCGGATTGCTTGACTAATTTAGAACTCGACCGGAGCTTTTAATCAAGGCCTCTTTACGGGCGGTTCGAGGGCCTAAGTTACCTTTTCTATTATATTATAAAAAAGCTTGAAAAAATTCTCTCTAAGTTATATTTTTATTCAACACCTGTATTTGAGGAGGCTTTTAATATAAAAGCGTAGTACTAAAATTAATTCATTTCTAAGTGTTTCAATTACTTAGCAAAGTGTGTTCCCTAAGTGATACTTTTAAGGTATAAATAAGTTCTTTTATTTTATATTGAACGCAATTCGAAGGCGAAGAAGTCCCCTTTTATCAATGCATTTAAAATAACAAGACCTTTTCATCATGTATAAGGTTGCACAGTGGCTTGGCTCACTAGAGACACAGGACAAAATTGCTTTAAGTAAAGGAGTTCCATTTTATTAAGCTTTCACGCCAAATGAGGTTTAAAATGTATTATTCTTTAGCTAAAGATTAGCAAGTAAGAAATACTTAATAAGTATGTGGTAAGGTTTTAATGAATTCTCATGGTCACATTTGCTGGGAACAAAAGTGTCGTTAAAGCTAACTAAAATGTGCAGGCAGAGCTCTCAAAGTCTTTGCTATTTCGCCTCTTTAAGTATGCAAGTTTGGTAGTTGAAAATTGGGTATGATAATAATTTACTACCACTCTGCATTCACATTCTCTTTTAGTGCATTTAGTAAAAATACCTTCTACTTTAAATATGTGCTAGGTTGGAAAATCAACCTAGTTTTTATCTGTATAAGTTACAAAACTAACAACGGGGTCGTTAACCAGATCTTATTCCTCCCTTTTTGCATGGGAACTTGAAAAAGTAAGCATTATAACAAGAAAGGGTATTAGGTTGCAAATTTATTCTGAACGATCTGAAATTTAAATGTGATCTCATCAAAGTTTCTGCACAGGGAGTTACTTGTAATATGTGAGCATGTGATTGCTTTAAATCTTAAAAAGGGCCTCGGGACTTGAAGGTTCCGCATCAAGGGAAAATTTACCTAATTGGTTATTACCTCTTATTAGCTAACTCTCAATTTTATTTGACAGAAAATATTATATTTATGTACGCTGTGATTTTATACCTGTACTTTTTTTATTTAAATATAGCTTTAAAGTTGTTACAATATTTTTTTGTTACGGTGCCAAAAGTGTAATGACAATCTGGAGCAGATAGTAAGGCTACAACTATTTAGTGCATTTATTTATCCGACTAGAGTACTAAACTATGATAACATTAGAAAATATAACATAGCATAGAAACTATACGTTTCTTTTAGAAAAGATAATTAATAAACCCACAAAAACAAAATACTAACAATGTGCTAAGTTAGTGTAATAGTTTGTAACAATTTCGTGCAAAGTCTTCCACCAAATTTTAACCTGACAGAAACCTGAAATTTCCTGGCAAAATTTCAGGTTTTCCTTGTGGGCTAAGTTAACTGAACGCAGTAATTCATTATGTATAAACATAAGCAGCTTCCTTCGTTGTGGTATAACAGAAACCTAAATAGATCGCTGGCTTAATAAAGTCGTATGTAGGTAGGTGTAGTACAGACTAAGGTAAGAATTTTGCCGTCGAAAATCCTGGCTTTGTGCTTTCAGCCGTTATTGCTGTTACTTGTACAAAATGTGAGCAATAATGGTTGCTAAGTGGAATATTAAACTCTTAAATAAGGTGTATTTAGACAGGTGATGAGATGATAATAAAGTACTTTCATTTTATTTGTAACTATGAATTCTAAAAATATTGACAGTAATAATTATATTTTTGAAAGCAATGTAAAAAAATTGTGGTTGTTAATATAAAAGCTATGACATTTAAAAAAATTAAGAATCCTCAATTAGCGATTGGAATAAGTACATAATATGTATGTACCTATGTGTTGAAAACTACACTCTGAACTAAAATAATTAAACAAAAGGTCAAGGTGTACATACAATGATTCCATCAAATAATAGAGATATAATCGACTCAACAGCCTTCGTACCTGAACAAAGGATCGCGCCAGGAATTCCTGGCGATTTTAATTAATCCTTCCAATGGAAGAGCAATAATTTTAATTAAACCGTGTACATGACGTTTTTAGGGATCAATATTTATTTGTAAGGAGGGCCGTGAAATCGTATCGATGTTAACGGTAGATACTTTTTTTTATTAAAGAACAATCAATAAGGTGTAAGTTATGGAGTTTTATTTTACCTCGGCATTTGACTACAAGCTTTATAGGTGAAACATTGCAAAAAAATAATCAAATCGGGATAAAAAAAAAAGATAGAAAATGTATTCAATCTTATTTTGATGAGTGCTACCCCTAACACCTCTGGCAGACTGCAAGTTTTAGTAAGCCGATAGTTTGATCAGGCTCTCTAATTAGTATGGAGATGCACTGTAGTGCGCACGTAACAAACAGTGGTAGGCATCGGCGAATACAAAAACTTTATACATAAAAATAAATATAGTTTAAAAAAACTAAAAAACACGCTTTTTATAGAAAAACGAACTAAAAAATAAGAAATAAATTTTAATGAATTTAAATTAAGAAAACAGTGTTAAAAATTTCAATGAATATAAATTAATAATAGTGTGAATAAAAAAAAAATATTAAAAAAAAGCGTGGGGTGCATAGTGTCAATAGTTATAAATATTTTATTGACAGATATGAGTACAGTGATCTCTCATTTCGATAATATCTTAAAAAGCACCCCACGACTTTTTTTAAATATTTTTTTTTTATTCACACTATTATTAATTTATATTCATTGAAATTTTTTAACACTGTTTTCTTAATTTAATTCATTAAAATTTATTTCTTATTTTTTAGTTCGTTTTTCTATAAAAAGCGTGTTTTTAGTTTTTTTTAAACTATTATTTATTTTCTACTTTTTAGTTTGTTTTCAAACTATTATTTGTTTTGTAGAATTAAAATTCTCTTTAGTATACAAAAAATTGTCAATATTAGAGAAAACGGCTAAAGATAATTATTGGAAATAAAAATTAACATCGAGTCCTTGCCCTTATCGACTGTAGAGAAAAATTCTAGAAAATTTTAATTAATTTTCTTAACTTATCGACTATAGATGAAAATTATATAAATTAACAAAGATCATATTTTGCAAATTGAAAAGCCTAGAAGTCGGTGTCTAATGGATGTTACTAAGTTAATTTTGCACCGACTTCTAGGCTGATGCACCTAAATTAGTTTTTTTTTTGCTTTTTAGTGTTTTGGGAACTCGGTTTAATTTTTTGTAAAAAGGTTATTTATTTAAAGCTTTTCAGTGATACGAATAGTTGTCACTATCCATACAAGTGGGAAGTTCTCATCAATACAAAGAATATAAGTCCAAACGAGGTATTTTACATATTCAGTTGTCGAGTTCCCTTGACTTTCTCTGGTCTCCATCATCAGGTCAGCTCCAAAACCTTCACTTTTGCATAGGTCTTGTCAATACGAATAATTTAAGCCCAAACACGAGGTAGTTTACATATTCCAGTTGTCGAGTTCCCCTCCATTTTCTCTGGTCTCCATCATCAGGTCAGCTCCAAATCTTTTACAGTTGAATAGTGCTTTTAGGCGTACACCTAAGTGTCAAGTTTTTAACCTATGGCCCTACAAGTTTTGAAGGTTGCCCTCGATTTCTCAGAGTCTTCCATCATCAGATCCTGACCCTGATGAATATGGGACAACTGGCAGCTATTTCCAAGTCGAACAAAAAAGAATCACGTAAATCGGTCTATAAACCTCGGAGTAATCGATGTGTATGTGTAACACTCCTCCCTTTTTGGGAAGTCGGTTAAAAATGGAATAATTTTATCAAATTAGGTGTATTGTCATCGGTCCTCAATAATCTACAAAGTTTGAACGAAATCTGGCCGTTTAAAGTGGGTCAAATCGCGCCCAAAGAAGTCGGTTACAAACAAACATACAAACATACAGGTGAAGCTAATAAAAAGCGTGTGTAAAAATAAAACCAACTTCTAAAAACACTAAAAATAATATTAAGAAAAACTATTATGTGCATCGGTCTAGAAGTCGATGTGTGATGGATGCAGCTATGTTTATTACGCCACCAACCTTTCTAGACTGATGCACCTAAAAGTATGATCTTTTTTGTTCTTTAGATATCAGTTTTTTTTGTAACAAACTTTTTACTCACTAAGAATCAGCACGCTCTCAAAGTTGGTGTTATATTAATAAATATTTCACGTCCCGTTTGACCAAACAAGGCAATATAAACAGTACAAGAAGCCCAGACAAACAAACAATATGATTAATTATATAATTGAATCTTCCGAGCTCAACCGAATGCCTAATAATAAGACGGTCGAGGTGCGTCAATATAATTAACAATGCAAATTTTCAACTTAATTTAACACTGATGAATTTCTTGAGGAACTTTTAAGTTTTAATCAAACTTTTCATTTTACTGTTTTGGATAAGTTGGCCGTCTTTTGGTGGAACTCATTATTGAATCGACAAGGCTCTTCTAATTAATTTGGTTGTATCTTAATTCGTATGTAGAAGAAATTCAGAAAGTACGTAAGATACGTATATGGATATTCTCAGTAACCACAGATGTGTAATATTAGTGTAGTGATACAATACTTACCTATTTCTTTATCAAAATATTCAGGGTTCTTTCAAATAGGATGTAATTGTGATAGACGACTGCAGTGCCGCTGCGGTGCTGCAGCGGTGCGTTTTTCGTCCAGCGGACATTCACTTGTTTTTATACAATACGCGTAGTGTAGTTACTGTGCCGTACCGGTACGGTAACCATTCGAAAAGCTACATCCCACATAACTTACCTACGTAATATTTGAAAGACCCTTAAACGTGCAACAGCATTAGCACCATCTTTAGACTAAACCAATGGATAACAGTTGCATAACTCCCCTTAATAAATTACATCCATGACATTAACGACCAAAATTGTTCATTTCAAACCATCAAAATTGTCGTTTTAATTAAAACTTTTGTTTATTCAAATAAAACGTCCCACATCATCTTTCAAGAGCAATTCAAGTTGCGAGCGTTTGAATGGGACAAAGTTTTCGCAATTTGTGGCAGCTACCTATTCGCAAATAATGATTTTTAGACGGAAATTAGACCACCATTCAATTCCAATCATTTCCTATTGCGTACGTGTCCGGAAAACAGGCGGTTCCTTGTTTTTTTCTTTAGCTACATTGTGTTACCAGGCCGTCGAGAGCTGCGTGGAAACAATATTCGATTTAGGTATTTGCACGGTTGAGTCTTGACATGTGGTTTGAATCGTCGTCGTCACAGCCTAAAAACGTCCACTGCTGGACAAAAGCCTCCACCAAGCTGGGGGGATATACCCATATCTACTCACTGCGCGGGGCATGCATGTTTGACGAGATTAATAATAATATAATCACGAAGACAATTTTACTTCTAATGCATTTAAGGTCTTATTATAACAAATGGATCACAGCTATCAATGAAAAACGTTTTCTTTTTGATGTCAAAACGCACTCGGAGTGATGAATTGAGATTAGTTGAAAAAAATGTCCTTTAGAATTATGAATCGTCCAAAGAAATTGACACTTCTGATTCATAAAATGAATGCTGAATTTACAGCTGTATTTTGAGCTGCTTTTGTGGGTTAACAAAATATCTGTAAAGCAAAGTGAACACGAGCGTATTCAGTGATCTGCCATACGTCGAGCCGACCAAAGGCCAGAGTACCTGTTAGTTTTCGGAGGGTTCCCAAGCTTCAAAGGACTCTGACATGCCTTAAAGACTAGACTTTGACAGGCAACAAGCTCTCCACATAACGGTACATGAAAACCTGTAATCCGTCAGACACTCCATCATCCGTAATTGGAAGTACTCACCAAGCCCATGGAGCTACTAGAACTCTTCCATTCAACGAAAACGTTAAGAGTTGGGTGGGGTTTGATTTATTGCCGAAATATTTATATTGCGTTATTATCTAGTGTTGGCGAGCCTAAACAAACTTCTCTAATACTAAGTAAACTCACTGTTCGGTCCCTCAGAGTATTACCTTTGCCCTTAAAGAAAACTTGGCCAACAGTTATTGCCTTTTTCGTAGGAAGTCGACGGGAAACAAAAAAGGGGACATTTTGTTTATAGAAGCTTATTATTTTTGGGTTTTTGAATAGAAGTACTTTTTGTTCAATATTGTTGTTAAATGAATGAATCTTAGATTTTATTCTTAAACTTTACTTAGACCTGTTGGCAGGTAGGGCTTAAGTAATTGAAATACTTTTATATTTCACTACGATAAAATAAAGACCTTAAAATATTCGAAGCCCCAGATTATGAAAAATACTTAACCTTTCTTTACTTTCAAAATGTTTACCTGCCAAGTCTGCTAAGTTATAAGAATGTCTTTTGTGAGTCAAATAGTAGGCATAATGAAGTTGCGAACTTTCAATGAAGGCACTGGAAGGGTTATCAGTCTTAATTTTAAGTTAGTCGAACTAAAAATCACTTTTCTTAAATGGTAATTAGGCAATCTAAAGGAGTGGCGCCTAACTCATTATGAAATAATTTTGGATTAAAATAATTTGCAAAGGGTGCCTTTATTTGACTGAATAATTCTTTTAATTAAAATCTGATTTCACAATGGTGCTCACTATTGACAAAGATATCTTGGTTTATCCAAAACTATGCTCTTCAATCTAAACAATCTAAGCTTTTTTTTAGTTTAATGACACTCAAGTACCTATACACGTAGGTAAATGTTATTTTTCCTATTTAAAACTACACTAGTCATAAAACGTTAATGTATAGCAGTAATAATGGCAACCCTAAAAGCATCGGGGGGAGTTTCTTCAAAGTTTCAGTGGAGCGTCGCGGTTCGGTCGCCGACTCGGATTTTACATTGAAATAGTTACGTGGGTACTTATGGCAGTCAGTGGTCGCTCTTAAGAAATTTCGTACTGTCAACCACTCTATAGAAACCGAGAAATCAATTTTGATAAGCCGTTGAAAGTGAGTTTAATAACTATCGAGCCTAAGTGAAACGAATCGGCGATTAGCTTAAATTGAGTTTAGGATTTAAACCGACATTAATGCGAGCTACGTCTAGAATTGAAAAGTTTCTATTAGATTTAAAAGAAATACTGCCTTTACTTAAACCGTTTCGGCTGTAATAAAACTGTATGATTCTTTTCACTCCTGATTAAATCCAAGGACATAAAATATATAGTCTTTCACAACGCTCGTTCTGGACCTATAAACTTAAAACGACTTCGAGAATACTTTCGTACCAAAACTGTAACACCTTTACTTACCTACCATCGCAAACTTTTCACGTTACATTTCATTACACGAACCATTCCGGTTGAAGGGTGCTGACGAGAGCAATATACCCGTTTCTTGCTGTCTTTATGGCTATAGTAAATCACTTTTACCTACTTGACCCAAGCGACCGATAGTCGAACATTAAAAGGGTTTGATTTATACCAGAACTTAGGACATTGTCGCCATCTGTTGCTGCTCACGTTGCTACGTAGTTTATTATAAAGGTGGACTCGACTCGTTTGATGTAGTGCGTTTAGTTCGCCGAGAGCTTGTTTTGTTCCTTGATCACTGTTTGCGAAATGGCTGTTCCGAACTGTAGTTACGATACGTTTATTTTCAGTTTTCGACTACTTTGTTTGATTTATTTAGCCCGAATATTATTTGGTAAGAATTGTGAAGCATAACGTTGGGTTAGAGGAATTTTGTGTGAAGGACTTTGTAGAGCTAACATTTCTATTTAGCTACGTCTATATTGACAAGAAACTTTGTTAGTTTATAACCAGAGTCGGTGTTCTAAACGCGACCCGATTCCACGAAGAGTTCGGTCACCCACTAAAGGCAGGGCACTAATAATAACAGTGCAGCATCACAGATTAGTTTCTATAAAGGTTTTGTATCTACTTCTAGCAAAACAAGCTCAAGTTAGTGCAAGTCTCGCATAAAGTGAAGGCAAAGTTTATAAGGCGCCACGCGACAGTGCCAGCATTGTTTCCATATTGGCTTTGAAACTTGAAAATTCAAGACTACCCACACCATTTTGTAACATTCCGAAGGCTTGGAGTCAAATGAGATCTTGGAACTTCGAAATTAGTATACAGAAATACCTTGTTCTCGCTGTACCAATACTCGTATGTCAAGTATATGTTGGAACATGTTTCGGGTTCGGCTCACTACCTTTATAAGCCAGGCGTATTAACATTGCTTACGTCATACTTGAGAAACTTTTAATTAATGACTTCAGTTACGCGTAACTTTGTATAATGTGAGATGAAGATTTCATCAAAATCAGACAAAGTATTAGGTTTGAAGATTAAATTTTAATAATTAATCTAGATTATCTACATGACGTAGACAAGTAGATAGAGTGACAGGATTTTCTTTTGATACTCAAACTAGATAAGATTAAGATTTGGGCTGTTGGAATATTCAGATTATCCTTTGAATTTTCAGTTGAGTAACTTTTAATACTTACGTTGTATAAAAATTAGACTTACGTTTTTCTGGAAGGGTTAAATATAGCAGTAATAATTTTTACCAGCAGAATATTATCACGGTTTGATTAAAATGAACAAAGCTTGCAGATTATCAATCTCTGCGGGATCTGCCCAACAAAAGCGATATAATGCCCGGCCATTGCTGATTCTGCACGTCCTAAGGATTTTGAACGTAATATAAAATATAACAATAACATTACCTACCCCTCGACGAGGTTGGAGCACATAATGCGGTTATTATTTGAGAAATTCAAGGAAACTTATCAACGATATGAAATATTGTTGCTTTTTTTGTACAGACCAGAAGAATGGTTACAGAAGATAATGAACATAGCTACATATAATTTAAAACTTAAATGGCGATGACGAGCGTAATTACAATTACCCTAGAGATGTAGTATCTACATTTTATTTAAAGTCTTAGTCCACATTTGTATTCAGTGATTTTAAATATCTTTTGTTAGTGGACATCTAGCCTGATCTAGCCACTACTACACCACTCTTGACCTAAGAATTATAAAGTATGACATAAACGAGCCATCGGATTATCGTGCCCGGTAAAGAACGCTCAAAAGCCGCAGTGAAGAACGATCAACCATTCAAGACATGATCGCGACAAACGCTCCATAATCTCGAACATCAATCGACCTACAGAGGCAGCTCCTGCAAACGTTAAAACTGCTTAATGGCAGAGAACAGTGCTCAGCAAAAATTCGTTTTTAAACCAGTTTTAAAAATAAGTAGAAGGAACACAAAGCCTGGTTAATACCCAAACTTGTTGCTGAAGCGTCGCTCCGTGAAGATAGCGGATCAAAGTAAGCCGCTTACAGAAGCAGAAACTTGACCGAACCATACGGCAATGCCTTTGATTTACTTTTCGATAAACTCCAGCTTCGCCAAATATCTGTTTATTTATTATTTGTACAGAGAAATTTGATGATTTCAATCGGGTCGCAGTAAATGGACGGTTATATTTTTATACCCTTAATCTGATTTCAGTCTAGCTGAGTGGGAACCGGGTTCTGTTCAGTCAGTAGATTTTTATGAAAAAGCTTTTCTGCGTATTTATTTAAGGTATTTCTGTGAATCAATATGACGAAGTCCACGGGTCAGTGGTAGCATAATTTTACGTGTAATTTGGCAACATTTTCAACAGTTTGGTTCTAATAAATAGCTTGTGGTCTATTATCATTTCTTCCTCGCGGGGAGGACACTCAACCCACAATATTTTCTAGCCCACACCACAAACCCGCTAGCGTGTAATTAACAAGATTTTGCGTGTTTCCATTAATTTCCAAGTACGTTGCAATTGGGCTAAACAAATTGCCGAGTAGGTACCAAGTGTTCGAAATTTACATTGCGGTGGAGTAGTACCGCAAAGTACCTCCGATTAATCCCGTGGCGCAAGGACGAGGTTTTGGCGTCTGCTCATTTTGAAGACCCTTCATCCATAATGCTCATGTAACATTCATTATAAGCTTTGTTGTGCGTGTAAGTACATTCAGATATTACACTGGTGTTATGTCCTGCTTTACGGGCACACTTTACCGCTTTTAACGACTTACGTTGATGTAAATGGAAATTTGGTGTATCTCGATGACTTTGTTCGACTTTGCTAGGATGGAAATTACGGAGAAATGTCAAGGGTGTAATAAAGTAAAACACTGACAAAAGCCAAGATACTTTACCTTTTACTTGAGGATTTTTAATATTCTATCAGTTCCTTAAGAACTGCGAGGAGTGCCACATGGGGATAACCATCGCGTGTGCAAAAGCAATATCACTTTTTTACACAATAACACAATTCTAACCTAAACGTTAAAAAAAATATTTAGCACGAGATAACTATTGAAATTTTTATTGCTACTTAGATAACAGCATGCTAAGCAAATCAATCCAATATAAATAATAATAAAAAAATATTAATATTTCAAAATAATGTGCGTATCACGAGAACAAAAACAAAATATCTAATGTTTGGTTTCATATCAAAAGTAAGGACATTGTTTTTACGTCAGCAACAACAAAGTTGAACAGAAAATCCAATATTACATAATTCGCGTTCACACGCGCCATCACAAGCCATCAACGAGTCACCGAACAAATGTACGGAGATACGTTCAACACAAAGCCGAAACGAATGAAAGATTGATATTGGATCCCTTGCGTGTTTTCTCTTTTTAATTAATCGCTTTTGTAAAGCTCAGAACTTCAAAGCAAAGGGTACCAGAGCATTCCTCGATACGTTTGAATCTGCCAAAATTGAAAAGCGATGTACGTAATTTGTTTTAGCCATTTTTTAGACGGTTCTAATCTCTTTTTGTACCGGATTATAAATTAAGGACACGTTTTACCGTGACGGATCCATTCAGATGCTTAAATTCACATTAATTTATCCAAATGTCTGAATTAACGTTAATAATACCTGAAATTATCGTTGTAAACTGAAATCTTATTACTCGGCTGTCGAAACTTTTCCACGTCGATAAATTTATGTGAGAATTTTATAAGTCCGGTAAATAATTACGACGCTTTTTTGGGGAGGATACTAATATAAATAAATATCGAATATCTTTCATTAAAATTCTAAGGAGGGAATAAATTTATTCATCGCAGGTTTTTTAAAATTAAGTTACAAGTTGTCAGTACCATCCTATCGTTTGTTATGACTTTTTAAAAGCCAAACATTTAAATTGACGTCGTCTGAATATAAATTTAGACATTCCGATTGCTTGAAATGATTACTTTTCTCCTTCGGGGGTCCAACGAGTGGCGAGTACGTGACAACAGAAAATTGTAAAATTGTTATTCTAACCATGTTGAAGAACCCGTCCGGAATTACGAAAATTGTTTCGCAGATAAAAATATCCATTTTGTCAAAACTAGACGCGGAAATATGGTATGTAGTTGTGGGTACAATCAGTTTTCGTCAAGTGTTGGCCAAATGTAAGACGTTTGGGTGCATTTTTGTGTCTGGATTCATATCGTCTGAGAATGCGATTTTTCTTTTTAAAGGAACATGGTTTTTGGTTTCTAATAAAATTATTTTATGCTTGATTTTTTTTTAATAAATTGCAATTGAAGTATAAATAATTATTTCATGCAACACATTTTGGTTCTGTTTACTAGCTTCCAACAGGGGTTAAAGCTATGCCTCAAGGGAACTTCTCCCCGTACATGGAAATCCATTCGATGGGTTTTGTGTATACGAGTAACATTCTTATCCATCATCTCAATATCAACAGTTCTTACAAACTTTCACGTTTATAATATAAGTAGGATTGGTGCAGATTTTCCTACATTAATCGTCACGACCTTTCTTGATTTCAATTTATTTATAAATATTTAAATACTGACCTCACCCTTTATGCGTCATAAAATAAATGACAATACCAATCAAAAAGCTAAATATAGATTTCCAGTCAATATAGTACAGACTTTACAACATTCCCAGAAACACAAACTCCGAACAACATTCGTCATTAGGGCCGAACTAAATCTGTAACAGGTCAAACCTTTCAATACCAACAATGAGCTGTTTCTGTCACCTTTATTACTTCGCCAACCTTGAAAATATAACGTACAAAATGTCCCAAAGTCTGGCGATCCGATCGATAGCAATCCCACTTCGGCAGCGCAAATCCTTTTTAGGTGGCTGTCGGCTATATTTTAGCAATAAATAAAATTGGTAGCAAATTATATCATCGTGTAAGTGTGATGTGCAATTCGTGCGAGAAAGATTACGGACGTGCCCCCGGGTTTGTTGGTCTTACGTCGATGGGAGCAATTTTACGCGGCTATTAAACGGAACAAACTCGCTTTTCTCACAATAAAACGCTTCTGAATTTCCTTCGGCTGTATTTTCAAATAGCGCGAACTCGCCAGGAATGTTTGTTTTGAGATATTTAGGACCGGTGTAGGGCTGCTGCGTGTTTATTTTCTTTCTGTTGGTAAAAATTATCTACTCAAGCCTACACAATATTTCAAAATAGATAAGTAAAAAAAACTTAATCTTCCATCGTTAAATATTATTAAGATTGAACATTAAATATATTGTAATTTGCACTGTTATCTAACTACATTAAAGCATTCCAACTAGAGCCACTATGATAACTTATCCGAAAAATTCAACCAACTTAATAGCTGATGCAAATTACATCATTATGCACACACGCGATAAAATAAATTGTAAAAAATACACATAAACTTGAACATGAGCGCCGTTCTTGTACTTTGACAGACCAGCGGGTGCTACAATGGCGTCTCCGGTTGGCTTAATTCTCTTAGCGTAAAGGAATAAGCGACAACCCTAGCCACACCTTTCGCTTATACGTTGAGAAGTGTTTCGTTATTTTCCCCGTTCAGAGTAAACATGGAAATGTAACTCGGCGAAGATCAATCAAAACTTTTCATAATACTCCATCAATATTAGAGTATTTGCATAGGTGGCGTACCGGTGTTTCTTAACAAACAAACCGTTTACATTTGTGCTTATAAAATCGTTTGGATTTTTATTTCAGACTTGCTTATTATATTATGAGCAGCTTTAATAATAGACAAAAACAAAAATAGAAAATCTGTAGACGCAAAGATCTTTTACAAAGTAAAACACAAATAACTTTTTGGTTTGAAACAAGACAATTTATAGCAGACAAACCCACGGGTGCAACTGGTATAAAATAAACTTGGTAATTGAAAACAGAACAGGATAATAAAGTCCCAAACTTATTACACCCCACGCCAAAACTAGGCAGACTAAATAAAACTCCCTAAGCACAAGATGTCTCTGGATTTACCATAAATCATAATAAAACTGCTCGTGAGGGATTTGAACAATTTATTTTCAGGTGAAAGAGCCGAGAGTTGAACTCAAGTAAAATAAAAACTTGCTGAATTTAGTTCGGGCTATAATAAAAGTCAAAAGGTACATCTAATGGATAGTTATCTAGGGAAAGGTGAGGATTTTTTGCAGCATTTTCTCAAGTACAGGTGACGTGCTAGGAGCTATGGTGAAGAGCTTTCAGCGTAAGTTTATTCGATTTTGTTGGCATAAGAGCACTTTGTTTGAACACGATAACAGTTTTCAGAGCACAGTGGCGCGAGCTAGCCGTCGCAACCGCAAAAATAAAGGATATACTCGTGTCTAGGTGTATGTTTTTATATCAATAGAAAGGATATAATGTAACTTAGTGCTGTATTTTCTTTACTCAGATATCAGAAATAGTTTTTCCATTTGGCATTGAAGTAGATAACATTTTATGCCGATGAAATGGATTATTGAATAAATCATGTGGGAAGGTATAATACTTTTGTCCATTATCAAATACATTAAGCATAACGAGCGTGTCTTCAGAGATATATAGTGAGTTGATTAATAACTTAATATCTGACGCCACCGGGTATAACGTAGGGCACTTTAAACTGTGTGTCCCAACATCCATAGGGATAAGTTAACACGTCGCTTGCCATCGCACCCCCGGGCTACCCCGCAATATAAATCATTTGGAACGTTCCTATAACTTTGTTGTTCTCGCGTAATTTGAATTACGTGTTTGCCACGACCATGGAATTTGGGACCGCACGATGATAAAAAAATTACAACATTGATATACAGTGTTGTACACGGAATTTAATTAAGGAGCGATACGGAAGTATTGCATGAGATTGTTTAAAAGTTTTGATGCCAAAAAATATTTGATGGCATTTATTTTGCGGCTACTTACCTTGTTTTGGCGTCAAAGGTGAATTGTTGCCACCAGCCAGATAATTGAGAACATTAATTGACTAATAATTTAGATTAAAATTTTCACAGTGATCGAAAGTAATTTCATCCACAACTGCTCCACAGATCTAAAGCCAAAAATAATTCGATTAGTATTTCCATAGAAAAACGGCATATCATCAAAGGTACACGTTCCTCTGTTCAAGTACAAACTAACAAGTTTACGTATAACTCAGACAAGTTTATGATCAACCGTTAATGGATTCCAAAACCAATTTCGGCAAATGTTAATTTGATTCCGTGTATCCGAAATATAGTTAGCAAAATCATAGATTCAACTTTTACGTAAGTACGTTGGGGCAAGCCGCAAAAGTTTGAACTGTACCTATTATGGCTTCGGGCTTACAAAGCCGTTCGGCCTAACCCTTGGCTGCTATTTACTACGATTTTGTTGACGTCGTACTCCGGTTAATAGAAACGGTGAATTACGAATGACAAGACAACATACGATTGTATTTATTTTGTTCCTGTTTATCTCATTTGGCACAGGATATGTATAGGTAAAGGCTTTATTTGGATAGACATACAAAACAATGAGAAATTTCGGTTTCTTATGAAATAAAAAAAATATTTCCAAAATATGTTTTGCCTACCCAGTGTATTGTTTGAAAACCGTCAGTGGAATCAGCGCGTATTAAATTATGAATAGAGCACAGAAAAAACGGAAGATTTACGATCCTGTATTAGATAAAAGCGTTAATAAATTGTGTTTTACTAAAGCGTAACATTTTTATGCTCGTGATTAAGTATCAAAGTTTTAGTAATAACGCCTATACGAGAGGGTGCTTCAAAATGTTTTATTTTGATTACGAGTAGTGTGATTGAACATAATTGAACTTTCACACAAGTTTTTCAATCTGGAAAAATGTTGGTTGTCATAATAAATTTTCCCTTCAGTGTCATTGAGTATTATGAGAGTTTTTGGTGTAAGTAGGTATGTTTTCATTTTTTTTCCTTAAACTGTTTAACTTGAAGTACAACGCTTGTGTTATGAAATAAATTAAGGCCTCAGGTGACATGCTAACAGGAAATGTTGTCACATTTAGTACAATATTTATGTAGGAAAACATTTTTGCATTAATTTCAATTTATTTATTGCTGTTGTTTGTGCTGTAGTTGTTTACCTTCAAGCATATCACTCAATCCCTCACATCAGGTATATTTAATGGAGATCTCAAACTCGAAACGTAGCCTTACTGGGAATTAACCTGTTACACATTGACTGTGACCTCCTATGTAAACTAAGGTCTCTCGGCGGTAAACACGAACCACAAACAATTGCTGTCGGAGTGCCCCAAGGAACTATACTGTCTCCTTCAACGTAATAGGAAAATTAAACAAAAGAATTGTATATCACGGTTGTTTTAAAGTTTATTCAGAACATACATAAAAAGCATATCATTCCAACGACATTTTTACACATACTTTGCCTTACGATTTAATTTTGACGAAATTGCTTTTAGTCTCGATGGAGACGTAAAAAATATGAAGTCTTTATTTTTCATTTTTCCTTCATCATACCTGAGAGTTTCCTTATTTATGTTGATGGTATACTGTGTCATAAATATATTTTTATCGTGCATAGGTAATGTTGTGTACATAGGTGAAGGTGAAGGGGAACGGTATGTGAGGATTGTCGTTGGGTCATGGTTTTCATCATTTATATGCTGTTGTGGCATTTAGATAATTTATGGTATGGTGTGTGCGTGTTTGTAAATATATAATGTGGTTTGGGTCACATTGTTGTACACGATATGTTTAGCAGCTTAATATGAAGTTAAATATTATTTGGCCGATTATTAAATCACCTAATTTAATTTTGGTTCGTCCGCATTAAGGTTGATGAAAATGGGTAGATTACACGTCATGCACCCGTTCGTCTTTTACCTTATGATTAATTGTAAAGGGTATTTTGTTTGGCGATAGACTCCTCATTTGTCTTCCATGATTAACGTTGGTGCAAAAACATTACCTCGAGCTACCAACAAACCTATTTGTAATTATTTATTTATTTAAATATGACATTGTGTTATCGAATGTAATTTGCACCTACTGATTTACTATACGCGATAAGTAATGTCAATTTGCATTAAATGATGTTCCACATTAAACTACATCTAATTTGACATGGGCGCTCTGCATATACGACCAATTACGACTAACGACCTATCGAAAAGGTCTATAAAACGTAGCGAGCAATTAACATTCGATTGTACTTAACGCGATTTCAGCTGTTTTATCTGAACGATCTCGTTCTGTTCAATATTCTGAACGAAAGCTGATTAACTAACGATGGCTTGAAAACAATAGAGATTAAATGTTCAACGGTCTCTTATTTAATATCAAACCTTGTTAAGATTTGCTTCGTCAGGGAGCGAAAAGGTTGGGCACAAAAGATACTGAAGCGGCCGCTTCTAATCTAGGGTTTCTAACTTGGCATTCTCGGTAAAATTAAGAAACCTTTTTCAACAAATGAAGGCACCGAAAAATGTTTTTGGAAAGTATTTGATCTGATAAATTCTTTTCTGTTTTTGTTAGCAGAGGAAGCTGCTTTGTCAATATCTTTTAGCATAAACGCAATTTGAATAATCCTCTTTTGAATTCAGTGCAATAACGATTATCGTTACTGCTACAGTTTGAAAAGACTATTCAGATAAATGGGAAACAAAATATTCAAATTCGTAGTCTGTTATAGGTGCTTGCATCCCAAATTCCAACCTGCCTAACAGCTTTATGCGAGAGTGCAAACTTTTCAAATTTGCCTTCAGTTAATTTTTATTCCTTTTTTTGCTGATGGTATTTACAGCGACTGAACACAGATTGAACAAGTGTTGTTAACTTCGCGTAGCAACAAAAACTCGACCTCTCTGATAGAATTAGAGTTAACAAACTGTAACGGTCGGACGCTGGACAACTTATTAAACTTTTGAATAACTATTACATCGATATATACCCAGTTACGTCCAACTTTCGGAATAGGATTATCTTTGAAAACGTATCATATACGTAGGTTTCTAGTGATATGTCAAATAAAAAGGTTTCATATTTTTATCCCCTTTAGTTACCTACGGATATTTTTCGATTTAGGCATCAAAAAAATATTCGTCAGAGAATAATATCACTGTATGTGAGAGTCAGTAAGAGGATTATAAATGCTGTCTGTTATTCTATTCATGCATTCACGGCTACCGTTCCCAATATGTCTATTTATCGGATATCTATGTAGCATTCAAAATCGTGAATGCTGTGTATTTGTAGACCAACAACAGCATTTCCTTACCAATGACGATTTCGTAGAAAAAGCGTTTTGTTTTGAAATACTGTGAATTTTTCCTTGAGATTTTTTCTGGTGTACAATTGTATTTGTAGGTTATTAGCTGTTTCCTGTCGATTCGCCCGCATCCCAGGGGAACTTCTTCCCGTAACCGGACAAAATATAGCCTTTGTTGCTTGCAGATAGACTAACTTCAAAAAAGTAAAATAATTTTTCTATTTTTGGTATTTACAAATAAACAAACAATTAAATGTCTCCGGCTTATTATATAGCTATAGGTATTATAGATTGTACATTTACAGTTTTTTTTTTTGTTTTCAGAAAGCATCTACCTTCTCTCCGTGTGTGATCAGAGGTTTTATAAAAAGGTACGTACACTCTATTCTTGCATAATTTTTAACGTAATGAGGATTGTCTCGATTATCATGAAGCTATAAGATTCTGACAGAAGAAACATAACGTGCTAATTGCTAAATTTAACCCCGGACCCTATAAAGCAACAAGAAATTCAATCAAAGTTACTGTTTTCAATTTTGTTATTTTAGTTACGGAAACCCTTTCTAAGCGTGGATAAATATTTGTATTTTTAGAATTCTCCTCGCTTCAATTCCGATAAATAACAGCGAAGATCGTTAAAGCCGAGAAGCTGGAGGTAAGATTGTGAATTATAACAGAATTTAACTTGTTCAATTCAAACGAGTGTTTGTAAGAAAATTGATGACTGTAATTTTGTAAAAGGTAATGCATTTTTACAGGTCGTTTGAACAAGTAAGCTTTTTATTTTCTTTTATAAGGCTTAAGTAAAATAAACATGATATTTCAAAAACATCCTAAAAAGGTAATCGAGTGTAAAATCCTGGATTTAGGAGAAGTCGTACGACCAGCACAATAAAGCGGCGAAGTCGTTAAAAGAAAAGTATCAACAAAGTTTTCTTGATTTGTATTTAAAAACAAATAAAAACTTTTTGCTAAACAAGTTTTCGGCGGTATACCGACAAGTTTTGAATTTATTTTTCCGCAGAACATTCCCGTGTGCCTCAAAAATCATTAATCAGGCTTCACTTTGGCAGTGACCCAACGTCCTCACTACCCTCTCATTTGTATTTACTGAAAGAGTTTCAGATCATAAATCATGCCATTTTGATGAATGAATCCATTGAATTTTTTTGTCTAAATCTCGGTGAGGTCACGACTGGTTTTAAACTGGAATACGCTATTAAACGCGTTGAGTTATTCAACCGACAATATTTCAGATAAGTTAACGACGTCGTTTATTTTGCTATTAAATTTATTACTGCGAGTTCCGCTTGCAAATTTCAGCTCTCACTCTAAGTTATCGGGAAGGTGGCGCGAAATGTGCCTAATTAATTTTACAAAGTGTAAGTACGCAGTTATTCTTGAAACGGTTTAATGTGTTTTTATTCGCGATTAAGTTAGATAGCACAATTTGAATAAAAGTGAAATAGCCAAGACTGTTGGCAGGCGATAAACTTAGATATTTCTCATTATTGTAAGAACTCTTTTAATTTAATTTAATTATACTGAGAGTATTAGGCCATTTTCTCGAATGACCCCGCAATTCTTCAGTGTGGAGTTTTATGGGCGGCTAATTTATTTATCAAGCTCGCGCTTCCCTCAATGAATTGGGAGTAAGCAGACTATCACAAGTACAAGCTTTTTATTTCAGTTTAACGCACCGTATTTTGTTTAACCCAATCGTACTGCCATAATCATTTTGAAAGTCATAATGGTAATATTCGTCACCCGTAACTGCAAATACACCACAATACTACAATAAAAACCAATTACCAACACAGCAACACTTACCACTAACACCGCAACCGTACATCATATTCGTTGAACATATTCGATACTATTCTGTTACACATCATTCGAATAAAAACATATCGATATATTTCCGCTGGCCACAAAGCGAGTCGCCACCGAGCATACACAGCACGTCGATAGTGGAATGAATAGCCCATCTCCGGGAAGGATAGTGCCGGAAGAAGCCCCACCGCCCACCGCGCGGCCTTTTAACGAGACCGGCCTTTTTTCAGCCGATGCTGCGAAGTTTTGTAATGTTTTTGTGGCTCCCGGGATAAGTGAGGATGTGGTTTTGCACTTTTTGGTGGCGTGTTTTTAGTTAATGCGTATTTGTAGTGCGCTTTTTTGAAGTCTAGAGAGAAATGGAAATTATTTTGGAGTGAGTCTTATTTGTGTATCGTTTGAGTAATAAAACATTGACTCATCCAAGTATTCTAATCGGTGAATAGACGACTCGCTTTATTAATTACACTGCTAATTAAGGCGTCCTCATGTTTTGCTCCACTTATTTCGCGTTTGATAAGTATCCATTGTGAAATACACAGACAAAACATCGAGGCAGAATATTGTTACTCAGAAACACATGTTCCATTTTAACAATTCATTGTAGTTCGAAATATAAAAGTGGCGACCGGTGGCTAATCTAATCAGGACAGTTAAATCCTTCATTTTCCCAATTAACCCTCATAATTGGATAGCAAGATAAACATCTGAGCAACAAGAGGAAAACAAATCTTTTCGTTCTCAGTAAGCGTGGTTTTTGTTCCGGACCAAAATTGGAAAAACCGAGCACTCAGGAAATCACCTCCATCTGACGCTTATATTCCTTTATTTCGAACCTTTCTGAAGTTACGGATTAAAATTTTACTTCTGTGTGTAAAGTTGCAGATCCGTCAAGGAATTTTATATTAGTAGCTGTTTTTTTTGGGAAGGCTGTTCCTTATGTTCTAATTTACGCCATATGAAAATATCAAATAGAACATATTTAACTTTCTGTAGATTTGAGACAAAAATATTGTGATTAAAATAGAGATTACCATAATGAAAAACAGGCAGCGTCGTCGTTGCACTACACTCAAAAAGAAAACAAAAGAACGTAGCGTTTTAGCCAGCCAAACACGCCCCGTGCATAGACTTGCATAGCAGGATTATCGTTGCACATTTTAATATCGGCACAAAGTCTCCAAAGATATAGTTTAATGAAACATCTTTATAACCCACATTTTTTTAATCACAGTTTTAGACTCACACCTCGTTTCGAACACTCGAAATATGGTATCTACTATGCTTTATTTCTTCAAATTCAGTGAGTCCATTATACATTAAGAGTATTATGCTTAATCCCTAAAAATCTGACTTCGATCCTAAGGTCAGTACATTAACACAAAATACATAATACAACATAAACGCGGAAACATCCCAAATCACAGTTTATTCACCGTACTATTTCACATTTTTGGACGGCCAGTATTCAATACTGTATATTTTTCGATAATACATCGGCTCTATTCAAGACCACGAAACCAATAACTTGTACAGTCTACTGTAGTCGTTGATTTACTGCCAAAAATATATTTTGGTGAAGAAAAACTCTGTCGTGTCGAAATAAATGTTTAACCTAAAAATAGATAAAGTGCGTGGGAAAAACCTTTCCTCGCTTGATAACCTTTTGATTGTTTTTTGTTTCGATCGAAAATACCACACCCATCAGATTCTATTATTTTTTAATTGAATCGCTGAGTTCCTAAATGGGAAAGCTATTTTATAATTCATTAAAATTTTCCGTAAATAAATACACTATCATATACCTACATATGTATACTCAGAAGGGACACGATATTTATTTGTAGCTGCATATTATCATGCTGATAGCAAAACAACATACATCACATCAAGGTTCCATAACGTATCAAGACAGACACTAGACAATACTAGGCTAGATACACACAGACCAAGTTCAGACAAAACCCGGGCGAGTTGAGGTTGCTCGTAAATGTCAAAATATAAGTTTACAGGACCGCTATAGTAACCACCTACCCTAATTTTGGTTGGCGTTTAATCCGATTATATTTAACAACCTGAAACCTTTGAAGTATGAACCTTATCTTCACGTAGTTGTTCTTAAAGGATATGTTGGCCTTCAAGTGATAAATAGTTGGGTTTCAGCCGAAATGGTACACTCAGTACAGAGTAGGGATTACCTACAAAATATTCATTTTTTATTATGTTAGGAGAATTTTCTCACAGGGTATGAAAATATAAGGTTAATGTTTATTATAGTACGTTCTGGATCTCTGCTTAATAACACGTGTAAATATGATAGATTCGTCGAAATATGTCTTTAGGTATACAATATCGTTTTACTCAATAGTAATTGTCGAATTTCCACGTAAGTTGTAATTATTTTATATTATTTTCATCATAGCATAACCTTGTTTATTACTATTTCAAATATTTGGTTCAAAAATGTTACGAATGATTTTTCATTTCGAATGATAAATTAAATTGTGACAGCTCCGAAAAAGAGCGTAGGAATTTCATTATAAAGAAATATTTTCACTTTTTTGAGCCCAAATAAATATTTGTCGTGAAAAAATAAACAGTACGTCTTTTATAGTGGGTCCCCGGAAGGCGAGTGGCCGTCGTCGCATCCGCCACTCTGTCATGGCGACGGCGAGCCCGCCTTATACACTACAACTTTTCAAAAGTATCCCACAAAGGATTGAGTGTCGAACTTGTTTACCACAACTTTTCCAAACAAAAGACGAAAGCCGAATGCATTTTACTTACAACTATATATTCATCCTACATCCAAGTTGGACGGCTAACTTCTATTGTGAAATTTTAACCTTTTATTTCGATTCGAAAGTTTCTTTGTTCTGTAATTGACGACATTTTTTGCGAAGCCACTGAAAGAGTAGACGAGAATCTACTTGTAACTTTTCTCAATGTTCGTGAAAAGAGCTTACATAAAATAAAACTTACAGACGGCGATGAAAAATCGTAATGAATATTTTTAAGAGAGATTTATTTGTGACTGGGAACAAAAATACTAGGACAATATATTTTTGTCGGTGAACCTGGTAAACAAACAACTTAAATATTTTGTAGGAAAACGAATGAATAAAAATGGCACAAAACGCAGGAATTGCAATTACGATCGTTAGTGAATTTTATTGGATTTTGTAGTCGTAAAAAATTAAGTGTTGGTTTTAGGAGTAAAGATTATAAAGATTTAACAGAATGGGAAAATAAAACTGTCAAAATAGTAGCAATTGCAATTGAACTGGAATGAAATCTTATTACGTAATAAGGTAAGAAGAATTTTCTGGGTCTAGGCATTACTAAATTGAGCTAAGGCTCGAATATCTACGCAATTTACACCCGTTGTATCTTTTTATACCTACTCCGAAAAAATGTCGGCGAATATATGCTATGTTACATTTTATTTTAACATTTTTGTGAGATATAAAATAACAGTAATTCATGATCATTCCACGTTCCATTCAAGCCCAAATTTTGTTCTAAATAAAATTCTGACGATTTTGAGTCATGTCTAATGTGGAATGTAGAATTCCGCACATAAAATAAATGTCAGTTAATAAAAGAACTATATTTTTATACCTACTCATTTTTTCTGGCTGCCTCTTGTACTTGGTTAAAGCGATGAAATGTTCCTTAAACTACATATGTAGATTATACGGCGGCTATTTAAATAAGTTACACACCTGTTTTATACAATTTATTTGTATCGACTCATTTCTAGATCTGTCGATAAGAAATGTCTAGACTGCTGGCTGTTTTGTTCTATAACAGACTTGTCATCATTATCCTCCCGTCTTTATGCCATTTTCATTTGGGGCGTGCGCAGCTTATTTCTTTCTTCTATACTCCTTTATTTGCCATCATCTCCAAGAAACATGCTTCTAAAACTAATATCCTAAAATAACGCAATCGTAATGGTCACATTTTTTACCATTCATCCGGGGATCTCTAAAAAGCATCACAAGTATTCACGAGCCTTTTTCTCAGTAAGACGTTTCTCACTTATTCTTTTGGGGTTACGGCGTCACTGGTGGAGCCTGCGCGCTCATCATTTGCATCCAAATAGCTCCTATAAATTCGCTACCCGAATTTTCACCATTCTCTCGGTTCCTTGGGGGCAATTAAATACTTTTTTCTCGTACAGTTTGGGCCGCGCGATTTTTCGGTGTGAATAAATTCAGCGGTCCAGATTGTAGTCAACGCCAGCCAGCTTCATTAGGTAAATTATTTCGACACGTTTTTTTTTGGACGATATAGATGTTCTGTTATGTAATGCTGTTTTTATTAGGTCAGGAGTTTTTAAGTTCTACGCAGTATTTTTCATCTTTATCGTGTATCTTTTAAGTGCTTTGTCCTCTTTTGGAGATTTCAGTTTTTATTTTATTGTAAATTCATGTATTTCGGGAATACGATATTTTAGCTTATTGGTCTATAAGTAAGTGTAGTATAGACTCTACTTTTGTCTGCGTTTTCAGAATCTGATTAATGAAATTATTTCAGGTGTTCCTTTTATTCAAAACATTTCAACTATGACAAATCTCTTCCAACAATATTGTTATTAGACATCCTAATGAAACCCACATTAAACCAGTTGATTAACTTCCAAATATTTTGTTTCCGGCGATTTATCATTGATTTGACAATCGAATTATTTCCCATCGATAGATGATTTCTTATAATGGCGAAAGGTAAGAAGTCCGGCCGCTCGCTCGCTATTCAATGGCTTGGAAATGATAAGCGTTGCGAATATTTGAGCTACTTGTATGGGCTCGAAGCGACATCTACCGTTTTATTAGAGTTGTAAATTGTTGAAACGGAATTATAGCAGAAAACTCGAATACATTTTATCACTTTTTGGCAGTATTTTGTTTTGCATCGTTATGTTTTATGATGGCGAATTTCGGATTTTAATAATAAATAACAGACTTATGTAGCTAAACATGAAACACGATAAACGTTTATTAATTAGACTTTTTCCCGCAAGGCCCTAATTAAGTCTGGGCAGTCTGGCACACCAGACAATTTTACACCAATTACTTTCGTACACATTGGCTCGTCGGAATTATTTAATAAATAGAAGATATTTACTGAAACAACTGCATTTATATTTAACGAAGCGAGTTCCCTTAATGAATAGTTTCAAGAAGATTAATTCCAGCATTTAAATATACTCAACGAAGTTAAGCAGAAACTCGCATTAAAAGTTAAAAGTATACTCTTTAACTCAAATGAAATGAACTTGCTGCCAGCGCTGCGTTTATTTAGCCAAAATTTGTTCTCATTATGGTGGACTTTATTCTTTTTGTTTTACTTAAACTATCGCGGCCAGCTTGTGTACTGAAACGTGACAGTGTACAATGAAAATTCACTAAATACAATTCAGATGTCGTGTTAATCTCATTCCACATGAGTAAATTACAAGATCGAGGCGATGGGACTTGGCTGTGGGCCAAATGGCCGGCCGCATCAGCAACCACGATTCAACGCCGATAATTCTTTCATTCCACGTCTCTGCAGGAACGCCTTAAAAAATATATCGTGCCTTACGCCAGCAATGTATGCGGTGTACAGCCAAATTTTAGCTGACATCGGAAAAAACGTATTCATTACGGTGACCGTTTGATTTATCTTTTGGCGATTGTATTCCGAATGTGCATTGGAACTGGAATTGTATTGAAAAATAGCGCAGGTGTTTGTGTTTTTATCGGTTTAAGTATCAAGTTACTGGTTTGTCGCCAAAATGTTGCAAAAAATTGGTACAGTGATAAACCAATGTTAAAATGTGAATAATATGACTTTTATGTAGTGGACACAAAACTGTTACTATACTATACCGTTATAATGGTTACTTAATAATTATTCATGGTATTATATTAAACCTAAAGCAAGTGATCATTTTATTTCTGACTTTGTGCTACTTTTAAAAGTTTTATCCAATTTCATGTAACACAACAAAAATATTTTGGATTTTTCAATCCCAAAATTGGCAAACAGAAACGCAATTTGAGCGGTCCGCACATCATTCAAAACAATATTTGCCTTCCTAACCGCATTAATGCCAGCGGCGTTCTGCCGATGTGATATACGGACTGATTATTCAATCAGAATTCTGAATGTTCTAGTTGCTTTTACCTCTTGGCGCTCAGTTCCACTCGCAGTCAGTTAATATCTGTCTGGAAATATTGACACAGTATTGGCAAAGTTAGGGACGATCGGCAAATCGGAACCGCACAACTGATCCCCAAGGACTTAAGTAAATGTCAGTCTAATGTGACATTTAATCTCAAACCGTCCAAAAAGGGTTACAAGATAAATCCTATATAAACATTGCTGCAAAAAGTTGCGCTAAGTAAATAAAATAAAATAGAAAAGTTACATAATTAAAATAAAGAGACATCTTTTAGCAGACAGCTCTTTGTTCTAGTCCTGACGCGTGACATATTTACTGTGCTCTTCTGGCGAAAAAAACAACACAGCGAATTTTAAAGTGGTCGCGACTATAACAAAAGACTAGTGTCAAGTCCGGAAGGACGGCATCCATCACAATCTGGCGCGTTGTCACGTCCTCCACAATAAGCTCATGGGCACTAGCGTCGGGAAGCTAAGCGGAAAGGAAAACAACTCCAGGAAATCACGAGCACACTGCCACAGGAAATAATACGGGAAAGGTTCCTCTAATATACGCGTACAAAGGTGAAACAACGCAAGGAGTACGATTTTTAAGGGTTATTAGAAGAGAATTTACCCAGACATGCTGTAAGCCCCCCTCGTACATACCGTATGCCACGTGTTAATAATGTTACTGTCAAACTGCCCTAGCTTTGATATGGGTCAAAAAGGTTTCAATAGCATCTCCCTGGCGAAACCCGCAGCACTATTTCACCTGAAATGTGTACGAGAAAACACCGGACCAATATGTTTTTTATGGCAAAAAAGTGAAACTAGAAGAATCGGTTGGGAGCTAACAACACGCATTTATGTTTGGTAGCAGGATTTTATTGGAACCTAACTTTCCCAGGGATTAAAACCAGTGTTTCGTTACAAAGTCATTACAAAAAATATTTCAGAGGAAAACAATTTAACTAGTTTGCCTTTGTAATGAAAGAGGAAAGAAAGTACGAAAAATATTCCCATGTTGAAATTGAACACAAAAGATTTTTGAATAAACACATTTCTTTTTTGTAAAAGCGTTCTACATCATCTTTTTGATTTCTAACGATCTAAGCAAAGTTTTAAGTAGTCCCCAGACACTACTTGGATCCGCATTTGGAATACAAAGATAGGCGAAAGATGTTAAAATTCCGGTGGGTTAACTCTTTTTCTTTACTTTTTTTGACTTCACTTTGAAGAAGATCGTGATGGCTACTATTTTTATGCTACGACATTGTTTTTATCGCCTTTATAAGTCAGAGTCATAGCAACTGTGCAATTGGTATTTGTATCCTAGAAGCATTTAATTAATTGCATATTGGATAAATGTACCTATCTGTGGAAATATTAAAACAAACGAAAACTTTTAAAATTTTCTCTTTGAAGAGTTTAAATTTCCCAGGTTTGGTTTTTATTGTTATTCTCGCACATTGCAAACTCTTAGCCGGATAGTTCATTCGGCTTCATAAATCAGTATGAAGATAGTGTAGGTACCGTACTAGCTGCACATTACAAAGACATCAAGCCGGCTAAAAAGTTAAATTGGATTCATGATTACTTACGAATAAACAGTCAACCAATGATCGAGCAAACTATTGGCCAATAGTTTAGTCTGCAATGTGTCGAGGCCCTTAATACCAAAGGTAACTTTATACCTTGCCTTACGATAAAACGTCAAGTACACGTATAAAATAGTTTTAACGACGACGTCGAAAAGAAATACTTTCTTTTCAGCTTTGTTTGTTGCCCTTTCTGAAAACAGAATTCTTTAATGGTTTTTACAACTTTGTAAAGGTACGAATCTTAAACGTTATTTTTATTACTGCTTTTAAAGTGAAATAATGAGATGGTTACAGGTGTAGGTGCAGATTTATTTGAAACAAAAATTTTCCAAAACCGTTGGAGTATAGAAAGGGACACATTTTAAAACTAGGAGTATTAACCATTAAAGTATCAAAATCAGACAAAGGCTTTTACAAACTTACACCGTATCTTGCTCCATAAACATTAATTTACTTTAGAAACTAAAATTAATTATATTAGTTCATTATAATAAAGTAAAATCATTTAAGAAATTCATTATCTACAATGGCTGAGAAAAGCAATATTAAGGATTATATTTACAAAGATATATTGCGAACTTGAGACAATGTTTTAGCTCAGCAATATCATAAGCTAGACTGTTTACTTAGAGCTTGCGATAGTGGTGCGCGATGCACTGGGATGCCAACACAATATAATGAACCATTATAGGAGTATGATGCGTGTTTTACGTTGGTATGACTGGTTTTTAATATTTAAATGTATTGTCAGCCATGTGACATATACACTTACAGAGGGAGTTTTTTTTTTCAATAATTTAATGGAAGTAAAGAGTAATGTAGTAAGATCTCTCTGTTATGTATTTGACATATAAAACTCCGTGAGTGGCGAAACGTTTGGATCACAATTCGTAATCAAATTATTGGGGATTGTTTCAATTTCATATTATAATCGTCCCTATTTGAAATAAATATTTGGAGTTTTAGATACGGTTGTATATATTCCAAAGGATAATTCAAAAGGAATGTTAACAAATACCTGTACGTATACCTAAAGGTTTAGACCCGTACAATCCTTCACGAGTTTTAAAGTTTTTAACAGGAATCCGGAGCAAAGTCAGGGTGGAATTTTTCCAGTAATTTGGATTCAATTCACAGCAAGCAATGGCTGGCAATAAATAAACTGCAACTCCAAATGAGGTTCCAACCCTGGAAATAATCCAACTCAGCGGTGTTGCTTTTTATTTTTATTTAATTTTCGTTACATTGCTGTATCTTATACAATGTTATTGCGTGTTACTAGTACCTACGTGCAATGGATATGGAATAGTTTAGTGTGTTTCCTTTCAGCGTCTAGAACTACATCTACACTTGATACTATAATATGATTTTGTTGATTTGCTTGATTAGCATTGAGTAACGGGTTGTGTAAACAAAAGGACGTTGAGGTTTATTTCAGGTAAAAATTAGTCGTAATAACAATGTACAGTTACAAAAAATATTATAAAAAAACTTTATAAGAGACTTAAAAACAAAAGAACGCCGACTCCTAACAAGAAGTATTGTCTGCACTGTCTCGAACTGTTATTTTAAAGAAAATCTCGGCACCGGTTTATCTATTGCAGTTTCAATTTCTTAAGTTTGCTCTTCTCTTCAAACAATCACATAACGGTAATGTAATGTTTAGATCGTCTAGAAAATGTTTCGTCTTTGCCTCCCGTCTGGTTTGCTTGGCTAGACATCTTGCAGACCACTCGGAATTATTATTCTTTTGTTTCTTTATGACTTTAAGTTCTGTTTTCAAAAAATATAAAAAGAACCAGTCGTATCGTAATCAGCCAGCTGAAAAAATAAATGTCAGCAAAAAACAAATCCAGGTCGCGTCGATTAAATATATATGAAGCGATTTAACGCGGCACTCGCTAATGGCGTCATAACAAACGAATACCCACCCGATCCGATTCAAGCGTGCATCCAACAACTACAATAAAATTCAATACCAAAACATTATTCTCACTAAACAATAAACCGCTTACTGTAGTGGAATGTGCAATTGAAGTTATAAATTACCTCGTGATCATAAAATGTTAATAAATAATTCACGCTTTAATCGGAGCGTTAATTGCGACTTGCCCCGTAGCACGGGTTAAATGAATTTTTTCATTTAAAATATGATCGTGTGTCGTTTTTATTAATGTGAACCTGTTTTCACTTCTTCCGGCGAATAATCTCGATTGATGGTCGCTGGTGTATAAAACATAAATAAAATTTTTAATCATCGTGCCCAAAATAAAATTTGTTGTTTCGCCCACCGATGTAATATCGATGCAGTTGCCCGATTTTGATGAGTCTGCCAGGGTTTGTTGTTTTTTATGTTTTGCGTGAAATCTGTTCGGGGATAGGCCCGTAGATGATTGAATACACGGTTTCCGTGTAGGTAGATACATATTGCGTGTGTACTTTATGAAACCGAAAAATCTCTTTTAAAAATGTAATTTTAGTAAAATCCTCCTTTTTTATCGGCTTAGGATAAGCTCAGTCTCATATCGAGAATGTGATCTCATTTCTTTTTATGCCATAAGGGCAGTATTTATGTATGAAAATCTTGAACGGTCTTATGAGCGTTGACTAGGAAGCAGGCGAGTAGTTTGAAGTGTAAACTATTTCACTAAAGGCTGTTAAATAACCGTGATAGTGAACATTCAATACACACGTCTAGCAAAACACTGAAGGAACTTTGAACTGACGACAACGCTTGAAAATTTTCAACAAGCTACCTCTCAATTTATCACGCTTCACGCCACCGAGAACATAATATTACGCATTCACATGTTTATAAAACTCAACCCTGAGGTTGCCGCCGTGGTATGAACGATCTAACATACCCGGCTTGTTTCACACCTGATTATCTTTAGTCCGGCTCATTGCCTCGGATATAACCTTTAAAACCAGCGCCTTGTTAGCATTATTATTAATTTTAGACTCGTGTGACAGGGTTGGGTCTGGCTGACACTTCATTACTGCTATACTTAGAGGGGTATAATAGATGTAAAGGGTTGTATTATGAGTTTGTTAGTGCTCAGTGTAATGCATGTTCATGGTAACATCAATGTCTGGTATTAAGATGGAGAGTGCTTGGCTTGCAACTTCTACAGAGGTCTGAATTATGACTCGCAATCAAGTTCGGACAGACAAACACGTGGTGCACCTTTGTACTAAAATACTTTATGGCTAGAAAAAACCTTTTGCTTTTTAGTCTGATTTATTCTTATCTAAGTGTATATTTTTACATAGTATTAAGCATGTAAGAAGTAAGTTAAGTTATATATTTTGGTCCTTATATCAATTAGCATATTGCCGATTTTTTCTTAACTGCACTTCACTGAGGGTGTGCAAACCCTTATGCCTATTGTTGATTATAAAAAATATAGAGATTATTACATAATTTATAAAATGGGAATTAAATTATGATATTGCAGCGAAATAACTTATTGTATTAATCTCACAAAACCTAATTGACTTTTTGAACGTAACAAATGTAATATTCGGAATGACCATAGTAAGCGAGTTTGGACAAAATCCAAAATTACGAGCTTAATAATTGCATTCCGTCGAAATGCATTCGAAGTTGAGTAAAATGTGGACATTCGACGCTGTCTAGTGTTGTTAGCACAATTAAAAGTTACACTTGTTAAAGACTAATTAAACGTTTACTAGTAGGTAGTATAAGTAAATAATGGATGCTAATTGTTGGAGTTTGTTGAGAAAACGAGCAGTTCAGTAAAACAGCGAACGGCTTATTATTAACTAAGTGTACGTGGACTTTATGAAATACTTAAAATTGAAGATAATTTTAAGAAGTCGAGTAATAAACATGGAATCAACTTCAAATGATGTTGTTACGATCAGAGGAGAATGAATACCAATTATGAATTCTGATGTTATTTTGATTGTAATTACAATCGTTGAACTAATTATACCTATATGTTTTTATTGAAACTCAAGCCTACTTATTTTCAATAATACCAACCTCAAAACAGAATCTTCGCGTCAGATAACCAAAAAGCTTTGGATTCGCAAAGCAATACAATCTAATAGTCAAAGCTGCACTTCTGAAAGCAAACACCAAATTGCTCGCTAACTTGAGATTACATGCCGTGTCGCTGGGACTACCTCCCCCCCGTCTTACCCCCTCCTAGAGCCGTCCTCGTGTTACTAAAGCTACGGAAAAACTAACGAAACTTACCCGATTCAGCCGGTTCTTGGCTTGTAATGTTTATCTTTTCAAGATGTTTTTTTCGACTCCGCAAAGACTGAACTGTCATTTGTACCGTTACATAATTGTAACACGTAACGTGATCTTTTTGCTCAAGACTTTTTCATACTTTGTGTAATATACTTTCAATCTTCCAGTTCGACCGTGAACGGTATTCATAAATTAAACGCATTCAGTCAATTTATTAAATATTTTCCTTTGAATTCCACGGTGGATGAATTTAAGTGAAGCATTTCATACCGTGGGGATGCACTCTGGGAATTTTTCAAGTAATTTGGATTCTATTCACAACAAGCGGGCTAGCGTCGAAAGGCAAGGCGTGCCAAATGAACCAGCTGCCTGCATTATGCCGAAGCTGCCTCTTATTGAAATTTTGAACGAGGACTTCTGCCTGACCTTGGCTTGTGTCATTTAGATAGATTATATTAATTTAAAATTTCATAATGAATGTCCTGATTCTACAATTGGGTCCTGTAATAACATGGCTTTCGCTAATTCCTTATATACTCCTCTTATGTACTACGCTTTTGAACTTCCATATGTACTCCCCTTATTTACTTCCTTATATACTTCCTTATGTACTTCCGATATACACTTCCATATGTATTCCCCTTATGAACTTCCATATGTACTCCCCTTATAAGCTTCCATATATACTCCCCTAATGTAGTCCCTTTATATACTACCTTATGCACTCCCTTATGTTCTTCCTTATATACTTTATTATGTCCCCTAAAGAACTTCCTCATGTACTCATGTGTGTAATTATTTTCATATTGCTGACTGTTAAATATTTTGTTAAGGAATGATGTTTTATTTCTTACTGAATTATAGATGCACAGATTTTTTTTTTTTTTCAATCTCATTTTGACAAAACTTTTTCACTTCTAATTAATTAAAGAATTTTAACTAATTCAAGAGAGAAAGGTAGATTTCATCAAAAGAAATATTTTATGTACAAAAATCGAAATTCATAAAACTAGCCAGTGAACCTAAATTTGTAGCTTGTGTATTATATTTCATAGCTGAAAAATATGAAACTACAATGTTGATATTTCATACCGTCAATGTTTCTTTAACATTTTTTTAATAAAACTTGAAGTTTCATGAGCGACAGTAAAGATGTTATGACTGCCCATCTCACGTTACTTTTCCGTTAACTGTTGAGGTAAATTAACTACAAATTGCCGGCAATAAATTTGTAAGGAGAACCCTAATTATTGTCCGATAGAAAATTGCTTTTGCTCTTTGGCTTATTGTTTTATAATCATTTAAAGTGTGGGTTGTAAATAATTGGATGCGATGGGCGAGATCTATCTACCAGTATCATAAATACGTATGAAGTAATATACCGTAAATTCCAAATTACATAACAATAATGTTCCTAGGTTAATTCTGCCATTCTTCAGGCCTATTGCCCATTTCATTTCCATTCTCGATCATTGTCATTTAAAAGTAATCATACTTTTTCTATGTTATGAAAATTGCCAAAAAACTGGATTATCCCATCTTTTGGTTTGAGATGATATTATTGTGTATGTGAATCACATTTTTATATCCCCAATAAGCCTTATATTGTTTTGTCAATAGAATAAATAGGTATCATAAGCACTAACACATAGTACTGAATCTGATTTATGTTCATGAAGTCCGATCCGATGTCTAGTACGGATTTTATTGCTCACAGATCAGAATTCCTTGTGGAAAAAGTACGTGACGGTACCTACGTATTGATTCTATCCAGTTTTATGTGAAGGAATTCTGTAAATTCATCGCATTGTCATCTCTCTAGTCTGCGGTTTTGCAGATGGAAATCTAACATATTTTCATATAAGTTCTCTATGTTTTTAAATTCGATATTTAAAGCCCATTTTTGAGTGGATAGCTAATGTTTTTCCAATTTTTAAGTAAATGAGATGTGGCGTCACTCTTTCTTAAGTGGTACGAGATATAAAAAAACGACCTATAAATCCGCAATTAAAGCTGTACGCCCCACAAACTTACCTACAATATAAAATCACGTTTAAGAATTAGTCAAAACCCATAAAATTGAAATAATATCACCGCGCTGTAATGTGTACCAGAAATATATTACAAAGCCATTTATTTCTAGTGCCAACCGATAATAAAACAAACACGGCGGTTACCCAATGTTATAAATAAATACTAAACAACGTAAAAGTAGGGAATAATTGTTAGCAAAGCGGCGACAAAATGCAAAAATCCACAGCAGTATTGCTCGAATAATGTAAACAATCTGTATGCAAATCACGCGGGAATGTCGCATGCGCACGATAATGTCAGGGCGTCGCAGACTTTCGGCGGTTCCGTACCTCCTCTTTGCTGCCAGCTATTCCGGATTCTTTTGTTTATCTATAAACGTTTCTCTGCGAGCATTAAATTTGACCTTTCTCAAGTTCTTGGCGGTAAAGGAATTTTATTTCGGCGCACCGTGTTTCAGCAAATTCTCGACAGCGAGATAAGGGTGGCTTTGGAATGTTTATTCCATCAAGGGCAGGTTAACCTTCTCCGAATGTAGGTTACCCAGACTTTATAGATAATCTATCGAAAGTAGTCGGTACCCCATTAAATAAACTCACATTTGATTCAGAGATATTATGGTTCGTTTTATTACCGAATAAAAAAGTATTTCATATTTTCCGCTCCGATAAAATGATCGTTCCGAAAACCTATACCACTGATGAGCAAAAAAGAAACCTACACGCAATTTATTTGTCAAGTAATATTTCTTTGTAGGAAAACCCGGATAATCGTTAATGCTCTGCCTCGGGCGAAATCCCTTGTATAGATTGCGGTATCACCATAAATAACTGCCTAACTGTTTTTATGGAGGAGAAAATTACTCTTTTCACTCACTGCCTTTATATACAGTGAATTTTTGTTTACGACCCCCAGTATTATGGATTGACGTGTTGTAAATCTTGCCGCGAAAAGATAAAGATAGTTGTATACGAGTGGGTGTGCTTGATAAGTTGTAGCAAATTGATTGTGTTTGTGTGATCATGGCCTGTGTAAGTTTTATGGCTCGAGAACTGGGGGAGTGAATAATTTGGCTGTGCGTGAAAGTTTGTTGTTAGTTTTGCACCTATTTTTCCTCGTATTTTATCGATACATTTCAGAAATCATTCTTAGTGTAAAGATACTACGAAGATGAAAGTTTTCCTCAACATAGCTATGTGTAGGTTTGAGCTGATATCTCCGATCCCCACCTTTTCCGGGTCAAAGTTGTCAGTCCCCCTTAATCCTGTGTTGTGGGCAATATCATTACAAGTGACGTCATTCGGGACTTACGCTTGAT